>OY728167.1:582996260-584246260 GCA_963277665.1 Viscum album | reverse complement strand
AATTAATTATAAAATTAATTAATGAAACTTATATGTTGGGAATTTTTTAAAATAGAAAGAATTTTTGAATTCGGAATATCAATTATAACTTAGGGCGAAATTTTGGCATTTTTCTGAAAAACTTCAATTTTTGATGAATAGTGAAACCACTAAGTGGTATGTTAAAAACTGAATTTTGCATAAAACTTAATTTTACCGCTTCTGTGAATGGAATTTCGAAAATCCGACAGACACGGTTGATATCAGTAAGTAAAATGTGGTTCAATGAGATAAAAATAATTTTTTGGTGAATAGTAACTTTTTTACTTTTTTTACCGCGGTTAATAGTAAATAGGGTAACTAAGGGTAAATATGATATTACTATTACCCTAACACATGTCCTAATTCTATTAGATAAGTGTAATTCGACCAAAAACAACCTTATGAATATAATACGACCATTTAGGTCCACTTGGATTAGATTATGACATTTAATATTATTTTATTTAATGAATAGTTAAAATAGTTAAAATCAAAGTTTAATAAGTAAATAATTTTTTATATGGGGTTATACATAAGATAAATTCGACTATAAATATTCATTAGAAAGATAAAACGATTTCCTACATGATGGTAGTTTATTTGTAATTTTTAGACATCAAATAATTTAATTTATTTATGACACAACGATGATGCAGTAATTACCCTTTTAAGGAAATGTTGACATAATTGATGTTATAAATGCTCAAATAAATGTAATTTGAGACTTTTTATGAATTACACTAATTTTCTAGGTTACTATGATATATTATTGTCGATTTAATCAACTTGGTTCGAACATATAATTCTGTTATGACTTTCACAAAAATCATATATCAAATAGTGTCAAAATTGACACAAAATAGTTTTTAAATCAAATATTATATTATTAATTGTTATTTTATTCCTAAAAATCTAAGTTTCAGACAAATGACTTAGATAAGGATATATATATATTAATAATAAACAATTTGGGGTTCGTTTGGCATGTTATAGTAAGTTTATTAACCATATAGTGTAAGAAAACAAAAAGACACGGTAAAAGTTAAATTATTTAACATAGAGTTAAATCTAATTGATAAGGTTAAAATAATAACCTAAACTTGTCTAAATCCTATTGGTTGATAGGATTTCGACCCATCCCCACTTTAGCTTCGAAATAAGACCCTTTGGAACCATTATAAACCGATTTTAACTTTAATATAAAATAATATTTTGAGATATTCCTAAGGTGCCCCTCTCCTCCCTTATAAAAGGACACCTCCTCCCCCTCCTCCTCACACCAATTTGAGCACTCAAGATCGGCCAACCCCTGCCAAAATCCCTTCTCCACTTCCCTAGAATAATCCTAGAGGTCCTGGTCTTCTTCAAAGACCAATCTTAGTTCCCTAAGTGGAGGATTCAAAGAGGCGTTTCAAAGAAGAGGTAATATCCATTACCGATCTTTTCAATTTCTTTCTTCTCCAACTTCTTCTTCTTTAGTTGTTTCATGATAAAGTAATAACATCCGTATTTATTATATACTGATATGTTATTATAAATATGAAACAACTCTAATTAACCTTCTATCCATCCTACGGAAAAAGGAAATCATCGCGCGTGCGTACGTACGGAATACCGTCTACACGCCGTGGTGTAATCTATTTTCCGCCACCACCTTAATTGGATGGGTATAATGGTGTAATGAGTAACTATATATGATTATTATAAACTGATATTGATACTGAAATAGTACACATACACTTCAACACAATTCCACGACCATGGGAATGATATCATCGCTCGTGCGTACGTACGAACTACCGTCTCCACGACGCAATGAGATTCATTCTCAATGATTAACCATTCATGAATGATTATAAAGTATATATAATAAGTACTAATGAAATATATGACATAATAATGATACTGGATTTATGTATATTTATATGTATGTCATCTACTTAATTCCATTCACTTCAATAAGGAAACGAAAACAGCGTTCATGCGTACGTACGGACTACCGTCTCCATGAACGGTGTATTTCATTCCATTTATCGATATATTATATATATTGAAGTGCACTGTGTTGCATTTGTTGTCAATGAGGCATGAAGTTGTCTTGGAATGAATGGAAGTCAAGGAATGTCAAGATGTGAATGACAAAGGTTGTGATGGTGTTGGTAAAGAATGGAGAATGGCCATGGAACTTAGAGGAATGTCACTTAGGAGATTCACTAAGTGGCATTGGAGAATATTGTTGAAACATTCTCCATGGATATCAGACGATTGTTGAACTGGTCTTTAAGTTCAAAGAACTTGTATCCTGATGGTACAATGTCACAACAATGTTAGAAGACCATGCATTGTAGTGACAATGCATGAGGAGTTGAAAGTGATCCATCCATAAGTTCTATGTGGGTGAAGTGGGTTAAAGAAGTCCATGTACTAACTCTTAGTGCATGTGAATGTGAAGAAGATCCAATTGATCTCTGATTAGATCAATGAAGAATGTTGAAGAACATGTGTGATTTATGAGATTCAGCTGAAGAAGTCCCTCCTAAGTATTGAACACATATGGAAGAGGAGATGAAGAAGATTAAGAAGAAACCTTGGGAATTCCATATTCTAAGTAGGGATCATATGAGAGGAGAAATGATGGAATTCTTAAGAAGAAGAAGAAAAGAAGAAGGCTTGGAGTGGCTCTTGGCATTTCACATTATGTATGTGGTTACTTTGTTTTTATACAAACTACCCTATATTTACTTTGCCAAAAAATTAGGCCACCAAGGAGGCCAGCCGAGGGTCATCACCCAAGGCACATGTGGGACTCATGGTCACCACGCCCATGGGGAACCCTCAAGGCCAGGGCAGCATCCTTGAGGCAGGGGCGCACCCGTAGGACACCGCATGGGCGCCTGGGGCACGCCCGGAGGAGCGCGGCAGGGGGCCGTGTGTAAGCCCCTGAGGACACGCGGTGGTGAAGCCCGCGCACCCGAGTGTGCATAGTGGGCGCTAGGAGCGCGCCCGCAGGGAGCAGAGTGGGCGCAGAGCGCGCCCGCAGGGAGAACACGGTGCGAGGCGGCACCGTGGAGGGGGAAGTTCAACTGAGCGCTTCTCGACAGCGCTTAGTTGATAAGCCGAGAGAAAACAGGGCTTCGTTTCGATGTGGGACGCATGATTTTCCCGCGGAAGACATCCTGGCCGCACGATTGATCGGGCGCCAGATCTCCGCCGCTCATCGCATCCCGCGCGAGATCTCCAGATCGCGGCCGTCCGATGTATTTCAAATGCTGCATCCAACGGCCCAGCGTTCTTCCTCAACCTCGAGCCATGTCGAAGCCACCCGCGAGCCCTGCTGAACCAGGCGCCATCCCTACGATGGTTTTCGAGCTCCCGGCCACCTCTGATCAAGCTGAAGGGTCCATTGAGATCGTCTGGCCCTATGGAACTCGTCCATGGTTTAAAATGAGCCTGCATGCAACAAATGAAGATTTTCGATGTTCGGCCGAGGCAAGCAAAGCTGCCGAGGCCACGTGGTTGGTGGTTTGCATGGTTTGGACCTAAACCGAAGGACGTGCATGCGTTCTGAGTCGCATGCACGTAGAAGAAATTAAAAATGAGAACCCGCGTAAAACAGAGGATAAAAGTAAAGATTTTGATGTTTTTAAAAGATCCGAAATATTCGGGCGATTAAATGTATCTCTACGCGGATGAACCGCCTCTGCTTCGCCTATAAAAGAAGAGCCCAAGCCTCCAAAGAAGCTTGCTGAATCTTTGTTGAAGATCTGAAGTCCCGTGAGTGCCTTTGTGCCTTGCGAAGTACAAGCCCCGCGCACACTTGCGCGGCTGAAGTTCTCAGGACCACCCGAGGTCCCGAAGGTGTCCCCTGCGCGCTAATCCTTTGCGCGACAGGAAGGAGAGGAGCTTGCGCGACCTTGCGCGCTCCCTCTGTGCACCGCGCCCCCTGTGCGGTAGCACTTGCGCGCCCACGGTGCCTTGCACCCGAGGCTTGTGCGGCCTAGAGGCCTTGTGCTCTTGCGCGGCTGGTGGCACCCAAGTGTAGCTTGCGCGGATATTGAAGAAGAGATTGGCAGGGGTTCGGGTTGTGTGTGCAAGACAAGAGGAAGACCACACATTTGTGTGTGTGCAAAGGAGGAAGGCCATTACATACCTACGGCTTGTGTGTGCAAGTGGAGGCCGAGACTACACATTGTGTGTGTTTAAGAATTGGAGAAGGCCGTAACCATGTGTGTGCAAGAAAAGTGAACAAGAATCCTAGCCTTGTGTGTGTGCCAAATTGAAGAACACACTTTGTGTGTGCTAAGTACCCTACGGGTAGTGGGTGTGAGCAAGACAAGGCCAAGCTATTGTGTGTGCAAATTGTTTGTGCATACTTGAACTAAACAAGAAGAGGCCGTAGCCTTGTGGTTGTGCACACTTGAAGATTAAAAGAGAAAAACAAAGTGTTTGTGCAAAGTGGAAGAGTGCAAGAAGGGAAGAAGGCCATAGGAATTTGTGTGTGCAAAAGAACTAAAAGGCCGAACCTTAGAGTGTGTGTGCAAACCAAAGTGTGTACACACTAAGAAGAAGAGAAGACATCCACACTAGTGTATAACACACATTTATGTGTGTAATCAAAAGAGAATAAAGTGTATGATGTTCAAGGAGTTGGTGTGTGCTTAAAGAATATACCCTTTGAGGGTTTATTGCACCAAGAGGAGAAAGAGGAGAGTGCATGCTTGCATGTATGCACATGAACACGTGAACAAAGACAAATCTGGTTGTGTGCATCTGAGTTGTCCAAGACAGAAGATCTTGAAGAATTGAGAAGGCCATGCTATCAGTGCATGAGGATGAAGAGCTGCCATGCACTCAATGCATGAAGTTGAGGTGAACTGAGACTGGACCAGACTGAAGTTAAAGACATCATTTGTCTGAGTATTAAGTAATTGGAGAGAGGCCAGGTCATCCTGAGAAGAAGGAGATAAAGCCTGAGCAAGACGAGAAGACCTGTTCACCACAAGTGATCAGAAGAAGAGCAAGGCCAGCAGTCTTTATCCCAGGCTGCTGAAGATACTTGAAGAGCTGAACAAGAAGAAGAGCTACTCGTGTGACTCGAGGAGCCAGGAGAAGACCCCTGTGAGACTCAGGGTGGAAGAAGTATTCAGTGGGATTATGGAGCAGGCAAGTGGGACTCTGGTAACACTGTGGGACGCAGTATAAAGACCCTCATGTGGGACTCAGGAGAGATATAGTGGGACTCTGTATCGACCATTGTAATACTAACAGATTATAATGGGAGAATCCATGCTGGGAGAGCATGGCAAGGATGTAGGCCTTTGGTGCTGAACCTTGTAAATCCTTGTGTCCTGTGCCTTTTCATTACTGCATCATTCGGGAAAGGTTGAGAGATACAAGAAGAGTGGATCGAGGCTTTAACCAGCCATAGAGGTTTAATTGATAAGAATCAATTAGTAAAAAGTTTTAAAGGGATCACTGATTCACCCCCTCCCCCTCTCAGTGATTCACACTGATCTGGGCACTTCATATATATATATTCTGAATATATAAATCATGTTTTACATTCTGGATATAAGTAATCATGATCCAAGTAATCATATTAATAATTACAAGTTAAAAACACGAACGACAAATGAGACGATTTTACCCAAAACGCAACTTTAACATGAATTTACAAAAGAATGGGTAATATAAAGTCATAAGTGGACCATATATGATATAATAACAATTAATATGATTCTGGAATAAGTCAATAACATGATTTAAATAATTATAAAGGAGGTTCGGACACTTACAAAGCAAGTCGGACCTAAGGTAAGGGAAATATCACAATCTCATTTTTATCCGAGATTGTTTATTCGTAAGTATTTACTGGGGTATATTTTATCATCCACATCCATGTTTCATCAATATATAATATTATTTCCATCCACCTAAAATTTTTTAAATCCGTTTTACCCTTCTGTGAGTTTTTATCAATATGTATGAAAGGAATCTTTTGTCATTTTTCGTACGAGGTACTTTTTGACTTTTCCGACAAAAGTACGAAGAATGTTTTTTTAACTTATATGACAAGAATGGATTTTTAAAACATTATTTCCAAGAATCTTCCTTTATAAGTTTTCAAGTTTATTTTTAATCAACTTCTTTTATTTTATAATTGTCTGACATGTTAAAAAAAGAAAAGTGTTTTTGAAGTAGAAAGGATATTTTCCTCAAGAATGGAGTTCAAGTATTTTATCAAAATTATTTTCCATCTAAGATAATAAAAGGGTTCTTTTTTTATCCCTATTATTACATTGGTTTGATTATGTTGTGATGGAAATATTTTTATGAATTCCATTATCTTATATGAATTGTTTTATGATGTCATGTTGTTTAAGAATCCCATTTTTATTACATGGGTTACGCTATGATGTATGGTTTATGATTATGTGGAACACATAAGAAAGGATTCATTATAAGATGGGTGGGACCTATATCTCTCTCTAATGCATTGGGTAAAGATTTTATATCTCATGAGATAGACATGGCTGGAACGGTTGGTTATACCGGTTCAGTGAAACAGGACTGGAACGAGGGTGACTCGGTTCAGAAAGGGACTTTGTCCACTAAGATAGTCTTGGCAATGAGTCATGACTAACAAGAAATGATTTTCCATGATTATGTGTGCATGACACAAAGTTTCAAGTTTCATGTTATGATTATGGGGATCTCATTTTCACTACTATGATTTATCCCATGTTATGAAATTATGCACTCTTTTGCAGGTTAAGATTTCGAAAAGTTATGTTCTTATGAATATGATGTGATTGATTTCCCTTTTGTTTACCCTTACTGAGCATTTGAGCTCACCCTTTTATGTTTTCTTTTCCCCATGATATAAATAAAGGTTTTAGGTAAGAAAAAAAAGGAAGATCTTTATGGGAGATATTGAAGATCTTTCACCATGATTAGAAGATTACGTTCCGAGTTTCCAAAGACACTAAACTATTACGATCCTTGTGTGTGTGTTTTTGTTATGTACTAAGTATTCCGCAAATGTAATGTAATGTCAATGTACGTCAAGATTCGGGTCTCTACAGTTGATGTACCCTGAAGTTTTTTCTCATAAAAAGGAACCCAACACGATAGACGACGCGTCTATCGGACGCTCGGTCTGAGAGTTATTGGCTTTTCCGTTCCATGGGCCCGGTTGGAATTATGCTCATTCCAAACCTGGCCATTTTCCAAGGTTGTCCAAAACTCACTTAGAGTATCTCAAAAGGACTGCCTCCAGTTGTTGCCACCAAAATATTCAAGAAAAAATGAAGGGTCATAGGGCTGTGTTCGTTCGACCCGTGCCCTCCGCGTTAGGCGATAACAAATGGCCGAAGACAATCCAAGGTATTCAACGAAGAATGCGGTACAATTTTATTCAATTAAAATTGATCATAACTCCCTTCCTTGATTCAAGGTACGTTGACATAGTCAGGGGAATCGGCGTTGCGGATGACGGTGTCGTGGAAGTTGATGTCGTTCCGTCAACGTCGGAGGAAGAGTCGTTGTTGTGGGGATGTTCCTCACAGCGGTGTCTTCTCCCTTATCACGGAGGAATAAGAAAGGTAGATGGCGTTCTTTGTGGCATCACCTTCTTTCTTGCCACAGTTGAAGAAGTGGAGGAACATGATCGAGTTCCTCATGTTCTTCGCTGTAGAGTATGATATCCTACAAATCCACCCAAGTTCCACCAAAGCATGTTTATGCCCACCAAATGAAAAGAATGAAATCCCTTCTTTTAATGTTGAAAAAATAAATTTCAAATGAATTCAAAAGATTAATTAAATGTGGGATTTAATCAATCTTAGGTGTTGGCATTAATTGAGAGAAGGTGAAAAGTTTAAAATTCAAAATAGGGAAGGTGAAAGGATTTAGGAGTTAAAGAGGGGTTTCAAGGGGAGTTGAGAGGTTTGTGATCGTGTGGGCCCCACCACACAATTTTCTCTCATGGGTTGTTTTTTGGGGTGTGGGCCCCACCTCCAACTCCTCCTTGGAGAAAATAACAACCCCTTAACAAAAATTATGCAACACATATTTTTTTATTAACTTTATAAAGAATCTCCAAATTAACTTTCAATCTGTACAATACACAATTGCGGTAAAGGTCCCCTTCAAATAATACCGGCGCTGCAAGTTCATCGGTGTCCTCATATTTCAATTCCGAGTACCGGTTCAAAAGATAGAAAAACCTGCACGTACGTTTACTAAACATACTAGAAAAAAACTTCATAAATTGATTCCAGACACACCGGGCCTCAGAATCGGTCCCCGTTAGAAACCACAGAATCGTAAAATTCCAAATAATTTAAGAAAAAAAATTCCCTTGAAATTTCCATGTCTTAAAAAGTTCAAGTGTGAATAGTTTTTACTTTCACTACGTTTTATTTCTAATTTTAAAATATAATGTATGACTCAACTATTTATCTACATTACCGAGTCCACTAAAATATTTGGTCCTTGAGGATGTGATCACTTTTATCTATGAAAATGTAGTAAAGTAGGCACTAGATCTGGGCTGCTGGAGTCTGGGTATTTATTTTCATTGTAATGCAACATGATTTTCTATTCTTTTACTTTAATTGGGTTGATCATGAGAATTAGTTTAAAATTGAATTTATTAATTTAATCCAAATGGTCTTCATCATAGGTTTAGGAGACGATGCAATTTTTTATTTAATAGAAATGGATCAAGGTTAATATCATCATAATGTTTTAACCGAATACATTTATTAGGATGTGTCAGTAGATCACTGTAGGGTGGAGGTCGATGATGATGAAACTTTGAGGAGAATTATAAAGGAATTTTTTTATTATTATTAATAGAATAACTCTTATTTTTCTATAACTATATTATTTTTAATATCAAAGAAATATGTTTACATTTAATAAGATAATTACACATATTGAAATAATATTGACTATAATAGATAGAAATAATATGAAAACACAAACAAAAAAGAATAATACACACTCTATTTGAAACCCAATTGGACTGAATTTTCCCATGAAGATCAATCCGTCCAAGATAACTAAAAATATTAAAATACATTAAGATTATGATAGACATTATCAACTAAGTTGTAGAACATTTTTAAGAGATGTAGTAAATGTTGAGGTATGATAATGGTGGAATATAAATATGTTTTTAGGGGAAATACGACCATTAATAATTAACCATTTATATACCATTAAAGAATGGTTGTAATATGACCATTATATGACAATTGGAATAGTAATAATATCATTTAGAATTGTAAAATATCATTCCCAATATAAATTTAAAAGCATTAAAATAATATTTTATGTATATTATTATATTTCAATATACTCTTTATAAACCAATATGTATGATATTATAATATTTAGTAACCCTTAAAGTGAATAAATGATGTATTTGCCTATAATTGTTTATTAGAAATGGGAAATTATTATTTAAATAATTATTTCATATAAAGAGTTAATAATTTCCATAAAATAAGAATTATATTTAAATCAGTACATCAAAATTATTTTGGTGATGTTTCTGAAAATTTTATAAAATACTTTATTTGTTAGTTAATATAAAATAATACAATTTTTTTATCTTCAATATTTTGTATGAGTTCATAAATATATAAAAATTATATTATAATTAATAAAAATAAATACTTCACCAAAAATAATTTATTTGACTAATATAATGTATTTTAATGAAATAAAATGAATTTCCCAACCTATAAATTACTTTCAAATGATTAAAATGTAAAAGGTTTTAAAAATATTATTTTGTGGAAAATTTTCTTTCCCATTCCAAAAGTAATATAAAATTTTGAAGTTATATTCTAAAACTACAATATTTCAAAACTAAAAATCTTGATTTCAAAAACCATGATGGAAAACCATGGATAAACCAATGGTTTAGATTTTTAACAATCAATATTTTAAGGATTATATTTTAAAATTCATAAACAAACATCCAACATTTTCAATAAATAACAACCAATTCTCCCATTATTCTCTAATCACAAGGAAAATTATGAAAATTTTAACTCATTTTCTATGTTTATAACATTTATAAGGAGTTTTCATGGTTCAAGTAACTCTATTAAATATTTTAGAAGTTATCTTGTAATGTAAGAGATTATCTTCCTCTATATTTTTATCCAAGTACTTCATATTTTGTTAGTCTTATAATTTCAAATATATTTTGTTAAAATGCACTTTTGATCATTCAATTACTATCCAAATGATTTTATATAAATGTGAAAATTTCATTCTATCTCATTAATCTCATTCCATAATCTATATTGTATTTATTTTATGTTTCCAAAATCATTCAATGATTTTCCATGCCTCCCATTTCATATTGTTAATAACTAAATATATTTTTTTAAATGTTATTCATATACAAGTAATTATACTTCCTTTATTTTGGATTTCCATGTATGAGACCCACATTCCCTTCCACCTTTGATAAGATACTGAAAATTCCAAGTTATTGAACACTTACATACTCATTGAATTTATATGAGACCCATTTTTTATTTTTCATGGGATATTATTGAAATATTTTATCATGATCTATATAGAACACATGAATTAATACATATTAATGGTGTACCCTTTTATCACTCTAATTAATTAGGGTACTAATTAATCTTTGGATATAACATGTTTATGACACCTTGGTGAATAACCTTGGTAATGTGTTTTACTACATCTTGGTGATAAACCATGATGATATGATTATGAATGTATAATTTATACATGGTATCCACATTTACATGTTATGTATCATATAAGTATTATTATTCTCTCATGATATACCACATGTTTTTCAATGATTCTTTATCGTGTTTTATTTCCTTTATTAATCTGTTATTGAGATTTATGATATCTATTTTTTATTGACGTATGTCCCCTAGAAATCACTTACCATTAGGTGACATAGGGAAACATAATAAAGGAATAATTCAAGAGGATTAAATATCTATTATATTTATGTTTTATATATTTTATTAATATATTATGTACATAGTTTATAGATCACTAAACCTCAAAATACTTTTATAAGTCATTAAAGTAATATTTTGTTAAAAAATTGTGTTAAAAATCATGTATTAAAATTGTGGTTCGACATAGTAGGTATCAATAGAAATGTTTAGTTGTTTTTATAAATTATTAACATGAAACATTTTTAATATCCCATGGGATAAGTATACATATAGGAAATTATCCATAAATTTTGGTCAAGTATAGAATATATGGTTTCCTATCAATTGCATACCTATCTAGATACTGGAATGTGGAGATGGTTGTGGTAAAGATGCACCTTAGGGTAGTAACACAAATAAAGTATAGTTAGAATTGATTTAATCTTCAATTTTTTCGAAATGAATGGGACTAATAATGCACGCATGGAAAAATACCCCTGAGGGATATGATTTGGATGATCACATGCTTTTTACAAACATTTATGATGGATATCTAAACACTATAAACATTTTATAAAAAAATATTTAATTATAACATCATAAAAGTGTGAAAATTTAAAATTTAGGATTCAAAATTTTAATATAATTATTATCATATGATTTTTAATGATAAAAAATTTCTAATATAGGTTTCCATTTTCTAAAAAAATCTAAAGAGATAAATTAAATGAAGAATATAATAGATGTGATGGAAAAAAGAAATGGTGATATTTGTAATATGATGGAATATGAAGTTTAAAATGTCATGATGATGATGAATTAATTAAACCAGGTCATAAATAACAATCTAAACTGTGTGGTTCATCTAAGTTCACCAATTAAGGAACCACTAGTAGTTCAATCCCTTATGCATCAATGAACACCTATTTTTAAAGGAGTTAATTATCCACCAATAATGGATCAATTGATCAATACTGAAGAAAATATATTTCCTATAATCCACTATTTTTTTCAAGATAATGTTATATTGGTAGTTTAACTCTTAAAAGGATAATTTGATCAGTGGTGGACACTGATTAAGAACACAAAGCCAGAATATAATGTTAAAAGTATGGAATGGGAAGATTGAAACATGATCCTTTTGAATAAGTATATTATTTATACCCATCTAATGAAATTTATAAAGGTATTACTTGATTTAAATCGATGAGAAATGAATCAATGGGGTGTGATGAGATGAATTTTATAAGGATTTTTTGATACACATAAATCATTTCCATTTATTTTAATTTAAATATTGATTGATTTTTTGGCGTACTAGGACCTAATCTATAGAAACCCTTGGTAAACTAAGAATTTAAGAGTTATAAGGATATATAACTATGTTATATTAATGTTTAAATGGGTTTTGTAGATCTAAAATGGTCCCATGGATTTAATTAAAAGCTGATAAGGTTGGATCCAAATTCTAGAATGAATTTTTACCATGAAAGAGGGGGATGAAACAACAACCACCTATGTGTAACAAGTGTGGGAATAATCATTTTGGGGAATTATTTTCATTAGAGTATAAAATACTACATTTTTGGACTATATGTATATATAGATATATGTTTTCACATATATTTAAATTATTTTCATATTTATGAAAATGAAAAAGGGGGTATGGTGCACATACAACCAGTAGTAAAATACTTCAAGTGTGGGGAGAATTTAAATTTCACTAACCAATTTAAAAAAATCTAAATATAATGTAGGGAAAACACTATAAACCTTATTAGAGTCCATGGGATAAATTTAATTCATTTTCAATCATGATGGATGAATTCAAGGCTACAATTGATGTATTGTTATGTACACTCACCATACACTCAATGCTAAAATGTATATTTTTTATACCAATTATATGTATTCTTTTATTTTATTCACATTTTAAAATAACACCAAATTAAACTATGATCTACTAGTGATTAAGTTTTTTATTAAAACTATTAGTGGAATTATTCAAGAATTAATTATATATAGTGATTCACCTATTAAATTTGGTGAGAACAATTTACTTGAAAACCTAGTGGTCATTTCAATGCTTGAATTTGACATAACTCTTGAGATGATTTTTTTCGATGTATAATTCTAATATTGATTATATAAGAAATGTAATTTATATTTTATTTTATAGAAAACAAATAATTATATTCAAACTATGGATATCCAATCCTTGTTCTAGTCAAGAACCACATCCTATTTCCCTATTTTTGGAAATTATTAGTGAAGAAGGGGTAAGAAGTGAAAGTATAAAGTTCAAAGATTTACCAATTATATTGCAATATAATTATATATTTCCAAAATAATTATTTGAACCTCCCCCAAAACGACAGGTAGAGTTCTCCATTGAATTTACACCTCGATTGAATCCAATATCGAAGGCCCCATATAGAATTCCATATTTGGAGATAGAATAATAGAAGAATAAACATCAATATATTTCAGAGAGGGGTTTAATTCATTTGAGTGAATATACTTGGGTATAATTTATTATCTTTGTAAAAAAGAAGGGTGGATGAATGTGACAATGCATTGGTTTTAGAGAACATAATAGGGTTATATTGAACAAAAAATACCCTCTTTCTTCTATTAATGATTTTTTGACTAGCTTCATGTGGCTCAATTCCTCTCTAAGATTTACCTTTGATCGAGGTATCATCATATGAGGGTGAATAAAGAAGACATCCAAATGAATCCATTTTGAATAAGTTATGGACATTATGATATTTTATTCCATTTGGATTAACTAATTGTCATACTAAATTCTTGGATTTGATGATTAATGTATTTAGGGAATTCCTTAACTAATTTTGTGTGGTATTTGTTCATGATATTTTGATATATAAGAAAATTCATGAGGATCATGAGAACCATCTAATGTTCATATTTAAAACACTGGGAAATAGATATTTTTTTCTCTAAATTATATAGATGTATGTTCTTCTTGTAGAAATCCACATCCATGTGACACATTATGACTAAGGAAGAAGTCCCAATTGATCGAGAAAATATAATTACTGTATACTAGTGGCCTTGAACTACAAAATTAATTGAGATTCATAATTAACTTGATCTAGCATGATTCTATAGATGGTTTGTGAAAAAAAACAAGGATTTCTAATCCACTAATAAAATTAACTTAAAAGGAATTGAAGTTTATTAGGACAAATGAGTGTGCTGAAGGTTTCCATGAACTAAAGAAGAGGTTTATCTGTGAACTTTTACTAAATTAAATCTATAATGGGGATACATTTTTAATTTATTGTGATGAAACCTTCAAAGTACAAAGATATGTACTCATAAAAAATGACATAGTGATTTGATATGCATCCGGATTGTTAAATCCACTTAAAGATAACTATATAACACACGATTTTGAGTTATCTATAGTTATATTTTATATAAAGAGATATATAAATTATCTTTATATGTAGAAGTGTGATATATATGTAGAACAATATAATCTTAAGTATATATTTACCCAAATAGAATTGTATATGATATAAAGAATATTGTTATAGCTTCTTAAGGAATATGTTTTTTCCTAGTCATTATCACCTTAGAAATGAAGAAAAAGTCACGAATTTATTGAGTTATATTGACACTATAGATATTGAAAAAATGAGGGTTTAAGTAGATCAATTGATGAAGGATTTGTTAAATATGAACAAGGAATCCATAAGGGAAGGGACATCATCAATCCAATATGAAATGATCTATAAACCATAATTATTGAAGAAGATAAAGAAATCAAAAAAAGACTATCCAAGGATACAATATAAGATATAATCTATAAAAAATGAAAATCTTAATGGGTATAATGTTTATTAAGAGGGAGTACTGAGGTTTAGTACCATGTTATGTATAACATCTATTACAAAGTTACAGAATTTGATAATGGATGAAGCTCGCATATCTACATTCTCCCTACATACTAGAAGAACAAAAAAATTTAGAGATCTATGAGGTAATTATTGGTGGGATGAAATGAAATAAGTGATTTCCAATTATAATGTTATAATTTCGGTATATTATCAGGTAAAGGCGGTATGAAAAAAACCCAATGAAGTGTTTTAGCCACTTCCAATACAAGTAAGGAAGTAGGACAACATCACTATGGACATTGATACCAGCAGTCATAATACATCCAAAGTAAAAAAATATATATGGGTAATCATTAATAAGTTAATAAATTAATCCCATTTTGTCGCTATAAAATTTGATTTTTTCCTTGACCACATTACATATCTATATATTCAAGAGTTTGTGAGACTTCATGGGGTACTATTGCCAATTTATTAAAAATGATATACAAGGTTTACTTCTAAATTCCACAGGATCCTTCAAAATTAGATAAATAGTTATGTAAAACATTGTACAACATATCATCCATAGATTAATGGGATGATTGAGAGGACTATTTGAACATTATAAGATATGTTTATGGTTAGTTTAGTTGATCATGAAGGTATCTGGGACAAATATCTTACACTTTTAAAATTATCAAAAAAATATATTCAAATCAATCACTATAAAGAACTCTATGAGAAAAAATTATAGAACTCCAGCATGTTAGGATAAGGATAGAGAAGAAAAACTATTGGGACCAGATATTGTGAAGGACACAACAAAGAAGATACATGAGATCTAGAAATATATACATGATGCTCATATTTGATAAAAGTGTTATGCTAATAACACAAGTAATGAAATATAATTTCATGTTGGGGGTCATGTATTTGTCATAATATCACATTGGAATGGTTTCGTGATATTTGTAAGGGTAAATTGAGTCTAAGGTACATTCTAACACTTTATATTCTGGAGAACATTGGAGAAGTTTCCTATCAATTATAAATACCTAAAAATCTCTCCAATGCACATGATGTATTCAACATGTCTCTAATAAAAATATATATATCAAACCAAACACATAAAATTGAAATAAATGTTATAGAATTGGAGTGATTACCTTGAGTTATCCTTACATATTCTAGTGTATTTAAACCAAAATTATATTTGTTTCATTAGATAATATATTTTATGTTACTATTTTAAGATAATTATGTCAAAACTCTTAAATAAAAATATCATATATTATAAGGGAAAACTTCTACTAAGTATCCATTTTTTCAACCAAACCAAACTTTTAAAATAAAACATGATTTGTTTTCAAGACAAATATTTATATATATAAGTTTGAAATATTCCTTTCTATTACCCATACATAATCCATATAAAAAACATTTAAAAATGAGGATTGAAAATTAAAATATAAGTAAGCAAGTTAAAAAGAAACAAATAAACCGTTTTTCCATGAGTTCTTATAAAACATTTACTTTTTCAAAATAAACATTTGGCTCAAAATAAGTAGTTTCTTACTCAAGATTTCATCTTCGCTAGTCAAATATTTTCATAAAAAATTCACAATTAATCTTAAAATAAAAAAATAAAACTCATAAGGTTTATTTGAAACATGATAATCTCATTAAGACATTTTCATGAAGTTACAATTTTCACTTTTAAGAAGTAACATATAATTTCCATTGAACATAAGCTCAATAATCTACCTTGTGAAAACATTAGATTTATTTAAAAACTCATATAAAGTATAAATAAATAATATATGTAACTTGTGAAAAAAATTTCATATCATACTTAAAAATGGAGTAACTGTCACGTCTAAATATGGAATCACCCTCACAATTCTGCTCAAAATAACCCTCCCAGTTATACATGGAGTAACCATCATATTTACACTTGAGATTACCATATAGGATATACTTGGAATAACCATAATATTATACCTTCATAATCTATTAAGAGAAACTTAATCAGTTTTCTCTATTCCTTTACCCAATGTATTATAGAGAACCATTGTTAATCATTAAACCACCCATAATCATAAATAGTATCTAAAAACCCTAAAGTAACACATAAAATCTTGAATAATAAAAATATTATTTCCTCTATAATAACTTTTTTCGTATATAAATATATTCATTCAATTTTCAAACCCTTTTCAAAATAACCATAACATATAAAAGGATGTTTTTTATTTTAGTAAAACATGAATTCTTTTAAAAGGAAGAAAATAAATAAATAACGGTTATAGTGATGAAAAAAGTCATTATCACCATATACATTAAAATATAACATTCATTTTTTCCTTTTTTTAAGGAAGATAAAAATTATATCAAAATAATCATTTTTAAAACCTTCGTCACAAAGTCAAGGGAAACATAATTTTTTTTTACAATTTATTTATGCCAATAAAAAACATCCATAAGAAATCACTTTAAAAATCTATAAACAACAAAAATAACAAAGAAATCATTTTAGTCAAGAAGAACATTGGGAACATATAGATAATCCATCAATGAATTTAGGATACATGATGATACAAAATTCATTTCATTCCTTATATATTAAAAAAATACATTCATTTTGACTTTATGAAAAAGTTATAATGGAATATTTTCCAAATAATTTTAAAATAAATTCCCTTACAATGATTCTCACTCATCGGGTACATTATTTATATTCTAGAATAATAATCTTTATTTATTTATTTACTCACCTAAAAACCTTTTTAGGTTTATAATACCTTTAATATCACTTATTACCAAGTTATATAACATTAAATAATTTTTTAAGTTCACATTAGATGTTATGATGATATTTGATATATATGTCCAAAAAAGACTTCAGTAGGTTGACAATGGTAAAAGAGTTCATTATTTGATATAATCAAAAATAATGTTCATGTCATCATTATCATTTTAATACATAAATTATACTCTTAAAACCATTCAGGAATGATGGTTATAAAAAGTCGACTACATTAAAATCAAGGCGATGGTAGGTCATACATAAGCATGAGTAATGTTTCCATTTTTCAATCATAACTATGAAAAGTAAGTAAGCATAATTTTATCTTTAAAAAATTATAATAATATATTAAATGTAATATTAATTCTTTAAATATAATTAAATATATGATTCATGTTATTTGGTGATGAGAAAAAAATGACAATACTTCAAGGAGGAGGTAACCCACTTGTACGAATGAACGATGTTGTCATTTTTCAGTGAATGGAAATGTAAGAAAGTGAATGATATAATATATATTTCAGAATAATGAATATGAAATTAAAATTAAATATAAATATTAATTTCATCATTATAAGTAGTCAAAAATTTGGTGATAGGAAATTAATCACATCGGTTCGCGAGGTTATAACCCTTTATACACAGAAACAATGTCTTTGTTTACCATTTGGTGGAAGAGGAGATGGATATAAGTTTTTCTTTTAACATAACAACAACTTGGTTTATGTAACATATTTTTTTTATTAAATAATCAAGGTTAAGTAATATTTTAAGAGGTGTGTGAAGAAATAAAACTAAAACATGCAGTTAAAAACTATACCTCTTCTTTGGAATGTCTCCTTCGATTAACACCTTTTGTAATCTAAGGATTGTATTATTCATAATAGGTGACCTCGAAAATTAGGTTAGGGATTATAGATAGGTATTTGGGAAGTTATTTTCTAAAATAATAGGTTTTAAGTGTGAGCAATTGATAATAATATGTGCCCTTTTATAAGATAGAGGCTGGGAACTCTTGAAATTCATCAAAATATTAAATTAATAAAAATTAATTTTTAATTCTAAACGGATCAAACTGATTTATATTGAAGCCCATATGAGTATTGGTATAAATACTATCATAAAAAAAGTTTTTAAAATTTTATTTCACATTTTTACCCAAATCATTTTCTTTTAACTACTCGTTAACCCTTTCTATACATACCATGATAACATGGTTTTTTATAGTTTGAGGGTCAATATAGTTTCTATAAATATAAAATGACCATTAATGGACCGTGGTTGAAATTATAAATAATATAATAATATTTTTTCTTAATATAATATTTTTTGTAATTTTATACCATTTAAAAAAATATTTTTTATTATAAAATACCAATTAATTCAGTTTCTAGAACTATTCATTACATTGATTTTAATAACATCAATAAAGCTGGTAAAATTCAAAATAAAATATATTTTATTATGCCCCTAAAATATGATCATCATATATAAAATTCATGTATCACATTATTTATCTCAAATTATATAAATTTTAATATTTTTAACATCATTTATTTGATTTTTCCATTAATTCAATATTTACTACCTCAACGTTATATAAGCAATTAAGTTAATTATTATTTAAAAAAAAATAAAAATAAATTACCATGATTAATATAAATCTATTATATTACGAAATAATAGTTATAACTAAACATATCTTTAGGTAATTTCTATGCTCAAAATATCACTATTATTAAAAACAAGTGTGACATTTTTTTGTTTTCTTTATGTAAAATATTGTAATGGCCCGGACCCTCCTGGCCCATTACTTTTCCAAAGTGAGGCTCCACCAAAACGGTGGCATCGTGAGGGTGACACCGTGAGGGTGACACCGTGAGGGTGACACCGTGAGGGTGACACTGTGACGGTGGCACCGTGTCCCCTCGCCGAGCCTTTCACTCTTTTTCCAGTACATGACTTTTCCACTCCCACAACTTAAGTTTCGACGTAAATTAATTCTTTTACTCCTTTTAAAACCATTTAAAGCCCATAATTAATTCCTAAAAATCCAGAGAGACCTCCGTGTGTAACTGCCCAACCATGTGGTCAACCCATGACCCCCGCTCCTTACGCAGTTTGGCGTTCTCATATCAACCATCTGCGACTCTTATAAACAAAGGGTTAGTCTTGGTTTCTTCTTTCCTCGATCGTGGCTTTTCACGAACAGCTTCTGGTGCATCGGGAGAGCCGCATCGTTATCCGTAAAGTTCTGAGCCCGGCCTAAGTGTCGATCGTCTATCAACAAGTAGGGAATTTCTCCTTCGGCTCTCTCTTTTGTGTATCATGCAGGGTGGGCGTACTTTTGATTCTGTAGAATTGGATAAAACAGACCTAAATAAAGATAATAAACTGTTTCTATAATGAATGAAGGGGGGGGCTGTGATCATTGATGTTGTTTAAATTATGATCATCTTTCTGAATTGTGACGGCTCGCACCTTCTAAAAATTGAGGCCATTGGTGGTTGTTGTCTGTGCACTAATGAACCCCTCGTGGTGTTTTAAATGGATTGTTCCTAATTGTAAACTCCTACTGTGAAAAGTAAATTGGTTAGTCATGTATACCCGGATGAATAAATTGAAAGAACCAAGATCAATCCCTTCTGTGCTAACCCCGATCAAAACACGGAATTGAAATCATGGAGTGTGTTAAATCTTATAAATATGAAAATACAGGCATGGCCCTACTTAGTGTTGGTGGCAGTGGTTTGGTTGTTTTCTTTCACGGGCCGATTGGTGGAAATGTGGGAGGGGATGGGATCCCCTGTTTTTTTATACTCTCGGTGGTTGTGTGAAATTGGGGATGGGATCCCCTGTTGGTATGGATTCGGTGGTTGTGAGTTTTAAGACCAGGTGGGTACTTGTTTATATCATGAAATGGGGTGGGATCCTCTATTGATGAGAATCCATTTCGGGGGACACAGGGTAGTGTCTCGAGGGTTTTTCTTTGGTTCCAGTACTTCGAGAGATCTCACTTATCCCCTTATTGTTGTAACATTACAAGAGAACTGGGTGTGAATGTTTAAATTGACGATTGGTTGTATTCTTTTCTTTGGTTATGCTTATGGTGTTAGTTTCCCAGTAGTTCATGAACATATTTTAACATTATCACTGAACATGAAACCAGAATGGGACAAATGGGTTTTGTTGGTGAGAGTCGTGACTCAGACTTGAGTGTTGTTGTGATCTGTAGGCTGTCTGAAGAAAAACCTAGCTTTGGGTGAGTGCTTGTTACCTATATATATACTTGTAGCTTTTTGTTTCTTATTAGCACCCCACCCAAGTTGAGATCTTAGTGTTGAACACCCCCATTTCATGGGGGAAGGTGTTTTTCCCAACACTATTCTTAGTGGCTGGTTATTAGCTCCTTTTCTGCTCCCTTTCCCGGATAGACCAAGTATCTTCGGGTAGCCTGTGATGGCCTGAGGTCCATTATTATCCTAAGAACCTTCGGGCGGGGTAGTGTGATGGTTGTCCAGGTGTGTGCGGCAGGTGGTTTCCCAAGTGTCTTCGGGATGAGGCCCAGGTGTCTTCGGGTGTGGCAGTGGATCTTCTAGACCAGGTGTCTTCAGGCGTGGTGGTAGTTGTTCTGGCCTAGGTGTTTGCAGGCGTGGTTACGTGTGACAGTTGTGGCCCAGGTGTTTGTGGGCGGGATTTGGCAGTGGGACTGCATGTGGTTGTGGCCCAGTTGTGTGCGGTCGGGTGAGGCAGTGGGACTGCGGTGACAGAATGGCGGGATTGGTTTGATGCGTAGGATGTCTCAATAACCAGTGGGAAAGTGGCACGAGGTACCCAAACATCGATGTGCTCTTATTATATACATTACTTGACTTGCATTATTTGGGGAGTGTGTCGTGGTGAGGCTTGGGTGGATAGTTTTCCTTGATAGGTATTTGGTTTACTCCTTTTCTCACAGGACTTTAGTACATTCCCCCACTTGTGCACGAGAGTCTTTCGTTTTTCCCTACTGAGTGTACTTGTATGCTCACCCTACATATATAAAACTGCTTTCAGGTTTACAGGAGGACTTTGGGGATCTCACAAGACCATACTAGCTCGGACCTTTGGGGCAGTTGTAGTTGCTATTTTTCTTTCTTTGGTACTTACCATTGTAGTCACCTTTTGTGGCTTTGACTTTTGGAACATGCATGTGGGAATGTTTTACTTTTGTCTTTACTTTTCTTTTACCTTGGTGTTGTTGGGTTTCATTTTCTCATCTCCCGATCCTATAAAACAAAATGGGTAATTCCTTCCATTTGTGTGTAATTTCTATACCCTTGGTGCTAGTCTCCACTCCGGGACCTATTGAAGGCAGGTTTTGGGGGACATTATCTCTCCTTCAACTAAAAGAAGGAAGGGCCTGGCAATCTGCTAACCCTTCCCTCCTTTTGGTGAAGGCGAGTCGTGACAAATACTATAAAGATCATAATCCTATTAAAATGGAAAATGTGTAAATGTTATAAATTTTGATGACTATGAATGAGATATAATTATATAATAATATTTATTCATGTTTTTGAGAAATTTTATAGTCCTTATCATATCATTTTTAATCCTTAACTACTAGATTTACCCTCAACCATGGTAATAAAAATTTTTAAGGTTACTATTAATATTGAAAAAAGGAACCTATTTTAAAAAAATTAAACCGATTATTCCAAATATGGAATCCATTTTTAAAAATTCAAAACATAGAAGTGACATACGTTAATTTAAAATTAA
Organism: Viscum album; assembly: GCA_963277665.1. Classification (NCBI taxonomy): domain Eukaryota; kingdom Viridiplantae; phylum Streptophyta; class Magnoliopsida; order Santalales; family Viscaceae; genus Viscum; species Viscum album. The sequence goes on along the minus strand of OY728167.1, from coordinate 584,223,866 downwards.
ATCATAAAAATGCAATGTAAATTAGTTTTTTTTAAATTGCATTTTTTAAGTATAAAATGTCATTATTCTAAATTACAATATAAAATTCATTTGAAAACCCATAATTTAATTTATTTTAAATCTAAATTAACTAATAATACTTTAAAAATAATATAACACATAATTTTACTTCATAAATACTTTAAAATAAAATATAGTTTTCCTGAAAAATCAGTATTTTTCACTTTTCATTGAAAATCAAACTTTTCATAAAAATATCAAAAATGCATTCTAAGATAAATCTAAAATCATGATTTAAAAAGTTATTATTATTTTATCAAATAAATTTTCTTAAGGTTATATAAAATAATTATATTATTTTCTCACAAAAAGCAATAAAAATCATTTTTGAATAAATTGTTTTCTTGAAGAATAAAATGACTTTACTAAAAATAAAGTGCATTTTTTCAGATAAAAAATTAATACATTGGAAATGAGTAGTACAATTATATATTTTTTAAGTTATTTATTCCTATTCTTACTCATCAATTTAATGGTTAGGTTATAATGTTCACCTTTAAATAATAATATTTCATTTTTTTCTATGTTCAGTATTATATATCTAGTACACTATAGATTTTTTTTAAAATCAAGGGATATTATACTCTCCCAAAATTAAGAAATTTCATACTTACAATTTTAAATCAGGCTTAGTAAATGGGGTTTTACTTTTTGGAAATACATTTTTTTGGAAATTCCACATCATTAAAAGGGTGAATAAAAATTCCTCTTAAAAGGAGAGAAAGGAAAGTATGAAAGTCATATAGAATAATACAAACATGATTATAATTTATAAAAAAAATTGGGGGATGTGAGAACATGTATATATAAGAAAAACAGAACTCCCAAGTACTGATAGAGAGTGATAAGGAACAAGGCCGGGAGAAACATAAAAATTACAAAACCGTAAATCTGTGATGGATTAAAACACTTGTGATTTCTCTGTAGTAAATTAATGTGGGTAATTTGTTTTATTCAAAAATTATTTTCCTAAAATTGAAGAATTATTTTATTTTCTACACTATGTAAAAAAGGAAATATACTCAATTTACAAGAATAATTTTAATCATTAATAAATTATGACAAAAAACTCATCTTTTTCTCCAAATGATTAGTATTCAAGATGATCTTTTCATTCAGGAATCACTAAAATAAACTTTTAATGAATCATATAATCAATTAGAAAATAAAAACATATTCTTCTAGTATTTATACATTAACAAATAAAATGTTTATCACATGGTAAGATAATCCAAAAATGAACAAACAATAAAATGAATTAAAACTACGTAAACTCTCTAAAATAAAATTATAATACCCAAATTTCAACATATATCCTTAAATAAATAACTATCCTTAAAATTACCCTAAAATATTCTTGACTAATATTGAAATCCAAAAAATAAAAAGGATTTGATCACATAATCATCCAATATAAATTTAGTATATATCTCTAAATAACATCGACCAATCTTAATATATCATTCAAAAATTATATTTCCCAATCATATATTATCCAAGATATACTAACAATTTCCATAAATAACAAGAATCACCATAAATAATCAAAACAATCATGTATTCTTCCAAAAATAAAATTAATCCTTCATTTCTCAAATAAAATCCCATATTATTCTATTTTCCTTAATCATATAAGTTTCCCCAAATTATAGAGATATTATTGTTAATTTACATTAATCACTAAACCACCAAATGAGTTTTAATTCCCATGGTTATTCATATGATAAAACATATGATCTTAATTTTTAATAACTAATAATTACCTCAAAATTAAAGATCATATACACTATAAAGGATACCAATACCAATCATCTTATGTCCACAAAACATTAAGGCATTATTCCTAAAATAAAATTTTTTACAAGTTAAACTTGATTGTTAAATACACCTTAAACATTTATCAAAACTCAGTAAATATGTTCTAAATTTTTTCACATTTTTACTACACCACTTTTCAAATGTATCGAATCCATCAGAAATATAATTCCAAATTTTGAAAAAAAACCTAGTATATAATATTACTTAGGTGTTTCATTATTCTCATTATATTTATAATATATCGGAATATCAGTGCTAAACACAACATTCACTCAACTTCATTTTTAATCCTTTAACCATGATTTGTTATCTGGTTCCTTAATAATTTATTCCTATAAATAAAAGATACTTCCTGATACATAGAAATTTTAGATAAATAAGAAGGTTTTGGATAAATAAAATAGTTTCTTAATGGTGATTTGGATGTTCAAAAATATTTCATAATCATTTTAACAAGCTTTTTCCATGACGACGATGATTAATTCATTAGTTAGTGATATACTTTCCTGTTTATATTGATGAAATATATTTAATTTACAGAAAAGAACATCATTAAGACATGAAATGAATTATTTCATATAAAAATGAAAATGGTTCTTTTAAATAATATACCCTTAAGGAATCCACAATACAATAACCTTCAAATCCTTTTTACATAAGTCAATTTACCTTTTAAATAGAATCTCTAAAAAAATAATTAATCTCATCCAATCCATTACTAAAAATCATAAACATCTATCGAATATTTTGGACTTATAATCAACCTTAAACTTGTAAACCCATGATGGTATCTATAAAACTGAAGAACAAATATTAGGTATATATTTTTAGAGAATTAAGTCAAAAATATTACATAACAATCCCATATATTTAAATATGGAAACTTCTAATGTGTATCAATTTACTCACCCAAAAAAACATTCAAAAAAACATGAAATATTTTCATGAAAAATATTCAAAGAACTAAACTTGGATTAATACATTCCCTTACCCATTTTTAAGGATAGTGAAATGTATTTGAAAATGTGTGACGAGCACAAAAATATTAGTAAGGGACATAAAAATAAAGAAACAAATCGTTATTCCTTGAATACATTTAAATTGTTTCGGTTTTGAGAATAAAATTTGTGCTCAAAATAAATAGTTTCTTACTCAATAAATCCAATTAATAGACAAAATGTTTTCCTAAAAAAATTCATAAGAAATATTAAAAGAAAAATTAAATATCATAGCGTTTCTTTGAAATATGATTATCTCATGAAAACGTTTTCAAAAAGTTATAATTTTCACCTTTAAGAAGTAACATATACATTCCTTTAAACATGAGATCAATAAGTTACCTTGTGAAAAATTGATATTTTTGTAAAATAAATATAAATAATGAAAAAATAAATCACATAGGTAACATGCGGACTTATTTTCATATCATACATACACATTGAGTAACCATTACAACTACATATGAAAGAACCATCAAAGTTACACTTTAAATAACCCTTAGGGTTATACTTAGAGTAACCATTGTAGTTTAACTAGAAATAGACATCGTGATTATACTTGTAATAACCATCATAGTATTTTCCCATAATATCTTAGAAGAAACCTAATCCATTAACTCCATCCCTTTAACCAATGAATTAGAGAGCTATAACTAGATCACCCAACCTTGGTTTATCACGGAACTGCCTATCACATAAACAATACCAAAGAACTATAACATAATATATAAAATCTTGTATCGTAAATATATTTTTGGTCACTATAGTAAAACATTTTAATATTTTAATATATATATTCCATTTTTAATACATTTTTTAGAATTACGAAAACATAGGTAATGAGGGATTTTATTTTTAGAAAACATGAAGGCTTATAAAAGAAACCAAAAACAAATAATAGTTATGGTGACAGAAAAATTGATTGTCATCATATACATTAAAATAGAACATTCATTTTTTTTATTTTTATAAAGGATGTTAAAAAAATTTAACTATAAAATTCCTTTTGAAAAATTTGAAATAATGTAAAAAGAAACATAAAATATCCTTTACAACTCTTTTATTTACCTAAAAAACATCCATAAGAAATCACTTTTGAAAGTATAAAAAAAGTACACTTGTTAAATAAACCATTTTATTGGAAAAAAAGGAAAATTGTAGAGGAGACATTAAATATTAGGGTTACATGATGAAAGAAAACTCCTCTCATTCCTTATATCTTTAAAAAAACATACATTTTGACTTTGAAAACATATTTATTAGGGAAACATTAAAAGAATATTTTAAAAAAAGTTTTTTATCTTGAGTCTGACTCGTCACGTACACTTTTTATCATCTAGTATAATAAAAATAGCTTAATTATTTAAGTTACGAATTTTTTTTCCAAGATTATTATTCTGTATATATCACTTATTACCATGTTATATACTATTAATTAATTATTTGATTTCACGTCATACATTTTGATGATATTCGGTATATAAGTTCAAAATGACATTAATTGGTTAACTATGGAAAAATATTTCATAATTTAATCTTATGTAGAATAAAATTCAGGAGATAATTATCATTATTACACATAAATTATAATTTCGAAACCAATCATGAATTACGGTTCTGAAAAATGAACTATGTTACAATCATGGGAATGGTAGACCATACGTACGCATGAGTAGCAGTTACATTTTTCGTTGATCTTTTTGAAGATAAGATGTGTATAATTTTATTATTAAATAATAATAATAATATCTTAAATATCCTAATACTTATTTAAATATACTTATAAATATCATCCATGTAATGCAGTGATGAAACAAGAATCCCAAAACATAATGGAGGTGGAAGTCCATACGTACGCATAAACGACCTTATCATTTTTCAGTGAATGAAAAGGTATGAAATTAAATGATATATAATATTTTAAAAATTATAAATATTTTATTAATATAACATGTAAACATTGAATATTTCATTATAACTATTCATAAGAGGTGGTGATGGAAAATGAATCACATCAGGTCGTGTGGCGGTAGTCTATCGTACACATGAACGACATATTCATTTCCCATTTTATAGAAGGGGATATTGATACAGGTTTTTACATTATCATAAAAAACCTAGGAATATAGAAGATATATTTATTATATAAACTTTATAAATTAATATTTTAATGGTGTGGAAGAATAAATGAAACCAAAACATGCTATTAAAAAACTATAAATCTTCTTTGGGAAGTCTACTTTGATTAATATATTTAGCACATTGAGGTTGGTATTAAGTATAAAAATAGACCTAAAAATGAGGTTAGTGATTCTAGTTAGGTATTTAGATGTACTAGGTTACGATTAATTTTTTAAGTGTGAAGGAATGATAATAAAATGTTACATTCTATTAGAGAGGGGAGGGGCACTCTTTGAATTCCTTAAAATATTAAATTAATATAAATTAATTTTTAATTATAAATGGATAGAAACTAATTATTTAAAATAAAGTATGATTATGGGTCTAAATAATCTCATAAAATAATTTATGTACAAGTTCAGGTCACTTTTTCACCCTGAGCATTTGGTTTTATCCCCTCATTATCCCATTTTAAACTTACCGTGACAACAGGTATGTTTACTCTTTGACGGTCAATATAATTAGTAGAAATGAAAAAAGGCATATAAATGGACTATGTTTAACATTATAAACTATATAGTAATCACTTGCACAAATATATTATTTTTTGGAATTTCATACCATTTAATAAAATATTATTAAATATAAATTATAATTAATGTAAATTTATAGAAATATTCATTACTTTGTTTTAATAACATCAAGAAAACAAGTGAAATCTGAAAAAAAAAATTATTATGTCCTAAAAATGTCATGGTAATATATAATATTCATGGATAACATTATTTATCTCCAATTATATTACCTTTAATATTTTTAATATCATTTATTGGATTTTTCCATTAACTGAAAAATTACCACATCATTGGTGTGTAAGGATTTAAGGTTTTTATTTCTCAATTAAAAACATAAATTAAATTTACATTATTAATATAATTATTTTATATTTAAATATACTATTTATAGCTGAACATATCTTCTGTTAAATTATTTGTTTCAAAAATTATAGTTATTAAAAACTAGAGGGTTCCATTTTTGACTTCTTCAAGTAAAATATTATAACAGTCAAAATCGAATACAAATGAAAAATTTCATATATTAGGAATTGGGATGATTATGGGTGATATATAATTTTACAATAAAATTTAGTCATGTTTTTGGTTGATTTTATTGTCATTATCATATAATTTTTAATTCTGAAGTATCAAATTTATCCTTTAGCATTGTAATAAAAATTAATAAGGATACTATTCATGTTGAACAAAAATAAAAGGTACATATTTACCAAATTTGAATCCACTAGTTATAAATATGTAATCAATTTTAAAAAATCTAAAACGCAAAAGTGGCATAATTTTATTTAAAATTAGAAGAAAAAAATGAAATGAAAAACTATTTTTTTTTCAAAAAAAATTATCTTTTTAAATATAAAATATATTATTACTAAATTAAAGTGTATAATTCATTTCAAGAACGATAATTGGATAATTTTAAATAAAAAAAGCTAATTATATTTTAAAATTAATTCATTAAAAAATTTGACTTTCAAAAAACATTAAAATAAAATACAGTTTTCATGAAAAATCTGTATTTTTTAATATTCAATGAAAAATAAATATTTTCAAGAAAACCTAAAAATTCATCCTAATATAATTTTTACACGATGATTTTAAAAATTAATTTCATATTATCAAATAAATTTTACAAACTTCACATAAATTAAATATATTATTTTCTCATAAAAAATAAAAATCATGTATGTAGAAATTTTTTTTTTCAAGAATATAATGACTTTAATAAAAATTGAGTGCTTTTTTACAAATAAATAATTAATGAAAGAGAAATGAGTAGGACCATTATATATTTAATAAATTAATTATTTCTTTTCATACCCTTAAATTTAGAAGCTTTGTTATAAAGGTCACATTTAAATAATAATATTTCTTTTAATCTTTAAGTTCAGTGTTACGTATATTATATGTTATATAAATTCTTTTCAAAATATCCAAATATTACACCCCAAATTTAAGAAATTTCATACTCTCAAATTGAAAATGGGATTTTTAACTAGTTTTTTACTTTTCAGAAATATATATATTTTAAATCATATATCATCAAATGGGTTAATAAAAATTTCTCATGAAAATTGAGAAAGGGAAGTACAAAGGTCATCTAAAATAATAAAAACTAAGTTTCATTTGGGAATTGAAGACATAGATATGGAAGAAATAATGAATTTATTAAATCTATGATGGGTTAAAAGGTTATTTATTTCACAGTAAGAAAAGTAAATAGATAATTTTTTTTATTCAAAATACTTTTGGTAAAGTTGATGAATTATTTTCTTACCTAAACGAAGAACATAAAAAAAATATACATAATTGATAAGAATAATTTCATACTTCAATCAATGACCACAAATCTCACATTTTTCTCCAAATGATGATCATTCAAGATGATTTTTTCATGAATGAGGCACTAAAATAAACTTTTAACAAATAATATATTTCATTAGATAATAAAAACATATTCCTCCAGTATTGATATGTAAAGACCCGTAAAATTCAAGGGAAATTTTTTTCTTAATTTTCTTTGGGATTTTACAAGAACGCAGTTTCTAACGGCACCTGATTCCGAGGCCCAGTGAGCCCGGAAAAATTTTCTGAAGTTTAGCTCAGGTACGTTCAGTGAACGGACGAGCGGGTTTTTATAACATTTGATCTGGTGCTTGGAATTGAAATCCGAGGGCACCGATGAAACTGCAGCGCCGATAATTTCATAAGAACACATTTTATGGGGTTGAGTTTGCTCGGGAGGAGATGTTAAAATTTTTGGAAGGTAAAAATAAAATTGAGCTACAATTTTATTTCTTTTTAAGTGGTTATATCCTTTGAATGGAAGTTGGGGAACTATCCATGAGAGGTTAAGAGGGTGGTGGGGCCCACACAAACTCCACCTCTTCAATTATCTAACCCCCCATAACTCTTCCCCTTTAAACCCCCCATGTATTAAATGATGTGACTTCCTTCACATTAAAGCATGCCATTTATTTTTGGGTGTTAAGCATTTGAATTTTAAAAATTTAAATGCATGGCATGTTATAATAAAATAAGCATAACACTAATTTTATTAGGGGGTTGTTTTGTGGTGTTGGGTTTTTGAGAGAGAGATCAATCTTCCTCTGAAGAAGTTCATCTTCCACGTTGAAGAACGCAAAGAACGCCACTCTCCGACGAAGAACGCCACCACCAAAGAAAGATGACGTGTCTTTCTACTCCTCTCCGCAGCTGGTGTGAGACACCACCCCACCTCAGATGATCTCCGTCAAGCGTGTACGGAACCCTCTTCTGCGACGAACCTTCGTTCAACGATTCCACAAGGTAGGGGATTATTTTGTTTTTGTTCGTCATTACTTTCATCGCCGATCTTCATCTCTAATTGAGTTGCCTGATATCGCAATAACGGGAGGTGGTTGGACCACACGAACACAACCGACCCTCCCCCCGCCTTGATTGTTGATTTTGTAGTGGCTCGTGCGAAGGCAGCGCGGTGCTGTTGCACCGCGCGGAAACATGAGAATGGGCGAGGAAGTGCGGCGTCGTCGCGCCGAACCATTGAAGTCGAATAAAGCCATGGCGCCGTCGCACTGCGCCGGAGAACGTCGAAGAGGCCGCGACCGGAGCGGGGTCATGGTGGAGGAGCGCGGCGTCATCGCGCCACCCCGGTCGGACCAAGACCGTGGCCTTTGGACGCTGCGGAGCAGGGAGCGGCGACCGACTTCCGGTCGCCGGAGCAGGAGGCCGGGACCGCGGCGGTCCCGCGACAGCAGCAATCGGCCGGCCGGTAACCGAGAAGGCCGGGGGTCGTAACCCCCGGCTGGCCAAAGGAGCGGCCCCCCACAGGGGGGCCACGGTTACACACAGGGGGGCAGCACCCCCCCCCCCCCCCTTCCGCTCGGCCGTTGTGGCTGAGCCGACTGGCCACGCTGGCCAGGCCGAGCGCGCCAGGCCGGGCCGCGCCCAGGCCGGGCCGGGCCGGGCCGCACCCACCGGGCCGGGCTGCGCCCTAATGGGCCGGACCCGGACCCGGGTCGGGTCACCCCGGTTCGGGCTGACCCGGGGGGGGGGGTATCGGGCCGAGTCGGACCGGGCCCGAACCCCCTATTCACGGACTTTGTTCGGTCTTTTGCCTATAACTTGGGATACTGACTTTCGAACGATGTACCATCAGTTGTGATGCGATCCTTGGATCTAGACGGTCATTTCGGTATATTATACTCAAGGTTTCTAAGAACTTTGGGTTCGGCCGGGTTTGTTCGAACACAAACCCAATCGGGCCCTCGGAGCGGAAATGCTTATAACTTGAGCTCTGGACGTCCGATTGACGTACCGTCGACCTTGTTGGATTCCTATTAGTGAGACTGACCTTTTGGATTACTCCGCTCAAGGTTTGGACGTAGTTGGAGTATGGTCGGGTTGTTTTTGATTTAAAAACCAACCGGGCCACTGAGATGAAAAATCCAATAACTCTCAGACCGGGCGTCCGATTGACGCACCGTCTGTGACTTTGAGTTCCTGTTGACGATACGGAACTTTTGGATATACCAACTCTAGACTTCATGTTATTTGATGTATCAGCTCCTCGGCTCGTGGAGCGGGCCCTCCCGAACGAGCTTGCTGTGTGGGGGAACCCTAGAGCTGGCTGCGACTGCGACGACGTTGACGACTGTACAGAAATCCACCGTGGATTCGACGGAGATGACTACAGCACTCAGCGATCCTATGTGGATCAGTGCTACCAATCCGGTGTGGATCAGATCCTGTGTGGGTCAGCGCTCAGCGGTCCTGGGTGGGCCAGTGCATACCGATCCTGTGTGGGTCAGATCTTGTGTGGGTCATTGCGGGGGTTAGTACCTATCGATGCTTTGTGGGTCATTGCGAGGTTTAGTACCTATCGATCCTGTGTGGGTCCAATGGCTTAGATGAATCAGTGGCTACATATGATCATCTCTATCGTCTTACGAAGAAGTATACCTGTGTGAGCTGAGTCTTGACTTTCAATCCTTATCTTCGATAAGATTGACTTGATATCCTGTGTGGATTAATGTATGCTTTCCTGTGTGGATTGGGTTGTGTTTTCCTTTGTGGACTGGGTTGTACTTGGGCTCGGATGTTGGAGCCGAACGAGAATTGATGACTTAGGTATATGTATGGGCATATATCTAAGTAGTGTCATATGTTACTTCGTGATTGTATCTTTCCTTTGTGGATTCTGGGAGACCTTCGGGGGTCTCGGGGTCCCTACTGAGTAGCGTATACTCACCCCTGCACGGGATATGCCCGCACTACGTTGTGTTGGTTGCAGACGACGGACATCACTGATCGTGGTTGAGCCTTGCGGAGCAGGTCGGTACCTGGAGGTGGACCACTGGGAGGGACTTACTTGGAGCGGACGGCTGGACCTGAGGAGCTGTGGAGGCAATCTGTACCCACCCTTCAGGTGGGACTTCCAGTGGACGGCTCGATGATGCGGCTTTACTTTTCAGTTGATGTACTTCCTTTTTCAGTTGTACTTTACTTTCAGTTTGGGTTTGTATTCTGGCCCACTTACTTTTCCGCACTTACTATTGTACCCAGTTTTACTTAGTGTTTACTTCTGCTTACTTACTCTGTGTGTTTGTTTACTTCATAAGGCAATGCCTTCCCTTTTTTTATCGAGAATTTTGCCTTGGTGCTAGTCGCGATCCCCTGGCCTATGGGAGGCAGGCTTGGGGTAGTCACGGCACAGGCCTCGAGGGCGGGTCATGACAAATTGGTATCAGAGGAGTTCGGTTCTACCACATAACTCAGGACTATAATATTTTCCTATGTGAAGCAATAATGTTAAGAGTATTGAGTGTGGTTATCAGTCCAGGGAGTCCAGTGTTGGTGCGGCGGCCGACGTATCCGTACACCAGGACTGTGACTTCTGATTTCCGACTTAGTGCACGAAAAAATTGATTGCATGTGTGTTTCAAGTTTTCTTTGTGATTACTTTGAGTCAGCTCACCAGGTATATTGTATTAACAGTGGCGCACCTGTTTTTTTAGGATGGCCCCACGATGGCAGCCAGCTAGGGTTCCGGGTATTGTACGTGATGACAGCCCACCGAGCGACGAGGCCTCGGTGCAGGGCCCTATTACTGCGGAGGCACCGACGATACCACTACCCGCCGAGCCACTGATGCTACCAGCCCTAGCCGCTGAGAGTGCACGTCGCCTTGGTGCACTGCACGAGTTTCAGCATCAGCGACCACCCAGGTACCGTGTGGAGACGGATCCTCAGGCTACCGAGGATTGGCTGGAGGCAGTTGTACGAGTTTTCCGTCTGGTAGGGACACCAGCAGATCTCATGGTGATCCTTGCAGCGAGTCTCCTGCAGGCGGCAGCAGGCAGATGGTGGAGCTTGATGCTCCAGATATACGATGAGGCATCTCTACTCTAGACGGACTTTGAGATACTCTTCTGCTCGGAGTTCGTTCCAGCCACCCTCCGTGTGTTGCGCATCCAAGAGGTACTATAGCTGCGGCAGGGCAGCTTGATGGTCGCCCAGTACTCTGCGAGATTTACCGATCTCTCACACTATTCGACGGACATGGTACGGGACCCATTCTTCTGGGCCCGGACCTTCGAGCAGGGATTGAGGCATGAGATCAGTGCATCGCTGATCTCCCTCAGCATTCCGACACAGGCAGGGGTACTGGAGCGAGCCCTTCTCATTTAGAACTTTCTTTATGAGACTAAATCAGTAGTGAGACCTACTGCAGGGCGGCACGTAGCAGAGTCTTCTGCAGCTGGCGGTCGATGGATGACACATGGGTCCAGGCGGACCAGACCCTCAGGCGGACGACCTTAGGACACTGGCTCAGAGGTGCGGGGCACACAGTGTAGAGCCAGTCTTATGAGAGGCATACAGTGCTACGCATGCGTCTGGCAGGGCCACATGGCTCGTGACTGCCCGACCTGCCATGCAGAGGAGCAACATACGGTTGAGGGACCACCCAGGCAGAGGCAGATAGTTGACAGTGGCGGTCTGTAGGGAGCAGGTGGATGAGGCAGAGGAGTTGGCCGAGCCGCAGGTGGTGGGCGACACTTCGAGGCTCTACCACCACCACCACCAGGAGGCCCACCCCGACCACAGGAAGCTGGCGGGCAGAGGCAGGCACAACTTCAGGCAGCGGAGGCCTACGACAAGGGCGCACCCGAGATGATTTAAGGTACTATCTGTGTATACTCCACCCTTGATGCGGTTCTTATAGACACAATAGTGAGTCATTCTTTCATTTCTGCTGCCCTTGTTCGGAGATCGGAGATTCCGACAGAGTCGTTGGCTCGATCCTTACGGTCACAGACTCCTACGGGAGCAGACTCGACGATTACGCACTAGTGTCGGCAGTGTGAGCTTACTCTAGGAGGCGAGAGCTTCAGCTGGGATCTTCTTGCAGCGGCGTCGAGCCCTTACGATGTCATCTTGGGCATGGATTGGTTATCTACAGTCCATGCTCAGATTGACTTTATTAGGCGCAAGGTGCGGTGTGTACGCACCGATGGGAGCAGGTTCACCTTCACCGGTGAGAAGGGAGCCTTCGCAGCATAGGATGGACTTACGCAGAGGAGAGGACAGCCCATCACTCATCAGTTGGCTAGCCTCATCCTAGGAGCAGCTGACGTGCGGAGTCCGAGCTTACCTGCAGTGGCGAATCAGTATGCGGACATTTTCCCTGACGATGTTCCAGGACTACCTCCTTGTAGAGAGGTAGACTTTTATATTGATATGTACCTCGGGACAACCCCGATATCCACCCCAGCATATCGGATGGCTCCCGCCGAACTTTGAGAGCTACGGGTATAGCTGGAGGACCTGCAGGGCAAGGGATTCATCCGACCCAGTGTTTCACCCTGGGCTTCCGTGATATTGTTCGCCAAGAAGGCGGACGAGAGCTTGCAACTTTGTGTCGACTATCATCGCCTGAACCAGGTGACCATGAGGAAAAAGTATCCGCTACCGAGGATTAACGATCTCTTCGATCAGCTCAAGGGAGCACGGTGGTTCTCGAAGATAGAACTCAGGTCAGGCTATCATCAGCTCAGAGTTCGGGACGAGGACGTGCAGAAGACGACCTTCAGATGTCGGTATGGCCACTATGAGTTCTTGGTTATGCCATTTGGTGTAACCAATGCTCCAGCAGTGTTCATGGGACTCATGAATAAGATCTTTCAGCCTTATCTTGATCGATTTGTTGTGGTCTTCATCGACGACATATTGATATACTCGACAACTGATATGGAGCACGCCTACCACTTGCGGGTTGTACTGGACACACTCCGAGAGCACCAGCTTTATGGTAAGCTCTCGAAGTGTCAGTTCTGGATACGTGAGGTCCACTTCTTGGGACACGTCATCTCTGAGGCGGGAGTTGCGGTGGATCCTGCAATGATCGAGGCAGTGCTAGCTTGGGAGCCACCTAGGAGCGTGAAAGAGGTGCGAAGTTTCTTGGGTCTAGCTGGGTACTACCGGAGATTCGTGCCAGACTTTTCCAGAGTTTCGGAACCACACTCAGATTTGGCGAAGAAGGGGAAACCCTTTGTGTGGTTAGACAGATGTCAGCAGAGCTTCCAAGAGCTGAGACAGAGATTGACCAGTGCGCCTATTTTGAGGCTACCAGAGGAGGGAGTAGGGTACGTAGTTTACTGTGATGCATTTGGGACCAGGCTCGGATGTGTCCTGATGTAAGAGCGAGCAGTGATCGCCTATGTATCATGTCAGTTGAGGTAGCATGAGTAGAACTACGCTACCCATGACCTGGAGTTTGCAGCAGTGGTCTTCGTTCTGAAGATATGGCGACACGATCTGATGGGCGAGCGCTTTACAGTATATTTTGACCACGAGAGTCTCAGGTAAATCTTCTCGCAGAAGGACCTGAACCTGAGACAGTGGCGATGGGTCGAGTTCCTAGAGGACTATGACTTTGAGATAGTCTATACTCTTGGAAAGGGGAACGTAGTAGCCGATGCTCTCAGCAAGAGGACGGGCATTCAGCTTCTTGCGGAGGCGACAGAGCAGCTGGCCGCTTTGCAGATATCCTTCGTGGATAGTGACGGAGCCACCTTTCTACAGTAACTCACAGTCACTCCTCCACTTCTGCAGTGGGTCAGAGAGGCACAGCATGGGGACGTTGACTGTGAGACACGGTGTGCTCCAATATCCTCCGGACATGCACCTGATGGATTCTCTGTGGGAGGAGATCTCGTCATCCTTTTCAGAGGACGTACCATGGTACCAGCTGCTTTACAGGAGGAGGTGCTAAGGGAGTTCCACACTTCCTCTTTAGCGGTAAATCCAGGAGTGGTGAAGATGTATCGGGACCTCAGATGACAGCACTAGTGGCCGGGTATGAAGAACGTTGTGGATGAGTTCATTTCTCGATGCCTCACCTGCCAGCAGGTGAAGGCAGAGCACCAGGTACCAGAAGGCTTGGTACAACCCTTGGAGGTCCTGAAGTGGAAGTGGGACGGGATATCTATAGACTTCGTGACTGGACTTCCACGCACTACCAGAGGTCACAACTCCATTTGGGTGATTGTCGACCGACTCACCAAGTCGGCCCACTTCTTACCCATCAGAGATCAGGGCTCAGTGGAGAGCTTGGGATGCCTCTACATTCAAGAGATTATACGGCTTCATGGTATACCATCATCTATTGTCTCCGATCGAGATGCTCGCTTTACTTCCCGGCTTTGGAAGGGGTTGCAGGAGGCGTTCGGGATGCATCTACGTCTGAGCACCGCCTTTCACCCTCAGACAGATGGTCAGACGGAGAGGACCATTTAGACTCTCGAGGACATGCTCCGTGCATGTGTCCTCGAATTTGGACATAGGTGGGAGGAACACCTACCCTCGGTGGAGTTCACGTACAACAACAGCTACCACTCCACCATCAGGATGACACCATACGAGGCATTGTACGGCCAACCTTTCAGATCACCGCTGTGCTGGACAGACCCTGGGGAGTCAGCACTTGTGGGACCGGAGATGGTCCAGGCGACAACATAGAAGGTCCAGGTCATCCAGGAGCGGATGAGGGCAGCTCAGAGCTAGCAAAAGACTTATGCTGACAGGAGGCGGAGGACACTAGAGTTCGAGGATGGTGACCACGTCTTCTTGCGGGTATCACCTCGATGTGGATTACGGAGATTTGGCCAAGGCGGAAAGTTGTCTCCACGCTTCATCGGACCATTCCAGGTCCTCAACAGGATTAGCAAGGTGGCCTATCGCCTGGCTCTAACACCTCAGTTGTACCGGGTTCATGACCTCTTCCACGTATCACAGTTGAGGAGATACGTGCAAGAACCAAAGCATATCATCGACCATGGGGAGCTGGACATTGACGATGCGGAAACATTTGCGGAGGTCCTAGTGCAGATTGAGGATCGACAGGAGCGGGTCCTACGAGGACGGTCGATTCCTATAGTGCGCATCAGGTGGAAGCACGAGAAACTCCAGGAGAGCACTTGGGAGCGGGAGGCTCAGATGCGTGCACATTACCCACTTTTGTTTCCCTATCTTATGATATATCTTTATGGGGACATAAAGCCCTGAGGTGGGAGTAACGTAAAGACCCATAAAATTCAAGAGAATTTTTTTTCTTAATTTTCTTTGGGATTTTACAAGAACGCAGTTTCTGACGGCAGCTGATTTCGAGGCCCAGTGAGCCCAGAATAATTTTCTAAAGTTTAGCTCGGGTACGTTCAGTGAACGGACGAGGGGGTTTTTCTAACTTTTGATCAGGTGCTCGGAATTGAAATCTGAGGGCACCGATGAAACCGCAACGCTGATAATTTTTTAGGAACACCTTTTCTGGGGTTGTGTTTGCTCGGGAGGAGATATTAAAAATTGTGGAAGGTAAACATAAAATTGAGCTACAATTTTATTTCTTTTTAAGTGGTTATATCCTTTGAGTGGAAGTTGGGGAACTATCCATGAGAGGTTAAGAGGGTGGTGGGGCCCACACGAACTCCATCTCTTCAATTCTTTAACCCCCCATAACTCTTCCCCTTTAAACCCACCATGTATTAAATGATGTGACTTCCTTCACATTAAATCATGCCATTTATTTTTGGGAGTTAAGCATTTGAGTTTTAAAAATTTAAATGCATGGAATGTTATAATAAAATAACAATAACACTTATTTTATTTGGGGCTTGTTTCGTGGTGTTGGGTTTTTGAGAGAGGGAGCAATCTTCTTCTGAAGAAGTTCATTTTCCACATTGAAGAACGCGAAGAACGCCACTCTCCAACGAAGAACGCCAACACCAAAGAAAGACGATGTGTCTTTTTACTACTCTCCAAAACGGGTGTGAGACGCCGCCCCACCTCGGATGATCTCCGCCAAGCGTGTAAGGAACCCTCATCTGTGATGAACCTTCGTTCAACGATTCCATCAAGGTAGGGGGTTATTTTGTTTTTGTTCGTGATTACTTTCATCGCCGATCTTAGTCTCTAATTGAGCCGCCTGATATCATAATAACGGGAGGAGGTCGGACCGCACGAACACGACCAACCCTCCTCCGCCCTTGATTGTTGATTCGCGGCTCGTGCGAAGGCTGCGAGGTGCCATTGCACCGCGCAGAAACATGAGAATGTGCGAGGAACTGCGACGCCATCGTCCCGCACCATTGAAGTCGAATAAAGCCGCGGCGACGTCGCGCCCAACGGAGAACGTCGAAGAGCCCGCGGCCGGAGCGGGACCGCGACGGAGGGGCGCAGCACCGTGGCGTCGCGACGGTCAGACCAAGGCCGCGGCGGAGCAGGGAGCGGCGGCCGGCTTCCGTCCGCCGGAGCAGGAGGGCGGGATCGCAGCGGTCCCGCAGCAGCAGCAACCGGCCGGCCGGACCGGGCCGGCCGGTCATCGAGAAGGCCAGGGGTCATAACCCCCGGCTGGCCAAAGGAGAATCCCCCCACATGATGGTCGCGGTTACACACAGGGGGCAGCGCCCCCCCCCCCCCCCTTCCACTTGGCCGTTACGGCCGAGCCACCTGGCCACGCTGGCCACGCTGGCCAGGTCAAGCGCGCCAGGCCGGGCCGCGCCCACCGGGCCAGGCCGCGCCCTAATGGGCCGGACCCGGACCCGGGTTGGGTCAACGCGGTTCGGGCCGACCCGGGGGGGGGGGGGGGGGTATCGGGCCGGGTCGGACCGGGACCGAACCCCCTATTCACAGACTTCATTCGGTCGTTTGCCTATAATTTGGGCTAAGGACTTCTGAATGACGCACCGACAGTTGAGATGCGATCCTTGGATCGAGACGGTCGTTTCGGTGTATTATACTCAAGGTTTCGAAGAACTTTGTGTTCGGCCAGGTTGGTTCGAACACAAAACCAACCGGGGCCTCGGAGCGGAAACACTTATAACTTGAGCTCCGGACGTCCGATTGACGTGTCGTTGACCTTGTTGGATTCCTCTTAGAGAGACAAACCTTTTGGCTTACTCCGCTAGCGGTTTGGATGCAGTTGGAGTACAGTCGGGTTGGTTTTGACTTAAAAACCAACCGGGCCCCTGGGACGAAAAGAGCAATAACTCTCAGACCGGGCGTCCGATTGACGCGCCATCTGTGACTTTGAGTTCCTGTTGACGATACGGAACTTTTGGATACACCAACTCTGGACTTCGTGTCAGTTGATGTATCAGCCCCTCGGCTCGTGGAGCGGACCCTCCCGAACGAACGTGCTGTGTGCGGGAACCCTAGAGTTGGCTGCGACTGCGACGACGATGACGACGGTACAGAAATCCTCCGTGGATTCGACGGCGAAAACTACAGCACTCAGCGATCCTGTGTGGATCAGTGCTACCGATACTGTGTGGGTCAGATCCTGTGTGGGTTAGCGCTCAGCGGTCTTGGGTGGGCCAGTGCATACCGATCATGTGTGGGTCAGATCCTGTGTGGGTCATTGTGGGGGTTAGTACCTACCGATCCTTTGTGGGTCATTGCGGGTGTTAATACCTATCGATCATGTGTGGGTCCAATGGATTAGATGAATCAGTGGCTACATCTGATCATCTCTATCTTCTTATGAAGAAGTATACCTGTGTGAGATGAGTCTTGACTTTCAATCCTTATCTTCGATAAGATTGACTTGATATCATGTGTGGATTACGTTATGCTTTCCTGTGAGGATTGGGTTGTGTTTTTTTGTGTGGACTGGGTTGTACTTGGGCTCGGATGTTGGAGCCAAACGAGAATTGATGACTTTGGTATATGTATGGGCATATACCTAAGTAGTGTCGGATGTTACTTCGTGATTGTATCCTTCCTTTGTGGATTATCCTTTGTTGATTCTGGGAGACCTTCGGGGGTCTCGGGATCCCTACTGAGTAGCGTATACTCACCCTTACATGGGCTACACCCTCACTACGTTGTATTGGTTGCAGATGACGGACAACACTGATCGTGGTTGAGGCTTGCGAAGCAGGTCGGTACTTGGAGGTGGACCACTGGGCCGGACGTACTCGGAGCGGACGGCTGGACCCGAGGAGCTATGGAGGCTATCTGTACCCACCCTTAATGTGGGACTTCCAGTGGACGGCTCGACGATGCGACTTTACTTTTCAGTTGTTTTACTCCCTGTTTCAGTTGTACTTCACTTTCAGTTTGGGTTTGTATTCTGGCCCACTTACTTTTCCGCACTTACTATTGTACCCTGTTTTACTTAGTTTTTACTTCTACTTACTTACTCTGTGTGTTTGTTTACTTCATAAGGCAATTTACTCCCTTTTTTTATCGAGACTTACGCCTTGGTGCTAGTCACGAGCCCCTGGCCTATGGGAGGCGAGCTTGGGGTAGTCACGGCACGGGTCCCGAGGGAGGGTCGTGATATTATACATTAACCACAAAAAAATGGTTAGAATAAGGTAAGATAATCCAAAAATTAATAAACCTTAAAATAATAAAAAACAAATTTAATTCTCCAAAATTTAATAATAATACTAAATGTTCAACAAAGATCATTAAATATATTGATCCCTTTAAAATTCTAAAAAATATTCAGGACTATGACTGAAACACAAAAAAAATTATATAGATTTTATCACATCATCTTCCAAGATAAATTTAGTATTTATATTCAAATAACATAAATCACTCATATTGAATCATTAAAAAATTATATTCCTTAATCAGATAATATCCTAGATATGGTAATCATTTTCATATATAAACTGGATCATCATAAAGCAAAAATAAAATCATTTAATCTTCCAAAATATAATTCAATATTAATTCCTCAAATAAATTCCAATACTATTATATTTACCTTAATCTTATAATTTTCCTAAATTTATATTTATATTCTTCCAAAATAAAATTAATCACTTAGTTAGCTAATAAATTTACAATCTTATGGGTATTTATATGATAAAACATACATTCCCAATTCATAATAACTCATAATTAACTCAAAATCAGATATCATATAAACCCTTAATGCAACCAACACCTTTAAACTTTATTCCACTATAATTAAAGGCATTATTCCTCAAATAAACATTTATCTTGTTAAAATTAATGGTTACATATACCTTAAACATTTATCAAAACTCAATTAATATCCCCAAAAAATTTTCAAATTTTCACTACACCACTTTTTATAGGTATCAACTATATCTATGATATGATTCCAAATTGTGAAAAAATAACCTAATATATAATATTCCTTAGTTTTTTCATGATTATCTTGATATTTAGAATATATAATAATATTAGTGACAAAAAGAGCCTTCACTCAAATTCTATTTAAAAATGTTAACTATTCTTTGTTGTCTTTTTTCTTTAATACATTAGTCCAATAAATAATATATATGAGATATATCCATATGATTTTTTTCAATGTCTATTAAATAATTTTTATTAATTGGAAAATAAAAATATATTACATACTTTAAGTACATACATAAATGTCTTCTATAATGTTGTTGGTATCCTCTTTATATTACAGCATGAAGTCTATATCTATAGAGAATAAATAGTCAAGTCCTTAGTGTTATTTTCCTTATCAAATGAGATGGATAAATTGAGATTTTTAAATCAGATAAAATAATTCATGATCTATATAAATTTTTTCAGAAATTAAAATTTATTGGATAGACCAAATAGTTTGTAACAAGTGATTTGGATGTTTACAAAGCTTTCATAATTATTTGAACATGATTTTCGCATTATGGTAGTGATTAAATAATTTGATGGGGATAAGAAGGTTGTTTGAGATCATTTCACTTTAATATTGATTAATGGTCATTAATTTTTATAAAATAACATCATTAAAACATGATGTGAATTATTACATGTTAAAATTAAAATGGTCATTTTTGGGATAATACCCTTCAAAACTCCATAATAATTTGACCTTCAAATCCTTTATATATAAGTGTATTGACCTTTTAAATCCAATCTCAAAAAATATCATTAATCTTCTCAAATACATCACTTAAAACAAAAAAGGGGTTTCTAATATTACAAATATACAATCACCCTTAAACTAATAAACCAATGATGGTATCATAACTCTTAATACAACCTCACTTGAAAGCATCATAATTTCCAAAGTTCTCTAAACATTTCTCTGATACCAACAATAAGGACCCAACCTTATCATTACATATTGTAGTGACTTTAGACTATAATTACATTTATTTCATTCCCAATGATATTTTGGTTTATAGTTCTAAATAATTAGGGCATAACTCTTATATAATAATCTCATATATTACAAGGAAGACACTTCTACTTAGTATCCATATTCCCACTAATCAAAATTTTTAAAATAAAACCTAATTTATTTTCAATACAAATCCTAAAAACATTATACATTAATTATTCCTTTCCCTTAACCATCTTTAATACAAGTGAAAATAATATTAAATCATGGGATGAGAAAAAAAATATCAATAAATTACATAAAAATAAATAAAGAAACTATTATTCCATGAATACATATAAAATTTTTTCCGTTTTCATAATTATATTTGGGCTCAAAATAAATATTTTCTTACTTATAAAATCATCTTCTCTACCAAAATATTTTCATAAAAAATTTCAAAATAAATATTAAATGCAAGATAAAAATAATAAGTATTACTTGAAAAATGAAAAACTCGTGATTTTTTTCATAAAGATTTACTTTTCACCATTAATAAGTAACAAATACTTTCCTTTGAACATAAGCTCAATAACATACCTTTTTAAAACATGATATTTCTATAAGAAGTCATATAAATTATAAATAAATTGTATATTTAACGTTGGTCGCCATTTTCATATAATACTTAAACATGGAGTAACTATAACTGCTACATAACCCTCATGGTTATACTTGAATTAACTTGCATGGTTATACTTGGAGTTTCCATCATATTTACACTCATAACCATCACAAGTGTAGTCGTAATAACCATCATATTATATTACCATAATCTATTAGTAGAAACATAATTAGTTATATATGACTCTTTAAATAATGCATTGGAGAGATATAAGAGGCTCACCTAACATTGGTTTATCACAGATACATTTGTCATCATAAAAAATTCTCAAGAACTATAACATAATATATAAATCCATGCATCATAAAAATACTCTTTTCAACATAATAAAATATTAACTAAAATTAATATATCCATTATATGTTTAATATTTTTTTTAAATAACCATAACATAGGGAATGTGGGTTTCTTTATATGAAAAAAATAGATCTTGTAAAGGAATACAAAAAAATAATGGTTATAACGACAAAAATAATCATTATCATCGTATATGTTAAAATAGAACATTGATTTATTTTCCTATTTGTGTAGGATGTTAAAAACTGCAAACATAATAATGGAACCTTTTTCATTGAAAATAACCCATGAAAATTATATTGGATACATAAAATAATGGAGGTGACATGATGGAGTGAAATTTTATTCTTTCCTTATATGTTATAAAAATACATTCCTTTTTTACTTTGTAAAAAATTATTATAAGGGAAACTAAAAAGATGATTTTAAAAGAAAGTCTCTTACTTTGACTTTTACTCATCACAAACATTCATTATATTCTTATATAATAATCTTAGTTTAATTATTTACTTTCTTAATAATAATTTTCAAGTTTATTATTCTTCATATATCACTTATTATTATGTTATATAAAATTAAAAAATCATTTTAGTTCAAGTAGAATATTTTGATAATATTTAGTATAGAAGTCAAAAATTACTTCGGTATGTTAAATAAGTTCAAAGATTTCATCATTTATTCATAAAAAAATAATATTAATTAAATAATTTTTATTTTTATACATATATTATACTTCTTAGACCAATCATGAAATATGGTTTTGAAAAATGAACTACATTACAATCATGGAAACAATAAGTCATACATACCCATGAGTAACATTTCTATTTCTCAAAAATCATTAAGGAAAGAAGTAAATTATAATATTATATTTTAATAATAATAATAATAATATCTTAAATATCTTATTGTCTAAATATACTTAAATATATCATCCATGTGATTTGGTGATTAAAAACGAATCACATCGCATTGTGGAGGTGGTAGTCCACACGTAGAGACGAACGATGTTATCATTTTAAATGAATGGAAAGGTAAGAAATTAAAGGGTAAATTATATTTTAATAATTATTAATATTTCTTGAATATCATATATAAAAATTAATTACATCATTACAACTAGTCATAAGTTTTGGTGATGAAAAAGAAATCACATCAGTTTGTGAAGCGGTAGTCCACCGTACACACATACGATGTCTTTTTTTCACATTTTATTGAAGTGTAGATGCATATAGGATGGGAAATTAACATATAAACAATATTTTATAGGTAATATATTGTTTTTATTATATATTCATCTTTAAGGAAGATTTGAAGGTGGTGGATGAATAAATAAAACTAAAATATGCTGTTAAAACTATACCTCTTATTTTGAAAGTATTAATTGATTAAAATATTAAGGACTCTAAGGTTGTTATTATTCTAAACAAATACCTATATAATGAGTATAGTGGGTTTAGTTATGGATTTTGGTAGGTATTGGATTAACCAAATGGGTTTTTATGTGTGAAGGAATGATAAGAATATGTCCCCTTTTATACGAGAGGGGAGGTGCACTCTTGTAATTCCTCAAATTATTAAATTAACAGAAAATAGTTTTTAATTAAAAAATGGATATAAATTATTTATTTATAATATAAGATAATTATGGGAATAAATATTATGATAAAATATTATTTAGACAGGTTTTGGTTACATGTTTACCCTTATAATTTGGTTTCAACCCCACTTTAACTATAACGACCCATACTTTACATACATTGTTAATACTTCAAAATTGAAGCACACTTATTACAACATATGAAAAAACCACAAAGGACCATATAGGTATAGTGTCTTTAGAAACTGGGAAACATAAACAACTGGTTCATAAATCTTCTACAGTGTCTCCCATTTATTTCATCATATCTAAGGTCCCTTTTAGCATATTCTACTTAATATCCATCTTCCTAACCTGGGGAAAAGAAAACATAAAAGGGTGAGCTCAAATGCTCAGCAAGGGAAAATAAAGGAAATAAAAATCATATCATATCTTTTTGAAAATCATAACCTGCAAAAGAGATCATAATATCTTAACATGGAACAAATCATAGAAGTGAAAATGAGATCCCCATAATCATAACATGAAACTTGAAACTTTGTGGCATGCACACATAATCATGGAAAATCATTTCTTGTTAGTCATGACTCATTGCCAAGACTATCTTAGTGGACAAAGTCCCTTTCTGAACCGAGTCACCCTCGTTCCAGTCCAATTTCACTGAACCGGTATAACCTACCGTTCCAGCCATGTCTATCTCATGAGATATAAAATCCTTACCCAATGCATTGGAGGGAGATATAGGTGTCACCCATCTTATAACGAATCCTTTCTTATGTGTGCCACATAATAATAAACCATACATCATAGCGTAAACCATGTAATAAAAATGGGATTCTTAAACAACATGACATCATAAAAAAATTCATATAAGATAAAGAAAAAAAATATTTCCATCACAACATAATCAAATCCATGTAATAATAGGTATAAAAACAGAACCCTTTTATTATCTTAGATGGAAAATAATTTTGATAAAATACTTGAACTCCATTCTTGAGGAAAATATCCTTTCTACTTCTAAAACACTTTTCCTTTATTAACATGTCATACAATTTTAAACTAAAAGAAGTTGATTAAAAATAAACTTGAATACTTGTAAAGGAAACTTCTTGGAAATAATGTTTTAGAAATCCATTCATGTCATATAAGTTAAAAAAAACATTTTTCGTACTTTTGTCGAAAAAGTCAAAAAGTACCTCGTACGAAAAACGACAAAAGATTCCTTTAATATTCTTTACTAAAAACTCACCGAAGGGTAAAAATGGATTTAAACAATTTTAGGTGGATGGAAATAATATTACATATTTATGAAACATGGATGTGGATGATAAAATACACCCCAGTAAATACTAAAGTATAAACCATCTCGGATAAAAATGAGATTGTGATATTTCCCTTACCTTAGGTCCGATTTGCTTTGTACGTGTCCGAAGCTCCTGTATAATGGTTTAAATAATGTTATTGACTTATTCCAGAATCATACATATTGATATGATATCATATATGGTCATATTCTTAGCTTCTTGTTAGTAATATTTCATTGTTACTTGTTACTCGGGTCCTTATTGCCTTTTGTTCTTATGCGTGTTTTGCCAAATAAATTCTTATTCTTCTTTTAAGGTTATAGATACCTTATATACAGAATGGTATTAGTGTAACATATATCATATTTATTCATTCAATTCATTTATATAATTACTATGTAATTATGATCATGTAGAACGAGTCGCATCACATCGTGGAGACGGTATTCCGTACGTACGCACGATTGCGGATATCGTTCCTATGATCGTGGAACTGTATTGGAGTATATATATATTATTTCAGTATCAATATTAATTTATAATAATCATAAATAGTTACTCATTACACCATTATACCCATCCTTGTAAGGTGATGGTGGAAAATAGATTACACCACGGCGTGGAGACGGTATTCCGTACGTACGCACGCGCGGTGATTTCATTTTTCCGTAGGATGGATAGAAGGTGAATTAGGGTTGTTTCATATTTATAATAACATATCAGTATGTAAGTAATACTGATGTTATTACTTTATCATGAAACAACTAAAGAAGAAGAAGTTGAAGAAGAAAGAAATTGAAAAGATCGGTAATGGATATTACCTCTTCTTTGGAACGCCTCTTTGAATCCTCCACTTAGGGAACTAAGATTGGTCTTTGAAGAAGAGCAGGACCTCTAGGATTATTCTAGGGAAGTGGAGAGGATAAAATGGCAGGGGTTGGCCGAGCTTGAGTGCTCAAATTGGTGTGAGGAGGAGGGGGAGGAGGTACCCTTTTATAAGGGAGGAGAGGGGCACCTTAGGAATATCTCAAAATATTATTTTATATTAAAGTCAAAATCGGTTTATAATGGTTCCAAAGGATCTTATTTCGAAGCTAAAGTGGGGATGGGTCGAAATACTATCAACCAATAGGATTTAGACAAGTTTAGGGTATTATTTTAACCTTATCAATTAGATTTAACTCTAAGTTAAATAATTTAACTTTTACCGTGTCTTTTTGTTTTCTTTCACTATATGGTTTAAACACTTACTATAACATGCCAAACGAACCCCAAATTTTTTATTATTAATATATATATCCTTATCTAAGTCATTTGGCCGAACCTTAGATTTTTAGGAATAAAATAACAATTAAACTATTTTGTGTCAATTTTGACACTATTTGATATATGATTTTTGTGAAAGTCATAACAGAATTATATGTTCGAACCAAGTTGATTAAATCAACACTAATATATCATAGTAACCTATAAAATTAGTGGAATTCATAAAAAGTCTCAAATTACATTCATTTTTGTGTTTATAACATCAATTATGTCAATATTTCATTAATAAGATAATTACTGCATCATCATTGTGTCATAAATAAATTAAATTATTTAATGTCAAATAAAATACCATTATGTAGGAAATATTTTTAGCTTTCTAATGAATATTTATAGTCGAATTTATCTTATGTATAACCCCATATTAAAAATGATTTACTTATTAAACTTTGATTTTAACTATTTTAACCCTTCTTTAAATAAATTAATAATAAATGTCCTAATCTAACCCAAGTGGGCCTAAATGGTCATATTTTATTCCTAAGTTTGTTTTTTGGTCGAATTAAACTTATCCAATAGAATTAGGACATGTGTTAGGGTAATAGTAATATCATTTTTACCCTTAGTTACCCTATTTACTATTAACCGCGGTAAAAAAAAGTAAAAAGTTACTATTCACCAAAAAATTATTTTTATCTCATTGAACCACATTTTACTTACTGATATCAACCGTGTCTGTCTGATTTTAGAAATTCCATTCACAGAAACGGTAAAATTAAGTTTTATGCAAAATTCAGTTTTTAACCTACCACTTAGTGGTCTCACTATTCATCAAAAATTGAAAGTTTTCAGAAAAATACCAAAATTTCACCCTAGACTAATTTCGGTATTCCGAATCCAAAAATGAAGTCCATTTTGAAAAATAAAACTTATAAAATTTCAAAAAGTGGTTATTAATATTCATAACTGCTAGTTTTAATAATATTTTAATAGCATATCATTGTTTAGTGAAACTCGGTATTGCGTACGACGCAAGCTATCAAGGAAGGTCGCGATTGCGTGTAAAGTAAGCCAAGAAAGTGTGTAGTGAAAGAATCTTTTGATGATATATAAAAAACAAAATATTACTCATAAAAATCTCGGGTGTTACATTCTACCCCCCTTAAAAAGAATTTCGCCCTCGAAATTCGTCACTTTGTAACAAACAGATGAGGATACTTCTCCCTCATCATATCCTCAAGCTCCCATGTAGCTTCTTCAAGTTGGTGGTTCCTCCATAAAACTTTCAGCAAGCGAGTGATCTTGTTTCGTAGGACTTTTTCACTACGATCCAGAATCTCTATCGGCTGTTCTTCATAAGAAAGATCTTGCTCCAGCGGTACAACTTCTGAGCTGAGTACATGTGAAGGATCAGGTATGTACTTTCTCAGGAGAGATACATGGAACACATCGTGAACTTGAGAGAGATTCGGTGGAAATGCCAATCGGTAAGCTACCCTTCCAAAACGATCTAGTATTTCGAAAGGACCGATATATCTAGGGCTCAACTTCCCCTTCTTTCCAAATCTCATAACCCTCTTCCAGGGAGATATTCGTAAGAACACTTTATCACCCACTTCAAACTCTAGGTCTTTTCTTCGGTTGTCGGCATAACTTTTCTGTCGACTCTGAGCTGATCTTATGTGTTGTTGAATAGATCTGACCTTTTCTGTCGTTTCATCAACGAGATCAGGTCCTAATAGCTTTCTTTCCCCAACTTCATCCCAAGAAGTTGGAGTCCTGCATTTATTTCCATAGAGAGCTTCATAAGGAGCCATCTGAATACTGGAGTGAAAGATATTATTATAAGAAAATTCCACCAAAGGTAAGTGTTGATCCTAACCTCCTTTGAAATCCATAGAGCAAGCTCTCAACATATCTTCTAGGGTTTGAATTGTTCTTTCAGACTAACCGTCTGTCTGGGGATGATAAGCAGTGATGAAACTCAACTCTGTATCTAGAGTATGCTAAAGACTTCGCCAGAACATCGAGGTAAATCTCGGATCCCGATCAGATATAATAGAAAGTGGTACTCCATGCAATCTTACCACTTCCTTTACATATATCCTGGCAAGCTGATCTAGAGAGAAATCCTCTCTAATAGCAATGAAGTGTGCAGACTTTGTAAGACGATCAACTATGACCCAAATAGCATTATTGCCTGTGGATGTTTTAGGAAGTCCTGTGACAAAGTCCATAGTGATGTTTTCCCATTTCCATTCGGGTATGGGTAATGGTTGTAACATCCCCTTAGACTTCTGTCTCTCAGCTTTAACTTGTTGAAAAACCAAGCATCGAGAGACATATTCAGAAACATCTCTTTTCATGCCATCCCACCAGAAGTACTCTTTCAGGTCCCTATACATCTTCGTGCTTCCAGGATGAATAGAGAATGATGAACTATGAGCCTCATCCAGCAGCTCCTTCTTTAATTCGGGGATGGGAGGAACACAAACCCGATTCCTGAACTTTATTATCCCATCACAATCAAGGTTGAATTCAGGAACATTTCTCACCTTCTTTTGTAACTCGACATCTTCTTTCTGTGCCTCTTTTATCTTCACATGTATAGATGGTTGAACATTCATTTGAGAAAGATAAGATTTTCCCCCTTCCATTATAATTCCAAGATCCATCCTTTGTAAATCCATAAATATTGGATCTTTTTTGATCCTCATCATGGATAAACTAGCATGGTCTTGTCGACTTAATGCATCTGCCACCATGTTTGCTTTCCCAGGGTGGTAATGGATTGAGCAGTCATAATCCTTAATCTTCTCCAACCATCTTCTTTGACGCATATTCAACTCCTTTTGTGTGAAAATATACTTTAACCATTTATGATCAGAATAAATATCACACCTTTCACCATAAAGGTAATACCTCCAAATCTTTAATGCAAAGATTACCGCAGCCAACTCCAAATCATGTGTTGGGTAATTTTGCTCATGGATTTTCAACTGTCGTGAGACATAAGCTATCACCATATCATTTTGCATAAGAACACACCCCAATCCCTTCTTGGATGCATCACTGTAGATCACAAACCTTTCTCCACTACAAGGCAGTGTGAGCACAGGTGCACTCGATAACCTTCTTTTCAACTCCTTGAAATTCTCTTCACATTCCTCTGTCCAAACAAACTTAACTCCTTTCCGAGTCAACTTGTTGAGTGGATTAGATAATCGTGAAAAATCCTTTACAAAACGTCGATAATATCCAGCCAAACCAAGAAAACTTCGGATCTCAGTTACTGTTGTTGGTCTCGACCATCTTTCGATAACCTCTGTTTTTGCTGGATCCATAGATATCCCCTCTTTTGAGATTATGTGACCCAAAAATGCAACTTTTTGAAGCCAAAATTCACACTTGGTAAATTTGGCATAAAGCTTCTCCTTTCTCAGAGTCTTCAATATAATTCTCAACTGATCTTCATGCTCTTCCTTGCTCTTTGAATAGACAAGAATATCGTCTATAAAGACTACCAAAAATTGATCAAGATAGTCTCTAAAGACTCTATTCATTAGATCCATGAAGATAGCAGGGGTATTAGTAAGACCAAATGGCATCACTATAAATTCATAGTGTCCATACCTTGTACGGAAAGACGTCTTTGGTATATCCTCCCTTTTGACCCTTAATTGATGATACCCTGAACGAAGATCAATCTTGGAAAAGTATTGAGCTCCGCGTAGTTGGTAAAATAAGTCATCAATGCATGGGAGAGGATATTTGTTCTTGATAGTGATCTTGTTAAGTTCTCAATAATCAATGCAGATTCTCATTGATCCATCTTTATTCTTAACAAAAAGAATAGGTGCTCCCCAAGGTGACGCACTAGGGCGTATGAATCCCTTATCAAGATTCTCTTGGAGTTGCTTCTTCAATTCCTGCAACTCAATTGGGGCCATTCTATAAGGTGTCTTTGAAATAGGCAAAGCACCCGGTACGAGTTCTATTGAAAACTCAACTTCACGATTTGGTGGAAGACCTGGTAATTCCTCTGGAAAGACATCATCAAACTCTCGTACGATGGGAATATTCTTAATCGTAAGTTTCTCACCAACCATTTGAGATAAATAACCTTCATTTAGTGGAATCAAGACCCATAAGATGGAAGGAATTTCCACTGGAAGGTTATATTCATCCTTGCATCGATAGACGATCGTAGATTGATCTAGAATATGAAATGTGACTTCCCTTCTTTGGCAATTGATATGAGGTCCATGTAGAGAAATCCAATCCATGCCAAGAATCACATCAAATTCCACTAAAGGAAGGATCACAAGATTTGCAGGAAGCACTTTCCCACAAACTTCGATCGGAGAAGAATTATAAACTTTTGATGTGACTGTTGTGCCATTAGGTGTTGTCACAGCTAACTCAACATCAATTGTTGAGGTAATACGGTGATACCCTTAGAAAATTTTCAGAAATAAAAGAGTGGGTGGATCCAGAATCAAATAAAACATTTGCTACTTTAGAGTGGATGGTAAGTGTACCTTTCCCCACTTCTTTATCGTACTCCATATCGCTGATAGAAATTGCAAGTGACTTTCCTTTGTCTTTAGCCTTAAGATTTTGTTGACGTCGACCATCATCCTCAACCCTTGGATTTGGGAATTGATTGGCATAATGCCCCATCTCCTTGCACTTGAAACATTGAAGTGTAGTAGGTTCATTCTGTGTATCCCTTCCTTTGTTTGCATCATTAGACATCTTCTTCCCATTATCGCGGCATTCAAATGCCCGATGACCTTCCTTTCCACATTTGAAACATTTACTTGTCCCTTTAAGACAACTCCCTCCATGTTTCTTTCCACACTTTGAGCATAAGGGAAATCTCATCTTCCTTTCAGTGTGCTCTTTAGATTTTCCTTTGAATTCCATCTTCCTCTTCTTATCAAACCAATGTGACTGATGGGTTACTCCAATCTCCATCTCGACTTTGAGAGCATGTCGAACGATTTCCTCGTAGCTATTGAAGTCCCTTATGGCTAACGCCCTTCGAAGACTTGGTTTTAAGCCACTAATGAATCGATCGATCTTACTCTCAGGTTAGATAATAATACCAGAAGCGTACCTTGCAAGTCTTGTAAAATTTGCTTCATAGGTACCAACAGATTCATCATCCCTTTGCTTCAGTTCAAGAAACTCTTTCTCCATCTTTGTTCAGAGAATACGAGGGAAGTACTTATTGAAAAATAAGTTCTTGAACTCGTCCCATTCCATAGACTCAATTTCATCCCTTTTCCTCGTATTATTAATAAGATTCCACCATTGATCAGCATCTCCTTCCAAACGATACACTGCTAGGATGACTTTATCATGATCAGAACATTGAAGAACTGAAAATATCTTTTCAGTAGTACTAATCCATTGTTCAGCAACTAATGGATCAGTAGACCCGCTGAAAGAAGGTGGACGCTGCCTCATGAAGGATTCAACAGAATGTTGCTCCTTCCTTTGCTCGTTTGGAAGTCCTGCATGATTCATATCTTGGGAAAGTTGTGTGAGCATGGCTACAAGATTTTGCATTCCAGCTCCCATATCATTTGGTTGCTCAGGGGGACAATCATTGCATTGCCCATCGCATTCCGCATTAACACGGTTCCTTCGGGTTCCAGCCATTGACTAAAACCAAGAAGAATAGTGTGAGAAACACTAATTATAATAGGAAAACCACATAATCAAGGATAAAATTTCACACTTATGGTCTTATCCTAGGGTATTCATGTCCATTTCTAAAACACTAAGATTGTGTTCTATGCTTAGACTTATCCTTATGGTTCTTACTAAGGCTTTCACATCCTAGTTTCCAAAGGTTGACTATACCTTTCCTCTGATACCAACTATAACGACCCATACTTTACATACATTGTTAATACTTCAAAATTGAAGCACACTTATTACAACATATGACAAAACCACAAAGGACCGTATAGGTATAGTGTCTTTAGAAACTGGGAAACATAAACAACTGGTTCATAAATCTTCTACAGTGTCTCCCATTTATTTCATCATATCTAAGGTCCCTTTTAGCATATTCTACTTAATATCCATCTTCCTGACCTTGGGAAAAGAAAACATAAAAGGGTGAGCTCAAATGCTCAGCAAGGGAAAATAAAGGAAATAAAAATCATATCATATCTTTTTGAAAATCACAACCTGCAAAAGAGATCATAATATCTTAACATGGAACAAATCATAGAAGTGAAAATGAGATCCACATAATCATAACATGAAACTTGAAACTTTGTGGCATGCACACATAATCATGGAAAATCATTTCTTGTTAGTCATGACTCATTTCCAAGACTATCTTAGTGGACAAAGTCCCTTTCTGAACCGAGTCACCCTCGTTCCAGTCCTGTTTCACTGAACTGGTATAACCTACCGTTCCAGCCATGTCTATCTCATGAGATATAAAATCCTTACCCAATGCATTGGAGGGAGATATAGGTCCCACCCATCTTATAATGAATCCTTTCTTATGTGTGCCACATAATCATAAACCATACCTCATAGCGTAACCCATGTAATAAAAATGGGATTCTTAAACAACATGACATCATAAAACAATTCATATAAGATAAAGAAAAAAAATATTTCCATCAAAACATAATCAAATCCATGTAATAATAGGTATAAAAACAGAACCCTTTTATTATCTTAGATGGAAAATAATTTTGACAAATACTTGAACTCCATTCTTGAAGAAAATATCCTTTCTACTTCTAAAACAATTTTCCTTTCTTAACATGTCATACAATTTTAAACTAAAATAAGTTGATTAAAAATAAACTTGAATACTTGTAAAGGAAACTTCTTGGAAATAATGTTTTAGAAATCCATTCATGCCGTATAAGTTAAAAAAAACATTCTTCATACTTTTGTCGGAAAAGTCAAAAAGTACCTCGTACGAAAAACAACAAAAGATTCCTCTCATATTCTTTACTAAAAAATCACCGAAGGGTAAAAATGGATTTAAACAATTTTAGTTGGATGGAAATAATATTACATATTTATGAAACATGGATGTGGATGATAAAATACACCCCAGTAAATACTAAAGTATAAACCATCTCGGATAAAAATGAGATTGTGATATTTCCCTTACCTTAGGTCTGATTTGCTTTGTACGTGTCCGAAGCTCTTGTATAATGGTTTAAATAATGTTATTGACTTATTCCAGAATCATACAAATTGATATGATATCATATATGGTCATATTATTAGCTTCTTGTTAGTAATATTTCATTGTTACTTGTTACTCGGGTCCTTATTGCCTTTTGTTCTTATGCGTGTTTTGCCGAATAAATTCTTATTCTTCTTTTAAGGTTATAGATACCTTATATCCATAATGGTATTAGTGTAACATATATCATATTTATTCATTCAATTCATTTATATAATTACTATGTAATGATGATCATGTAGAACGAGTCGCATCACATCGTGGAGACGGTATTCCGTACGTACGCACGAGTGAGGATATCGTTCCTATGATCGTGGAACTGTATTAGAGTATATATATATATTATTTCAGTATCAATATTAATTTATAATAATCATAAATAGTTACTCATTACACCATTATACCCATCCTTGTAAGGTGATGGTGGAAAATAGATTACACCACGGCGTGGAGACGGTATTCCGTACGTACGCACGCGCGGTGATTTCATTTTTCCGTAGGATGGATAGAAGGTGAATTAGGGTTGTTTCATATTTATAATAACATATCAGTATGTAAGTAATACTGATGTTATTACTTTATCATGAAACAACTAAAGAAGAATATGTTGGAGAAGAAAGAAATTGAAAAGATCGGTAATGGATATTACCTCTTCTTTGGAACGCCTCTTTGAATCCTCCACTTAGGGAACTAAGATTGTTCTTTGAAGAAGACCAGGACCTCTAGGATTATTCTAGGGAAGTGGAGAGGAGAAAATGGCAGGGTTTGGCCGAGCATGAGTGCTCAAATTGGTGTGAGGAGGAGGGGGAGGAGGTGCCCTTTTATAAGGGAGGAGAGGGGCACCTTAGGAATATCTCAAAATATTATTTTATATTAAAGTCAAAATCGGTTTATAATGGTTCCAAAGGATCTTATTTCGAAGCTAAAGTGGGGATGGGTCGAAATACTATCAACCAATAGGATTTAGACAAGTTTAGGGTATTATTTTAACCTTATCAATTAGATTTAACTCTAAGTTAAATAATTTAACTTTTACCGTGTCTTTTTGTTTTCTTTCACTATATGGTTAAAACACTTACTATAACATGCCAAACGAACCCCAAATTGTTTATTACTAATATATATATCCTTATCTAAGTCATTTGGCGGAACCTTAGATTTTTAGGAATAAAATAACAATTAAACTATTTTGTGTCAATTTTGACACTATTTGATATATGATTTTTGTGAAAGTCATAACAGAATTATATGTTCGAACCAAGTTGATTAAATCAACACTAATATATCATAGTAACCTAGAAAATTAGTGTAATTCATAAAAAGTCTCAAATCACATTCATTTTGGTGTTTATAACATCAATTATGTCAATATTTCATTAATAAGATAATTACTGCATCATCATTGTGTCATAAATAAATTAAATTATTTAATGTCAAATAAAATACCATTATGTATGAAATCTTTTTAGCTTTCTAATGAATATTTATAGTCGAATTTATCTTATCTATAACCCCATATTAAAAATGATTTACTTATTAAACTTTGATTTTAACTATTTTAACCCTTCTTTAAATAAATTAATAATAAATGTCCTAATCTAACCCAAGTGGGCCTAAATGGTCATATTTTATTCCTAAGTTTGTTTTTTGGTCGAATTAAACTTATCCAATAGAATTAGGACATGTGTTAGGGTAATAGTAATATCATTTTTACCCTTAGTTAGCCTATTTACTATTAACCGCGGTAAAAAAAAGTAAAAAGTTACTATTCACCAAAAAATTATTTTTATCTCATTGAACCACATTTTACTTACTGATATCAACCGTGTCTGTCGGATTTTCGAAATTTCATTCACAGAAGTGGTAAAATTAAGTTTTATGCAAAATTCAGTTTTTAACCTACCACTTAGTGGTTTCACTATTCATCAAAAATTGAAAGTTTTCATAAAAATACCAAAATTTCACCCTAGCCTAATTTCGGTATTCCGAATCCAAAAATGAAGTCCATTTTGAAAAATAAAATTTATAAAATTTCAAAAAGTCGTTATTACTATTTATAACGGCTAGTTTTAATAATATTTTAATAGCATATCGTTGTTTAGTGAAACTCGGTATTGCGTACGACGAAAGCTATCGAGGAAGGTCGCGATTGCGTGTAAAGTAAGCCAGGAAAGTGTGTAGTGAAAGATTATTTTGATGATATATAAAATACAAAATATTACTCATAAAAATCTCGGGTGTTACATTAACCCTTTTTATTCTTACCTTGTGAGCAACGATTTTTACTCATTAAGGGTAAATATAGTTACTATAAATGTAAGATATGACAATAAATATAGTATGGTTGATATTATAAATTATCATAATATCCTTCTGAAATATTATAATTTTATTAATTTTATACAACTTAATAAAATTTTATTTATTATAAAATAACATTAGTTTCTATTTTTTGAACTATCCATTACATTGATTTTAATTATCTCAAGAAAAAAAGTAAAATTAATTTTATTTATTATGTCCATAATATGTCATGGTATTCTAAATAAATCATTGATCATATTAATTATCTCAAATTAAATTACTTTTAATATTTTCAATATCATTTATTTTATTTTTTCATTAATTGAATAATTACTCCATATGCGTTGTATAAGAATTCAAGGTAATTATTTCTTTACTAAATATTAGAAATAAATTACTATGATTAAGATAAATATTTTATATTTAAAAATATTATTTATAACTAAAAATATCTTTTTATAATATTTACGTGAAAAGTATTATAGTTATAAAAAACAATAGTGTGAAATTTTTTACTTTTCTTTAAGTAAAATATTATAAAGGTCATAATCACATACAAATGGGAAAAGGTCATAAATTATAACTTTTTATGATTATTTACTGGTTATAATTATCCAATAATATTTAGGAAGGTATTACAGTAATTTTATAGTCATTATCATGTCATTTTTTATTCTTATTTACCTGATTTACCCTTTACCAGGGTAGAAAAGTTTACCAAAGTTAATATTCATTTTTAAAAAATAAAAGTGACATATTTACCAAATATTGTCATTATTCCAATTATGGAATCCATTTTTCAAAATTCAAAACATATAAGTGGAATAATTTATTTTAAAATTAAATTGGAAAAAGGCAACAAAAAGCTATTTTTTAGAAAGATTCCCTTCCTAAAATATAAATTTTTTGGGATAAATTCAATTATGAAATCCATTTTAAAAAACATCATTATATTAAATTAAATAAAAAGGAATTAATGAAATTTTAAAAGTAATCCAATGCATAAATTTAATTTTTAAATACTCAAAATAAAATGTAGTTTTCTTTAAAAATCTGTATGTTTCACTATTCATTGAAAAATCAATATTTTATGAATATATCAAAAATTAATCCTAATATTATTTTACATGATAATTTCAAAAATATCGTGAATGTTATGTGTAATTAAAAATAAAATTTCTCTTTTTATTTTATAAAAATAAATATCATTAATAAAGTAGAATAAAATATAACCAATATTCTATTGATAATAAGAAACATATTCAGACTATTAGGGGTTTGATACATACCCCTTTAATACACCCACCAATTCCCTATGGGTAAGGCGCATGACGATGAGATGTTCACCAGGGTGGTTCGACATACATGATTTGGGCCGTGATCTCAATGAGATTAAACTTCTCCCATAAACGGTTTCACTCATGCTTAAGTTGTTGGATATCATCTTAGTATTGGTCAATGGAAAATCCTAGTGATGATACCTCACTCAGAATCTCTGATAAATAGACTTCATAGGTACGATCTTACTGGTTGAGGCCATTAAATCCTTTTTCTATGTCAGTTGGATTGGTTAAAACCCTATATTTATACTAATCATGTGATCACTATACAATGACAATATTATCAATGGTGATTATTCATAATTCTCCTTTAAATCTGGTAGGATAAAATAAAACAAAATAAGTAACTATTTTTATATATCCATTATATATAATAATGAATTAAATTAAATTGGAAGGGCAATTTTTTTATAAAGTTTCAGGTCTCCAAAATCTTCCCCCCTTCAAAAATTTCACCCTCAAAATTTTATTTTTCCAAAATAAAATAAATGATGGTAATTATATTTCATCACTTTCATTGGTTCCCATATTTCTCATTAAAACTTATAACTTCTCCACAGTACTTTGACAAGGTGCATTGTCCTATTTTGTAGAATATTGTCTCTACGATCGAAGATCTTTACCGGCTTCTCCCCACATGAGAGATTATTCTCCAATGGTACCCTATCTGGATTGAGTTATTGTGAGGGTTCTGATATGTACTTCCTCAATAGGGATACATGGAATAAATCATGTACTTGAGATATGTAATGTTGGAGTGATATTCGATAAGACACCACTCCAATGCGATAAAGGATCTCAAAGGGAAGGATGTATCTGGGACTAAGCTTTCCTTTCTTCCCAAATATCATGACTTTCTTCTGTGGAGACATGTAGTGGAATACCATGTTTCTAACATCAAACTCCAAGTTTCATCAATGATTTTCATCATATCTCTTTTGTCGACTCTAAGAATCCTTGAATTGTTATTGAATAGTATTGACCTTTTCCACCATTTCGTTGACCATTTTAGGACCTAGCAGTTTGTGTTACCCAAATTCATTCAAGCATATAGGTGTTCTATACTTATTCCCATACATGGATTTAGAAGGTGGAATTTGGATACTTGAGTGGAAATATTATTTTATAATAACTCGACCAGTGGAAGCTATTGACCCCATCATCCTTTGAAGTCTATTAATCATCCTATCAACACGTCCTCAAGTTTTTGGATATTCTGCTCAGATTTTCCATTAGTTTGAGGGTGATAATTCATGTTGATGTTCAAATCAATATTTAGAGCATGTTGGAGACCGTTCCAAAACATAGAGGTAAATCTTCGATCTTGATCAAATATAATCGATATTGGAGTTCCTTACAGCCTTACCACTTCTCTAATGTATATCCTTAAATGTTGATCGGGTGATAAGTCATATCAAATTATAATGAAGTGTGCATTAATTGTAAGATGATCTACCAGAACCCATAGTCTTGACCCAAATTGTACAACTCCTTCTTAATTAACATTTAATATCAATGATTTCCCTTTTCTTATATTTTCTACTTTCTTCTGAATTCTAAAATGATCTCTTGGAGAATTCTTTATCCTCTTAAAAATGGATGGTTGAGAAATCATTTATGAATGGATGGATGATGTTC
Source organism: Viscum album (assembly GCA_963277665.1). NCBI lineage: Eukaryota > Viridiplantae > Streptophyta > Magnoliopsida > Santalales > Viscaceae > Viscum > Viscum album. The sequence continues at coordinate 584,185,529 of OY728167.1, read as the reverse complement.
CTTCCTTTTAATTATAATGTACATCCTTTTGAAATATAAGATGATCTGATCCCTTTCAATTTTCATCAACGATTGAATTTCTAGATCCTTTATACTTAGAGCATTATCCACTTTATTCTCTTTCCCAGGATGGTAGTGAATTGAGTAGTCATAGTCCTTGATAAGCTCTAACCATCTTCATTGGAACATATTCAGATCATTCTGTATGAATATATAGTGGAAGCTTTTGTGATCCGTATATATTTCATAGTTTCCACCATAGAGATAATGTAACCATATTTTTAAAGTGAAGATAACTACATTCAACTCCATATCATGTGTTGGGTAGTTCTGATCATGAAATTTCAACTTCCTTGAAACATAGGCTATCACTTTTTCATTTTTTATTAACACATAGCCCATTCCCTTCATCAAATCATTACTGAATACTATGATTTTTTTTCACTTATGGGTATTGTGAGTACATGTGTAGTGATCAACCTCCTTTATCTTCATATTCATCATTCCAAGAAAACTTAACTCACTTATGAGTTAGTTTGGTTAGAGTTTTTGACAATCATGAGAAATTTCTTACAAATTGACGATAATACCGAGCCAATTCAAGGGAACTATAGATATCTATCATAGATGTTGATCTCATCCATCCTTCAATTACTTTTGTTTTTTAAGTGTCTACAAATATACCATTGATTATGATAATATGCCACAGTGATTAGACTTCATTAAACTAGAACTCACATTTTATGTACATTATATAGATCTTCTTCTCGTGTAAGTTATTTAGCACAATGTTCAAAATTCTCCTCACGATCCACCATTATTTTGGATTATATTAAAATATCATCCATAAAGACTGGCAGAAATTTGTTGAGGTAATACCTCAAGACTCTATTAATCAATACCTTGATTATTTTAAGAGAATCAGTGAGTTATAATGGAATTAATGTGAACTCATAGTGCCCATACCTTTTAGGAAAAGCAATTTTGAGGATATCCTCATTCTTCATCATAACTTGGCAATATCCCAACCGATGATCCACCTTATAGAAGTATTGTGATACACATAGATTATTGAACAAGTCATTAGTCTATGATCTAGGATACTTGTTCAATATTGTTATCTTATGAGATTAAGACATCAATAAAAGGCGTATTGACCCATCATCCTTCTTGTTGAAAAAGAATGGTTCCCCCAAGGAGAAGCACCTGGGCATATGAACCCTTTATCTATATTCTCATGTTATTTTTTATTTAGCATCTCCAATTCCAAAATAACCATTCTACGTAGAGTATTGGATAATGGAAATGTCCCAGGAATAAGCTAGATTGAAAATTCAACCTCTCATAATAGAGGAAGACCAAGAAATTGCTCGGGAAACATAAAAATGTATTTCCTCACAATGGGAATTCATTAAAGGATGATCTTTTATGTATACTAAATTATTTGATATAGATACACCTACCCATATGGAAATAATATCCATGCTTGATATGTTGGTGCTAAAGAAGAATATTCATCCTCCTTGGACTTTTACAGAATCAAGGGTCTATTTGTAATACAAAAAGTGATTTCCTTCTCACATAAATTAATTTTGGGTCTATATAGGGAAATTCAATCCATAATAATAATTACATCAAATTCCACCAAATTGAGACTGATAATATTTTCAAGAATAGTCTTTTCACAAACTTAAGTATGTGATACATAATCTTTAATGTTTTCCCTAATGATATAAAATCATTTCAGGTGGTGATGTGATATTCTTAGAAAACTTACAAGATTTGCTAATATGGAAAGAATATAAATACAAAATTAAATAAAATACTCTAGAGTAGATGTTATATGTACATCAATGATCATGATCCTTCTCTGCATATGACCATCCTTGTTCCCATGATCTTGGCGATTATTGATACTTATCATGCGTGTCAGCATTTGACATAGATCATTATCGTGGATAATTCCCAGCTTCTCCATGTTTACGGCATAAAACAATATTTGGTGCCTTAGATTTAACTTTGTTTCCATCCATCAAATTTTCCATTTCTTCAAGGAAATTATTTACTTTGTACCTTGTATTTCCACACTTAAAACTCTCCGAGTCCCTTTGTTGCATTTCCCACTATGCCTCCTTCACCACTTTTTTAAATGGAAAATTGGGTATTCTTTCCATTATCATTTTTATCAGATGAACTTCATTGAGATATAATATTACTCTTACTTAAAATCATTTTTAATTTAACTAAATTCCAATTTGTAGTTGTTTTTTTGATAGCTAGTTTGGCATAATCACTTGTGCTCCCATATGTTTGGGCATATGGTTTGGGTTGTCATCAAATTTCCCTTCACATTGGTTGTTCTCTTAGTTACTCCTATTTTGGCCATTTTTTTAATAAATGAAATATTAGGGATGAGTATTTTGATACTATTAAATACATAAATGGGAATCCAATGTCATTAAATAGATAACTTACAAATGAAATTTATTCCTTAACTTATGAATTTGGAGGCTTCATTATATGTTATCCATGATCTATTTCCCTTCATTAATTATTAGGGGTATTTTTATTCCCTTAATAATAGTTCATAATGAGATTATGAATTTACCAAATCATATCCCTCATGAGTGTTAATCCAGGTGTTTATCAATGATTAATTCCATGCACCAGTTCCCCATCGAGTCTAGCTCAACATGATGGTTTTTGGTTTTACCCCTATGTACATATGTTCCAGAGCCACATACACTTGTAGTATAAAGACAAGGATGTATTTTATTATAATCCACTTAATAATTACTTAAAAATTTTATATATTTTTTCTTATATATATTTTTACCTTTAAGTTTTTATCTATATTTTTCTCATCAAAATCCCAAAAATAACTAAAATTTTCAGTTGATGCCAACTATGAAAACCTTTCTCTTTTTTACACACTAATTCATTATTTTTTACATAAAAGTACACATAATAAAACCCAAAATATCGAGAAGGCAGGTTTCTCTGGGAATTAGGTACATTACATAACATCTTTTAATAGGGAATAAAACATCATTATTGAAAACTTCCTTAATAGTATCATATTATTCCATCATAATTAAAACTACATGGGATAACTTGGGGACATAAATAAGAAAGGGGTGGTCTATAAAGCCCTATAAGGTAATAAAAATGTAATAAAATGAATAAATTAATAAATTTTATACAATATTAATATCAATGAGATATAAAATGTGTGAAATCATAAACATGAACAATGAGGAATGATATGACATGATAACATAAAGACAATATGGGAAATGTGACAAAAACATGAAACACCACATTGTAAACATATTTCAAGGATAAATTCTAAGACATCATGATGAAAAAAAAGTCCCATGATGGGTTAGGATCACCCTCTAATCACTTACATGATTTCACATGAGACTAAAACATTACCCAATGTATTAGAACATTATATAATTTCAGGCGCACCTATTACTTTCATTTCAATCTCATGGTTAAGTGTTCCACATAGATAACACAACATGGATTTATTCATCATAATATTTAATTCAAATATCACGAAGTGTGGAATAAATCTATATAAGTCCAAAATCAATAAGTATACGTGAATAAAGGGGAACACCCTTGATTCAAAAGAGGTATGGTATTCGTTACACAATTGTTTTTCCCAAAACATTGCGGTGAAATTTTATCAGCATAATGATGTCACTTAAAGATTCATAAAATTGGTTTATTTGAAAGAAATTGGTATCTCATAATTTTGAAATAAAATATAAAGTAGTAAGACATTAAGAAATCCCAATATTGGGAATTAGAAATAGAAGGAATAAGATAATGAAGAAACATGAATAAAGAGGATAAGGAGAGGATACCTTACCTTGAGAGTGTGACTCGAAATTCCTGGGAAGAGATTCTAGAGATCTTAAGGGATCATTAAGAGGACTCTAGTGAGGGTATTACAGATTAAGGACATGAAACTTTGTTTTTTAGTAAATGAAAACATGAGTTTGGGTGGGTTTATAAGGGAAATGAGTGGGTAATTATTTATTATTTCTCAAAAATAGGTTTTGGACTCCATATAATAATATTAAAAAAACTAGAAACCTTTATATGGTTTATTCCTAGGATTCTTTTGAAAGGGATGTTTTTTTTCATTGTTTTATAATTATAAGGGCCAGAAATAATAAAATAATACCATTTATTATGTGAAAGTGAGTCATACTCTTTAAGAAATGATTTTAAAACATTAAAATATGTTAATGGTTTTAGAGGATTCATAAAAGATTTATAAAATTAATAAAAAAACATGAAATTGAATTATTTAAAACATAAAAAATATATTTGTTTGTGGATATCTGTCATGACCCGACCCTACCCGGGCTCGAGCCGCAACTACCCCAAGCCCGCCTCCATAGGCCAGGGGCTGGTGACCAGCACCGAAGGTACAATAACCATGGGAAGCCTTTGCCTAAGTACCTGTACACCCACACGCAGTACACCCAATTCCAAAGTGCAGAGTAAAAGAAAGAACAAGCAGAGTAAAAAAGAACAACTGCTATATATATACCACAAATTGCATCAACCTATACAAGTACAAAGAAAGCTGAAGGAACACTGAAAAGAAAAGGGGAAAAATACGTGCCCAACCAACAAGTGCCACAACCCGGAAATAGGTTAAAAAAAAGAAACAGCTGACGGGTCTCCCACCTGGAACCCGGCCACGACCACCGCACGCGGTCCAAGCTCCCAAGCTCCTACGCTCCACTAAAGTAACGCTTCACCTGTCCGTCGTCTGCAAGGGCACACCAAGTGCGGACAAATCCCAAGCAGGGGTGAGTATAAAAATACTCAGTAGGATACCCCGAAGGCTTGAGGGAGCAACAAAGGAGGTACCGAAGGGTGAGCAGTAGAGCGGACAGAAAAGTAGAGGAGTACAACTAAAAGTGCAATAAGAGTATAGTAAAGAGTCATGCTCAACCCAACAAGAGGAAAGAAGGTAGACTCGTCCAGAAACAAGGAGCTGAAAATGGCGAGAAGATGAACTTCCCGTTGAGTCTTCGCTACCTATAGTAGGAGAGTAGACTCGTCCAACCATGAGAAGCTAGAAACGGAAAGCACGTGGCATACCCCGCGCGTCTTTGCCTCCCCTGGAAGGAGAGTAACCAAACCTAAGAGGTTGGTACTAGAACAAGGTATATACAACTCCATATGCTCAATCAAGAAGCCCAAACAATATCGTAAGGGGATCTCCATCCCGTAGCTCAGCCTAAGAAAGAGTAGCCAACAGTCCCAGAAGTAACACCATCGATTCCCAACATCCCGCACGTCTGCCCCGAACCGCAAGCCAAGGGCTCAATCACCACACCTCGACACTATCCAATTTGGGCGGCACTAACTTGCCCGCACGGTTTTAGGTCGCGTCACAAGGACGTGTCTCAGTGGGGGAAAACGCTCCTCGAACTTGAGAGTTTTGGGGGAACGTCAACCACAACTCGTCACTACCCCGTAGTCGAGAGGTCTTCTGAAAGTCGACAGGCGACCCCCTACACAGACCCGCTGGAGGATCCCTGGAAGTCAACGGTTTCCCACTACAGGGATACCCGGAAAGTCGATGAACGGATCGCACCATTTCGATCCTCTTGAAAAAGTACACAGAATGGACTATTCACTTGTCCAAAACGGACACCCAGTGATAAAGCTGGAAAAATCACCGTCAACGCCCAAATGACCCTCGTGGGGCCCGCGCCAACGTGCGGAATTAAAGCGGGCAGATTGTGCCGTTGCAATGCCTTCAGAAAAACACTCAGAATCAACTACTCGCACACCCCGAACGGACGTCCGATGAAAAAGTTGCTAAAACGTTGCACACAGCTCGATCGGAGGCCCGTGCGGGCCACGCCTCAACCCCAAATTAAGTATCTGATATTGGACTCGAAAAGACTGTCTCATTTTCGGGACCATGCAGCCACAGACGACGTCCAAATCGGACTCCCTACGAATGATTTATTGTTAATAAATTATTTTATAAAAAAACAATAATATTATCTTTATTATTTTACTTTTGTTTATTAACTCTTTTTTTTATCTTTTTTTTTCCAAACTATTCCCCACGCGGGATTCTTGATGGTCCCCCTTTTTCCTTTCCTGTGTTTTTTTCATGTTTGTGGCCTACTTTTGCAGGTCAGAGCCGGCAAAGACCCGCAACAGCGGGTCTTCTTCTTCACCAGGGTCACGCGACCGTGGTGTTCCGGCAACCACCGCTCCGGCCGGCCACCCTGCTGGCCACTGCTCCACAGCACACCCTCGGACGACCGCCGCCCGCAGCCGCCCGCGCCGAGGCCCGCTGCCTCCTCTGCTCGGCCACGCTCCCGGCCACCTCTCCATCACCGACGCCTGACGTGCCTGATCGCCTCAGCCGACGACTCCTGTTCGGACCAGCCGACGACCACCCGGCCGACCGCCCTGGTGCCCTCCGCTCGCGCCTCCGCTCAACGATCCATCGGCGGGTTAATGCGTCCAAAATTTGGGCGGTGATTATACGCGAAGAACAGATTGATTCCGGAAACATTTATAGGCTTTGAACACGAATCGATGACCGTGTTAGTGCGGTCATCGATGATTGATACAAGAAATGATTAAACAATACAAACAAGAATGAATTTTATGAGATCAACTTAAATCTGAAAACAAAATTGGAATGAATCCTACCTCGATTTGTTCGTCGGTCGATGACGGCGTGTTCGCCTTGCTTCCGCTGCGATCCGCCGAAGTTCCGTTGTCGTCCGCCGAAGGGAGGAGGGTGAGAATATGGGAGAGGGAGAGCTTGAGGAAGAGGAGGATTCTCCAGAGAATTTAGAGGTGATGAAGGGCATGAAGGGATTAAATAAAGAAAAGTAATTAATCCTTTAATTAATTAAAAACTCAACCCAAATTAAAACCGCATCCGAAACCCCAAACGCAGTGAAAGTTAGGTCGCGCATAGGGTAAAAACCACCTCCCGAGAACAATAGAGGTCTCAGAATTTTAATCTGAGGCCCCATTCAAAAGTTATTAAACTTAGCGCCCAAGGGCGCCAAATTACGAAAACGCCCCTGGGGCCATTTTTCACAGACGACCTGTGCCCACAAAACTTATACCCCTCCTAGGGAAAACGGCACGCTCTGAACTCAACGGTGCCCTCAGTTTTCCAATTTGAACCACCATTTAAGAGATACTAGAGTTTCCCCATTAAATGGATAAATTAATTTATTAATTTATCCGTTTAACCTTCCGAAAGTGAGCGAAGGGTCCAAACATCCCGCGCCGACAAGTTTTATGTCGTTCCTAGGGTAAACACCCCATTCCGGACCCATCTGTACACTCGGATATCTGATCCAGAAATGCATTTAGGATTTATCCCATTTATTTATCATTTCCAGTGTGAACGCACTGAAAATTTAATTCCGGCCACTCCGGAGCTCGGAATCGCACGCCGTCTGAAGGCGCTGCTCTGGAATATCATCAAGAATATTCTAAAGTCTATCACAACATATCCTGGGTTCTTACAATATCCTTTTTGGTATTTATTACATCACTTTTGGGTAATTATAATTTCATAGTATACAATGTTTATTTATACAGTATTTAATTTTTTCTTGAAAATTTGACCATCTTAGGCAATTATGAAAAATTCACAATTGGAAAATGTAAATGTTTTAATTAAAAAAATAATAATTATTTTATCAAAATAATTTTATAAATATTTTTATTTTAACTTTTAATATAATAATTGATTTTTATTGAGAAATATTGGTTTTTAACCATAATAGTTTTCAAAGCCTTATAAAAATTACATTCTACTTCATAAAAAATATATGATCATTTATATTTAATAGAAATTATTTGATAATAACATTTTATTAAAATATTATTTATTTCAATAATCCATTTATTTATCAAAATAAACATATTAATTGAAATTAAATACTATTTAAAAATATAATTTTTGTTTTATTGTATAAAAATGAAAACCATTTATAAAGTAGAAGTAAATATAAACATTATTATATTAAAAATAATATTCTTATTAATACTATTAGGGTCTTGATAAATATCCCTTTAATACACCTTGAAACTCCCAAAGGGAAAGGTTCATGATGTTGAGAATTTCATGGGGTGGTTCTACATTGATGGTTTGGTTCATGATCTTGATGATTTCAAACCTATCTCATAAACTGTTTCGATCATGCTTAAGTTGTTGGAAATTTTCTTGGGATTGGTCAAGGTAAAATACCAATGATGTTATCTCCCAATGGAATCTCCAATAAATGGGCTTTAAAAGGTATGATCCTACTATTTGAGGCCATCACTTCCTTTTTCAGTGTCAATTAGGTTTGTTAACACCATATATTTATACTAATCAAGTAATGATTATTCAATGGATATATTATCAATGGTAATGAAGCATTACATTATTTTAAATCCTATAGGATATAATAAAATCAATAAATTTCATGTGTTTTCTATATCTATAATATTTTATAATGTATTAAATTAAATTAATAGAGAATTATGTTTATAAAAGATCTGTTCAATATAGGAATGGTTGACACTTGCATCTAATAGGAAACCCAAGATTTGTATTAGGGTTGAACCTCAAAGTGGAATTCTATGAATACTAGTTAATATAAATAAACACCCATGTAGTTCATGTTTTACGACTTAAGGTTGTATGTATGGACTTTACCATATTGTTTAGCATCATCTGGTAATTAATTTTTCATCACAAAAGGATCGACAACAAAGGATTGAGTGGGAATTATACATGGGATTCCATTTCGAGTTTACTTTGTAGGATGTTTTGGGTGAAGGTATTTTTGTGTGATGAGAGTAGTATCTCGACTTTAGGTATTTGGGGGTTCTAAGAGGATTATCGAATATCAAGATGGGGTTCATAGGCATTGTAACCCAAATATTGTTTGGACTAGTCTAAAAAGTTTATGGCGATGCTCATAATTTTTCACGGGGGTCAATGATATAAACAAAGGGATGACGACGAAGGCCTGAGTGCATATCTCATTAGTGATCCCAACCAGGGGTGCATGGGAAGATCCCCCTACTGATTAAGTGGCTCACCCGTTTCATTTGTTTTTAAAATAAAAATTAATTTTTTAGAATTTGATTTCACATGAAATATTTGTTCCAATTGTATGTTTCGCGCAGAAATAGATTTCTAATAAATAAATTTTTGAAACATTTAATAAGAATTTTGAAAATATGGTGATCTAAGGTTACACAAATAATTACCTTCATGAGATGCATAAAAATGGTAGTGGTGTATTAATAACTACATTTAAATACGAAGAGTGTTTTTGAGTTCACTGGAAGATGATGAAGAAATATTTGATGCAATTACATCTGATCCTGAATAAATAGGAATTCAACTATTTGAGTTAGTTACAATGAAATATATAAATATTATTGTGGATTTTTGGAGAAGAATTGTGTGATGAGAAATTCATTTCCTAATGCTATGAAAGCCTCTAGTCATTTTGAATATATGAAATTTCTTGTTTTATTAAGAGTTTTTATAATTAGTGTAAACATTCTTTATGAGTGTTTTAGAAATGTGCTTCTTTTGTGAATGTTTTTCCTCATAAAAGATCTTAGTTTTCATTGAAATCATGGATTTACTGATCATTGAGATTGAGGGATTTTAGTAAGGATGAAAAATCTTCTAATTTTCTGAATTTTGCAACTGACCTACGTGTTGAGGGCTTCCAAGGATAGAAATACAATGATCCTTATAATGGGTTTAAGTCAAGGGATTCCAAGGATAAGAAGGTAGATAAAATTTGGACCGTTTTATGTGGAGGGATTATGAGGATAAGAAGATATAGAACCTTTTTGTGGGTTTAAGTCGAGGGCTTCTGGGGATAGAAAGATAGACCTTTCAGAAGGAATAAAATCAATGATACCAAAAGTTAGGTTTATTGACTTCCATACTACTTAAGGTTAGTGCATGCGGGATTCATAATATACTTTTTATGGGTTTTCTAATTGTGGTTAGACATTCCATGCATTATTTTTATAATTTTCTTCCGTTGTGTTTTATTTACATCATTAAATGTTTTTTAATTTTTGATAGTATTAATTATTGCTTCTTTTAAAAATATACTATGATAATTTGTAACTTGATAAAAAATTCACATTTCCAATCAGTATATAACCTGATGGCGCTATAAAATTATAAGTTTTTTTGAAACTATAATTGCCCATGTACTTTTCCCACAATATAACTTTTTCCACAATATTTTGTATCAATGTAAGTTTCTAGTTGATTTAGATAATCATCTCATTTTCGAATCATAGTAGTTTTTGGTATTTATTTTTTTCTACATGAAACAAATATTTTTCTTATTTTCTGTTAGTTTACAAGAATTTTTCCCACTTTTATTTCTAACAGTAACCATGTTATTGAAGAAACTTTCTCTTGTTTTTTTCATTGTATTTCTAATTTTAACTCTTTAGAATTTTAGTCTAAGAATACCACTTATTTTTTGATGGAAAAATTATGAATATTGGTGTGATTTTATGAAATATTTAATCATTAATATTTTTGTTGATAATTTTCTCATTTTGTCTTGGAGTTATAATGTTCTGAAGAAAGATTTTTTTCATTTATCTCGTGAAGAAAAGATAGAATATGAAGCAAATAATAAAGTTTAAAAATACTCAAATTGGTTTAATGACTAGAAATATCTATAGTCTGATATATTCATGTGAGAGGATGAATATAATTTGGAAAAAGTTAGAGATCACACATTTTGGAACTTGTTAGGTGTTAGAATATCAAAGATCCATGTTAAGAGTAGATTATCATGATTTTGACTTCTTACCCAATGAAACAATGACTAAAATGCATCAATATTTTATGACCATTCCAGATGGTTTACAATATTTGGGTTATAAATAAATAACATAAGATAATGTAATTGAAATGGTTATTAATATTATTCTAGAGTGGGAATCAATGAGGAAAACTATCGGTGATACTGTTAGGTCCAAGTGAGATGACAAGATATACTATAGGATGGAGTTGAATATTAGTTTTTTAAAAATGTATGTAAATTATAATTATTAGAGTAATAAATAGTTACAATGTTGAATTAGAAATTAAGAGGAAGGACACCTGTTTTTATAGTAGTTTGGATCACCAAGATTCTATTATACTCTTCAATAATCTCTACTTGGTGAGAAGACTAGTATTCTCTAATAGACATACTTTTGTTTGGGACTGATAACCCTATTGAAGATGTACCTTTTTCTCACCTGGTTATATAACCCAAGTACAAATGCACCCTTTTCTCACCTGGGGGCATAACCCTAACAAACTTTTACTGGAGTCACAACCCACCTTACATTCTACAGGAGTTAAAACCAACCTTAATTTTATTTTGGAGTCCAAAACTGACCTCCCTTTTCAATAAAAGGAATAAACTAGGAAGGAAAATTTTTAATGGAAAAAACTTAAAGTGACTCTAGAGGCACACATAGAATTAATAAAAGATATAATAATGAATAAATGAAACAAATTTGGAACAATAGTTGAGAATATGGTAATGAATGTTTATAAAACTCAATAATTTTGATCACTTCAGTAGTATATGATCAAATGATGTAGTTCCATCATGATCAACGAATCAAGTAGTAGTCATATCATAGATTCAGTACTAACCAATTTACATATCAATGTCGTATTCTTTGGCCTCTCTTTCTATATCTAGTGGTTGAATAAACTATATCAATATTATTTTATCACATCAGCCTTGATCGCATTCCAATAGATAATCCCACATCATTATCTCCAATATCATCTTATGTATTAAAGAGTATCTAAAGAACCAATCACAATATCTCATGGTATAAAACAATATTTCTTAAAATAATAATATTTACATATAATTTAAACTATCAAGCTCATTATTAGGGAATCCTCAAGATCTTTTATTGCTACACGAAATGAATTAGAAACAATTCCAATATTATAGTTAACACAAATATATATTTTACAATTAAAAATAAAGTTTTAATATATCCAATAATTATTTTTATTAAAATATCAAATCATTACTAAAATAGTGCATCGTTACATAAATATGTAATGTGAGTTTATATATTGAATTTTTGATAAAAAATATTTAATCAAACATATAATTATATTTTATTAAAATATAATTAGTGAAAAAATTGAAAACATAGTTACATTATTTCTTTAACAGACATGACAATAAAAAAATATTGGTTGATGTGGATAATGTGAAATTATTTCATATTTTATAACATATGGAAGCAGGTATATTATCTTTAATTGATAGCAGTACATTCTTTTGACCGCTATTATTATTCTACCGCTAGTATTAGAACATATTGTCTCTATCATTACTATTCAAGTACAACTACCACTAGAAAGTAAGTTACTACTGCTAGTTATGATGTGTCACCACTATTTATGTGGATACTATTGTAATTAGAAAAAATGGGTGTTACCATTTGTAATAAGGATATTCTAGCATTTTTTTCATTCTACCACCAGTGTTAAAATATAGTAAATCCACTGATAGAAAAAAGATAAAATTGCTAATTGAAAACAAGGGAATGCATCCATGAAGCTCAATTTCCCGATGAGTTAGAGTAAGAAAAGTAATCCTTGTGTCGTGTATGGGTAAAATAGATTGTGTATAGGTTGTGTAAAGGTAAATTATAAATTTCATATTTTGAATAATGGTAAGTTAAGAAACTTACATAAGGGTATATTCCATCCATAATGGTACATTTAATGCTATGTATATTTAAGCTTCAACTTATCACTAGCTAGGTAAGGGTACTTTGAACATCACAAAGCGGTATGTATACATTGGGTGAAGGTAAAATGTAAGCTACAAAAAGGTAAGATGAAACTCCTTTAACCCACATAAAGGTATGTTTATAGTTGTGTAAAGGTAACATGTACTTTCATTATGGTAAACAATACTTGTGTAAGGGTAAACCACATTTTCTAAGGCTTATATAAAGGTAAGTGAAGTCTCACGTAAGGGTAAATCACACATTATAAAGCTCACATAAGGGTAAAAAAACATTCATAAAGGTAAGATAATATTACATAAGGGAAAACAAATTAAACTAAACTTATGTAATGGTAACAACACATTAAAATAACTTACTTTAGAGAAAATCAAAGACACATAATGGTGCTTCAATAGCTATATAAGGGTACTTAAAATAATATAAAGTTTATTTAATGGTATTTAAGGGTAAAAAATACTTAAATATAATATAAAAATGAAATAAAAAATGAAATAATTAAAAATAAAAAAATAAATGATGAAAAAAATTATTGTATTTAAATTTAATTTATTATTAACAATTAAATTATTTTCAACAAATATTTTTAAATGAAATGATTTGAAATATAAAAAATAAATAAAAAAATTAAATACAATATCAAAACCAAAACTCTCAATACTTAAAAATAAAAAATATTTGACTTATATAAGTCTTGATGAATTAATTACCATGTTAATGAAATATGATGTAGATTAAAGAACGATGTTAAAAAGTAAAAAAAGGAGTAATGGATTGGATTTTGTGTCCACCTTTAGTAGTTATACTTATGGTGCTTTTAATTCTTATGCTAATGGTTCCAAATCTAATGTTAAGAAGTTGAAATGTCATCATTTTTATTGATGTAGTTTAGATTATATTGAGAATGATCTTTCATAACTCTCTAGATGAATGAATAAAATTGTGAGAAATAATAATTTTTAGTATACTCATCAGAAAGTAAAAATGATAAACATGAAAAAAGGATTCTTTAGAGTTAATTTTCTATAAATCCAAGAAAACATGTCATATTAGACCAGATCATCAGATATTGAAAGAGAAAGATCTAAAATCCAAGAAGTACTGAAAGAATACAGGTAAAAATAACTTTCAATATTTGGATGTCCAGAGTGCTAGTGAAAGTGATATTACATATGATAATTTATCAAAATATTGTGGAAGTGATAGTTAAAAAGTCATTAGTTTTTATTCAAACATTTCGAAGAATGAAATGGATAAGGTAGCCGCATAGTCTTTGAAAAACTTAACTCTAGATTCTAAATTTACATATAGTTATGATGTTGTTTTCTTAACTTTGCCATATGATGGAAAAATTAATTTAACTGATGATGAAAAAGTAAGTTCATCAGATGATGAAGCCGATATCATTACTTTTCATGAAATGGTAAGATTTGAAAATATTATAGAAAATGAAAATAATAAGATAAAAAATAATTATGATAATGATAAGGAAAATATTATTAAATCTAATAAAATAATTTTTATGTTAACATTAAAATTGCCTTAACTTTCATCAGAATTGAATTCTAAGTCAACATATATTCTTAATTTAAATGACCAATGTTTAGTTGTTAAACTAAAATATGATGTTAGTTGTTTAAAGAAACTATTTTCATGACTTTAATTATATTAAATGATTTTTTTACAAAATGTATAAACAAGTAAAACTTGCTATAAGTTCTAACTAAATAGGATTTACTTATGAAAAATATCATTTCCAAACAAATTGTTTATTACCTTAAGGTGTAGCATATTTTACTAAATGTCAAAGGGGTACACGAATATAAATATTTTTCTTCTAGTTGAGTTAAATAATTTTAATTTTAAAGAGTATTTATTTCTGAATAAATAGTAGATATATAAAATAATGAGTTGGGAAGATGTGAGTTCTTAAAATATTATTTTCTAACTTAACCAGACCCAAGAATGTTTGGGAACTACAAACATAATTTTATTATTTTTAGGATAGGAGGTTGAGTTCAAAAATAAAAAATAAATTGTACATGTATAGTTTTTTCTCTATACATTACTAGATATATCTTCAACATTTAGAATTTGAGAAAGTTAAATGGAGGACGATTCACTATTGGTTGCAAAACATAGGGTGATATCATCAGAATCAATTATTTCTCTCTTCTTGTAAAATACATTAATTTATAATGTTTTTAATGTATTAGAACATAAGGATGACTATATAATCATTAGAAACCCATTTGATGAGATATAACTTGTGAATTTCACAAATGAAAAATTTATTGTTTAAAATTTGAAAGGTAATTTCATTTTATCTGTCGATAGATATGAGAATGTATAAAAAAATGACTTATATGAATTAAGATATTAGAATTTTCCTTGTTTGAGTGTGACTTGATATTAATACTATGTGTATAATACAATTTTAGGACACTATAAATTTCAAACATTAGTTTAGATTTCTCAGAAAGGATATGGTGGATAACTACTATAACTTAAGTTTAACACTACTAGAGTATGTGATCATTTTCAATTTGGTAAGAAACATAAGCATAGTTTTAACACTAAATGTGAAGCCCCAACTTCCAAAGCTATACATTTATTTTACATGTATTTGTTGATTCTTACATAAAAAGGGATTATTGGGGAAAACACTATGCATTTCTATTGGTTGGTGATAACACTATATTGACATGGGTTTATTTTCCACCATGAAAATAAAAATAAAATTACTATTTTAAAACATTCTTGATTATATAAAAATTTTGAAAAACCAACCTTTATCATTTTTTAGGCGCAAAATTTTGCAAATGTTTGAATAAAAAATATCAAAAAGAAGATGATTATCTAAAAGTGGAATCAAAAGGATGAGAAGTGGACTGGAATTTTTCATATGGAGGAATTGTGAAAAGAACATACTATTCTTCCTGAAAAAACATATTTGTTAGGACCTAATCTGAAAAGAATAAAAAATATACTAAAAATAATCTTCCCCTACATAACTCTATCATTTATGGTAAGAATGTGTCTTTTTATTCCCTCCCTTATAAAAGTATTAATTTCCAATATTTGGAAAATGTAAGGTAACCATATAACATTTTGATCACATCACAAAGAACTAGGAATCCCTATAGGCCATTTTTTTGAAAGTGATGAATTATGTGCCTCCGATAAAATATTTTATTCATTTTCAGCATAAATGTGGGGATTATAATCCATTTATATAGTGATATGGAGAGAACCAATTTCCATCGAAGGTCCCCTCATGAGACGATATGTGCAAGTCCTATAGGGACACCTATGGTTCAAAAACCTCCATTTTACCCTACATGTTTTTAACAAGGGTGATCGAGAAATTCATATAAATTCCTATGTTCTTGCTGAATTAAAAAAAAGAAACAAGAAGGGTAAATAAAGAAGGGAACTCTAAAGGAGATGAATATAGAATACTTTTTTTAGAAGCAGCAGAAAAGAAACTTTTTGAAGGTAAATAAAAGTAAAACATGCCTTCAAAAACTATCTTAGATTCATCTATTTCATAATCAACCTACTTCTTAGTGGGACTTCATAGAGAATCTCTATGAACTTATTTTTTGGAGGGTGATTTAAGACTAGAGCTTCACGAAGGGTGATTCAAAAAGTACCTCCAAATGAAATCCTTTGCAGGTTATACCCACCTCACATAGAATTTTATAATATATTATGTAGGTGGATTAATTGGTGTTTCTCAACCTATATTCCTTTTCCATGGACCGAAAATCATTTAAATTCCCTTTATCTAGTTTGAAAAGAAATCAAATAATGAACATGTTTTATACTTCTTTAAGGTTACCCATCAAGACTATACCAATTAAAATGACCTTATTAATATCCCTTTGGGTAAAATAAGATCCTTTAAAGGGTTACATTATTGGAGACACATCATGATATGGGAATCTTGATGCATAATCCCCACATAACCTTTCATTGCCACTCTATTTATGAAATAGACGTTTGTTATGTGTGATGATAAATTTCATAGATTAACATCCATGAAAAATTATGTTAACGTACACGGAAAACTTCATTAACATCATACATACAACTTGAAGCATTCAAATGTGAAAACATGGGACTCCCCACATAACAAGCACTATATGTCGCATAGTACAAGTATGAGACGACCTAACTTCATTCATGTTCAGTCTTAGTGCATAAGATCTACACAGATATAATGCAGAATACTCATATGAAGTTATTGATCCTTTATTATATCTTCTTTATCAAAATGTGTATAAATCATGTTTTCATAGAGATCAGAGTGGATCATTCCATTAACATAATTAAAATTCCTTTAATTGGTCCTCTTATTAGGGGTAAGACCCAAATTTATTATACCAAATGGGCCTCCTCCAAGGTGTAAGACCCAAACATATATTCACTTAACTCACTTAATTGGTCAGTTATCTAGGGGAAACAAATTCATAAGTCTTATTCAGTCTCTAATTGTCTCCAATTTTATGATATTAGAGTTCTAACATGGAAGAACCAAGGCATAAGCCACATTCAATCCCTTGTTTTGTGCTATATTGAAATTGATAGATATTATATATCTTTTTAATCACACCAAGAATGAATCAAATGGATTTAGAGGTTATTTTTTATTTATATTAGCATAATTGAGATGAATTATATGAATCATCTATTATTCTAAGTTGCATGATATCAAACTGCCTAGTTCAGGTCCTTGCTTTATGACATTGAATTGCATGGCATAGTTTCATCACACGAACTTAAAAATGTGCCTTTATAACTATATGTAATTTTATTCTTGTTATATGGGATACATATGACACCTCCCCAATGTTTAAGCCCATAAAAAATATCATCAACATCCTTCCATTTCCTGGATATATTATGGTGAGCCTAGATGTCCCTTCCTCTAGGGGAATGTCCCCTAGGAAACTCCCCTTATGAGGAAATATACACAGAAAAATGATGACCCAAACCAAAGGACCTTATTCCCTTTATGAATTAATTATTCTCAATGGGCCATATTCCTGATGATACCCATATTCAAAGGGTTGTATTACTTATGAGATAAACCCAATCTTGTTGGGAAATTTTCCTGGTGAGGTCAATTATAAAGGGATACTTATGTGTAATTCTCATAGAATCCATCTGTAGGAATATTTCACCGAGTAATATTTACCACATGATGTTAAAATGAATGGAATATTACTTTTCACATGATAATAAAATGTATGACACACCCTATCAAGTGGTTCAAGACTATGTGGGTTTTGATTCCTTTCACAAATCTATGTAGGAATACACTTTTGTGGTTCTGATCTAAACACCACAGGGATTTACCATTTCCCTATAAAATGATAGCCTCTAGAGTTCCTGACTAGGATTCTTTACAACATAAACCCCTCAAATTGGGCATCACCAAGTAATAACAAAACAATATGGAGAACCTGTGATGCATATAGATGGTACAATTTATGGGGAACCTTTGATACATATAGATGTTCATATTGACGTAGAACCTATGATATATAAAGATGTGAAAAATGTTATAGATCCTATAATAAAAATAATTTTTCATGTTTATGGAGAAAAAATTATATTTATAGATGTTAAAATTGCTTCAAGTTAACCACCCACTATTGGAACAACGATTCTAACACATCGAAATTCTAAAATAAGAACATTGTATTTGATAGTGTATGACATGATACACTAGGATTAGAAGAAAATATAACACCCCAGGA
Organism: Viscum album; assembly: GCA_963277665.1. NCBI lineage: Eukaryota > Viridiplantae > Streptophyta > Magnoliopsida > Santalales > Viscaceae > Viscum > Viscum album. The sequence goes on along the minus strand of OY728167.1, from coordinate 584,166,912 downwards.
CTTTAATAACTTTATTTTGTAAAATAAATTCTATCACTTTAATAAATATTCATTATAAAAAACATTCAGTTTATCTTTCATTACACGCAACCCTAATTTTAAATTGTATTGCACGTAATACTATGTTTTAAAAAAGCATGACATATTATTAAAGTAATATTTTTTAATATGATACTTATCAACTAGAAATTTTAATAGGTGGGTATTAATAGTACAAACTAAATTATGAAAATTATGTTTATCTACTAATTAGAAATAAAATAAAATCCATTTAAAAGAAAAAAATGTTTTCTGAAAAATAAATTTTTTTTTCTAAAAGATGCTTATTACCACTTTGCACAAATAATTTAAAATTAATATTGTAAACATTTAGAATTTTTTTTGATAAAATAAAATTCATTTTTTAAATCTAAATATCAAAACTATTTTAGGGTAAAGTGTTTGTATTTTTCTGAAAAGTATCATTTTTTGATGAATAGTAAAAACAGAAAACTATCTTTTCATTTAAATTTTTTATAAGTTTAAATTATATTTTTATTTAGTTTTAAAGTAATATTAGTTAATTTTTTTATCAGTTAATACAATTTAGGTCATTTTGATAATTTTAATATTTAATTATGATAAAAAACTTTATAAACGTTTGAACATTTCTTTTTGAAAAACCCCATTTTTTTGTCGCGTTTGTGGGATTAATTTTAAATTAAAAATTTCTAATTATGAGAATGGAATTTTGAAAAAATTTATTTAATATTTTTAATGATCGTAATTTATGTTTTCTAATAATTTTGATTTAATTTTTGATGAAAATGAATAATGAAATAGTAAAAATTATTTACTGCGGTTAAGGTAAGAATGGGTTTACCATGTGTTAAACAAATAATATAAGAGTTAAAAATACCTAAAAAATTTTCCAACACCAATTGGATGGAAATATTTTGACCCTTATCACATTATTATGTATTTTTATTAGTTTTCGGGTCACTTTTCCATGAAAGCGACCTATATAATAAGTTAGGTATGGGAAAAGACAAAAGTAAAGTAAATTGAATGAATTATTGTAATATGATAATTTATTATAAAAATATTTCATGTTATAAAGGCTTTTAAATTATATATTATAATTCCATCATTGTCTTGATATTTTTTAAATTCATATTAATTGAATAATCTCAAAATAGACATTAATGTTATTCTATAAACAAATGTAATTTTATTAAATGATTTAAAATTAATAAATATATTATATTCTGCCAAGTGATTTTTATTTTTTAAAAAATATAAAATATGTTCCATTAATAGAACAATTTTTCTTTTATAATGAATGTATTGACCCCTAAATAGTAAAAAAACATTGTTAGAACTATTAAGGTCAAAACGATATTTTTGTACGTTGCATGTGTTTGTGTTAAAATTAATTTTCAAGAAACATAGGATTTTTATTTGATAAATAAAATTTATTCTTTAGAATAATTAGGTCTAAATTATCTAATAGGGTTCATTTTATTTTAATCTTAAATAATAAATTACCTAGGTTAAAAAGACTAGTTTCCATGGTGAAAACCCAAAATTATAAAAGTAAAGAAACTTAGATGTTAAGGAAATAAATATTTAAAACATGAGATATTTTTGTGGTGGAGGTTTTTATCAACCATATAATCACTAAAAACCTTTAATTATGAATTTTGGATCCATTATGGGTGAGTTTGACTTCCCATTATTGAATAGTCTTTGGAATTTACAAAAATGTCACTCAATTATAAAAGGCAGTTCACTCCCCTCACTTCTACAAACCTATAATGCCACCTGTATCAACCAAAAACATACCAAATCACTTCCCAAATTACCACATATCATTATAAAAACCTATTTTTTGTCATAAAACGAAACCTATGAAGGATTTGGCGCAAACCTAAAAAGGATACCCAAAGAAGAGATAATGTTCTTCAATGAGCATTTTTTTTATTTCTTCCTCCACACCCTTTAATTATTATTAATATTTGATTATATGAACATAAGTATTTAAATATATTGATATTTTTTTTAATTTAATTACCTAAAAACATCCCATCTTTCATCAAATGGGTTACGAAATCATCATTTGTGTGTATAGAAGACTACCGCCTCACGAACCAAGTTCAATCGTTTTTTCATTACCACCTCTCACAGTTGGGTATGATGATAAATAAAAATTATATTTAATATATTTATAAAATAATTATATATATGGAGTAATTTCATAATATATTCATATTTTACATTCGATTTCATAGGGAATATGAAAACGTTGTTTGTGTGTACGACAGACTACCGCCACACAAAACGAAGTGATTCTTTTATCACTAACGCTTTATATGGACGGTAATAATTATTAATATAATGAATATATGTGATATAAATGTTCTAATTATTATATTAATTACACATTTATCACTATTAAATGATAACATATCATTTTATTTTTTTCACACTTAAAGATGATAACATCGTTCGTGTAATGTGGACTACCGCCTTCATAAAGAGATTTGACTCTCTTTTCCTAATCGCAACACATGGTTGATATATATCAATATTTAAATAAAAAATATTATATTTATGTTAACATGATCATTATATAATGTTTAAATATTACTTTCCACCTTCCAATAATGATCATTGAAAAATAGAAATGTTACTCATGCGTACGTATGACCTACCATCTCCCTGGTCGTATCGTACTTCATTTCTCAAAAACAACTTTCATGATTTATATTAAAAGTCAAATTGATGTATAAATATTATAATTATTTCATGAATATTATTATTAATATGATATAACTATATATTATGAAAACGAATTGGTTCTTTCATGATAAAACATGTATTAGAAAATAAGGACATTAACACCAAAAACAATGAAAATAATGAAATATTATTAATTTACGGTGATAAAATGTTTTAAATGGATCAAATATGATATTATAAAATTTTATATTGTTCTGGAATAAGTTAATGACATGTTTAAAACGACTATACTAGAGGTTAAATAACGTTCCACCAAACGTAAGAGAGAGGTAAGGGGCTTCATCTCGATTTCCCTTCATTGAGACATATTGTAATGTTATGAAACTATTTTATTTTATATTGTGTATATAATTACATTTTATATGTAGTATAGTGACTCATTCATAATCAAATTTATTTTAAATTTCATTCTGAGTTATTTCCTCCAAGGGTATTTGACTTGAAAATCACCAACTAGTAAAAGTTATTGTGAATTCTCACTTTCTTTTATGATTGTTTAGTTTCTCTTGAAACAATCACTTCTTATGATCCTTTTTCACTAGAATATAAATTTCTATTAAAAATCCATATTCTTTTACGATAGATATGATTATTTACTAAACTGTATACCATTTTTAAAAATTCTTTTTACTTTTAAATTTATTTGATTCACCGGGGAAATATTGATAAATCTATATCCTTTACTCAATATGGATACATGATGAAAAAAATTGTTTTTGAATTAAATAGATTATTCTATGTATGATGAATTATTTGGAATTGAAATAAATGGGTGGTTCCTAGTTATAGATATCCCCTTTATTCATCGATAAGTCCCATGAGACAGATTAATAAGCTAATATGAAATTAGTTGGCCAAACCATATGAGTTTGTAACCACTAGTTTTAAATTGTACTCAGGATAGATCTTCATAGTAGAGGTATCATGTTACTGAGACATGAAATCAAATAATTAACCATTTCCTTTATTGAAAATTTAGTTATTATCATTATCTATGAGACTTTTCTATAATATTGTCTTTGGATGCATTTCATTCTCAGTTTATTGATGAAATAACATGTGATTTCAATTATTTAACTTTCTATATTTATTATTAATTATCTTATCATGATATTTATGTTATTTAAATGTATTGTGTGTTCAGTTATTTACCATTCCATATTTATTATCCATATTGATTCATGATAGGTTTTGTTGTACTTAACCCTTATTGAGCATTTTTACTCACCCTTATTTTGTTTATTTTCCCCAAGATTCCATGAAGTGTAATGTGATTGATGTGAATGAATATACTAATGGGAATAAGTTTACCATGAGTACTAAACTATTAGATCCTTTAGGTTGTGATTCAATATATATTATTTTAATGTAATAAATCAGACACCGGCTGTGGGTTACTAGGTTTAGGATTTCTAAATTTGGTATCATAGGGAGTTTAAAAGAAAACATGAGGATTGGATTTCGATAAACATAGATTTTGGAATGTAACTATATGGTAGACACTGATAGTACGTATAGAATAAAATCCTATCATTTTTTAAGGAATATATTGTGTTATTTTTCCTAAAAATATATCCCAGTATGGATAATAAAAGTGAAAATTGTTCAAGCACAGCGGTACCTAGAGGAAATAAAACCAAAAAGTTGTCATTGGGCTTGGATCAATCATCACCTTGAGCATGAAAATGTGCCTTACTATAGAGCTGGTTTGAAACTATTGAGGTTTATACTTAGGATAATTCACATTTTTTCCTTTACAAGACATTATGAAGGATTTTGAAAATAGAGATATCCTTATAGAAACCATGTTTATGATTATGATATTAATTATGAATAAATATTTCAATTTATGTTATGTATTCTAGTAGTTTTGGTTTTATAAATTATGTTTCATAACGATACGATCTAGTCTAGTGTATTCCAGTGTTTAGAAATAGAACCTAGCAGAAGTAATTGGAACTGCATCAATTCATGTAATCCAAAGAGTAAAAATAATGGTTTCTTTGATATTCTTAATCTAGCCTTTTAGAGGGAAATAAAAGCCCATGCATTCTCATCATATGAGGAAATGGTATCATGTACTAAGAAAATAGAAGGAACTATCTATGTATTATGTATTTGGAGGGAAGTAGTAGAATATGATGATGAAATATAAAAATATGGATAAAGGGAAGAAGGGAAAAAGGATTTTCTCATATATGATAATTGTATAAGGAAACACCTTATTAAATACATAAGATGATAAATATATTTCTTCAAGTGTGGGATAAAAGGGAATAATGCTCATGATTTCAAGGATGATAAAAAGGTTTCTGATTTTCAATTCTACAACTTTAAGGAGATGGGACACTATGTAAATGAATTCCCTAAGACTAAAAGGAATATACCTCAAAAGTGGATAATATATTATGCTCAAGATTATGTTATTTCAATAAATGAAGGGGAAGTATTTATATGGTTATTCTGTGATTCAATAATTATGTGATTTTAGTATTTTATTAATGATATCTTGGTTATAACAATTATGAAATGTATATGGATTGTATTGTAGTAATTTTTTCATTAAATATTTTAAACTGTATGTTATAAAATAATAATGAAAAAAATGATTTTGTGGAAAGTTAAACTTCTTGTAAAACAAATGATTTAGGGAAAGATAACCCATAATATGTTCAAAATGTTGGGATAATGATTTTGGGATAAATATATGATTGATATGGATAATGTAAAATGGATAGTACATATTAACTTGGGGCTGATTAATGTTTTTTTGAAAATGTGTATTATACACTCATTGATAGAGTTTATAATATATTTTTATTTTAGGAACATATCCAATAATCTATGTTTTACTTAAGGAATAATTAAGCATTTATGTATTCAATTTTTTTATTGTAATTGTGGTTATTACCATGTTTCGAGAAAATAAATGATGAAGGTATTCACATGTTTGGTATGTGATGATAAATATGTAGTTAATATTGTTTGTGGGATTAATGATATGTTCATTTTGGAAAATCTGTGACCTCCTTTATTATGATATTGGTCTTAATCCTTTGGAAGGTATAAGTGGTTAAACATTTATGAAATGGTTTAAGTTGACCATTGGATTAGGTTTTATAGATCAAAGTATTACTTCAACATAATGAGATTTATGAAACTTGTGATTAAAATTTTTTCAATAATGATATCTAGAGATCTAAGGAATGAATTATCATTCTATTATAGGTATTATGAATTATGAAAAGTGAATTTTTATGGTTTGAGAATAAAAAAATCATTTTTGGATATTCATTTCTTGGAGTAATAGATGAAATGGAAATTGATCGAAGCACAACCAAAGGATGAAATTGTGATTATGAAATAGAAAAATTTCAAGTAATTGTTTTTCCTTATATTATTAGATATTAAAAAAATAACTCAAATTTAGGGAAATGATCTTGAAACAAATATGTTATTTTATTACATTCATATCCGATTAATCAGATGGTCTTTTAAATCTTCAAAGATATATGGTTTTGAGGCCCTCAAATTTAATTTGACCAATCAATTTCTTGTGATTGATGGAATTAACGACTCTCTATAATTATTTATGTTTTTCCTACATGTCCATATCTTCACTTTCAACCAATTTTCTTCAACATAGAAACTGAGTTAGATGGTATGGGTACTTCCCATTCTCTCTTATTAAGTAGATGTTTTATTAACCCTTTTATGATGTGGGTTTTTAAACAATGATATTTCCAAATGAAAATCACATTATTTCTAAGATCATGTTTAAATTGCAAGTATTCAATTTATTTAAGGCGGTGTGAATGTAAAACCATGAGATTCTAAAATAATAATGATATATTTCATAGCGTGTATGACAGAAAACATCAAGATTAGAAGAAAATATAACACATCATGAATTTACAATATATTTTTTATGTCATAATGATGTAATAATTAATAATTATGAAATTAAAAAAACATCAAAATTGAAACCCAATTGGGGTATCATCGTCATAGTTCTGTAAATGAGAAGCATTTGACAAAGCTCTATCAAGATGTTCATTTATAAACTTTTGAGATAAATCCACTTAAAAGATGTCATGATTGTTTACAAGGAAGGATTACCAAATAACCATTCAGTGGTCAAGGTAAAAAGGATGACATATGCTCTATAATTGGTAAACACTAGTGTGTGTAGACCTTTTCGAGTAGAATCTAATAGTGGATTGTTATACTTTATTACTTTTATGATTAATTGAGTTGGTATGTATATATCTAATTAATGAGATAAATGTCATAATCCTTTGAGAAGTTTAAAGAGTTCAAGAATGTGGTTGTGAATCATCTTTGTAAGAAGATAATGAAAATTCTATCGGATTCAGGTGGAGAATTGATAGAATCATTTTTCAAGAAAATTTTAAACATAATCTATGGATTTTTTATGGATTTTTAATCATTATAATCATGAAATTCATTATTTTATTAAATTATGTAGAATTGAAATAGAAACATTGAAATTGATTTAAATGGATACAAGGTGATGATTTTTAATTTAGAAATATATTTTTACTTGAGAGATTATTATTTGAATTTACAATATGTGATTTGAATTATTATGAGTTCTTTATAAGTTTTCAGTTGTTTGCTAAAAATAATTGGGGCAGGCTCAAGACGGCCCATCAACTGAGTGGAATCCATCTACATAGCTAGTCCACAAGGGGCCTTCCAGCTAGTCCACTACAGGGAATGCCTACAAGAATCGGTTGGGCTATAAGGGGGGACTAGACTCATGCAGTATGTGATCTCATGAGAGTGTTTGCGAGCCGAGATGGTGTAATACCTCACAGACTGAGAAGTGTGTCTTGACATGACTTCATAATGTGTTTGTGTCAAGGATCCCACCCTAGTGAAGGCTTCATATCTAGTCCACTCTCCATGATCACTAATTTTTCCACTTATTATCCTTGGAATACCCCATCTCTACAAACTGATAGATCATCCCCGGGCAGAAGATCCACTATGAATGCTTTCCACTACCCGGGATATCCTCCTACTCCTTGAACGACCACCATGTTCCCTCATTAAAAATAACTGATGTCATGCACAACAAATGATCTCCCTTTGGCCATTGTGAATTCCAGAGTACTCGGTGAAGTATATCATACCACTGCTTCACCACTTCCACCACCTTCCAAAGCCCAAACTTGTGTTCCACACGCACCGAATCCCATGAAAGTTATAAAACCAAACCACAATTTGAATCCATGATGTTTGATTTTAAACACCAGATAAATTAAGGTGTTTCCATAAGAATGATGCAAACTCACATGGATGGGTCTCAATGTTTTCAAATAAAGGATACAAAATGATTTTATTGATCATTGGTGGAGCAGAAGGTATAAATAATTTTCATATAAAAAAGAATTTGTTGTTTCCAATAGAGAGGGTGGACACACCGAGGAGTAGGCCAAGAATTTCATACATACTATTTTGATTTATTTTTATTTTCTTTATGTTTATATTTATTCTTAATGTAATTTTAATTTAGTGTCTTAAAAAATTCACGCATTTATTTTTTTTTTAACACTTGTGATCCATCCATCTAAATCATTATTCTCCATATCCTTTTTCTTTTCCTATTACTTTAATTTATTTTATTATTTCATGTGTTTTAAATTTCAATTTTATTTTATTTTTTTGTTATTCTCTCTCTCTCCCTTCATTATTTTATTATTATTATTATTATTATTCTCTTCTTATTTTCCTCTCAACACTGCAACCACTTACTCTCAATAATAGGATGCTGACCCAAGGCATGGCCCGAGGGAATTTATATGTTCTTAGATTCTGTATTAATTTTTATTTTATGTTTGTGGTAGATTAAGCTGACAAGCATTGTTGAAGATATTTTCCCTCAGAAAATAAAAATATAATCTAATTATATTATTTTATTTATTTCTTTACATCCCTTCTATTGATTAGATCTTCACACAGTGGATTTGAGATGTTCAATAGATGAAATGAAATACAATAGATATAGGTCTAGAAATATGTCACAATCTCAATTGATGTGTGACATTAACCTTGATTATAAAGGGAGGTGGAATTTATAATTCATATGAATTAAATATTTTATAACTTATAAATAAAAGGATTTTAATTCACGCATGATATTTCATGATAGTATTATCAAACTAAATTTAAACAAATAAAGGTGAATAATGATAAAATTAAAAACTGAACCCCGTAACAATTTATTTCTTTATTATCACATTATTATTAGAATTGTATGTTTATTGAGCTTAAATAATCATTATGAATGTCTTTACATTACTTTAGAAAATAAATAAATCCAAAACATTATCATTTCTTTCATAAATAAAAAAACAAAAACAATGTAGATTAGGTGAATTAGAACCATTAAGTAAATAAATTGAGAATCTCCTCAATTGAGATGACCCTGGATAGAAAATATTCTCTATAAGAAAAAATTTATAAATTTTCTTTTTCTACACCCCATGATATGTGTTTCTTCAAAATTGGAATCATTTTCAAGGTACTGATCATTGGTTTACTTACTTTTTCTTTTTTACACGAAGTAGATAGTATTTCATAATTTTCTTTTTAAATCTAAAAAAATTAACTCACCCTGGTATGTAAAATATAATTTTTCCTTATTTTATGGATATATTATGGTTGACCAAAGAAAAATCATTATAGAGGATCAATTCAAGGACCTCATACAATAATTTAAAGATACCATCAAGAAAACATTAGTTTAAGTATTGGATATATAACTTAAACAACTCTAGGAGTACATGATGGAGTTTTAGAAAGGAAGAGACAATACATAATATTAGATCTAATTTTTTACACCCAATATTTATGAATAAATTCCAAAGTCAAATTTAAAGAAAAATTAAACAAAAAAATTTCAAAAATGAGATTCAATGACTTGAATAGATGGTACAAGATCTGTAGGGAAAATGGACTGGACAACTTAGTATTTTAATGCATCCCTCGAGCAACTTGAACATGAAACAAAAGATGAATTCTTGGTATTCCATGAATTTTTATGAGTACATATGGTCTCGCCCAAATTTACCCATGGTTTTAGGGTTAAGCGGTCGCTTGTAGTTTAGCTTGGGTTGTCGAATCCTCAGAGACCTAAGAAGTAACCTACAGACACGTACATTCTATGGATTGTTTTTGGATATAAAGTGGCCTACATGGGTTGATTTTAGATGTGTTTAAAGGATAAATAACATATTTAAGTGAATTTAATTTAAAATAATGAGTTGATTCTAGGTTATCACATGGGGTGGATTGGATGAATTCCAATCTTAATGATTTCAATTTATTATATTGAAGATTGGTTTATTCAAGAAGATCAAAAAACTTCATCACTTACTAGTTTAATACCAACACACCATAATAGTAATCACTTATACACTTGGAGGATCAAATTTATGAGCACTCCAATGCAAAGGTTCATATTTTGTCTTGAAGAATGTGGCCTTAAAATTCAACAAGGACGATGAAGTTTTGAAATCATCAAATAAATATCTCAATTAAAAGAAGAGATTGGAAATTAATGGGGTGATAAATAAAATCCAATCCGGACCCTTTCTACTTTCTTGAATCAACACATAAGTGGGTTAGTCCACTATTGGTGTTTTGGTTTCAATAGAAGTGGGAAGTAACTCATGGGGGAGGAATTGGAGAAGTAAGAAAACAATAAAAAATAAAATGATCACTCCACCGTTGTGTGTAAAATTTCACAAGGTTTACTGTGAATAAATTCACACCTTGGGGAAATGGTATCAAAGTGAGATGAATAAGAATAGAATAATAGGAAAATAATAACTTTTATTAAGAAACTTATATGAATTAAAACAACTTATAATTGGGGAAGAACATTACAAAGGAAAAGGGGCAGCATAAAATTACAATGAAAGAAAGCATCCAAGATGATTAAATCCTTCAACACCACTTCCGTAAATAGGCATTTTGGGAGCCTTGGGTCGAGAATACAACAGTAAAAAGCATCCCATTTGATTATGGTAGGCCTAGGGTGGTGGAAATTAAGGGAGAGTGGACTTCTTTATCCTTGACTCGAAGTGGAAGCCAACTTACATCTACTGAATAGACGCGCCTAGATGGCCTTCTAGATTGCTGAATTAGAGTGGGAGATATAATAAAAAAGTAAATATCAGGATTTCTCCTAGATATATGTAAAATTTCATCCCAAATTAATTTTTGGTTGATGATATCTGATTAAATTGGTGGGCTGTTTTTCTGGGTCGCAGAATATAGCCCATAATTTTATCTATAACTTGGGATGCCTGAATAACCACAATGGAAAATGAGTTAGCACTGGAAACTAAAGAATTATATTTTTCTCTATATTTCTCCCATCATACCATTAAATTTGGGCTTCAGTGGGTCTGTATTGTGGGACCCACATTCTCATAAGTGGGCTGGTGTCCAATCTGCCTTCTCCAGAATTGTTTCCTTTCATCTCCGAATATCCCCATCATCCATTATGAATCCTCTATTGATCCCTAAATTAAAAATGTTCACATTGATGGGTAGATCCATTTAAAAAAATATCAAATTAAAATATGGATAATTAAATTCCTTAAAATTAGATGAATCATTGGAACTAAGTTGGTGTACATTAGGCATGTAGTGCACAAATGATGAGAATGGATGTTCAAAATTAAAATCCACTAACTCAGGCCCATAAGATCAAAAATGAATATTTAATACCATTAAAATGTAATTAACATTAGTAATTTTATTCGATAATCAACATCAATGAATATGAGGACATTATTAAGGAGTATCAATATCCCAACTATCTAAAGCATGAGATCCAAACTGGCCAGGAAGAGCTACAATGTATTCATTGCGAGGAAGACTTTCCTGATGAGCTACTTGTGGGGGAAAAACAAGATCTAGATGAATTATGGAATGAGTGTGATGTATAACTTTATCTCCAAATTCCTTAAAAATTATATAATCCAAAAACTATTCATATATCTCTATCTATAGAAGAATACACCATCCAAGTGGGGGAATTTGAACAAAGGATGGAGTAACTCGACTACCTACATCGACCTACTACCATCCAAATACAAGAGGCGCTCACCATTGAAGAATAAATTGATGCTAAAAAATGGTGGGAGTTGATCTTATATCAAAATATATTTAATTTTATTTTTTAAGATATAAATTTATTATTAATTCACACTACTTTGAATTTTCATATCAATATAATCCATTTAATTCCTTATAAGATGTTGAAGAAACAACACCCGTACCTACTGTGGAGTATATAGGGATCCATGATTTTGATGAACATGTATTTGAGGAACCCCATGATTAATTTCAAGTGGTTGAGCCTAAGGTAAAAAATATAGTGTATTATTATTATAAAAGGTATAATATTTTTTATTATTCATGATTAAATTTTGTTCAAGTAAAAATACCTTCTTACTTTCCATTTAAATACTCAATTAATGTAGGCCAATTTGAGTAAGCACGTGACAAGAAAGTGAAGGACTAACAAGAATCAACCAGGGATGAATATTATCAGAACTATATCCCGCCCCTTCCATGAAAGATATAACTAATTTTGGAGGGAGTGGATTCGGTATAATCTGTCATTGGATTATCCCTCACCGTCAAAGAAGAAACAGAATCGTGGGAAAGCCATATGTGGTAGTTCAAATCCAAAAAGATCCACCCACCACCATTCTAAAGAAAATAGCTGGTTGTTCCCTCTAGGGACGGTAAAAATCCATGTCCCACATGAGGTATCATACCAATATTTATATTTACATTATTTATATAAATATCAATCACCTTATTAGGACTAGTTTAACTTGCATCCATAATCCTCTTGTTATTTTTTATTTTTAGTGACATTTCCATGATTTATAATGATGAATTGTATTTTTTAGGGATATAATAAAACAAGGAAATTCTAAAAAACCAAGGAGGATATAGGAATAATTTTTATTATAAAATGGATTTACCTTTTAATGGTTCGTGTTTAAACTACCTATATTTCTGTCTAACAACATTTTTTTAGCTTTAAACTATAAATTTTATACACATTCATCAGATTTATTATTTAATTCACCTATTTAGGATACATGAGTTTCTTAGGAATCATATTATGTGATATTTTATATTTCAATTATAATTAGATTGAATGAGTGATATAAATAATTTAATGATTAAAATGAAGCATGGATATTAAAATGAGGAATCATGATTTGAGGGAATTAGTTGATTTCTGTAAATGAAATTTCCCTATAATTTTTATTGATTTAAATTTATGAAAATTATGTCAATTTATTGGATATTATTAGTCATTCCATGAGTGATTGTACTATGTTATAATCTTCATTCCTGAGAGGATTTATGGATTAAATATTTCTTATTTAATCTTGACCATACTTCTTGACTGATATTGGGACATTCCACGTACAATAACTTACATTGAAACTTTTCAAAGATAATTACTATGAAAAAACACATTTAAAATGATTGAGGAATTTTTTTATAAGCCCTAATCCTTAAAAACACATTATAAATATATCCCTATATATCCCATAAAACCCATGAATTCCCTTGTCAGGGATGATCCATGTTTCAAGCAATTTTTATCAATTTATACCCCCTATTAGTATTTTCATGATATTTTAAAGTTGAAGTGTGGGGGTGATAGATGTAATGGTGTATGGTTTGCACTATACTGTAAGAATGTAGTGTGTGGGTTCTAATTGTGGGTGTTGATAATGGTTATTGATTCATTCATTGTACTTTATTATTTTCCCTTATTAAAAAATTAAAAAATAGGAATGGGTTATGACCTAGATTACCAAAAATCACCATTGCAAGACTAATGATTTTTATTATATGTGGTTAGGTGGGGGATTTGAGATTCATTTTAGGAATAAATTTCAAACAAGTAAACAAAATGGTGAAAAAAATAATTTCAAAAATCATAAACGTAGAAGAAAAATTCAAGAGGGTTTAGAAATCATTCATTGTGATTTTATTTGATCATAACCATTACTTTGAGTTTTGGGGGAAGTGTGAGTTTCTACTTTAAAGGGGATAATTTCATTAAACATTTAATATTGATACCATACAATGTAACGGAAGTGATAAGACTCATTATTGAGTCTTAAAATTTTAAAATAAATAAATCCATAGAGTTTTTGGAACATTTATTACAATGTCCTCATGATTTTATATGATTGTTTTTACAAATTTGATAAAATAGTGTTGAGCATATGTTGATTTAAAAATGTCGTTAATTTCTTTTTTGTTTTGATTCTAAAAACACCCACATTTATGTTACTAATAACGTTTCTTTTAATTTAATTTAAGGATGTTAATATTCACTAAAATATTTATTATGGAAATATATTCAAGTCATTGATCTGTGAGAAATATTTGTTGAAATATTTTTTTGGTTTTATTCTGGAAACATTGTTCATACCCTACGCTTATAAGTATAATTTAATGTTTGGAAAACCTATGTTTGGAAGAAAACCTATGTTTGAGTAAAGGAAAGTATTATTTATAAACCATAAATTTTTAAAAAACTATAAATTGTCAACACTACATTTCGGAAAAACCATATATTGTCAGTCCTATGGTTGGATTTTGTCATTACATAAAGGAACCCTACATTAGACTATTAAACAATGGATTTTCAAATTAGGGATATAATTGATGATTTCTATAATGATTTAGATGGAAGTAAACATATATTCAAATCTATTTTCTATTCGATTCCAAGGTTTTTCCACCATAATAAATAACTTCTATTATTACAGGATGTTAAAACTATCTTGAATGATTTTGAATTTAAATATTCATGATTTATTGTGCAATATTTCTAGAGATGGTACGATCTAGAGTTGTTCGACCTAAAATATAAATATCAAGGCAGTATTCGTCGCAGAAATAGATATAATATACATAACAAAAATATACACAAGGAAAATCTATATCTAAAAATAACAAGTGTGTCGTTGCCTTCAATGATACACTTTGGAGATATACATGATTTAATTTATCCGATCAACTCACAACTGTTGATGTCATTGGCGCTACATCTTAGTGTTACATCTTCTTCTACAGTTTCAATAATGAATTTGTCAAATATACACTATGGAGAGATACATGTTTAAACATCTGTGTCATGTTTTCACTATCTTTGTTTGAAGAAAGCCTGTTCAATGTTTAATATCTATTTAATACTATGAATTATTAAAGATTTGAATACATCTATCTGTTGCTACTAGAACTATGATGTATAACCTAGTTTTCTAATAAAATCAATCTACATTGATTTATTGGGATTTTTCTTCTTGGACTCATTCATGGTGACGTGTCATCCTCTTGTACTAAGATATAGTGAATCTAGTTACTTGTAAAATAACCATAGGGCCTTATAAATCATTTTAAGGTGTCAAATTCCTATACTCAGTTGTTTTTATTTAATTTCTCTCTGATAAGAGGACCTAATAGTGAAAATTACCAAGCTCATGGAGTATATCATTGGCGGTGTAGACTAGGGTATCTTTTTTCCATGAACTACTATATATCCCTATGTTATTCTCCTTATTTACTTACACTACTCAATTATCTTTAAGAGAGAGGGGAAGGTTCACTACATAAAAAGAGAGGTGATCTGAATTTGTCAAAGTTTTTGAAAAACACAATTTACCCCCGTCTTGTTTCTTTGTCTTCATCATAACTATTCTGACCTAACGGGGGTATCAAAGGCCATGCTCTATTGGTATATTGCCTTCTGGATTTTTTTACTCTATTTGATATCAGGAAGTAATTGGGATCTATACATTGAGTATTATATTTTATAAAAAGTGATTCAAAAGTTTATAATCTTGTTAAAAATAAAGAATACTTATTTTTCTAACAAGTCTGAGTTAAAGAATAAGACAAATATATCTTGAAATGAATGATTCTATAGAAGGTATGTCAATAATACATGTTCCATAATTTAATTGTGATATTTATGGATTCTATAAATCCCATATGATTATGTTTCTACGAAATCCTAGAATAAGAATTTGTTTAAAGGAAGTTAAGCCTTATGAAATTTTTAAGGAATATTTGTAATAATGGGATAATGGTAAAGAAAGATAATGTGATCTCATTTAAAAAGAAATGAATGATATTGTCTGTGGTTTGGGAACTGATGAATTCAATCAATTATCTCAATGTCCTACTATATATAAGATATAATAGATGATTCTATTTATTATTATGAAACTGATAATATCATATAATTAAGGCACTCTACTATAAAGCTATAGTTTGATACTTTAATAACACATGAGGATGAAATTACCACTCAATTGAATGAGTGTTTTAAATTTTTTTCAATAATAATTATTCTTTAGGAGATATAATTAAAAAATTAGATCAAGTGTTAAAAGTACTCAATTTACTGCCTACAATGTGTATTGGAATATCTGTATCTGTATGTCAATATAAACCGGTAAAACAATTATCTATGAAGGAATTTATTGGGAATTTATTGATGTATGAAGATGGGATGTAGGCTGAAGCTAAAAAAACTATCAAACATAAAGAAGACAATATCAAAAATTTTATAGATGAATCATCTAATTCAAGTCCTCTTGATTTATATAAATATCTATTAGATATTTCAAAAATATGTGAAATAGTGTACATAAAGAAAAATAAAGGGACTGAAGAAAATTGATGATGTGAATGCAAAGAAAGAGAAAATTCAAAGAATAACTTTCATTTACTAAAATCTCAAAGGAAATCAGATTATTAGAGAAAATGAAATTAAATTATGAAAGCTACATGGAGTGATTATTCTAGTTCACATAATGAAACATCTATAGATTCTAATACTGAATAAAAAATACAAATGATATGTCTAATGGATCATGCTGATGAAGTAAAATCTTATCACTACCAAAACTATAATTGTAAAAAATTACTTCTAATGAGTTAAACATGTATTTATTCATTATAAAAGATAATATGAATCATTGAATAAAAATCATAGAAATATTAGAAAATCATATAATGTTGTTCTACTAGATAAAGAAATTTTTTCAAAATGGACGATTGAATTAAAATATAATTCTTATAAAACATATTATGATCTATATTAATATTACGTTAAAGAATTATTTTTTGAATTTAATACTTAAAAACAATCCTCTCGTATGCTAAGAAAAGTAAAAAATTATTTAAATAAAATACTTGATAAAAATAAAATTAATAATGGATAACTTGGAATATAAAGCAATAGTGAAAGACAAAAATTATATATTTAATATGTTTCTCCTAGTTTAAATATAAAAATCATGTTGATTATTAAATGTTTTTATTTTTTACTTCATGGACATTATTATAATGACTAAAACTTTAGAAAACCTAAAATTTATAGTGTTAAAAATGTTTATTTATCAAAATATTTTTTAACACGAAGAGTAGAATATATTCTAAAAATAAAAAGGTTGGTTACGTAAAAATTTAGTTTTTAACGCTACTATACAAAAAAACATATGGGTACCAATAGACAGTTGTATTTAATGTTTTTTAGGAATACACCCTTGAGCTGCATCATTAAATCTTTAAGTGGTTATTTTTTTAGTATATGGAAATATAGATCATAAAGGATTGATCAACTCTAAAGTTGTTTTTTATCCAAAGAAATATCTTTAGAACTAGAATCCCTAATTAAGGAAGTATTTTATTACTAATTAAGATATAATTTTTTATTAAATTAATATGATCTGTATAATGAACATATATTTTCTTACTCATTGAAATAAAATGTAAAAATATTTAAATAACTTCATTCATTATTTAATGTTTTATCTATTCATTTATGTAACATTTTTGAGAAAATAGTTCTTTTATAAAAATATATTTTAAAATTTTAAATTCTATAATGTTTATTCTGTACTTTTCAACAAGATAATGTTAAGTGCAATTTACAATTTGTCATAATGAAAAAATATCATTTTCTCTTTAGAGCCATAGAACCTTCTTCTTAAAACCTTTTAAATTATGTACATATCTTATCTAAAATATCTTGTTCAAAGACTTCTAAAAACTGGTTCCATCAAGTTGAATTGATCATGTACTTGATGTTTATAAGAAAATATTTTTCACAAAAGGGAAGAATGTAATCCATCCAATCTAGAAAATTCAGTTTCATATGTTAATGATTTTTTGGAAAGTCTTCTAAAATAAATATGGAAGCTCATGGTTCTAATGAAATAGGTGTCCCTTTGTCTCAAATATCTTATAAAAAGATTCTATTAAAATCCTATTACTTGAATGGAGAAATTGTGGAGTTACAAGCTAATCTTAATACATCTAGAAAATCATATGAAGTCCTTCGAAGGGAATATCCAGATATGAAGAGAAGTTAGATTTAATAAGAATACTTTGAATATTTCAAAATAGAAATGGTAAATTAGATGGAACTGCTCAGAAGCGAAGCTATTACTATGTTTTATCTTGATAGGATGAAAGTATTCTTGGTTGAACCATGTTTATCTTCCTCTCTATATCAAATAACATTATGTGTTCAAATCAAAATAGAATAATTTTTAAGGGTTTTAACTATTTTAAATGAAAAACTTTGAAACATGGAATGTTCATATGAACCTTATAAACCATCCTAAACACCCTGATCTTATTTTCTATAAATTATTAAAAATAAATGATATATGTATACAAATTTTAATATTATATTAGTCATTTAATAATTTCTATTTGGTTATTGTGCATAAGAATGGACTTAAAATTTTATTATCTCATTACATGTGGTAAATTAGTTTAAGTAATAAATGATTTTTTTATAAGTATGCCTTATGAAAAAATTAGAAATATTTTTGAATTCCTTTAATATCCATTATGCTATAATTTAGGGGGAGTTATTATCATGTATTACATTTTCTTTCTATATCCAAGAGGTGTTTATGTTTTTTTAATATGTTGTTTCAAAATAATTTTATTCATTATAAATCGTTTATTTTATCTTGATTAGATGTTTAGATGCATGAATTTAGGGGGAGTTTTTTTTCTAATATCTACTCTTTTCTTTTTGATGTCACAAAAAGGGGGAGAATTGGGGAGACTTGGGGAGAAGTAGATATATGTTTTATATATGAATAAATTTATGTGTTTACATTTTTGTGTTTATTATAGAGGATATATATAAATAAATTTATGTGTTCACAATTTATTCTAGAAATAAATACAATTCATTGATCTGCGAGAAATATTTGTGAAACATTATGTAAATTTTATTCTGGAATCACTGTATATAACCTACATTCATAAGCATAATCTAACGTTAAGAAACCACATATTTGAGAAAAGGAAAGTTTTTTTATCTACCTGATGTTTGAAAACAACCGTACATTTTCAACCCTACATTTGCGAACAACTGTATATTGTCAACCCTAAGTTTGTATTTTGTTGTTACATGAAGGAACCCTAAGTTTGAAAATTCAACAATGATGTTTTAAAGTTGATATATTATCTAGAATTTATATAATAGTTTTTATGGAAGTTAATACCTATTGAAAACTAATTTAGGATTGATTAAAATGATTATATTCAATGGAATAAATCTTTTCTATTCTTACCTAATGTTATGAGTTCCTTCAATTATTTTTAATTCTAATATTCATGATTTATTGTTTGATATTTCTAAAGCTGCTTTGACATGGAGCTATTCTACCTACAATATAAATATATGTAAAATCATTATTATAAAAATAGAGAGTGGATATACATAACAGAAATATATACAATTAAAATCTATGTTTGAAAACAACAACTGTGTCGTTACCTTTATAGATACACTTTGGAGATATACATGTTTTCATCTATCTGATCAACTCACTACTGTTGTTGTAATTTATGTTGCATGTTATTATTACATCTTCTTCTACGAGATCGAAAAATCATTTTTCAGAGATACACTTTTGATACATAAATGTTTACATATATGTCTGGCATATTCTCTATCACTGTTTTAAGAAAAACTGTACAACATTGAAGATATGTTTTTTGTGAATTATTGAAGATATGAATACATATATTAGTTTCTAATGAAGCTATGAATAATAAGCTATTTTCTCAAAAAAAAATCTATTTATTTGTTGGAGTTTTGGATACTTGGACTATGTCATGGTAAAGTGTTAGCTTCTTTTACTAAGTTGTGGATAATTTGGTTCCTTGAAAAATAACTAGAAGGACCTATAAAATATTTATAAGGCTTCAACTGCCTGCACTCAATTATTTTTTTCTCAATAGGTCTTTGGATAAGAGGACATACTAGTGAAAATTACCATGATCGTGGAGTAGAGCAATGATAGAGTGGGCTATGTGTCATTTTCTCCTGAACCACTATATATTGTTGTGTTATTTTCCATATTTATTTCCACAGCTCGCTCTTCTTTAATAGATAAATGAATGTTCACTGCATAATAAGAAATGTGACCTGAATATTTCAAGGTTTATTAAAAACACAATTCACACCCCCCTATTCGGTCATGGTTTTTTAAAAACACAATTCACATCCTCCTCATGTGTCTTTGTCTCCATCATAGTAGTCTTTAATTATCCTTTTGTGGATAAGAATTATAAAAAACATTATACCTACAAAAATGAGTACCAACCAAAGCATAAAATTATATTACCTTCATGTTATAAAGTACAAGGAAACCCAGATTTTCACATTTCCATGAATGGGAATGTGAGGAATTTGTTAAGGTTATATCAAGGAAAAAACGACCTCCATCAGGCACGATGTTAATATTTATAGGTTATCTAAAGGAAAATTCGGGATACTACCTATAAAACCCTCTAGACTTGAAAGTTATTATTATAATACATTCTATATTTCTTGAGAAGGAGGGAATCCTCAAAGATTATAGTGGGAGGAATATTTAATTTTATGATCAAGACACATAAGGGATGGTATAGAAAATAATTTCATGGGTCCCCAAGGAAGAATGTGTTCTTATACAACGATTATTTTGTAGGAGTGATAGAGAGGTCATGGAACCAAAAAAATATGGTTTTCTAGTCACCAATGATGGTAACTCATTATTTGTTAATTATAATGATCTTATCTTCTACAAGGAGGAAGTAGAGAGCCCATAAGATGCAAGATGGACAGAATCCATGAATTCTAAGATGGATTCCACATATTGAAACCAATTTTTGGATTTGATATATTATCTAGTTGATGTTAAACCTATTGGGTGTAAATGGGTATTCAAGAGAAATATGGGCATGGATGGTAAATTTAATACCTATAAATAACAGTTCGTAGATAAAGGGTTTATAAAAAGTTAATGCATTGACTATGATAAAAAACTTCCTCCAGTTTTCATGTTTAAATCAAAAATATGTTGTTTTCTATAGTAGATTACCATGAATATAATATTTGGAAAATGGATTTCAAAACTATATTCCTTAATGGGTACATTTAAAATGATGTTTATGTGACATAGCCTGAAGGGTTTGTGAATTGTTTTCAATTCCAAAAGGTATTAAAGTTGAATATATCCATTTTTGTATTAAATAAAGCATCCAGGTCATGGAATATTCATTTTGATGTATCTATAAAAGAATTTTCCTTAATTAATAATGAATATGAACCATGTTTTTTGACATGTACCTGTCATGGGGTGTGATAAAAATAGTTATTTCCTAAGTTAAAAATGTAGTAAACTGTTTAACCCAGGTTTTCTCAAGAGTGGAGTGAAAAACAATCACATCTTTCACATGAAATTAGAGAAATAAGAGGATGTTGTTTTTTTAAATTGTCTGATTTCAAAATAAGTAAAGAAATAAAACGATGGTTCAATAAAAATTGATGAAGAGAGTGATGGGGTTAGGGTAGGATCATATTTTTAAAAGTTATGATCATCAAAAAAATCATTCCCCATCTCTAATGATTGAACGATAAATGAATTACTACTTGATCAAGTTTTCAACCAACCTTTTTTGAAGTAATCAATGTAAACCACTCCCGTGTCAGTAAATATATGTAAATAATCCCAAAAATACCAAGGAAAGTCCAAATTAATAATTGTTTCTCCTTAAAAGTCTATAAATAGTTCACTTGTTCCATACACATTCCAATGATCACTAGACACTCACCACTTAACACAGTCTTCTCAATCGATACAAATTGTACTAGGTAGAGGGAGTTTCATGAACTTCAATAGAATATCTAAATAATGAATGAAACCAAAACCCTAAATACAATAACATTAAGATAACTGTGAAACAATGAAAATATAAATCATTCTATAGAAAAAGAGAATCAAATTAAATCATTAGGCTCCAACTTTACTAAATGAAAACTCCCCCTTCCCCTATCACTCCAAATTTTTACCCCTCCATTTGAAGGGTAAAAGAGTTGAATGGGGAATAAGAGGGAATTATGAAACTAATAAAAGAGAAAATATAAGATATTTTTCACTTCAATGTTCCAATTATACAGTACATCCCCTCTTTCTCCATCTTCAACACCTTTTAATAGAAGTGGACACACATATTTATAGTGTTGATGGGTTAAAAATTTTCAATCTAGTTTCTATACACAGAAATCTTGATATTATTTCACATAGTAAATTTCATATTTTCAAGAATGTGTCTTCATAAAATCTGTTCCTTTATCTCATATGCATTCCTCCTCAGAATATTAGATTCTTTGGAAAATTG
The DNA here is from genome assembly GCA_963277665.1 of Viscum album. Lineage (NCBI taxonomy): Eukaryota > Viridiplantae > Streptophyta > Magnoliopsida > Santalales > Viscaceae > Viscum > Viscum album. The sequence goes on along the minus strand of OY728167.1, from coordinate 584,144,340 downwards.
TATAAAAAATTATTCCCTTATTACTCAAGAATATTGTTTCAAGCGGATAAGACCATTGAAATTCCTATAATTTGGTGCGTTAAATAGATTATTTATTGAGATTACTTATATATGAAATTTTGTTTTAAAATAATACTTCAAGATATCTTTCAAATACAGCAAGAATCACCTCATTAGAGGTATTTATCCTGAGTTATTCCTCACGTACTATGGTGGGGTCCATTCTATCATCCATAAAAGTTTGTCAACTTGATTGATTTTTTATGCCTGTTGAATCCAAATTAGATCTGGGTCTAGAATAAGAAGATGTATCACATGAAAAAAGTAATATTAAAAAATTAATCAATCTAATTATATCCTTATTGTAAAAGTTATTCTCAAAATACTGAAGTGACTAAAAACTGTTAAAATAAAAAATTAACAAATTTTCACATTTCAGCCCCAAATTCACCAAAAATACTAAAATGATGAAAATCATATCAGATTTATTATTTATAAGGGATTAAATCTTTGATAAAATAATAAAAAATAATGAAAATATTATCACTATCATTTTTACAAGTGGTTTAGTGAGAGTAATGTTGTTTTCACAATAGTATATGTTGATGACCTATTACTAATTAAAAACGATATACCATCCATACAAGATGTTATGGTATGATTATGAAAGTGACTCTACATGAAAGAGTTAAGTTAAGTGGACTAGATTCTAGGGATAAAGATCATATGTGATATATCCAATAGGCTTCTTAGACTAGTTTAAGGTAAAAAAAATTTCTAGATTCTAAAGATGTTCAGTATGGAACAATCCTAGATAGGATTGGTTCTTGTGTCACATAGTATACATATTTATATGAATATGTGTCCTCAGCAATAATAGAAAATAGAGAGAATGTGTAATATATTATACACTTTTTTGATATGATCTGTCATGTCTTCCATGTTATATATGAGGCTTGATGTTTCTTATGATTTCAAAATGGTAGGATATTATTATTTAGATCTAGGTGAACAACATCAGACTGCTGTCAAGACCATCCTTAAGTTTATGAGGTGAACTAGGGATATGTACCTAGTTTATAGAGGAGTTAAAGAGACAGTCAAAAGGTTTTATATAGATTTTATCTTTTAAGCATATCATAATGATCAGAAGTCGCAGTCTGGATATATCTTTTGTCTCAAGAGAGGAGTTGTGAACTGATATATTTCAAAGTATCTAGTTGCCTCCAATTATTCAAAAGATTCTATGTATATTGTGGATTTTTGTGCAGCTAATAAATCAGTATGTGTTCATAAAATTCTCTGAGTTGTTTATGTGGTTCCTAGTAGTAAAGACCCTATCACATTTTACTATGATAACACCACTGCGGTGGCTCTCCCTAAGGATCCAAGGTCACATGAAAGAATAAAGTAAATACTTTATAAGTTTCATATATTGAGATATTTTCTAAAAGAGGGGACGTTTTAGTGATAATAGTATCTATAGATGAAAACATAGAAGACCCCTTAGTGATGGGTTTATATCAAAAAAATTATGAGTATCATGTGAGAGCTAACGGACTGGAAGCTATTGTTAGTTGGCTATATTGAAAGTGGGGTTCTGTTAGAGTTGGTTACCTATAACCAACTTGTTTAGTACTTAATTACATGTTTTTTAATAATTAAATAAGTTTTCTTAACACATATTCATTATTCTTCTGCATGATATTTGTATGTGATACTATCCTTATATTATATGTTGCGTTGTAAGGGCATAGCGGTTCCTTTCTATTATGAGAATTTAAAGGTGCCAAAACATAATTATTGAATATTTTTCTATAGATATATGATATTGTATGATGTTTCATAGATGGTACAAGATATTAGGGGTATAAGTATCATATGACATTGAGACACTTTCTCATTGTGCACTCCCTTAGTAATCTCCATGGTAAGAGGTTATGAGAATTGGCCCTTCAATAGGAAATCCAAATTTCCATGTTTTATTGGATTTTACTATCACCAGATGTGTTTATTTATCCTTATACATTGATATTATCATTAATATATTTCATGACTCACATAATTTTATGTATAATAAAACCATGTCCACATTTTTTCATAGCCATGTAGGATACGTTGGGTTCATAATGAGTGATATAACATTAAAAGATAATGCAATGAAATGATTTTTCTCTTCTATCCTACAATGGAAGTTGATATCTTGGTCCCATTGATGGAATATAAATGCCTACACAAATCCATGTCCATGGTGTTTGGTGGTCGAGTTCATTTTCAAAAAGTCAAAGAATGAGAAATCAAAATATGTCGGTTGATGGAACTAGTATACAACTTGCTTGATTAGTGATATCATGATAAAAGGATTATAATACATATGAAATGTTTGCAGTTGGTTGGACATTGTTGCAATGTTAACTTATTTCTCTAGGGATGCATTTCTAGGTTTATCAATGTGAACCTTAGACTTCATGTGGTTATACCTAATGACACTAAGAAATATACATAGAGCATCACGCACTAAGTGTATCTATAATATCAATTAAATTAAAGTAATGAATTTAATAAGTTTAAATAAAAAATATTTATCCAGGATTGGTTTATTTCCATAATTTTATCACAAGTTATTTTAAGATTAAATTAATTTAAATAATAAATAATAAATATTAATTTGTATGCTTGGAGAATATAATATTTATTATTTTAATCATAGAAATAATGCAGTGACATTAATTTAATTAAATAGTCATTATGTGAGGATCAATAAATATTGTTGAGCGATAATGGATCATGTTTAATGGTACAATTATAAATAATTTGGATTTACTTATTTTCATAATTTTTTACATATGTCAAGAGGTTGTTAAAATATATATTATTAATAGACATGGGGGAAATTTAAAATATTAGAAATGGTTAAGGTCTTGTGTGTAGTTTTGCAACACTAATACTTCAGTAATAAATATACAAGTATATACAATTATATCTAAATATATCACTTTCCTAAAGTGATATTTTGGGTGTGGACAAAGGATAATAGTGATATCTAGAGATATATCAAGAGATATATATCTCAAAATATATATATAGATATATATCTAGAGTAATATCTAGAGTAATATATATAGATATATATATATATAGTTCTATAAATATTTATCTCTTCCCCCTCTCTCACATATTCAAGAGAGCAGCAATAGTTATGCCTCTTCCAGAAGAAAAATAATGAATTCAACCATGAGAAACACAACTGATCAGGATCAACCATTCCAGCACGTGATGATTAAATGACATCGATCAGAGATTAAGGAACACATGTGGACCACCACTAGAGGGATTATGCACTTGAATCATGGTGCCTAATGATGGTGTGATGAAATATATTCTATAATGTCATAAAAAATATAGATTTATAAAATGAGGTAATTTAATATCTTCTTTTAGATTAATTAGGAATTACATGTGAAGATCTACTCTGTATAAATCCAATTTATTAATGTAGTATATTAATATACTATTTTCATTGGAAATTATCTTATGGTTTGGTAAATTGATGTTTATTCATGATTTAAGACTAAAATAAAAGTTGGTTATAGCTTTAATGGATGTTTCCTCAATACCTAGAACAAATAATATCAACCACAACATATATTCTGAGAGTGAATTTCTAGGTGTGTAGCCTCAAGAACAATCATTATGCACCATTGATGATAAAGTTAATACCCAATAAACTCTTTTTAGAGTTATTACCCCTTAGAACATCCATGCCAGAACTATATCTTGTTTCCATTATCCCGAAGGGGATGTATTTTCTTAGAAAACAACACAAATTCTACATTACCAATGTTTCAAGATGTTATCCTACACACAGACTTATCCCTATAGTTTTTTACAATTTTCTCTAACCATAACCTCCAAAAACTATCCTAGACCTACTATGATACCAACTGAGAAAACCCAAGCACAAATTACATAAATATTATATCAATTTATATTAATATTCAATACATAACACAATTATACATGACCTAGAACCATAAAGGTTTAGAGTATTTTAATATTATATACATAAGCATCTTATTTTATAAAATATATTCACATTTCCTAGGAAGTTCTTTTATCAGAGACCCTTCCTTAGATATACCCTACTTATAAACTTTCTCCATAACCTAAGGAAACGAAAGCATATGAAAGGGTGAGCTCATATGCACAGTAAGGGTAGTCATACGAGATATCAATCAAGGATCATAAGTTAGAATAAAGGTATAAGAACAGGATTATAATATATGAAATTCTTACCCAATCAATTAAATATCATTAATCAGGATTTATGGCATAATTATTTGTTATACCAAAAGAAAAAAGTTATAATAATGCGAAATCATCAATAATGAATCATAATCCATGGGAGCATATCCTAAACATAAGAATATGGAAAAAAATCTAAAGATTATATCATTGATAAAATGTATAAATAGTAAAAAATTTACTCAATAACTTAAGGAAATGAAATCAAGTCCTCAAATAAACCTATGGATATGAAACCAGGTGCACCTATAAACATATAGACATGAAACAAAGTACATCCATAATGTTTTGAACATGATATCAGGTTCATTCATAACATTTTTATATCATGATTTATCTATCTTTACCCAATTCATTTGAGGGATATAATGGACCCACATATCTGATAAAATTAAACCATAAATGTTCCAAAAGATCATAAGAAAATCAGCATTTCATCATAGTATAACCCATGGAAAAGAAATGGGCTTCAGAAAGATTCCATCTTTACTTAGTTAACCCATATGAAAGTAACAGGTTTCATAGAATCATCCCTAAAACATCTTCATCATAATCCATTCAGATAAAATAAGTGGATGGAATCATTGTGTAGTGAACTAGCATGGGTAATTGGACAAGTCACCTAATAAGGTCTTCCCTATGGTGATGTGAAACAAGAAAAATGAGTCTCGCATATAATTGAAGAACAAAAAAAGTGAAAAGTTGAATCACTATAAGAAAATAACCGCATAACGGTGGTTTCATAAAACTACTGCTAAATTGGATGTTGGCAACCAATACATAATGGTTTTAACTGCTGCTAAAAAAATCCAACATTCCTCAAAAAATCTACCACTAAAACCACAAAAGCGTCGCTAAAATATATGCACTATATAATTTATTAGCGTTTTTAGCTGCCACCATTAATAGTTTACCACATTTTAGTGGCGGTTTAAACCGCCGATAAATATGATACATTTACATAATAGCGGTTGCAACTACTGCTAAATATATTTTTACAAATAAAATACAATAGCAGATTCTGCAGCCTCAATATGAGTACCCTGAAAAAAAAACCATGTTCATAGTTTAAATAGAAGAATAATCTAAACCATATTACAATATTCAGTAATCAACCATCCAAAATACTAATATAAACATGCTAATATAATTAAAATGAAAATATGTTTGGTGACTACTCTATGACGCACATAACACATAAACAAAATATGTTTGCTGGATACTCTGTGCCACACCTGATACATAAACAAACAAACTATTTCCAAATTTTTCCAACATATCATAAAAACCACTAATAATTATCCGAAGATGAATACAGCTCCTCAACTTCACCAACTCCATCTATACTTCCTACTACCGGAACCTATAAGACAATTATATTGAAAATTAAATATTTCTTTATATTTATATTTAAACTTAAAACTAATAAATGTTTGAAAAATAAATGATTTTAAATTTTTGTGATTTACCTGGTCACCACCACAGGTCATCGATGCAATATCACTATGGACAGATCTAGTCATCTTCTGATATAAATCAATCAATGCTTTCTGCAAAGCGTATATCTGAGTCCCTTGATCCTCAATATTGTTTTTCATTGAAACAAAATATATCTTAGAATCTCAGGATAGGGGGTGAATACAACTAGGAGTAGATAAAACATCAATCCCCGATGGTTTTCTAAAGGCCTCACATGGCGTGGGTCCCAAACCCATCATGTGCACTCGACCAGGATGATCCTTCCCAAGAACATTGCCAACTGGGTTAGTTTGGGAGACTGAGTAGGACTGCACGGGATTGTCATCCCATAGTTCATTAATTTTTACCTATAAATAAAATATGATTAATATTATAAGAAATATATATTAACATATTTAACACTGAAAATAAATTATTATAACGAAAAATGAATTCATACCCTAACTTCTTTGGCAGACTCATTAACAAAACTTCCATCGATTTGTTATGAACATCCAACCATAGTTCTGTTTTCAATGTTGGGTTCCCTAAACTTTTTGAATGCGTTAAACTAAGATAAATCAATAATTATAATATATAAAATAGATAATATTGTATTATAAATATTTAAACTAATGAAAATATTACCATAGTTGATCGGCTTCTAGAAAAACTATTTTACCCCATAGTGTGAGGGATGCTTTTCTTAGACTGGCTCGATGCATTATTATTTGAAATATACTAAAATAAATAAAATTTAATTTAATAGTAATGTATGAAATTTCATATCGTTTTAATATACATATATAAATGTAAAATGAGATTAATATAATAATATATATATTTAAATATCATCTGCTCTTCATTACGATGTCTGTCAAGAAAAAATTTCCATTTCTCTTTGGGTACCCCATTATTTACCTTGTTATACATATTTTGGGATCTAAACGAAGTATCGTTGACATCACCCCAAAATATCCATTGAAATTATTTCAATTTCTTACCCATATTTTTCAATGTCCACTTTCGTGATGTCACATCAGCAACTGTAAAGTGGAAAAACATAGGTACACCAAAATTTATTTTGAAAATATTATAATTTAATAATATAATAACATTCAATTAAACCATAATGTATTAAAATTACCTTTATTTGTGAATCAAAACTTCATTTTTCCTAGTTTAAGGCATATGCCTCCAATCATCAAAAGTATTAGGAAGGGAAACTGGCTCTGCGGCCAGCTGGCCTAGAATCTGGATAATTATTCCTACATATTCATCTCTAGGGACCCCATAGAAATCAAATGAGACAACTATATTCTCTCCAAGAAGATTCTACATATCAGAACATTTCATATTTTTCTCCATAATTTCATTGTTTCCATCTTTTTTGAACAAATAGTTAGTTTAAAAAAGTGAAATAAATTTATTGTTATTAATATTTGTACCTATATTCTTCAACCTCTAGTACCCCGTGAAGAACTAAGAGTAGTGCCCTGCTCTCTCACTACTGAGGCTCCTGAAGGGGAATTAGACACCTGAGCGGTTGAAGGGATGCTCGTGGAGGGTATGAGAGACGATGTAGGGGGATACTGGATGGTGTCTCACATGCTGTTGAGAGGGAGACAGATGGATTGTCATCAGTTAGTGTGGTCGATGAAACAATGTGACGCTTCTTCCTTGGAATTTATGTCATTTAATAAAATCAAATTAAATTTAGAACATATATTTCAAAAAAATTATGCAGGGAAAAAATTTATAAATGATAACATGTGTTGAGTACTAACAACCACAACATACATAATAATGATAAGGAATTACTACACAAAAGACCTAAGTGGTTGATAAATGAATGGATAATGGCGCATACAATCATTTTCCCCTTCAATAATTTAATTTTACTACCCTATTAATTCATCCACTTCATACACCCTTTCAAGACTAATATTTTAAATATCATAATGGAAAAATAAGTCATCTTCTTGATGTTGAAGAGATTCAATGTTAGAGGTAAAATCTTCCATTTTATCACCCATATCATATAAATTGTATTACCTGAGAAACTACACTCCACCCTTAATCCATGACATATTCCACATAATATATCATTTTCTCTTATAATGATAATATATACAAATCATGTAGTTCACGGTCACCAACATCCATCAGTCGAGAGATGTTCACAGTAGTAAATTTCAAGGAATCACTTTTAGCACCTATGATAATATCGACCCAATTTCCTTTGAATAAATCAACTGAAAAATGACCTTGGTAGTTTAATTAGATAATATCAGTCAACATTACATATTACCCCACTCTAGAAAATGTAAATACACCACTATTATGTGTTTTTAAACCCTCTTCTTGATCTACTATATGAAATATAAATCCATTCATGTTGAAAGCGTCGAAATTTCTAGCCCGTTTTAGAGGACCTCGAACAGGAAATTTCAAATCATCTGAGAAAAATACTTGAGTATTGGTATTCATAATCTAAAAAAAAGAATTATACAATATTTGATTTACAAAATATATGTGTCAACCTAATATCCGTATTTATTGCAATATTTATTAACCTACACATCATAAAAATCATTCTACAATATTTTTATTAACATCTTTTGTTATATCATTCTCATTTCTTGTCCGGACTCTCATTCATCTCAATATCATCCAAGTATCTATAAAAAAAGTTAATACACTCATATTCCAAATAGCCTTCAGAAATAGATCCTTCGTTATGAGTATTATTTCTCACAAATGATTTTAAATTCCCAATATATTTGTTAAATAAAATAAAAAAAACACAATTTTATATTTCATTCAATTCAAAGAGTTGTTTACTTAACTGAAAAACATATAAATAAAGTACCTCTCTATTGGATAAATCCATCGATAATGTAAGGGGCCTCCTAATTTATTTTCATCAACCAAATGCACAGATAAATGCATCTTGACCGTAAGAAATGATGGAAGAAAGATCATATCCGTTGCACAAAGTGTTAATGCAAATCTCTCATGAAGGATGTAAATATAAAATTGATGTAGTGACTTCTTACATATTTTTCAGAAAAATGTGCACAATTGGATTACAACAATAGTAACATTTTCAGTTAATAATATACTCAATGCCAATGGTAGTAACGTTTGTAACAAAATATGTGAATCGTGACTTTTCAATCCATGTAACATATAATGATTTTAATCAAAACACGTTCATATGTTATTTGAATACCAATAAAATACCTTCACATGTTTTAAAATATTAAGGAATGTATATCTAGCCATATTTTTCATTAGAAAAATTGTTGGAGGATACTTTTCACTCTCATATTTCCAGAGATCATGATTTATGTTCATTTCTTGTAAGTATTTCTGAGCATTGAGATGATCCTTCGACTTTCCATGCTCATTATATAATGTAAAGATCAAATTTTCACAAAACTTCTTCTCAATAAGCATCACATCAAGATTATTCTACAAAAAATTAAATTAGCAATATGGAAGTTTGAAGAATATGGTTTTTTTCTTCCATTGTTGCATTCTGATTTCACTTGATGATGCACTTCAAACTCATTTCCCATTGTCATTCCAATGATGCACCTTCCCAAATTCTGTTCCCACATTTCCAAGTTGTGCAAATATTTTAGAACTAGTGATCAACATTGGAGGTGGTCTACGATCAATGAAACCATTGAATTTTGGCTTGTTCAGTCGAAATCTATGAGATGAATCTGGAAATATTCGATGGAACAAGAAACACCATTTCATACAATGAGGTTACATTTTGGGCTCAATATCAAAGTTACAAATAGGAAAATCCAAACTTGTGTAAGTGTTCTAACCAGCTAAATTCCCAAGTTGAAGGAAGACACTAATGGTCCATATTAGAGCTTCTAACATTTTTAATGTTGTTTTAGAAGAAGCATCATATGTCTCAACACTGTTTCTTGATAACTCTTGTAATTCCTCAATTAATGGATGCAAGTATACATCAATATCATTTCGAAGAATTTTTTTCTATGAATAATCATCAAAATGATAAATGAATTTTTTTGTAGACACATCCATAGAGGCGGATTGTAAGAGATCAAAACAACTGGCCAAATGCTGTAACTGGTACTCAAAGTCCCAAATGGGTTGGATCCATCAATATCCAATCCCAATAGAACTTTCCTATGATCATATGAGAAATCTGGATGTAATGAATCGATTGTATTCCATGGTTGTGCATCTCGTGGATGTGGCATTTACTCATCATTGTTATTATCTAAAGAATTACACTTCATATGTTCGGTAGTTTTTCATGACATGAATAATCTTGGTAATTGAAACATTAGAGTAAATTAACGTAAAACCTTTACAGGTGTGTTCCTTTTCTTCTTATCATGGTAGTATGTTGATTGATATTCCAACATCACCCATTAACTTCCATCTAGAAGAATAACATTTTTTTAATCCTTTCTCATTGAATCCTCTCTCCAATAAAGCATACAATCATTGGGACACACATGTATTTTTGTATAATTCAGACCAATCCTGTAACAACTTTTTTCATATCATAAAAAGACTCATGGATGTTTACTTCATGAAATGAATCACACAAAAATTCCAATATCATGGACATCACCTCGTTTTTAATTCCACATATGCATTTTATATGGTACAACTTCAATAGAAAAGAAGGTTTTGAATATCTCAAACATCCAATATACAACTCTTGATTTCCATCATCAACTAAACAATGAAATTCATTTTTCTCAGTGAAGTTTCCTCTTATGTTAGTCTCCACATAATCTATTGGAGGATCCAACAATGTGTTACAATCTTGATCTGGTAGGACTACAGTTTCAAAAACATCCATTGTCACATTTCTCTTTGTAGCACCCTCAACTAGTTTTCATGATATGTTTTGATGTAGATGTTCGGGTCTTTCAATGCCTAATGCATCATTTATAAGGTTATTCATTTCATTTTCCATTATCTATGAAGTTGGGAACTCATTCTGTGGATTAACATCAATGATCAACCTTTTTGTAATGTTTGATTCTCCGTGCCAAATCGAACACAGATATTTAGCATGGAATTTCTCCAATATCAAGTTTTCATAAACCTCATCTCTGTTCAATAATGTTCTAAATTTACATGTAGGGCACAAACATCTTATTCTCCCATCAACAGATCGATTTGAAATTTGCAACATCTAAAAGATCCTCCAGACCATTAGCATACAGCGGTGTGTTCCTCTGTAATGTGATCCATATTTTATCCATATATATCACAATGTACCTACAAATTATTAAATAAAATCAAAAAACATAACTATTACTAAATAAGAAAATATAATCATATATATAGTTTAAAAAAATATGAATATATTAAATAAGGTTTTCCTATATAAATAAATATATAAATTCCTTATATAAGGGGATGTATTAAAGCCATATTTTCTACATTTCATGATGGATGTAAAACTATATAGGATAGTCCTATGGTCGTTAGTTGAAATATATATTCAGATATCTCTATTTCATATTGATAGTGTTTTGTTTTAAGAGGATGTCATGCCTATTTATTTGAAAATGGAAAATGTGTAGCATCATGTACATTAAGTAATTTTTGACAATATGGGACATCATGACCATTAATTATGAATAACATAGAGGATTGTCAAGTATAGAGACTCCAAATAAATAATATAAAGTATAATTTCTATTAATTACCATTATAAATAAGTAACATCATGTCTTTATATTCTAAGTGAATGTTATTGAATGTCATGTCCTTAAATTAATAATAAAAATAAGTAATTTCGTGTACATTATAGATTTTATTAATGATGTAATAACATCCTATCCAAACTACATTCATGGATAAAAATTTCACTCAATCCATTATTCTATTAATTCAATCATTTAAGACATATAGTTGGTAAATAATATGAGGGTACATGGTGTATAATTTGTTCCACTATATCATTTTATTAACTCGCTTTATCAAAGTTCACTAGCTAAATCGAATCCTAAAATGACTTAGTGTTTCTTAGGTCACAAAAGAAACACGAGTCATTATGAAATGTAGTGGAACTAATTGATGCGATGGTTTGGTTTGGTTGAGTTTATCAACTACCAACCAGATATCAAGGTCTCCTATCATGTATATAATTTGATTCCAACAATTAATTTTGGGTTTTAACTATTTTAGGAGAAACGTAGGGAAAGTATGTAATATGGAACAACAAAAACCTAATATAAAAACCCAAAACAATTATGTAAAATTATGATACCACCAACCATATATCGATAGATGAATCTATTAGACTTCATCTATTCACCTTTGAAAATAATTTTCAACATTTAATAGAGGGATAATAACCATACGTTATGAACATTTACCATGGGTATATAATCTTAAATGGGAGTCATTTCTGTCTTTATTGCAAATTAAAATGAATAAGAGATAAGATGATATGCCACTAATCAAATATATACATAAATAATAATGAAATTCTTATTCATCAATTTAATTTCATACATAATTGAAATAAGTAAATTTTACAAATATAAATCTTAGACAATGAATAAGAACTCAAAATGATTTTGAAAATCAATGAATTTATATGTTCAATACTGCATTTTTTCACTAATAATGACTTATTGGAGTACTAATATATGTGAATAATTTTTTGAGAAATAAAATTTCAAAAACCCTGGTGAGACGTATCCATGAGAATATAACTCTTTCACGTGACTGATAACGCATAACCCTCCACACAAGATCCTATGCATGTGACCTGAGGAATATATCCCCTTCGTGATACATACTCTAGATATACCATTTAATATGAGATATTTCATCACATCCCTTCACACAAATCAATTTATTTGACCCCAATCATGTGACTTAGATCATTTTTTGATCACATAACTGATCCATGGAAAACCCTGTGAATGACCGATCACCTGATTGGGTCATGGAAAAACTTTTAAAGACACTAATATATAGTAAACCCCTTAATATATTGATCAAAAACATAAAATGTGAACAATGTGTATTAAGAGATCTTACCCACTGACTTAACTTCTAAAAGACACAGTCATTCATCCATTCTTCAACCTCAAAGAATCGCCTAAACATGACCACCTACAATTGAGGGTCATGTGACTCTAAACACTATATGTTTGTCAAACACAACCTAAGTATTCAAACAAAAAATACTATATTCAAAGGGAGAGATAGGGAGAGTGTGTAGTCATTATTTTTAACATCAAAATATGAATAATATAAAACACTATATTTGGATATCCATGTCAAATACCTAGAGGATTGAGGTGTGTCGAGGGACCATGAGGTGAGGGGTATTGAGGGTCGGTGGGGAATGGTGAACTGAGGTGAGGGGCGGCGATTGGTGGTGACGACCGATGACGAGGATGGAACAGAGAGGGTTGTTAGGGATCAGCAAGGTGAGGGAGGATACGACTTTAGGGAGTTTTGGGGGGGGGGGGGGGTCGGGGGAGGGGGAGAGTGTCGATTATTTAAAAAAGTGTAATTATTATGTGTCAGTTTTATAAAAACCACCACAGAATTTTTAAAAAAAATATTTTTGGCAGTTTAGTAAACCACTTCTAATAAACTACCGCTAAAGACTCAATTTTTTGTAGAGAAGAAAAATCATATCCATGAGACCAACAAAGTCAATCCAAAATGGATAAACAGAAAATTAAATAGGACAATATCAACAATGATCCTCCATGTGATCATCTTTCACTGCTAAACCATCTAACTATGAAGGCAATGATAACATGGACAAGTCAGATAACTACTTGATGCTCTCCCATTTACCTTAGTCCTACAAAAACACATCCACAAATTCCAAAAAACCAATGTAGGATGTGGGCACAAAGCCCATTAGGATTTCACCAAAGAATCTATACATATCCTTAAAACCAAGAATGCATTAGCTATAGTTTTAAAAATAAGTACAGTTTACAAATATTTTCATAAAATAAAACTATTTTTCATATCATCCTTTGGTTTTCGTAAAATATTTTTATATTCAAATAAAATTGAATATGACAAGTACATGTGTGATAGCACAACAACATAATAAAAAATGCCATGATACACCATAAGATAAGAATGTGAGAAAATAACCATAAAATATTCCACAATGTGAAAAAACATGAATAATTAACAAAGAAAAAGATTTGGGATCTATCTCGTGGGAATAGATACTAGACATAAAATAATCATAAACCATACATATGTTGGATCCAAACCGATATTGGGTCCCATAATAGTTTATCGATATCACAAAAACTTCCAATGGAATTACACACACTAAAGTGTCATGTATATTTCTTGACGCACCTATGTTTCCCAATGTTCTATGCTTTTCAAAACCATTTTAAAACCTTTCTCACAATTAATAAATCATTTTCAATGGAATGAATTATCACTTCCATGATTGAAAATTAATTTTACATTTAAAATTTTCAGTGAAAATCCATTTAAAAATATGTTTTTAATGAAACCATATTCATATTGATATCAAATCCCATAACGACAAAAAACATACCAAATGAATTATACAAGAACATAAAGAAATTAATGTGTTAAATTTTTTTTATAGAGATAACTACCTCATTAATGAATGGGAAACACCAAATATTTCTCTCCCAAATCCTATGTTGAAATATAAATAAGAATAGATTCAAAGTCCTTCAAAGATCACTTTTGGGTGCCTAAAATTCACGAGATAAAGGAGAAAGCAGTTACTATTTAGAGGGTGTGAGGATATTTATATCCAAAATTTAAAATAGAATACCTCAATGAAACCTATTTAAAAATTCCACAACCCCATATATTACAATGCAGGATTACTACACCATGGTGTATGATGGTCTATTAGAGCGAGGGACTATGATTTAAAGCTTGAGACCATGAAGTAACGGTTCAGTTTAAATCTCGTCCAAGGTCCATGTCCATTAATATGCCACATATCTTATTTTCCCAGGGATACAAAATTACACAACCTAACACACAATCCCACAAGGGTTTCATATTTTGAATAACCGACCAAATACTACCCTTGGAAACTATGTTGAAACCTCTGGTCTACATGTCGTAGGGATCACCGAAACAAAGGGACTACACTATAGCCCCCTCCCCATGGTGTGGCTATGCCAGGTTTTTCAGTACCTAAAAAATTACCCCTATTTGTTTCAATATTTTAGGCCACTAGTCCACACTATATTATCATCACCTTGCTGTAGTGGGAACCTCCACGACACATACCCCTATAGAAAACTAGTGGAAACTCCAAACTTATTCCAGAACCCATGGAACTCAAAAAGGAATATTTTAAACCTTAAAAGGATAGATTACCAAAACCTGGTGGGTATCATAATTACCCCCACCATATACAATTTATTCTTCTAGAAATTTCATAGTATTTTGTTCTTTAAAAAAAAGAAGGCCACTGACGCGTCCTCAATAATTTCAACGCTCATGATTGTGGTTATTTCATCTACTCTGGCACAATACATGGAACAAAAGAATTTTTTTTCAAAATATTACCTTTTACTAGTGATCCATAATTTGATCTATTTTATTTACCATGATGGTTTTAGGATCATGATTAATATCTTCTCATTCAATCAAATGGGAAGGATCTGATTAATACCTCTTAAAATGGTAAATATGAAACACTTCCTGAATCAATTGAAATTCGGATAGTAAGTCCATTCAATATTCCTCCTTTACCAGTCACTCCATTATATAAAAGGGGTCGACAATCCTTAGTTCCAACTTAACCAACTTACTCAATAGACAGTGTTCCAAACGAATTCAAACTCAGAAATATTTGGTTCATCAATTCTATAAAGACCATAGATGCATGAGTGAGACCAAATGGCAAGAACGTGAACTAAAAATTCACTTTCCAACTCTTAAATGTTTTCTTAGGTATATCCTCTTCCTAGACACTCAACTAGAGTTACCTTGACTTTAGATCAATCATTGAAAACAAATGAGTCCCTTTGATTTGATCAAAGAGACTATCAGTTCTGGGAAATGGATACTTGTAATTAATGGTCACCCAATTAAACTTTTGATAATCAATGAAAAGCATGAGGCTCCAATATACCTTCTTAAAAAGGGGGATAAGCGAATACCAAGGTGACATAGTTGGATGAATAAACCCCTTAGCTTCATGATCGGCAAGATGGAACTTAAATTACATTAACTCAACATGTTACATTTGATAAGATGGCATATAAATGGGAATCATACATGGAAGAAGGTAAATGGTAAACTAGTCCTATCTTTGTGGAGGTAAGCCAGAAAAATCATTGGGAAATACCTCAGGGTACACACAAACCCCTGTATGAAGTGGGCTACTCAAACAAGTATCAATGATATCAAGGGATATCTCTGAATACCATCATAATATCGCTCCTACATATGAGAAAACATGAATCTATCTCCCAAATCTAGAATCCAAATCATCCTGTAAGACATGAGGGACACCATCAGAATATAGAAACTGAACACGTTGATGATAACAGTCGATATGGGATTTAACTTTGATCATCCAATATATTACAAGAATCAGTTCGAAGATATTAAGATCAGGAACCATTAAATCCCACACCACCTCTAAGTCTGTTATCGTCACCCAACGGGTGGGACATTTGAAACATTGTTCAGACATATTTTATTTTTGGCATATAAAGACCCAAAAATAATTTTATAATCTCTGAATGCAAGAATAACATGTCAACTAACTTTGAAAATATAAAATAATGAGTACCACCAGAATCAAATAAAACTTGCATCATAGAAGATGAAATAAACACCATACCTCTAACTATTGATGCACCTTCTATAGATTCATCTAGTGTGTAGTATACTATAAAAAGGCATCCAGTATCAAATCCTACAAAAGATTTTTTATCTATATGAAAATATCCCATGGCCTTAGGATAATATCCCCCACCCATGGATTCACCTAAATGAACCTACAAAACCATGATGAGAGTGGATTCAGACTTACTACCTTGGGACATCCTTAGAAAAAAATCCTTTAGATGACCATATTGTCCACAATTATGAAAAAATTGAGATACTTCTGTACAATTATGCTTGGTACAACAAAAAATTCCACACTGATAGTGTAACACCTATATTTTTTTATGAAATATATTCTCCAAATAATTTTAATTCTTCAATATCTACCATTTAATGAAACCGTGAGATTAAATGAACCTAGATATGCCCTTATTATAAAATTACCCTTTTAACCTATCCATTAGGTTAGCGGGAATAAATATATCTAACTTATGAAAATTTATGGTGAAGACATTCGCAACCAATTATATATGAAAAATATGAATCAATTATATTTTTATTTTTTATTAATAAATTTACTGAATTATTGTTAGTAAATTAAATTAATTAAATATATATGTTAGATTCTTAATCAAATATTTTTTATATTCATCCAATATATATTTTTGTGATAGGTTATGAATAAACCCTATTTAATATATAAAAACCTATATTTTTTAAAATAGAAAATTTTCCCCTTTTAACGGAAAAACCCTCTTAAATTTAGATTTTGACACATTAATAATTTTTATATGAAAAATAGACATGTTATTTGGAAGTTGGATATAAAAATTTACTTTGAATAATTTTTTTGATAACTTTCAAATTGTAAGGAAGAGTAAAAATACACAGAATATTAATTGAAAACAACTTTTTTCATCAAAATTATTTATATGGTTAAATTATAATATTTAATGTTTTAATGTATAAATACAATTTATTTTTATCATTTAATATAATTTATTTCATTAGCATTAATTTTACACTGAATTCATATGTAAAAAATTTCATTGTTTTGTGATGTTTTAACTTTTAGAACTCGTTCTCTCTTTCCGATGAGATCGATATTAAATTAATTACTAAAACATTTGTATTTTGAATTTATAAAAATTTATTCCATATTTTGAATTAGTCGGCCCAAATTATTCAAACATATTTATTTTATTTTTGGGCATTATGAATAGTAACTTTGGTAATTTTCATTAATACTATAAAAGTGTAAATCTGATATTAAAATGTAAGACTACTATTATAATATTACCCTAAAACTTGTCTTAATATCATTGGATGAGTGTTTTTTGACCTAAATCATCATTGGGTCGAAATGGTGTCCCTGGGAAACCACTGGGATGAGATTAGAGCATTTAATTTATTTCATTTAAAGAAAAAATTAATATGTCTTACTCAAATTTTAATAACTAGATCATTTTTATATAAGGTTATATAGAATATAAATTCTATTATAAATAATAATTTGAAATATAATTTCCTTCTCTTTCATGGTAATATATTTTTAATTTTTAGGAAATAAATAATTACATAATTAACATATACTTTGATGATGTAAAAATTAATCAGTTGTAGAGAAATCAATAATTTTTTTATTAAAATACTAATAACTATAAAAATACCCAAAAACTTGAAAAAATATTATTGGTCAAGTATATATTGATCATAAAAATCAAAGGGTCGAGCTATTGACCATAAGAAGCCTTTTAGAAGATATTGTGACACTTATAATATTTTATTTAAAGTGATGTTAAAGTTGTCATTTCTATATTTTAATAAGTATAACATTTTAAATATTGGATTTTTTAGAAGAAAAATTTTAATAAATAAATTATTATAAAATACAGTATATATATTCTCCTCATAGTATTTTATTTTAAATTTTTATTCAAAAAATAAGTATACTAAATAATTACACAAAATTAATGTAGTAAACATTTAATTAATAGAGATGACAAATAAATGTTATTAGTAATATTAAAATAAATATAATTTGGGCTAATTAATGTTTCTAATTAATTTTTTCGAAGATATTTAACTCTTTGTAATATAATAAAATATTTTTCTGACGTTAACTTGTTATATTTTGATTTTTAAAAATCAATACATTCAATAGTGTCAAAATTGACTCTATTGATTATTTATCAAAATAATGTATTATTAAATAATTTAAAATTCATAAAACATTTTAAAAAATATATATAATAATTATTATATGGTATAAAATGTTCTAAGGTTTTTATTTTTCATCTAATTGACATCATATAAGTAAATATTACACCCATTTAATATTGAAATATTTGTTACCCAAGTTAAAAATTAAATAGAATAAGTAGTGTTAATTAAAATGAAAAGGTTTAATTTGATATAAAAAATTATCTATTATCTATTTTTTGATGATATTAAAACCATATATCATCTCATATTTGATATGGGGACATTTTGGAGGTTTTTTATGGGGTTTTATTTTATTATAAAATAATATTTTTGAAGATCCCAAAAGTGCCCTCACCTTAATTATAAAAAGACACCTCCTCCCTCACCTATTCACCTCACTTTGAGCATTAATACTCAGAACACCCCTTCCCTTTGACCTTCTCAACTTTCCTAGATACTTTCTGGAGGTTGTTTTCTTCTTCAATGACAAACTATAGTGCTTTAAGATGAGATTTATAGGAAGCACGTCGAAGAAGAGGTAATCTCGTCTACCAATTCATTCAAACTTAATTTTCTTTCTAATCACTATTAATTAGTTTTTTCATTATAATGTAATAACTAAAGTATCACTTATATAATGAGATTTTATTATAATTATTATACAACCATATTACACCTTCTATCAATCCTACGAAAAACAAAATCACCACCCGTGTGTAAATCTGACTTACCATCTCCACGTCGTGGTGTAATCTTTTTTTCACCAGCACCTTAATTGTATGGGTATAATGATGGAAATAATAACTATTTATGATTATTATAACCTAAAATTAATTCTGAAATTTTATAGACCATCCAATTTAATACCATTCAATAAATATGGGAATTATATCATCGCTCATGCGTACGTACAACTTACCATCTCCACGATGTGATGCGATTGATTCTACATGATATTCCTTAAATCATGATTACATAAATGTATAGAATGAATAAATGTGGTATATATTATGTTAATATAATTTTTAAATGATATAACTATGATCTAATAAGAATAACAAGAACTTATTCATCAAAACAAAGAAAAGAACATAAAACAGTTAATATCCAAATAACGAGTAACAATGAAATGTTTTTACCAGACGGGTGATAATATGATCAAATATTATATCATGAAAATTAATATGATTCTAAAATAAGTAAATGAAATTATTTAAATCATTATACTGGAGGTTTGGATACATACAAAGGAAATCAGACATAAAAGGTAAGATATAATTTTACAATCTTATTATTATCTGAGATTGTTTATACGTATGTAATTACTGGGGTATATTTATCTTCCATGTAACGCCCCAACCCCAAATTCCAAGATTCGATGCATTATTTTAACAATTTGGAATGATTTCAAGGAATAAAGTCCTGAAGGACTGGTCAGTTTATCAGTCTTGGAAAATAGATTACATACAAGAAATTTTCATTACAATTTCTAAGATAAAATAAAACATAGATAATAATTTGAGAATATCATTATTATTCTATCTTAAACATTCATATAAATCATAATAAACTTCTTGACATCCAAGGAATATAAAACATAAGAAAAGGGTGGCTCAGAGGCTCTGTAAGGGTAAATAATTTTGCAGAAGCTATAAACATTTAAGTAAATATGTGTAATAAAAACAACATCCTTTTTAAACATAAACTTGAACATAATATGGAAAAAATAAATAAAACATTAAAATATAAAAATACACATGGATATTCTACTAGTAAAATAATCACATGTAATAACTAATTTCATAATGAGCGAATACATAATAACAGACATCATAACCACATAGTCAAAGTCTCGTGACAAGACAATAATAAAAATTTTGTCAAGGCCTTGTTCCAAGACACTAATTTTTCTCATAAGACCAACCGATGAATCAAGGTGTTATAGAGGTCCCCTGTCATCCCTTATTAAGTCCAATGAATTCCTTGTATGAAAAGGGTGAAACATAACATAATCATTCATATTAAAACTAGCATACGAAATGTCAATACTTTAACCATAAATCATGAATTGTAAAATAATAGACACATCCACAGTCAAAAATATGATAACTCATTCAATAAAATATAGAAGATTTTATTATAATAAATCAACCTCAATCAAGAATAATTTCCAGTAAAGGATGTTGACATAGTTGAAAATGATCTGAAAAACTCTTTGAGAGTAAAATCCTTTTTTCATGAAATCATTTAAAAAATCAAAAAAAATTATAAAGGAATTAATTTAAAAGTTATTTTTGAATCAAAGTTTCCCATAACACTTTGAAACTTTTGAAAGGAATTAACATTTTAAAACATTCATGTCCATATAAATAAATCCTTAAAACCATTTTGAAAACATGGACATTAATTAAAAAGATTTAGAAAAATAAATCATTAAAACATTTAAAATAATGATATTGATGAAGAGTCCCTTCCTCAAAAAAAGCCCAAAATATTCATTTTGAAAACATTTTTTTAAAAATGGACATGGATCATAAATATGTCCCTGTAAATACTTACACATAAACCATCTCGGATAATAATGATATTGAGAAATTAACCCTTACCTTGTACATTCCTTTAGTTGAGGGTACGTTTAACCTCATGTATAATGACCATAGTATGTTATTAAATTATACCAGAACCATATTAATATTTATGGTATCATAAATGATTCGTTGATGAATTTACGCTAACCATTTAATAATAATTTCCATGTTAAATTAACATTTCGGGTAATAATCGTTTTCTTTATCGTATGCGTTTTAACTTTTTATTCTTGATCGTATTGCATAAATCATGATTTAAATACTTACAGAATTTAAAAAATGATTTATATATCAGAGATATTTAGAATAAAAATATGTATAATAGATAGATATATGAAATGTAAAACACCATTTATGGAGACGGTAGGTCGTACGTACGCATAAATTCTTTTTTTGTTTTCATATCGTATTGAACGGAAGTAAGTAAATGAGATATATGTAAATACATACATATATATATATATATAAAAGAATTATTATTTAATATATTATATACTTATTAATAATATATATTTTTACAATAATCGTTGAATGATGAACGTGGAAATGAATATCATCGCGTCGTGGAAACGGTTTTCCGTACGTACGCACGAGCGACGATATCATTCTATTTATGGTGAAATCATATGTAATTGGATGATATATTATATATAAAGAATAATTAACATTTTATATTTATTATTTAAATCAATTATACTCATTATTATACCCATCCAATTAATTAAGAATTGAATAAGAAACTACACCACGACGTGAAGACAGTAAGCCATACGAACAAATGTATTGTGACTTTTTCATTCACAGGATGGATAAAACAATGATTATGGTTGTACCATATTTATAATAACATCATAGTATATATAAGGTACTGGAGTTATTATTTTGATATGGAAGAAACAATGAAATAGGAAGTGGAAGAAGAAAATAACTTTGAAAGAGGTGGTGAAATAATTACTCTTCTTCGGGTGTTTCTTTTTGATTTGAACAAAAGGGCTCCCTAGGATGGATTTCTGATCAAATTATGGACTCTAGGATGAAATTATGGTATTTGGGAGGATATTTGAGCAAGGTTTGGTCGAGCCAAATGGCTTTGGAGGTTTTATTTTGAGAGAAGGGAAAGTTCCCTTTTATAAGAGAGGTGAGGGTTACTTTAGGAAAAGATTAAAAGATTATTTTATTATAAAATAATTTTAGTTTTATAATAGATCCAAATGAATTTATTTAGAGGATAAGGTGGGGATGGGTCCAAATCCTCTAAAAATGTATTTTTTAGACATGTTTATGTCAATATATTAACATTAACTTTTAGATTTAACTGTTAGTTAAATAGTTTAACTTTTACCATGTCTTCTTGTATTTTTTTATTACATGGTTAATAAACATACAATAAAGTTCCAAGAGAATCTCAAGTGGTTAATTAATGATATATCTAGCATTATATAAGTCCTTTGATTGAACCTTATATTTTTAGGATTATTATATCATTTAATAATACAGTATTAGTTTTAAAAACTCATTTATGTCAATTTTGAAACTATTTGGTATTTGGTTTTTTGTGAAAGTCAAAAAAAATTGATTAATTTTAAAAAATCCATTAAATCAACCCTTAAATGACATATTATCCTATAAAATTAGTTTAATGCATTAATAGTCTCAATTTACATTTATTTTGATATTTATAATATCAATAATTTTAATATTTCATTAATAAGATAATTATTGCATCATCGTTGTGTCATTAATACATTTAATTATATAATGTTTAAAAATTATAAGTAAAATACCATGATTTAGTAAATATTTTTATGTTTCTAATGAATATTTATAGTCGAAATTATCTTATGTATATCCCTATATTATAAAATGTTTTAGTTATTAAAATTTGAATTCAACACTTTTAACTCTTCTTTAAATAAAATAATAATAAATGTCCTTATCTAATCCAAGTGGATCAAAAATAATAATATTTTATTACTAAGGTTTATTTCGGCCGAAATAAACTTATCCAATTGAATTAGGGCATGTTTCATGGTAATTATAATATCATTTGTACCTTTAATTACCCTATTTTACTTTTAACCGTGGTAAATAAAATTCAAAAGTTACTATCCACCAAAAATTATTTTCATACTATTAAAACACATTTTACTCACTTATTTCAATAGTTTATCTTGGATTTATTAAATTAAGTACATAGAAGTGTTAAAATTATGTTTTATGCAAATTTTCAAATGTTCCTAGAAGTTAGGTAAAAGGCGTTAAAAAGTTCAATAAAATTTTATATGTCTAATATTATTATAAAATTACTCCAATTAGTTAAATTGGAATAATATAGGTATTTTTTATCTATTTTTTACTTTAAAATAAATTTTTATTAAAAATTATTATTTAAATAAAAGGTCGGTTTTAAACAATAACGTAGTGTTTTTTACTATTCATCAGAAATTGAAAGTCTTCTGAAAAATACAAAAAAATCATCCTAATATAATTTTGATATTAAAAATTCAAAAGTGAAGTCCATTTTACAAAATTAAAAACATAGAAATTATATTAATTAATCTAAAATTAATTCTCATTGTCAAAATCAAAAAGTTGGTTTTTGAGAAGTAAAAACTATCAAACGTTTGATATGTGTTTATGTATGTAAAATTACATCAAAATACCAAAATTGGATTAAATGATAAAAATTTAATCTAATTATACTTCAAAACCATTCAAATTTATAATTTAACAATATAAATTATTTTTATTAAAAAAGTTGTTTTTAATTAAAATTTAGTATTTTCACTATTCATCAAAATATGAAAGTTATCAGAAAATAGAAAAAATTTATCCAAACTAATATTTAATGTCTCGCTTCTAAATAAGAAGTTTATTTTTCGAAATTGAATATATTTATGGTGTCAAATATTGGATTTGAAAAAGTCTCTCCATTAAAAGGTGGAAAAATTGATTTTTTTGAAAAATACTTCTTTTATCTGAAAAAATGAATTTTTTCTATATTATGTCTAAGAAACACATAATATGGATTCTAAAATTATATGGAGTATATAAAATTAAAAATTAAGTTAATATTATTCATAACCGCTTTTTGAACGGCTAGTTTGGTAAGTCGTGGTGTGCTCAAACTCAGTGTTGCGTGTTAGCCCAAGATATTGAATTAATTTAAAGATATAAAGTACTAAGAAATATTAGGGTGTTACATTCTCTCCTAATTCAATAAAATGTGACCTAAAAAATTGAAATTTTTGTTCAAAAATAAAAGGTTGAAAATAGAAAATACCTTTCTGGAAAACCCACATCAGAAATAGGGTTAATAAAATTTATTCTTAATAAGAGGGAAAGGAAAATGAAAAAGTCGCCACCAAATTAGGCTTTCGAAAAAGAGAATATTGGTGGAAATTATAGACAGATAAATGGGGGAAAAATATTAAATATTTATAGGGAGTGATTGAGGTCATCAACCAAAAACAAGTGAACAATAAATAGAAAATTGAGGGCCTCAAAGCCATAAATCTATGATGATATAAAATATCATCGGTTCGACAAAACATAAGGTATTAGGATAACACATTTTTGGTTTTGAGATCCTTTCCCTAATGTTTAAGAATAAATTTATTCATTGAATTAGAAGAAGAAAATAATACTTGACAAATGGAGTTCCATTCTTTAACTAATTTCTACCACAAAATCATCTTTCACTCCAAAATATAATAGAACTAAAAAATACTCTATTTATCTTAAATGTATGGGGTTTTAAACAATTAATTTATAATTAATCTGTCAGACCTTTTAAATAAACTTCATTATACAAACCAGTATATCACGTAGGCCAGTGGTAGGCAATGCAGCATTGTCGCCCTTCGGTTGTGGGTTCCAGTCTCGCGGCTTTGCCGGACGCAACATGTTGTCGCCCAAACTCCAAGTAGTCCTTTTTGTAACAATTCCAAAATAATCTTAAGAAATGTTTTAACCTTATAAAATAGTATCCAATGTCCAACTTAATCCATTCCTATGTTTAAACTTATCCAAAATACTTTTTTCTGAACTCACAGTCCAAAATTTATAAGGAAGTTAAACATAACATAATGAAGATCTCTTTTATCACATAACCACATGTGAATACCTTCATCATGAATTCTATTAAAACATGAGAAAAACATGAATTACCATAAAACCTTATTTTAATAGGTATGTACTTACTAATTATCTTTTTAGAACATATAATACTAGATATACTCCTTAAATTAAAAAATTATTGTAATCTCCAACAATAATGGAATAAACAAACCATCAATTAGTTCCAAGGAATTCAGTAATATCCAGTATACATTATCCAATTCAATTATCTGTTATTACAAAATCATTACCTCTGCCTCAAGACTATTTTATTTTTTATCATTCTCACAACCATATATTTTCCAAAACATGTAACCTACTGTTGAGTCACTATTCTTGTAACTACACAATCTCAAATTATTAATGAAATAGTATTGCAGTACAATCCTTATTTATTTCCATAATTCATATAACCGGTATAACATCGATACAACACTTTAATGATATAATTATTTAATGACAACATAATAACACTAGTCATTCCTCTTAATATTTGGTAATATAATAACTTGATTATTATCCAATTGCATCATTTGTTGAGTACTCTGATGATTTTGAAATTGATTCGTGTAGTTTCCCAACTCCTTGCAGATACAACATTCTGCATTTGAAACCATTTTATTACCCTTGCAATCACGAACGTGGTGTTCTTTTTTTGTACACTTATAACATACTCTCATTCCCTTAAAACATTTACCAAGGTGATTCTTTCCACAGTAATCACATGGGGGAAAATCCTTATTTCCCTTCTTCCCTTTATCCATATTTTTTCATCCCCTTATTTTCTTTATTCCCTTCAAATCCATAGGACTCATAAAATTATTTACTTATCTTATTAACACAAGATACAATTTCCTCATATGATATGGATACGTGGGAGACTATTTCCCTTCTAAATGATGGATTAAGACAATGAATGATATAATCCCTCTTACTCTTTGGGACATGCGTATTGATGGATTTCTCATTACATATATAGGGAGCCATTTCTAGATGACTACATACACTAGGTTAGATCGTATCATAATGTATAATCCTTAAACTAGAAAAAATCTCAATATTAATTTAGATCTTCACACATCTAGTATCATAATCATAAAAAAGGTTTCATTGATAATGTTTTTAATCATAAATCCTTCATAATTATTTGTAAATAAAATGCGAATTATCCTAATCATTTCCCCCTAGGATTTTCAATAGCAACAGTGCAGTAAGTCCTATTGTCATGTACCAGGATACCCCAGGTCAAGCCCGAAAATCCTTTTCAGAGTTTTCACTCTATGCTAAATTTGTGCCAGAGCCACCTATAACTTTTTGTATCCATATAGAGATGTATTTTCTTTGAAAACCCACATAATATTTACACTAACAAATTTTTTGGATGTTCTTCAATACTAATAATCAAAGTCTATCTTAGGGTAATTTCCTCTAACTAAAATTTATCAAAATCTAGTTTCTAAGGTTTGTACTAAACATCCTATTAGACCAACTGTAATTTCCCGACCCTAGAAGCCTGGAGCTGGTGCATTATCTTAATACATTTGCATGATGACAAGGAATCATGTCCTGAAGGACCGATTAGTTTAGAAACCATAGAAAATAGATTACATACATGAACATTACATTATAATTTCTAACATAATATAAAACAATGATAATCCTTTGATAATTATATAATAAAGAAAAATAAAGGGGTGTTCTCAGATGCTCCGTAAGGGTAAATAATTTAGTGGAAGCTATAAAAGTTTAAGGTAATATCTGTAATACAAAATAGTCTTTTTAAACACAATCTTGAACATAATATGGAAAAAATAAATAAAACATTACCATATAAACATGCACATGGATATTTTACTAGTCTAATAATCACTTGTAACAACTAATTTCATAATGATGGAATGCATAATGTTAGACATCATAACCACATAGTCAAGGCCTCATGCCAAAACTACAAATAAATTTTTTGTGAAGGCCTTATTCTAGGCCACTAATTTGTCTCATGAGTCCTAATAATGCATCAAGGGGTTTTATCACGCCATGCTCGTCACTTACTAACTCCAATGCATTCCGCATATAAAAAGGGTGAAACATAACATAAACATTCATATTAAAACTATTATATAAATTGTCAATACTTTAACCATAAAACATGAATTGTATAAAAATAACACATCCACAATCAAACATATCATAAGTAATTCCATAAAATATAGATGATTTTACTATAATAAATCAACCTCAATCAAGAATAATATATAGTAAAGGATGTTGACATAGTTGAAAATGATCAATGAATTTTTTGAGAGAAATATCCCTTTTTCATGAAATCATTTAAAAGTCAGAAAATTTATAAAGGAGTTAATTTAATAAAAAAATTAATCAATGTGTCCCATAACAATTTTAAACTTTTTAAATTAATCAAAATATTAATATATTCATGTCCATATAAATAAATCTATAAACCCACTTTGAAAACATGGACATTAATTAAAAATATTTAGAAAAAAAATCATTAAAACATTTAAAATGATGATCATTATGAATAGTCCCTTAATAAAAAAACATAACATATTTTTTTCAAATCCCTTTTATGAATCATTGACATGGATGATAAATATGTCCATGTAAATACTTACACATAAACAATCTCGGATAATAATGAGATTGAGGAATTAACCCTTACCTTGTACATTCCTTTAGTCAAGGGTATGTTTGACCTCATGTATAATGACCATAGTTTGTTTTTAAATTATAAAATAACCATATTAATATTTATGATATCATAAATGATTAATTTATGAATTTATACTAATAATTTAATAATAATTTCCATGTTAAATTAACATTTCGGGTAGTAATCACTTTCTTTATCATATGTGTTTTAACTTGTTATTCTTGATCATATCACTTAGATAATTATTTAAATAATTCAAGAATATAAAAAATTATTTATATATAACATCTATTTAGAATATAAATATGTATAACAGATATATATATATATATATATAATGGAAAACACCATTTATGGAGACGGTGGGCCGTACGTACTCATAGACGTTGTTTCTGTTTTCATATCTTATTTAACAGAAGTAAGTGAATGATATATATGTATATATTTATATATTTACATTAGCATTATTATGTCATATATTTCATACTTATTATTAATATATATTTTTTTAATCTTCGTTGAATGGTGAATGTGGAAATGAATCTCATCACGTCGTGGAGATGGAAAACTGCGCGTACGCAGGAGTGACGATATCATTCTATTGATGGTGAAATATTTTTTAATTGGATAATATATTATGTATTTATAAAAATTAAAATTTTATATTTCTTTTTTAAATCAACTATAATCATTATTATACCCTTCCAAATAATGAAGTTTTGAATAACAAACTACACCACGACATGGAGACGGTAAGCTGTACGTACACATGTACGGTGACATTGTCATTCATAGGATGGATACAATAATGAATATGGTTGTACCATATTTATAATAACATTGAAGTATGTTGAAGGTATTGGAGTTATTATTTTTATATAGACAAAAAAAATAAAGAGGAAGTGGAAGAGGAAAAGTACTTTGAAATAAGTTATGAAATAACTACCTCTGCTTTGGGTGATTCTTTTTTATTTGAACAAAATAGCTCCTTTGGATGGATTTCTGATCAATGTAAGGCCTCTAGGGTGAAGTGAGTGTATTTGGGAAGATATTTGAGCTGGGTTTGGCTGAGACAAATGGATTTGGATGTGTGATGTTGAGAGAATAGGAAGTACCATTTTATAAGAGAGGTGAGGGTCACGTTAGGAAAACCATGAAATATTATTTTATTATAAAATAATTTTCCGTTTATAATGGCTTAAAATTGATTTAATTAGAGTATAAGGTGGATATTAGTAGAAATACTCTTAAAAAATAGGTTTTAGACATGTTTAGGTCCCTATATTAACCTTATCTTTTAGATATAACTCTTAGTTAAATAGTTTAATTTTTACCATGTCTTCTTGTATTTTTATATTTATGGTTAATAAAAATACAATAAAATGCCAAGTGAACCTCAAGTGGTTCATTAATTATATATATATAATTATATAAGTCCTTTGTCCGAACCTTATAATTTTATTATTATTATTATATCATTTAATAATAAAGTATTTGTTTTAAAACTCATTTATGTCAATTTTGAAACTATTTGGTATTTTCTTTTTGTAAAAGTCCAAAAAACATGATTACTTCAAAAAAAATTCCTTAAATCAACCCTAACATGTCATATTAACCTATAAAATTCTTATAATGCATCAAAAGTCTCAATTTATATTTATTTTGATATTTATAAGATCAATTATTGTAATCTTTCATTAATAAGGTAATTACTGCATCATCATTGTGTCATAAATAAATTTAATTGTTTAATGTCTAAAAATTATAAATAAAATACCCCAATGTAGTAAATATTTTTATATTTCTAATTAATATTTATAGTAGAAATTATCTTATGTATAACTGTATATGAAAAATTATTTATTTATTAAAATTTGAATTTAAAACTTTTAACTCTCCCTTAAATAAAATAATAATAAATGTCTTAATCTAAACCAAGTGAATCAAAGAGGATCATATTTTTTCTTAAGTTTTATTTTGGTCTAAATAAACTTATCCAATAGAATTAGGACATTTGTTAGGGAAATTATAAAATCATTTGTTCCTTTAATTACTCTATTTACTTTTAACCGTGGTAAATAAAATTCAAAAGTAATTATTCACCAAAAGTAAATTTCATCCTATTGAACCACATTTTACTTAATTATTTCAACTATGTCTCTTGTATTTTTGAAATTCAATTTATGGAAATGGTAAAATTATGTTTTATGAAAATTTTCAAATTTGGCTAAAAGGTAGGTAAAAGAGGTTAAATAGTTCAACAAAATTTTATATGCCTAATATTATTATAAAATGACTCCAATGAATTAAATTTTACTAATATAGGTTTTATGTATGTAATTTAACTTCAAAATAAATGTTAATTAATAATAAATATTTAAATAAAAATTCAGTTTTAAACAATAACCGAGTATTTTTCACTATTCATCAAAAATTGAAAAATTTCAGAAAAATACCCAAAATTCATCCTAAGATAATTTTGATATTATGATTTCAAAAATTAAGTATATTTTACCAAATTAAAAATATATAAGTTACATTAATTAATTTAAAATTAATTCCCACTATCAAAATCAAAAAGTAGGTTTTTGAGAATTTAAAACTATCAAAAGTTTGATGTGTGTTTATGTCCAATTTAAATGTAAAAATACATCCATTGACCAACTTTGGATTAAATGAAAAAAATATAATCTAATTATAATTCCAAACCATTCAAATTTATAATTTAACACTAAAAATTATTTTTATTAAAAAATTTGTTTTCAATTAAAATTTAGTATTGTTCACTACTCATCAAAATATTAAAGCTATCAAAAAAACCAAAAATTTATCCAAACTAAATTTTATATCCTTCTTCTAATGAATAAGTTTATTTTGTCAAATTTAATATATAAAAGTGTCAAATCTTAGATTTAAAAATGGTTCTTCATCAAAATGCGGTAAAATTTCATTTTTGAAAAATACTTCTTTTTTCTAAAAAAATGAATTTGTTGTTATATAATGTCTATGAAAAACATAATATGGATTCTAAAATTATATGGAGTATATAAAATTCAAAATGTAGTTAATACAATTCATAAACTCTTTCTGAACAGCTAGTTTGGTAAGCTTTCGTGCGCTTGAACTCGGTGTTGTATGTTAGCACAAGCTATTGAATTACATTAAAGAGATAAAGTACAATTGAAATCTTGGGGTGTTACATTCCACGTACATGTTCCCTAAATATGTTCTATTATTTTTTTTCTTCTAAAATTTTTTAAAGTCAATTTTAAAAATTGGTGAATTTTTACTAAACGGTATTAAAGGAATCTTCTTTATTTATTCGATACGAGGTACTTTTTGACTTTTTCATTAAAATTATAAGGAGGATGTTTTTTAAATTATATAGAATGAATGTATTTTTAGATTTTAATAATTCCTTATTTCCAGTAAGATTACTCTATATGATTTCAAGTTTATTTTCAAATAAATTTTTTCCTTTTAAAATTTCACGACATTTTGGGAAAAGAAAATGTTTTTGAAGAAGATGGGATATTTTTCTCAAGAATTAATATCAAGTGTTTTATCAAAATTAGTTTCCATCTAAGATGAAATTATTTAAATATGGTTATGTTTCTATACCTATTGTTAATATAGTTTTATTTTGTTTATGATAGAATTTTATTTATGAAATCCATTTGTTTTATATAGATTATGATGGAATGATGTATAATAACCAAATTTTATTCCTTGGGTTATGCTATGATGAGTGATTTATGTTTTTGAAGAACACGTAAGAATGATTTCATTATGAAATTTTTAGAAGCTATATCTCCCTCCAATTCATTGGGTAAATATTTATATCTTATGATATATACATGGATGGAACGAGAAATGATCTCGTTTCAGTAATATAGGGATGGAAGGAGGAGTGTACTCTGTTCAGTAATGGGATTTCTCTGCTATGATGGTCTTGGAAATGATCCTTGAGTAATATGAGATTCTTTTATATGCTTATTTTTATTCCACAAAATTTCTTTTCTTATGTGATTACTTTTTGGTTATTTTCATTAATACTTATGAAATTGTAATATTTATCCCATGGTATGATATCACAATATTTTATATACAGGATATGATTTTCAAATGTTATGTTCTTATGCCTTATGATTATGATATGATTGTTATTTCCCTCATTTACCCTTACTGAGTATCTGAGCTCACCCTTTTATATTTTTCTTCTCCCAAGGTTATGAATAGGGGTATTAAGTAAGATATATTAAAAAGTAGTCTAGTTATGAAGAAATAAGTGGGTGATAATGAAGATGTCTTATTAACCTATTGTTTGTGTTTCCTGGTTTCTAAAGACACTATACCTATATGGTCATTTTAGGTATTTGTTATATTTTTTAATGACTATTCTTCAAAATTGAAGTAATATCAATGTATGTAAATTATAGGGCGTTATAGTTGGTATTAGAGGAAAGGTATAGATAACCATTGGAAACTAGGTTGAGTAACCTTAGGAAAAACCCTAAGGATATGTCAAAGTATGGGTTACAATCCAAGTGTTTTTGAAATGATCATGAATAACCTAGGATAAATCCTAAAGTTCCCAAAATTTAACTTTTATTCTGGATTATGTGGTTTTCCAATTATGATTAGTGTTTCACACACTATGCTTCGTGGTTTTAGTCAATGGATAGAACTCAAAATAATCATATTCATGATGAATGTGATGAGTAATTCAATTATGGTACTAATGAGAATCCAAATGTTATGGGAGATGGAATGAAAAATATTGTAGTTGTGCTAACACAATGTTCTCAAGCTATGAATAATACCGGACTTCCTAACGAGCAAAGGAGCAAACAACATTCTGTTGAGTCCTTCATGAGGAAGCATCCACCATCATTCAATGGATCCTCTGATCCATTTGTGTATGAAAAATGGATCAATACCACTGAAAATATATTTTCAGTTCTCCAATGTTATGAACATGAAAAATTCATCTTAGCAGTCTATCGTTTGGAAGGTGATGTTGATCAATGGTGGAACCTTATCAGGAATACGAGACACGAAGATGAAATTGAATCCATGGAATGGGATGAGTGAAAGATCTTATTTTTAAATAAGAACTTTCCTTGTATTCTTCGAAAAAAGATGGAGAATTAGATCCTCGATCTTAATAAAAAGGATGATGAATTTGTTGGTCCCTACAAAGTAAATTTTACAAGACATGAAAGGTACTCTTCTGGAAGTATTATCCAACCTGGGAGTGAAATTGATCGATTCTTTAGTGGGTTAAAACCATGTCTTCGAAGGGAATTAGCCATAAAGTAATTCAATAGATAAGAATACATAATTCTATGTTCTTTAAAGGTTGAGATGGTGATTGGAGTAACCCTTATATCCTATGGATTTGATAAGATGAGAAAAATGGAATTCAAGGAAAAATCTAAAGACCACACTGAGAAAGAAGATGAGTTTTCCCTTTTGCTCAATGTGTGGAAGGAATCATGGGGGAAATTGTCTTAAAAGGGACTAGTAAATGTTTTATGTATGGAAAAAAGGTCATCATTTAGTCTAATGCTGAAGTGATGGGGAATATATGTTCAATTATGTGAATAGAGAAAAGACTACGCAGAATGAACCTCCTACACTTCAACATTACAAGTGCACGAAAATGGGTATTATTCCAATAAATGTCTGAGTCCAAAGGTTATTGATGATGATCGACATCAGAAGACTCTTAAGGCCAAAGAAAAAGTCAAGTCAAATTAGTTAATTATCAACAATGTGGAGTACGATATTGAAGTGGTGAAAGGTACAATTACCATCCACTCTAAAGTAGAAAATGTTTTATTTGATTCTAGATCCCTCCGCTATTTTATTTCTAAAGAATTTTTAAGGATATCACCATATCACCTCAACAAGTAGATGTTGAGTTAGATGTGAAAACTCATAATGGAACAACAGTTTCTTCAAAAGTTTATAATTCTTCTCCGATTGAAGTTTGTGGGAAAGTACTTCTTGAAAATTTTGTGACCCTTCCTATAGTGGAATTTTATGTGGTTCTTGGAATGGATTGGATTTCACTAGATGGAGATCATATAAATTTCAAAGTAAGGGAAGTCTCATATCATATTCCATATCAATCTATGATCAAAATTTGAAACAATGGTGAACATAAACTTCCAGTATAAATTTATTCCATCTTATGGGTCTTGATTCCAATAAATGAAGGTTATCTATCTCAAATGGTTGGAGTGAAACTTAGAATTAAATATACAACCATTTCACATGATTTTTATGATTTATTTTCAGGATAATTTCTAGGTCTTCTACTGAATTGAGAGGTTGATATTACAATAGAACTCATACTGGGTTCTATGACTATTTCAATGAAACCTTACAGAAAAACCCTAATTGAGTTTCAGGAATTGAAGAAGAAACTCCAAGAGAATCTTGACAAGGGATTCATATGCCCTAGTTCTTCACCTTTTGGTGAATTTATTTTTTTTCATGAATAAATATGGATCAATGAGACTCTACATTGATTATCAATAACTTAAAAAGATCACTATCAAGAACAAATATCATCTTCCCCACATTGATTACTTATTCGGCCAACTACACAGAGCTCAATACTTTTCCAAGATCGATATTCATTTAGGATATCATCAATTAAGGGTAAAAAATGAAGATATACCAAATAAAACATTCCGTATAAGGTACGGACACTATGTATTTATAGATATTCCTTTTGTTCTTACTAATTACCCACTATCTTCATAGATCTAATTAATAGAGTATTTAGAGACTATATTGATCAGTTTGTGTTAGTATTTGTAGATGCAATTCTTTTATATTATAGGAGAAAGGAAAAACAGGAAGATCACTTGAGAATTGTACTAAATACCCAGATAAAGGATAATCTTTATGAACAATTTACCAAGTGTGAATTTTTTCTTAAAAATTTTACTCTTTGGGTCACATAATCACAAAAGAGGGGATGTCTATGGATCCAGAAAAAATAGAAGTTATGAAATGTTTCCCAAGACCAAAAATGGTAACTATAAACCAAACTTTTCTTGGTTTGGATGGATATTAACAATGTTTTCAGAAATATTTTTCATGATTATATAATCCACTCACCAAGTTGACTCCAAAAGGAGTTAAGTTTGTGTGGTTGGAGGAATGTGAATAGAATTTCAAATAGCTCAGAAGAAGGTTAGTCAGCACACATGTCCACATAATACCTTGTAGTATAGAAAGGTTTGTGGTCTAAAGTGATGCATCCAAAAATGATATGGGATCTGTTCTCATGAAAAATTATATGGTGATAGGTTTTTCCTCACAAAAATTGAAAATTCGTGATGAAAATTTCCCAACTCAAGATTTGGAGTTGGCTGTGGTAATATTTTCATTAAATATATGAAGGAATTATCTCTTTAGTGAAATGTGTGATATTTATACTGATGATAAAAGTTTAACTTATATTTTCACACAAAAGAGTTGAGTATACACAAAATAAGATGTTTTTAGTTGATTAAAGATTATTAGTACTCAATACATTACCACCCTGGGAAAGCAAACAAGGTGGAAGATGATATCATTTGAAAGAACCATGGTAGCCTATCCATGATGAGGATCATAAAAGATCCCATTTTTATGTATTTGAAAAGCATAGATCATTACATTTTAAAATAAGGGGAGAAATATTCACTTTATCAAATGAATGTTAAACCATATGTACAAGTGAAGATTAAGGAGTCACAAAAGGATGATATAGAGGTAAAAAATAAGGTGAGAAATGCAGTCAAATTAAAACTTTTCTGTTATGGAATAATAAGCTTCAAGAATCAAGGATTTATTCCTCCCATAACATACTTGAAGAAGGTTTTATTGGATGAGGATTATAGTTCTTAATTCTCTATTAAACCTAGAATCACAAATATGTATAGGGACCTGAAAGAGTATTACTGGTGGGATGGAATGAAAAGAGATAATGCCAAATATGTCTCTTGGTGGTTGGTTTGCCATCAAATATAGGTAGAGAGATAAAAGTATAATGGGATGTTATAACCAATACCGATACCAAAATAGAGATGGGTAAACATCAATATGGACTTTGTCATTGGAAATCCCAAAACATCAAAAGGCCATAATGCTATATGGGTTATAGTTGATCACCTATTAAGTTTGAGCACTTCATTGCTGTTAGAGAGGATTTATCTCTTGATCATCTTTCCATGATATATGTAAATGATTTGGTAAGATTTTATGGAGTTCCACTTTCTATTATATCTTATGGGGATCTGAGGTTTACCTCGAATTATTGCTGAAGTCTTCTGTAGGAACTGGATACACAGTTATGTTTTGGCACTGCTTATCATCATCAGACAAACAGTAATTCTGATAGGAAAATTCATACACTATGAGACATGCTGAGATCATTCTCTATGTATTTAAAAGGTGGTTGGGATAAACACCTACCTTTGGTGGAATTTTATAACAATAATAGTTTTCACTCTAGTTTTCAGACGGCTCCTTAGGAATCCATATATGGAAAAAAATGCAGAACCCCATCTTGCTGGGATGAAGATGGGGAAATAATTCTATTAGAACCTAATCTTTAGATGACATGTAAAAAAGGTCAGATCTATTCAACAATACAAAAGAGAAGATTAGAGTCGAGAAAAAGTTATTCTAAAAACCAAAGAAAAGACATAGAGTTTGAAGTTGGTTATAAGGTATTTCTAAGAATATCTACTTGGAAGGGAGAAATTATATTTAGAATGGAGGGAATGTTAATCCCTAGGTATATCAGTCCTTTTTAAATTATAGATCGTTTTGGGAAGGTAGTTTACTGAATGGTGCTTCCACTAAATCTCTGTCATGTTCATTATGTGTTCTATATATATCCCCAAATAAATTAAATACTCAATCTTTCACATCTACTGAACTTATAATTCATACCACAAGATCAAGATCTTTCTTATGAAAAACAACATATATAGATTATGGATCGTAGGGAAAAAGTTATTTGAAACATGACCAATCGCTTGGTTAATGTTTTCTGGAGGAAAGACCAATTTGAGGAAGCTACGTGGGAACTTGAGGATATGATGAGGGGGGGTATATCCTCATCTTTTTGTATCCAACTGATGAATTTTGAGTAAAAAATTCATTTAAATGGGAGTAGAATGTAACGACTGGATGTTTTTTATGAAATATTTTCTCTAAATAATTTTAATTCTTCAATAGATTGTATTGCACGCAATCATGATTTTAAACAAAATAAGAGATTTAGTTAGTACAAAATGACCATTTTAACCTAGTCATTATTTTATTGGGAATAAATCAAACTAACTTACAAAAATGTATGGTGAATTCATTCACTACCAAATATTTATGAAAAATATAAATCAATTATATTTTTTTTATTAATAAATTGAGTGAATTACTATTAGTAAATGAAATTATGAATATATATATTTTATATACTTAATAAAATATTTTTTATATTCATCCAATATATATTTTTGTCATAGGTTATGAATAAACCCTATTAGATGTATAAAAACCAATATTTTTCAGAAGGGTAATTTTCTGCCTTTAAATTGAAAAAGCCTTTTAAATTAGTAATTTTAAACATTAATATTTTTATATTAAAAAATAAACATGTTATTTTTAAGAGGGAGATGAAAATTTACTTTGGATTAATTTTTAATATTTTTTTGATAACATTCAAATTTTGATGAATAGTAAAAATACACTAAATTTTTATTGAAAAATTTCTTCATTGAAATTTTTTTATATTGTTAAATTATAATTATTAACTATGTTAAAGTAAAAATAGAATATAATTTT
The DNA here is from genome assembly GCA_963277665.1 of Viscum album. Taxonomy (NCBI): domain Eukaryota; kingdom Viridiplantae; phylum Streptophyta; class Magnoliopsida; order Santalales; family Viscaceae; genus Viscum; species Viscum album. Next base: position 584,106,285 of record OY728167.1, on the reverse strand, counting down.
ATAATTAAATATAATTTCTGTCATTAGCATTAATTTTATATTGAATTCAGATGTAAATTTTTTTTGATCTTTTGCAATGTTTTAACTTTTAGAACTCGTTCTCTCTATTAAAAAATAGGATCAAATTTACATTAATTACCGAAAATTATATTTTTTAAATTTTTAAAAATGGAATCCATATTTGGAATAATTAATTTCAAATTATTTAAATATCATTATTTTATTTTTGGGAATTTTGAATAGTAACTTTGGAAATTTTTATTAATACGGTAAAAGGGTAAATATGGTAATTAAGGGTAAGAATACAATTATAATATTATCCTAACACTTATATTAAAATCATTATATGAATTTTTTTGACATAAATAATCCTTGGTTCGAAATAGTGTCATTTGAAATCCACTTGGATGAGATTACGACGTTAAATTTATTTCATTTGAAGAAAAATTAAATATGTCTTACTCAAATTTTATGAACTATATAATTTTTATATAAGGTTATATAGAGGATAAATTCTATTAAAAATACTCATTTGAAAGAATTTTTTTTTTTTCAGGTCTATTTATTTTTAAATTTTACGAAAAAAATAATTACCTTAAAACTTATACTTTGATGATGTAAAAATTAAATAATTGATAATAAATCAACAAAATTGTTTTTATTAAATTACTAATACCATCCAAATACCCGAATACTTGAAAAAATATTATTGGTAGAGTTTATATGGACCATAACCATCCAAGGGTCAACTTAGTGACCATATAGAGCCTTATAGAATATGTAAAGTCTCGAATTTTTCCATGTATTATTTTAATATTATATGGGAATTATTTCGAGACCAGGCTCTGAGACGGCGTGCTGCTCCGAGGCCCGGTGAGCCCGGAACAAGTGTTTGAATTTAATTTAATAATTAAATTACGCGCGCGTGCGGTTTTCCTGAAAAAGTAGAATAACTCCCGAACGGGTGCTCAGATCAAAAATCTGAGGGCACCGTTGCATTTAGAACAGTGATTTTACCTTAGGCGAGGCCTAACTTTGGCTGGCACAAGTTGGTGGTGAAATCTGGTTTTTTTGGACGCAACAGTAATAAAATATTTAACAAAATTATTTTATTACTGCAATAAGATCTTTTAAAATATAATATATTTATCCTCTTTAAAAAGAGGCTTACGCCAGGGTCTAGGGTTACAACCCCATAACCCTAAAAACCCTTCGCGGCCCTGGTGGTTCTGGAGGAAACCCCCAACGCGGCGGCGGCGACGTTCTTGACGGATTTCGGCGACGATGACCCGGTGAGCGGATCATCGCCGGAAAATGCAGTGAATCCAGGTAGAATCTTGATTTTGATTTTCCATTCCCCATTCTTGATTTCTACGACGAACGCGGGCTAATCCATGAACAGATTAGTCCGCGAATCGATCGTTCTTGTGGGATTGGATTTTGCGGGGAATTCTGGGAGATTAAATCCATGATAATTCTTCTGTTGTTGATCTTTTCTGCTCTGTTTAATCATATTAACAGGAGCGGATCAACGCTGTGACGAATGAAAGCAGAGGTTCATTCCTCAGTTTTCTTTCATTGGATTTTCCCCCCTTTCTCTCCTTCGTGTTCTTCACGTTCTTCACGGGGCAATGAACAACATATCGTTGCGCATCCATTCTGCGACGCAACGATCTGAGATTGTGGATACAACCCCGAAGTGGTGTCACAGAGGTGCGATGACGGTTTTGGAAGGCGATTCTGAGCGGATCGGGAGATACGAGTTTTCGGGTATTTTTCTTCGGATGGAGCGTTCAATGTTTATGATCCGTTTCAAGAGCCGAAAACACCCGTTTCAGTGTTCATTCGATAAGGCGAACCAAACCCTGGAGCATCAGGATGAATGGACGAGAAAACGAAGATCCGGAGGATCAGCCGAGGTGCGCGGAGGAAGACGGCGGTTCTGGGAATTTTCCGACTACACGCCGTGTAGTATGGCTACAAGGCATGTGTTCGTCGGTAGGAATACCCGGCGTGTACTCCAGGAGTACACGGACACGGGTAGGATACACGGCCACGTAAACGCCATTTATACCCCTCCCTAGCCAGACCCGGCCAGATACACGGGATACCCTCTGTACTGGTACACGGGTAGGTGACACGGACACGGGCATAGACCATGTACGGGCACATGGCCAGCGTACACAGAGCAAGCCCAGGCTCTCGAACACGGCATGTGTTTTCTTCTACACGTCGTGTAGTTGATTTCTGTCCGGCAAGCCGAGGGACACGGGCCGTTTACACGGGCAGTACCCGGTGTCAAAGAGCACAGCGTGTACTTTTCTACACGCCGTGTAGTTTGGTTTTGTACAGCTTGAACGAACGACACGGGCCATTTACACGGGAAGTACCTGGGGTCAAGGCACACGGAGTGTAATCATACTACACGCTGTGTAATAATTTATTCAAGCCTTTAGCTACATGCCTTCTGTGACTTGGACTAGTTCTTAGGGTTCGTACCCTTGGTAATTCCCTGAAGGTTCTGGTATCAATTACTTTATACAGGAGTATGATCCCTTCAGACGAACATCCTGAATAGAGTTTTTGGAATCCCCTCTATGAGACTTTGAGCCGGATCCTCTATTCATTCCCGGAACCCTAGATAGGGTTCTTGGTATCGATGTGACCAACTTTACCCGGGCGTCGATCCTCTGCTTAGCGGATTAGCTCAGACTGAGTTGTCGGAATCACCCCATGACTTGGCTATGATCCTCATCTGAGCATCATGTTCTCAAGGTACATGTGGAGTGTGTTCTCCTAGAATGATTACTTCATATCTCTCTCTTCAGACCTAGGAGTGTGTTCTCCCGATGGTATGCTTAGTGGAATATTCGATCTGGATCTTAGTGGCGGTTTCGCGATGGTCGTTTGTGTATGGGTATATCTAGATATTCTTGTTATATGTTCTGTAGACATATACTGTGCAAATCTGACTGTGCCTTTCTTTGTGGTATTTTTTTTTGTATTTCCTTTGTTGTTTTCGGGGCGTCCTACTGGGTATTGTTATACTCACCCCTGCACGAGCTTTGCCCGCATGTGTCGTGTCTTGTGCAGGCGAGCGAGCCTTTGACCAGATTCTTGGCGAACCAGGACCAGACAGTGTTCAGTGAGATCAGACAGGCCGAGGTTTGTTCCTTCGGCAACAGGTTACAGTCCTAGTACCTTTCTCTACTGGTTGGACTTTGTTGCAGACTTTCTTTTGGTGGGATTGTACTTTTTGCCCAGGGTTTTACTTTACTGTACTTTACTTTCCTGTCGTACTCTGTTGGTTGGGTTTTAGTGTATGCATGCATCTTTTCCTTTTAGTAGTTTTTACTTTTCATCTTTGTGGGCTTGGAGATGTGTGTGCGTGTGTACAGGTTTATAGGCAATGCTTCCCATGTTAGTAGCATGCCTACTCGGTGCTAGTCACCAGCCCCTAGCCTATTGGAGGCGGGCATGGGGAGTTGCGGCTCGGGCCCCACCGGGATGGGTCGTGACAGACTGGAATCAGAGAGAGGTTTGTTTTACTTTAGGACCGAGAGTCTGTGAGTTGGTTTGGGGCAACAGTGTTATGTGTTTCAAGTTCGGCTCTCAGTCCAGGGACCCCAGTGTTGGTGCGGCAGCCGGCGTATCCATACACCAGGACTCTAATAACTTGCTTTTCGACTCTGAACATGAAAACACTAGTTGCATGGGGGAAAATAATGGTACATGCATCATATAAGAATGGGTTGAGGTTTCCATGTCCTTCTTGAGTCAGCTCTCCAGATATACTCACTGACTGTGATACATCTTGCTTCTTAAATAGGAAGCCTCCGCGACGCGTACCCGCTAGGATCCAGCAGCTCGATCACGAGGATGACCCCCTCAGTGATGAAGCTTCGATACAGGGACTAGATCCCTGAGTTCTACCACCAGGTGGCGTGCCAGTTATTCCACCACCTGTGGGGAAGTGTTTAGTGCCTTTTGTACAAGTGGAGGAGGAGCACATGCTGAGCGCCCTCCACGAGTTTCAGAGATAGAGACCCCTCAGGTTTCAAGGTGAGCCTGACCCTCAGGCAGCAGAGGACTAGCTTGAGGCAGTGACCCGGGTCTTCCACTTAGTCAGGACACCAGTAGACCAGATGGTGATCCTAGCAGCGACCCTTCTGCAGGGCTTGGCAAGGTGATGGTGGAGTTTGGTCATCCAGACTCACGACGAGGTGACTCTTGCATGGTCGAATTTTGAGCATCTCTTCAGAGAGGAGTTTTCACCGGATACCTTGAGAGCAGTATGTATACAGGAGCTTCTTCAGCTCCAGCAGGGAACCATGACGGTGGCTGACTATTCATCGAGGTTTACAGACCTCTCGCGGTACTTGATGGATATGGTCAGAGATCAGTACTTCAGAGTTCGGACTTTTGAGCGGGGCTTGCGCAGAGATATCCGGGACAACATCATCCCTATGATCATTCCGACTTATGCTGGGTTGCTCGAGAGGGATTTGGTGGTCGAGAGCTTCCTGGTGGAGCAGGGACAGCTGACAGTGGTCAGTAGTGGGCGAGCTAGAGTAGAGACCTCGGTGGCAGGGAGCCGACGTCAGGGATCCAGGCATGGGAGACGTTTCCAGAGGAGATCTCAGGACAGGGGTTCAGCCGTATGGGGTTCACAGGGCGCTTCCATCTAGCCTTGAGAGAGGCGATGTTACTCATGTGATGGCAGGGGACATCTCGCTCGAGATTGTCCGACCCACCATGCTACTGAAACGGGAGTAGTGGATGGACCACCGAGGCAGAGGCAACATGTGGAGCAGGAAGATCTGCGAGGCGGAGGACGTGGCAGAGGAGCTGGGAGAGCAGCTGGTGGTGGTCGGCGTTTCGACCCTTTACCACCACCACCCCTAAGAGGTCCACCCCAGGCTCAGGGAGATGGTGGACAGAGGCAGGGGCAGCTGCAGGCGGCAGAGGCTTATGACCCAGGTACTCCTGGAATGATTAGAGGTACTATCTGTGTCTTTTCTACTTTGGATGCCGTATTGATAGACACAGGTGCTATTCATTCCTTTCTGGCTACTTATGTTGTTTGAGACCTTGAGATTCTAGTTGAGCCATTGACTCTACTCTTACGCTTAGAAACACCGTCTGGAGAAGATTCAGAGATCAGACACCTTTGCAAGCATTGTGACCTGACCCTTGGAGGCGAGATTTTTGGTTGGAACCTCTTGGTGATAGCGTCGAGTCCTTAAGATGTCATTCTTAGCATGGACTGTTATCCACATTTCATGCCCAGATTGATTGTTTTAGGCGAAGGGTGCGGTGTGTCTGCAGTGATAGAATGGGGTTCTCTTTTGTCGGTGAAAGAGAGACCCAGGCAGTGCAGGATGGACTCGTTCATAGGAGGGCACATCCGATTTCACACCAAATGGATTTCCTAGCCCTTGGCGCGGCAGATATTACGAGTTTCCAATTTCCAGTAGTGGTGGCTGAGTATGAGGATGTCTTTCCGGAGGATGTCCCCGGGCTACCTCCCCGTCGGGATATAGATTTCTGCATTGAGTTGCAACCCAGGACGACCCCGATATTATCATCGGCTTATTAGATGGCTCCTATAGAGCTTTGTAAGATGAGGATGCAGCTGGATGACTTGCAAAAGAATGGCTTTGTGAGACACAGCGTTTCACCCTGGGTAGCCCCAGTGCTGTTTGCCAAGAAGGTGGAAGGGAGCTTGAGGCTATGTGTGGATTACCGGCGCTTGAATCAGGTGACCGTGAAGAACCGGTATCCACTACCGAGGATCGATGACCTTTTCGACCAGTTGAGAGGGGCACGATGGTTCTCTAAGGTTGATCTACGACCAGGCTATCACCAGTTGCGATTACGGGAGGAGGATATACTGAAGATGGCTTTCAGATGTCGCTATGGTCATTATGAGTACTTGGTGATGCCCTTCGGCGTGACGAATGCCCCGACAGTGTTCATGGGACTCATGAACCAGATCTTTCAGCCCTATCTACACCGGTTTGTAGTGGTCTTCATCAATGATATCCTTGTGTACTCTGTGTCCGAGGAGGAGCACGCGAGACACCTAAGGATGGTTCGGGACACACTCCAAGAGCACTAGTTGTTTGGGAAACTCTTAAAGTGTCAGTTATGGTTGCAGGAGGTCCACTTTTTGGGGCACGTTATCTCAGTAGATGGTGTAGAAGTGGACCCAGCAAAGGTGGAGGCAGTGCTAGAATGGGATCCACCCAGGAGCGTGACGGAGGTACGGATTTTCCTTGGGTTGGCAGGATACTATCAGAGATTCATCCATGATTTCTCCAGGATTTCAGCACCAATGTCATCTTTGACCCGAAAGGGACAGACTTTCGTGTGGACCGAGAAATGCCAGAAGCCTTTCCAGCAGTTGAGACAGAGTCTGATGAGCACCCCAATCTTGAGATTACCGGAGGAGGGTGTCGAGTATGTAGTATTCTACGACGCATCAGGAACCTGGATTGGTTGTGTCCTGATGCAGAGGAAAGCGGTGATTTCCTATGGCTCACGTCAGTTGAGGCCACACGAGCAGAACTACGCGACCCATGATCTTGAGTTGGCAGTAGTAGTCTTCGCATTGAAGATATGGAGGCACTACCTGATGTGAGAGCGGTTTACCGTCTACTCTGATCACAAGAGTCTCAGATATATCTTTTCTCAGAAGGATCTGAATTTTAGACAGAGGTGATGGATTGAGTTCCTCCCGGATTACGACTTTGAGATCATTTATACTCCTAGGAAGGGGAACGTGGTGGCAGATGCTCTCAGTAGGAAATCCAGTTTGCAGTTGCTGGATGAGGCGTCAAGGAAGTTGGACTCTATGCAGTTGTCCTTCGTGGATGGAGATGAGGGAGCTTACCTTCAGTCGATGGTTGTTACCCCTCCACTCTTTCAGCGAGTCAGGGAAGCACAGCGTGAGGATGCTAGCTATGAGACTCTACATGCTCAGATATCCACAGGTGATACTGCTGATGGATTTTCAGAAGGTAGAGAGCACGTTGTCCTTTACAGAGGGCGCACGGTAGTACCAGTGATGTTACGGGGGGAGGTTCTGAGGGAGTTCCATACATCCCCTTTTGCGGTGCATCCAGGCATGGAAAAGATGTCCCAGGACCTCCGACGTCAGTTCTGGTGGCCAGGAATGAAGAAGAGTGTGACAGAGTTTGTTTCTCGGTGCCTTACTTGTCAGCAAGTAAAGGCTGTGCACTAGGTTCCATCAGGTTTGACTCAGCCCATTGAGGTGCCAGAGTGGAAGTGGGACGGAATATCCATGGACTTCGTGAAGGTTTTACCACACACTTCTAGGGGACACTATGCCTTCTGGTTGATCATTGATCGACTCACCAAGTCGGCACACTTCCAAGCCATACGGGAGCAGAGTTCAGTAGAGAGCTTGGGAAACCTCTACCTGTAGGAGATAGTTCGGCTTAATGGAGTACCATCCATGATCGTCTCAGATCGTGATGCTCATTTCACATCCCGGTTGTCGAAGGGATTGCAGGAAGCTTTTGGGGCTCAGTTACGCTTAAGCACAACATTTCATCCCCAGACTGATGGTCAGACAGAGCAGACCATCCAGGTCCTGGAGGATATGCTACGAGCTTGCATTCTTGACTTCGGTTGTAGCTGGGAGGATCACCTACCACTGGTGGAATTTGATTATAACAACAGTTATCATTCCACTATTGGCATGGCACTATTTGAGGCTCTATACGGGCGACCTTGTAGGTTGGCACTTTGTTGGACTGACCCGGGAGAGTCAGCACTCTTGGGCCCAGAAATGGTGAGAGCTACTACAGAGAAGGTTCAGGTCATCCAGAACTAGATGAAGACTACACAGAGTCGGAAAAAGTATTATGCCGACTGGAGGCGGAGGCCTTTGGAGTTCGAGGAAGGAGACCATGTGTTCCTTTGGTTCTCACCTCGACAGAGATTGCAGAGATTTGGCCGAAGCAGCTAGCTATCTATGAGGTTTGTTGGCCCTTTTCAGATTCTGAGTAGAGTTGGCAAGGTGGGATATCGCTTGGGTCTACCTCCTCAAATGGACCGGGTACACAACGTCTTCCATGTTTCGTAGCTACGAAAGTACGTGCATTATCTATCGCACGTCATCGACTGGGGTGAGCTGGACATCGACGATGGATCGACCTTTTCTGAGTACCTAGTGGAGATCAAGGATCGGCAGGAGAAGATCCTTCGTGGATGAGAAATTCCCTTGGTGCGTGTCTAGTGGCAGCACGGGGATTTCCAGGAGAGCACATGGGAGCGGGAGGCTCAGTTTCGCGTACAGTACCCACATCTTTTTGAGTAGCCCTTGTTTTGGCTTTTCGGGGATGTAAAATCCCTAAGGTGGGTGTGATGTAATGTCTCGTATTTTTCCATGTATTATTTTAATATTATATGGGAATTATTTCGAGACCAGGCTCTGAGACGGCGTGCAGTTCCGAGGCCCGGTGAGCCCGAAACAAATGTTTGAATTTAATTTAATAATTAAATTACGCACACGTGCAGTTTTACTGAAAAAGTGTAATAACTCCCAAACGGGTGCTCAGATCAGACATCCTAGGGCACCGTTGCGTTCAGAACAATGATTTTACCTTAGGCGAGGCCTAACTTTGGTCGGCACAGGTTGGTGGGGAAATCTGGTTTTTTTGGACGCAACAGTAATAAAATATTTAACAAAAATATTTTATTCCTGCAATAAGATCTTTTAAAATCTTATATCTTTATCCTCTTTAAAAAGTGGCTTAAGCCAGGGTCTAGGGTTACAACCCCATAACCATGAAAACCCTTGGCGGCCCTGGTGGTTCTGGAGGAAACCCCCAACGTGGCGGCGACGACATTCTTGACGGATTTCGGCGACGACGACGCGGCGAGCAGATCTTCTTCGGCAGACGCAGCGAATCCAAGTAGGATGTTGATTTTGATTTTCCATTCCCCATTCTTGATTTCTACGATGAACGCGGTCTAGTCCACGAACTGATTAGAATGCAGATCGATCGTTCTTGCGGGATGGGCTTTGCGGGGAATTCTGGGAGATTAAATCCCTGATGATTCTTCTGTTATTGATCTTTTCTGCTCCATTTAATCCAATTAACGGGAGCGGATCAACGTCGTGACGAACGATGGTGGAGGTTCGTTCCTCAGTTTTGTTTCATTGGATTTTCCCCCCTTTCTCTCCTTCGTGTTCTTCGCTTTCTTCGTGGGGCAATGAAAAACGGATTGTTGCGCATCCGTTCTACGACGCAACGATCTGAGATTGTGGATCCAACCCCGGAGCGGTGTCACGGAGGTACGACGATGGTTTTGGCGGGCAATTTGGAGCGGATCGGGAGATACAAGTTTTCGGGTGTTTTTCTTCGGATGGATCGTTCGATGTTTATGGTCCGTTTCAAGAGCCGAAAACACCCATTTCGGTGTTCTTTCGATAAGTCGAACCAAACCCTGGAGCATCGGGATGAACAGACGAGAAAACAAAGATCCGGAGGATCAGCCGAGACGCACAGGGGAAGACGGTGGTTCTGGGAATTTCCCGACTACACACCGTGTAGTATGGCTACACGGCGTGTGTTCGTCGGTAGGGTTACCCGGCATGTACTCCGAGAGTACACGGACACGGGCAGGATACACGGCCACATACCCGCCGTGTATACCCCTCCCCGGCCAGACCCGGCCAGATACATGGGATACCCCGTGTACTGGTACACCGGCAGGCGACACGGACACGGGCAGAGACCATGTACGGGCACATGGACAGCGTACACGGAGCGAGCCCAGGCGCTCAAACACGGCGTGTGTTTTCTTCTACACGTTGCGTAGTTGCTTTCTGTCCAGCATGTTGAGGGACATGGGCCATTTACACGGGCAGTACCCAATGTCAAAGATCACGGCGTGTACTTTTCTACACGCCGTGTTGTTTGGTTTTGCACGGCTTGAACGAATGACACGGGCCATTTACACGGGCAGTACCCAAGGTCAAGGCACACGGCGTGTAATCATACTACTCACCGTGTAATAATTTCTTCAAGTCTTGAGCTACTTTCCTTCTGTGACTTGGACTAGTTCTTAGGGTTCGTACCCTTGGTAATTCCCTAAAGAATCTGGTATCAATTCCTTTATACAGTAGTATGATCCCTTCAGCAGAACTTCCTGAATAGAGTTGTTGGAATCCCCTCTATGAGGCTTAGAGCCAGATCCTCTATTCATTCTTGGAACCCTAGGTAGAGTTCTTTGTATCGACGTGACCAACTTTACCCGAGTGTCGATCCTATGCTTAGCGGATTAGCTCAGACTGAGTTTTCGGAATCACCCCATGACTTGGATTTGATCCTCATCTGAGCATCATGTTCTCAAGGTACTTGTGGAGTGTGTTCTCCCAGAACGAGTACTTCGTATCCTTCTCTTCAGACCTAGGAGTGTGTTCTCCCAATGGTATGCTTAGTGGAATACTCGATCTGGATCCTAGTGGGAATTTCGCGATGGTCATTTTTGTATGGGTATATCTGGATATTCTTGTTATATGTCCCATAGACATATACTGTGCAGAGCTAACTGTGCCTTTCTTTTTGGTATTTTCCTTTTTTGTATTTCCTTTTTGGTTTTCAGGGCGTCCTACTGGGTATTGTTATACTCACCCCTGCACTGGCTTTTCCCGCACGTGTCGTGTCTTGTGCAGATAAGCGAGCCTTTGACAGGATTCTAGGCGGACCAGGAACGGATGGTGTTCAGTGAGATCAGACAGGCCGAGGTGTGTTCCTTCGGCGACGGGTTGCAGTCCCAGTACCTTTCTCTACAGGTTGGACTTTGTTGCAGACTTTCTTTTGGTGGGCTTGTTCTTTTGGCCCAGGGTTTTACTTTACTGTACTTTACATTCTTGTCGTACTCTGTTGGTTGGGTTTTAGTGTATGCATGCATCTTTTTCTTTTAGTAGTTTTTTACTTTCTAGCTTTGTGGGCTTAGAGATGTGTGTGCGTGTGTATAGGTTTATAGGCAATTCCTCCCATGTTAGTAGCATGCCTACTCGGTGCTAGTCACCAGCCCCTGGCCTATTAGAGGCGGGCTTGGGGAGTTGTGGCTCGGGCCCCACCGGGACAGGTCGTGACAGAATATTTTGTGACACTTATATTATTTTATTTAAAGTGATATTAAATTTTTTATTTTCATAATTTAATAATTACAAAATATTAATGTTGTAATTATTTTATTAATAGAGATAAAAAATAAATATTATTAAAAATATTAAAATAAATATTATTTTAGAAAATCAATGTGAATAATTAATTTTATAGATAACATTTACTTATAATGAATATAATAAAATTGTTTTTTTGAAGTTAACTTGTTATCTTAATATTTTTTAAAAATAAATGAATTATATAGTCTCAAAATTGATATTATTGACTGTTTATCAAAATAATGTTTTATTAAATTATCTAAAAATCATTACACGTTTTAAAATATATATATAATAATTATTATATGGTATAAATGTTTGAATTAATTTTTTTTGGGTCTAATTTACTTCAAATAAGTTAACATTATACCCTTTTAAGATTGAAATATTTGTTATCCAAGTTAAAAATAAAATAGAATAACTAAGTTTTAATGAAAATGATTATGTTTAAATTAGAAGAAAAACTATTCTAAAAATAATTATTTAATGATATTAAAACCCTATAACATATCATATTCAATATTGGGACATTTTGGTGGGTTGTTGTGGGTTTTTATTTTATTTTAAATTAATATTTTTGGAGATCCCAAAAGTGCCCATCACCACCATTATAAAAGGGCACCTCATCCATCACCTCTTCACTTATCATTTAGATTTAATGCTCAGACATGACAAAACAATTTCCCATATAAACATTTCTAGTAACAGTCTATAGGTTCTTTTATTCTTAAAATACCAACTCTAGTGCTCTAATAGGAGGTTTAGAGGAAGCTCGTTGAAGAAGAGGTAATCTCCTATACCGATTATTTCAAACTTCCTCTTTATTCTACTTATTATTCATGATTTTTTCCTTATAAATTAACAACACCAATATAAATTATAAATGTAGATGTTATTATAAATATTAAACAACTATATTCAACCTTTTATCAATCCTATGAAAAATGAATTCACCACGCATTCGTATGTATGACTTACCATCTCCATGCCGTGGTGTAATCTATTTTTCACCCCCACCTTAATTGGATGGGTATATTGATGGAAATAATGACTATATATGATTATTATAACTTGATATTAATTATGAAATATAATACACCACCCAATTCAAAACTATTCAACAAATATTGAAATGATATCGTCCCTCATGTGTACGTACAACGTACCGTCTCCACGATGCAATGTGATTAATTCTACGTGATATTCCTTAAAGAATGATTATATAAATGTATAGAATGAATTAATATGATATATGTTACATTAATATCATTTTTTAAACATATAAATATGTCCTAAAAAGTATAACCGGAACTTATTCGACAAAACAGGCATAAGAACATAAAACAGTTAATATCCGAAGAACGAGTAACAATGAAATGTTATTAACAAACATATGATAATATGATCATATATTATATCATAAAATGACTATGATTCTGGCGTAATTCATTGAAATTATTTAAATAATTATACATGAGTTTCAGATACAAACTATGGAAATCAGACATAAAAGGTAAGGGATTATTTCACAATCTCATTATTATCCGAGATTGTTTATATGTAAATATTTACTAGGTTATTTTTATCATCCACATAAATTTTCCATAAATATGTAGTATTAATTATATTTTTCTAAGAATATTTAATGGAAATTTTACCCATTGGTGAAATTTTACTAAATAGAATGAAAGGAATCTTTTGTCGTTATTCGATACAAGGTACTTTTTAACTTGTCTAAAAAAAGTACAGGGATGATGTTTTTTGAACTTATAAAGAATGAACATATTATCATGTTTTCATAACACGTTATTTACATGAATATTACTCAATAATATTTCATTTTTATTTTCAAATAAATTCTTTTCTTTTAAAATTTCAAATGATTTTGAGAAAAGAAAATATTTTTGAAGAAGAAAGAATATTTTCCTCATGAATTAATATCAAGTGTTTTATCAAAATTATTTTCCATCTAATATGAAATTATTTAAATAGAGTTATGTTTATTTCCCTATTATTAATATGTTTTTATTTTTTTATGATGAAATGTTAATTATGAAATCCATTTTTATATGCATTATGATGAATGACTTTTATGAAACCCATTTTATTCTTTGGGTTCTAATACGATGAATGATTTATGTTTTTGTGGCACACGTAATAATGATTTCATTATGATATGGGATGGGACCTATATCTCCCTCCAATGCAATGGGTAAATATTTATATCTCATGAGATAGATAGGCCGGAATGAGAAATGATCTCAGTTTAGTAATATAAGGCTGGAATGAGGAGTGATATTGGTTCGGTAATGGAATTTGTCCAATATGATAGTCTTGACAATGAGAATTTACTGATATGAGATTATTCTATATGATTATGGGTATTCCAAAAAACATCATATCTTATGTTATGACTTTTGGTATTATGTTCATTTATTCTTATGAAATTTTATAATTTATCATATGGTATGATATCACGATCTTTCATATGTAGGATAATATTTTAAAATGTTATTTTATTATGTCTTATGATTATGATATGATTCATATTTTCCTTTTCTACCCTTAATGAGAATCTGAGCTCACCCTTTCAAATGTTTCTTTTCCCCATATCAAGAAGAAGGGTATTGAGTGAGATATGTCAAAAAGGGTTCTAGTTATGATGAAATAAGTGGAGCATAATGAATATGTCTTATGAACTAGTTTTTTATGTTTCTTAGTTTCTAAAGACACTATACATGCATGGTCCTATCATGGATTTGTTATATTTTGAAAAAAATATTCTTCAACTTTTATGTAATATCAATGTATGTAAATAATGGGGCATTATAGATAGCTCATAATTTTTTTATCTCCTAACGAAGCTTCTAATACTTGTCTTGAAAGAAAATTTTCTACCTTTACGCATCCTTTTCTAGCCAAAATACGCAACCTGACTAAAAACTACACCAACAAATGCTACACCTAATACTATTTTCCCAGCTATTTCTTCCTTTACCATATCCACTTTATCGACTACCTCCAAAAATTTTAGGAGGCACATGAGAATCAACATCGACCAAATATCTTACCTCAGACCCATCTCAAATTTTTAAGATTTAAGGTAATAATTGGTAACAAGTATCAAGGCTAAGTGAACTAACTCATCGAAATGGATGGAATACTACAAAATCATATTCTCCCCTTTTTATAACGTAAAAAATTATCAAGTCTTTACAAAACATAAAAACTAAGGATAAAACTATTGATTTATTATTTTATTGAAGGAATCCTAGGTAAGATACTCATGCAACTTGTCTTGTATGATAGAGTCCCAAAATATACTTCCTCATTCCTCAGACAAGTACATGAAAAAACAACCCTATATTTCTTCAAAGCTTTCATAAAAAGTAATATTGTTTTTATTCACTCAATCCAATATTCAAATTCTTGTGGTCCATTATCATCATAGAATATGGGTATATTCTTCTGTGTAAACTCTGTGCCATGGTTCACTATTCATCCCAGGATCCCAATACCTACTTGAACTAGAGTCTGAATTGTGTATATAACATTTTACACTAAGGAAGGCTCCACTGGTGGATTTTCCTATGGAACTTGTACCGCATCTTCCTCACTTGGATTGATAAGAGCTCTTCTGGGAGGTAATATCTAGTAATCACATGATAATAACCAACCAGTTTAGGAAGAATTTCCAAATCAAGAGGCCAAATTCTACAATATATATAAATAACCTTAAAAAACATTAATATAAAGAAATTACGGATTCTAAAAATGAATGAAAATTCATTAAAAATGAATTGGTTCATTTAAATAAAATACAGATCAAGTTTATTCAAATAATCTAAAACACTATGTCATAATCTTGGAAAAATTTTCAAGACCACCCATAGTAATTAGAGTTCAAAAAAAATAGTGTGATGTACAATAACCCTCCCACACTTATTATCTGAATTATAATCATCCTAAATTATATCTACCAATGAAACCAAGCCAAACTAAACCCATTAATTGTCATAACACTTCAATATGAGTAACCCCTTTGATACCAATTTGTAACAAACCATCCCAGGTCAACCAGAGAAGTCGTCGAAGAAGTTCCGCCACATGGTGAGGTACAATATCAAACATGAGACTCATGTACAACTAATGACAAAAATAGAGTATAAAGTAGAAGAAACAATAAATCCATGAGGATAACAATGTCAAGAAAAAATGGATAATCCAAAAAGTAAACAAGACTAGATTAACAACAAGCCTCCATGTGACCATCTTTCACCACTAAATAGTAGGAGAATTCATAGAACTACAAGATTCTCTCCAATTTAACTGAGTCTAACAAAACCACATCTACAAATTCCCAATGGCTAAAGTAGGGTTTTAGAAAAAAATCATAGTAGGATCTCACCAAATAATCTATAAAAACTCTAAAACCAATATTTCATTTTCTCTAGTTTATTTTATAAAGTTTGATTTATAACCATTTTCATAAAATAATACTATTTTTATAATCATCATTTTGTTTTTATAAAAGTATTTAATATTTACATAATAATAAATATGAAAATTAAATGTGAGATTATAGTAAATCATAAAAAAACAGCCATGGATACACCATATAACATGCACGTGAGTAAATAACAATGAAATATTCCATCATGTAAGAAACCAAGAATTAGTAACAAATCAAAAGATTTGGCTCTAGCCTATAGGAGTATGTGGTATAGATAAAACAATCCAAAATAAGGAATATGTTTGATCCAACATGATATTGATTCCCATAACGGTCTATTAATTTCACAAAGCCTCTAGTGGCATTACACACACTAAAGTGGCATGTCTATTTCCAGACACACCTAAGGATCCCATTGTGTTATTCTTTTCAAAGAAAAATTTAAAATATTTATCACATTACTTAAATAATTTTCATAGAAAATAATTACCACTTCAATGATTGAAAACCCATTTTATATTCAAACCCATTTTAAAGAAATACCAATTTAATAACAATGTTTTCATGAAACCATATCCATCTTGATATCAAATCTAACATCTTTAAAAAAGAATCATAAATAATTTTATAATAAATTAAATAAATTCATGTCTTAGAAACATTTTATAGATACACATACCTCAATAAAGAAGATGAAATTCCAAGGATTGATCATGTAATGTCTGAGGGAGAAACTAAAAAATGAGTAATTAAAAGGCCATCAAAGAAGTCTTTAGGGTGCATAAAGTTTGAGACAGAAATTTTGAATAAGTGGATATTCAGAATGTGTCTGGATATTTATAGATGAACATTAAAATAGAACACAATGACACAACCTCTCAAACCATTCCATAGCGTTATACATTACGGTGAAGGAATCCCCCACTATGATGCAAGATTGGATATTAGAGCGAGGGACTATAGTGTATGGATTTGGACCACACTGGAGACCTTTTCTTTAAAATGTGTTTGACATCCATGAACGTTAAAATATAAAAGATCCTATTTTATTGGGGAGATGTTATGCCACTTCCTAACCCACTATAAAATAATGGTTTCAGATCTGGTAGAACCAACCAAATCCTACCCTGATCCACTACGCCGCAACCTCCTTCCTCAACATCGCAGGGGTCACATGAACATAGGGACTATTCATAATCCCTACCCCATGGTGAAACCATGAAAAAAAATATAATTATCCCCAACATTACCCCTATATTTATCTATGTTTTATCTTTCTGTTATATATTTCAGCTACATCATCATGATGTATCGGGCACCTCTATGGCGTAGTCCCCTATAGAGAAATAGGAAAAACTCCAAAATTATTCTCGAAACTATGGAACATGAAAATACATTTTCAAAACATTAAAATTTTTTATTTCCAATACGTATTGTGAATAACATATTGTATTATATATTAGTTAATTCATATGTAACAATAGAGGATGTTATCATAGATAAAAATTAATTTAGAAGATTGTTGGAATATTTACTGAGGAGAACACCCCTTTCATTTTGAAATCACTTATTTAAAAAAAAAATTAAAAAATATTAATGAAATAATTTCGCTTGGCAATAAAACTGCTATCCTGTAAATTAATCTTCATAGTAAAGAGTATTCATGATGGTGAGAATTTTGTTTTGTGTGGTATATGCTAAAACAAATATTCTGTCCACACCTTTGGTAAAAAAATATGTCATTAAAAAATTGGCAAGAAGATTAATTGTAAAAATTTTAATATAAAGTAAAATAGGCTTAGAAATTAATTTAATAATTATTTAAATAATATTAAAAACATCATTTAAAACATTTTAATGAAAATATATACATAAAAGAAAATTATTCCTGACCAAAGAGGAAATTAAATCTATTTGTATTAAAATAAATTACCAATCCTTTTATGTTACAAAGAGAGGAAAATAGTAATAATATATTGAAATTTCACATATTAACATAGGGGAATAAAATATATTGTGTTTAAATGATAAGAACTATATTCATTCCATTAATTGAAATTTAGTGTAGATAATCATGAAAAGAAATGAGATTGTAACATGAACCCTTACCTAAATTCACATATTACATCATACAAATTAAATAATCCTTACTAATATATATATATTTATTATAAATATATTCTTAAACCATATTAATATATATCATTCCATATATGATTTACTTATAACATATTATCACAAGTTTATTAACAATTATTTATTAAAATATTTATTCTGGGTGATAACTATTTGGTTTTTCATGCATGTTTCAATTATATAGTTCTAGTTATTATACTTCGATCATGGTTTCATAATATAAATAGTGTTAATAATCTCATAAGTATAATATTTAATCATCAAGTTATAATTATTCATAAAAACTGGTGATGAAAAATGAATTACATAACTTCATGGAGAAAACAATCCACACACCCACACACATGAGTGATGTTCCCACTTTTCGATGGTTGGAATTAAAGAAATTTAAATAATAATTTACATTTTAAAACTTATAATTAAATCATAAATATCATATATATTGATTAAATATATACTAATAACTATTCATGTAAATAGGAAATGTAAAACTAATCACATCGCTTCATGTAGGTGCTGATACACACGTACGCACGAGTGATGATATCATTTCAGAATGGATGGGAAGGTAATAAGGAAGATAATATATTATAATTATATAAAAGTAACTTGTTTTTAAATATAATATATAAAAATTAACTGCATCATAATAACCAACTATTAATTATGGTTATCGAAAATGAATCATATCGCTACGTGAAGGCGGTAGTTTACACGTACACCCAAGCAACAATTTTCATTTACCATTTGATGGAAAAATAACAAGGTATATTATATATAATCATTAAAGAATAATAATTATTCTATAAATATAATATATAAACATTATATCCATCCTAATAACTATTGATCAATTTTTTTGATTAAAAATGTAATATATCATTTTCTGAGGCTATAGTCCGAATTTACGCTCGAATGATGATTTTGTTTCCCATTTAATAAAAAAATAGATGAATAAAGTTTTATCTAAAAACATAATAAGATATAAGTATATGGGATATAATTTTGTTATTATATCATCATGTTTATCAAGAAATTAGTGGAGGTATAAGAAGAAATAAAATGAAAACACTCGATTAAGAGATATACCTCTTCTTTGGAAAACCACCTTTGGCTTACACCTTAATGATTCTAAGGTTGGTATTTTTATTATACCAAAACATCTAGATCATAGGGAGGGATGTCAGTAATATATTTGGGAAGGGATTTTTTGATATATAATGCTCGTTATGTGTGAGGATTCCAGGAGAGTTGGTGTCCTTTTATAAGGGAGGGAGATGACATACTTTGAATTTTTTAAAAGATTAAAAAATATTAATGTCTTACTCAATCCAGATGGCTCAAAATTTTACTATTTTTAAGGGAAGAATAGATAATATCTCTATATATATATATATATATAATAGTATTTATACAATTTTTATGTAATTTTACCTCTTATATTTTTAGTTTAACCTTTATTAATACATTTTAACCTTTACTATTGTATTGAAATTTTACCTAGATTTCAATTCATAATGAGAAAAATGAAAATAGAATTATAATAATTTTTTTAAATTGTGATTCCAATAATGGATTAAAATTTATCAAATTAAATTTCTATAAGGGGTATATTAATTTTTTTTAAATCCAATAAATTAGACGAAAAATAGTTTTTTAGAAAAATGTGTTTTTAAACCCAAAAATAAACTTATACTGACTGAATGGCCCGAAGGCCATATTTTTTATTAATTTTAGATAAGCCCATTTTAAGGGTAAAGGGTGAGAAAACAATGACTTCAAGGACATCAAGACATTAAAAAATAAAGAAAAAAGAGGGTTGCAACCTAGAACAAAACAACGAGGTAGTGCTTCAGCCCAGCATCAACGTCATTAAGGTAGGTCTCCACCAAAGAATGGATGCTCGGCAAGCAGTCTCGTGCAAGAGTGCATTAGGAATGGTACCAATGGCTACACCATACCCTCTCAACCTTCCAAATATGAAAAGTCATGCATGGGGAAGATGACGAGCTCTGTCCTCATATGAAGCAAGACCTTGAAGTAACTTTGGGTTCCCCAACAGACCATCCAATTCACATCCAAAAACTCAACCAAAGAGCATACAATACCACCAAATTTGTATCCATTAAAACATAAACTCGACATCACCAAATCAGAACCTAGAAAAAAATTACACAGAACTAAAATGAAAGTCCTCCCCCTACCATGACACTGGAACTGACCCCGAGCACACCGGAGCACCAACATCGAGCTACGACGAAGCCGAGAAAGAAACCTGGTGCCAGATCCACCATTGGCCGACACAGAGCACACTACAACCACTATGAAATCTTGACCAAACAGAACAAGAGTACGTGAGCACTAGTCTGATGACGAGCCGTAACCGCGACGAGACCTCAAAGCCCCGGAAAGAGTCACACCGAGCAACTCAGATGCGAGGCCGCGATGAAATCCTAAATCCAGACCACTCGGAGTCGCACACCGACGTCGATCTGAGATACCACATTCCTGGGCACCGAGGCCGCAATGAGATCTTAAAGTCAGACCACTAGGAGTCTCACACCGACGTCGATCTGAGATCCCACATTCATGGGCGCCGAGGCTGTCGCTGAACACCAGAGCCGACGACGATATAGCCGGAACCAGCAGATATGTCACCCAGTGACATCGATCTGATAGGAGACAACTGCTGCCAAGGCCAGTCCATGCCATAGGAGGGGAGGAGATGACTTGAAGAGGAAACCCTAGGAGCACGAGGGTGGGGGGAAAGTCGTCGCTCCGAGGCTCCCTAAATTTATGTAACTGTGATGATAAAATCTTTTTAATAAAATTATACCAAAATAAAGTATAATATGTATTTACATGTAATTAATTATATAATTTATAATATATTGATTAATATTTAAAGTTATTATCAAAATAAAAATGTAATTATAATTTTAAATTACTTGATTTAATGAAAAAATGACAGTTTTACAGAAATGAGTATTTTTCACTATTCAGTTAGAAACAAGTATGTTTTAGAAAAATACCAAAACCTCACCAAAAAATAATATTTAAATAATGATTTCAAAAATGATATTAATTTACAAAAAATAAAATTTCTAGTAATTTATAAATTAATTATAATGTTCGCTCACAAAATGAAATAAAAATCCTTTTTAATGAAAATCTATTTTAGAATCATAAAATAAAATTATTTAATATTGATTAGTTATTTATTACACATTAAAAATTTATAAATATTCTTCACAATGTATCTATTCTTATTCATAACATACATCCCAACAACTAGGTTATAATAATATACCATATCATAGTTCATTTATATTTGGGGTTGCATGTTAAATAAATTTTTGAATACTTCATGTTTATTTCAATGTAATATGTATATATACATATAAAATCTAAATGTGTTACAATGTAAAAAGATATGTCATATATTTTCTCAATACATGAGTATTATCCTTTAGTAAAACCAATACATAATATGTTTTCCCGGATACATAATATATTTAATTTCATACATAATATATTTTGATATATGTATGGGTTTTCCATTGGATGAAACACCTTATGGAATATAATATTTCTTTATATAATAATTTTATTTCCATATGTAATATATTTTAATTCACATGTTACATATACCTTTGTACCTAAGGATTTTCCCTTTGGAATAAAACATTTACATCATATATTTATCTATACATAATATATGTTTCTTCAATAATTTTTTTATCTCATACGTAATATATTATTTTTTATATGGAATATATTTATTTCCCCCTAGAGGTATATAAGGTTCAAGAATTATAGATTTTTCATGAATAGGGCTTCATACTTAGATAATTTTCCTAAAATCATTCACAATTACAAAAAAAAAATTAAATGTAAACTCTCCCCATTTAATTCCAACACCTACATACCCTCCCTAAATGTACCACCTGAGAAAAACTAACGTCTAAACTTCCATTAACCTAAAATAATCCATGAGATTTGATTCCCATCCAATCCCAACACTCATGACACATCTATTTGGCCACATTACACATGATCAAACCAAAATAAGACCCAAACCGCTATTTTTGAATATCCAAAACAATATATCAACCCTAAAAAATATAAATATATAGTTTTAAATTAAAAATTGTTCTTTAAGTGAAAATTTAATTGTGTTTAGGTATTTCAAAAAAAATAAAACAAATTCACTATTAGGATGGTCTGGGATGTTACCACACCCCAAACATTGTGTTGATCGTCCTTGATCTATATTCCCAAATGTGAAACGGTTTTTTGGGGTAAAAAATTGTCCATTACACCCACATGTTACAGTATTGACCCTTCATATCTTCTTGAGTATAGCTGTGTTTATATATCACCCATACTATAAAAATCATCATCATATACAAAGTTGTTTTGATCTAATCCACAATATGAACTGGATTATCCTTAAAGACACATTTACCTTGATCAAAAAATAATCAATATAAATCACACATAAAGGGTAAAAATAATATCACTAATATCATTATACATAGAATACATCATTCATAACACTGAAATAATGAGGGATAGATAATTAATATGCCAACATTTTGATTCTCTCAATAATATCAAATGAACTAACATTCTCCGATGCAAATTTCCCCTGCCTCTAAATTCAATGATGTTCAATCCAGGTGACACTCATAGAAACACCCTTTCACCCACCAAAAACTCAATAATATAGAACCACTAATTAAAATATTCTTTTTCCTCCTTCAAGAGGCCTCCAACCGCTTCTTGGTCAGTCGAATATGATTTTATTTCTCCTACATGAGATTCAATCCAATAATTACTGATTCCTTGGCCTTTGAACTACATAACGATGATCTACATCACCTACCATATAATTCATTTAAATAATCCATATAAATTGATTCATGATAGATAACGTTGTGGGAGAACTATTCAGGTTCCAAGTGTTTATCTCATATACCTCTAAAATATAGGACACATACTCTCATCATGTCCTCACATATACAAATAGTATGCTTAAACTTCCCTTATATCTAAAGTAGATAACTAGTACCCCAATTCACCTAGATACCAAGAACCATATATAAAACTCTCCAGAATTTTAAATTTAAGTGAACAACCCTATATGAGATGATTCTCTATTTTACTCCATGAAAAGAAACTATTTTTCATACATAATGTTTTCTCAGATCGTCAATGGAGATACATTCTCGGGTAATTAATAAAAGAGAATCCTTAGTCGACTTATCCATAATAACCCACACTTTATAATTTTCATGGGGTGTCATCAATAACCCCAACATCAACTCAGGGGTCACATCATCCCACTTCTACTTGGGAATGTGTTGTAACCAGAGAAGACCAGTGAGCTACTGGTGATTTCCCTTCACTAGCTGACAGGTGGAGTACCATGTGATGAAACCTGTTATATCCTTCTTCATCCTAGGTGACCAATACTGAATATGTGTATCGTGGAACATCTTGGTCAAAACTAGATTTACAGTTCACATTGAGGCATGTGAGTACTACATCATATCCTCATACATACTTGTTAGGACCACAACACGACCTCAGATAAATAAGATATCATAATCACCAGGAGGCTAATTCGACAACTGCTTCCCATCGTATGGGATGTCACTTATTATCAAATATTCATAATATGATAGATGAATAAAAATTACCATATTGATGAGTAAGTATTTAATAGACAAGGATATAAGGGGCATTCAGTCCTTATACTCTAGAATATCAAGAGACATCTCCATAAAAGGTCCATCATCTTACATTCATTGCTCAAACATTATACCAACTGAGCCAAAGTATTGAAAATCAATGAATCAGCAACAACATTAAATTTCCTAATGTTATATTATATCTAAAAATATAAGGATTGTAGGTACTCTACCAATCTTTTCCATTAAAGGTTTAGTTTATGCTATGATGAAATGTACCTCAAGCTCTTGTAGTTAATATATACCATAGACCACTAATCCAAGAGATAGTTCCACCAAAACCATAGGTCATGCACCACTATTGTTGAATCAAGATCATGTTTTGGGTAGTTAAACTTCTATAAACCCAACTGACTAGACCCATAAGTTGCCACATGATAATCCTGCCTCAAAACTACTTCAAGAATATCGCCTGATGCATCAAAATATTGTGTATAATCATTACCCAACCCTAGTAACAACAATAGCAATGTGGATGTCAATATACATTTCATATCCTAAAATAATATTTCATAAGATTTTGATTGAACAAACTTCTCCCCCTTTTGGCTAGGTCTGTCATCGACACTTCCAAGTGGAATAAGTCATATATAAACCTATGATAATAACCAGTTAATACAAAAAATATATGTATCTAAAGAACATGCTTAATCTTATCCCAAGATACCATTTCATAAAACATTTTAGTGTATAATGATACACCATTATCTAATATCACATGCCCCAAGAATCACACATGATAGATCCAAAACTAACTCTTAGATAGAATGACATAAATTTGATGCTCCCGAAGAGTATTCAAAACAATATCCAAATATCATGTATATTTCTCCCTTGACTGAGAGTACTTGAATATGTCACTAAAAAATACAACAAAAAAATATCCTTGTAAGACTGGAGGGACAATTCATTAGGGCTATAAATACTTTTAGTGTGTTCATCAACTTCAATACCATCACAACAAACTCTTACAGACCATACTTACTCTTAAATACAGTGTGAGGTATGTCAGAAGAGGTCCCCCTTAACTGATGATAGATCAGTCTCAACTCAGTCTTAAAGAACACCTTGAATTTGATAAACTAGTAATATAAGTCATCAATGATAGGGAGTTAATATTAGTTATTAACAATCACATGGATTAGATTCTGATAATTTACACATAATCTCAAGGATTCATCTTCATTCTTGGAGAATAATATTTTAATACCCCATGGAGACGTACTCAGTCATATAAACTCATTCAATTATAAGTACTCTAACTAATCCTTAATCTCTTGTAGATCTATAGGATATATCCTATAAGGAGGAATATAAGTGGTCTCTAATGGTTCTGATCTCATCGGAATCACTTATTGGGGATGATCCTAACATATAATGTTTTGGATATGATGAACCATTCTCATATTATACAAGATATAATCATCCTGACTGATGAAATTTTTACAAATAATGTTGATAAGAAAGGTTAATAGAACCAAGAGAAGATATTTACACATTAAATTTATAATTAATTTAAACAGATCATAAGAACTAATAACTCAATATTAAGGTATTTATTTAATGAATATGTTGATCGAATGAAATCCTTTTTACTCTACCACCATTGAGTTTGTAGGATCTAAGTGTATAATCCCTCTAGTGGTGATCCTCACATGCAACATTGATCCCCAAACTACACCGATGGATTTTCACGTGCCAGTACTGTGGATCAATCACCTTGTGGTGTTCATCTTAATTGATGGGATGATTCCTTCAGGATGGATGTGTCTTCCTTAATCTTTTACTCTTGAGATACTGGAGGAGGTATGAGAATCTCTAGAACATTATTCGGTCTTGAGATAGGGCTCTAGAATTTGTTATCAACAATGATTTTTAATATTAATCTATCTCTATCAATTTCTAAATAGTAGACATAGTTGTATATTTATAGAGATTGAGTTAGGGTTATTATATTATTTAATTTCAGAATGATTCAAAAAATAATATATTTCACTTGATCTGACCCCATGCCAGGTAATAATAATAATAATATAATTATTATTCATGTTGTGTGAAAACTAGCACAACATTATATATTATTTTACCATCTTAAAAATTAATATTTATCCCCACAAAGTAATCTCAGTATACTCATCACCCTTGACATTTATCAAATATCATAATAATATTTAATTAACTATTAATTCATAAATAAAATAAATATTTTATTCATAGTCCAACTACTAAATATTTATTAAATATTCAATAAATAAAATAAAGATTCTATTCACAATCAGAAATATAAAAATTTATTAAATATTCATGTGATTAAATAAATTATTTAATAATAAAGAAATACTTATTTATTACCTTTAATATAACAGTAAATAAATAAATATTATATATTAAGGTAATTATATAGTTACCTTGAAAATAAAAATTTCATTAATATTTGAAATAAATAAATCATTAACAAAATTATTATTCAATCATGAGAATAATATTTTTTCAAATAATTAAATTCAAATATAATTTTATCAAGGAAAAAAACAATTAGCATTTGACCCTTTAGGATTATTTCTCATTGGAATTAGATGGGATTGCCTAAAGTCTGATATTAGTATCTAGAAATGGGTCTCTATACCTAAGAGAAAGATGTTAATACCAAAACATTGAAAACCACACATGAACACTTACTGTGTAATAAATACCATTGTCACGATATCTCATCATGATGGTTACACACTCATGTCATCAACCTATATACTTGATACATCTTTCTTTGACTATCTGAAATAAACTTGACATTACACCATGGCCATGGACTTTAGTGTGGAAGTTCAATTTCAATCAAATAGTCGAGATATAAATTTCCATGAGTATGGAAGTTATAAATACTTTCTCAGATTAATTTTTGATAATATGTCATTCGTGATGTACTTGACATGCCTAAATACATAATAAACTATTTCATTTTGGTTTATGTTAATAAATTAAGTGAACGAGTTATGAAATTCATTGATAATAATATTAATGTCTGAGAACCATTACATACACTCACATTAGGAATATTCAATGACATATATACCAACAAAATTCCTACAGGGGGTTTGTTCTCATAATCTCCCATCATGGAGATTACCAAGGAAAAAATTCATAAGAATAATTATCACCTTCTTACAAGTACTCCCTCCTTATAGTTAACATACTATGTGCCCCATCATAGAATGTTATATGAATATAGAATTAGGTTTAAGAATGTTGTTCAAGAATTTCATGTTTCTCATCATATTGGGGAACTACTATATCCTTTTGATGTGATATATAACCTAGTACATTATAACTTTTATGGTATAAATAGTAATGATCAATATGTGATAAAAGATTTATTAATATTAAATTTTATAAATATATAAGAAATCTAAAGCACAATGTAGTTTGTTCTAGGGCACCAACTCCAATAGAATATTACTTTCACTAGAGCTAACTGCTAATGAATAATTAGTTATCAAATGTTAAACTTTCTTCTATTGATTATGGATATAGATAATAACCAACCATGTTTTAGTGGATAGGGTTTTTAATTCCATACATATTTGCGGTAAACCTACTTACCACAACATTACTACATTGATAAATAACTCAAGAAGTTATATAACCGAGTTTCCACCTCTGGTTCCCATGTTAGAATCCAAATATCATGACTAATTTCATAGTCAAACTTATCATAATAATGATAAAACTCTTTCTTTTGGTATAAACCAAAATTGAAAAAGTATATTCCTAGATTTCTCCTTAAGTTGCACCCAAATATTCAACATACTCAGATATTGTAGATATGGATACCACTAGATGTAATACGTTTTTCTTGAATATTAACTTATCCTTTTCTATAATATAATATCAAATTAAATTAAGTGAAGATATCTGTTCAATTCCCTTAATCACTAGAACTACCACTTCTCTAAGCATAATAAAATCACCCAATTTTAATATTCCATGTATTGTTCGATAGTTCTAACTGTATGTCAATGCACTTATGTTGGATATGATTGATATTCACCTAATATGAATTATGTATTAGTAATATAAAATTTTAGTATATATCATGGATATGAGATAAATTCCTAACTCTTAATACGTTACAGTTATATGAATCTCAACAATCTCTTCCTATGCCCAAGCATGTTCTATTGGAAGGATTATACGACAGAAAAAGTTCAATCTTGAATTAATTCAACTTGTATTTTTATATACTTCGTTATTATATATAGTATTACTAGATTTAATAAACCCATGGATTTTATTTTATAGATCTTATTCCCTAGAACATTATTGCTACTTTAACTCATAATGAGATGAATCACATTCCTTAGTTTTAAAAAACTAGTATGACACAACATTTTTTCCACATTTTATCAACACATATATCATGAAAACCTATAGCACTACTACTAACCAACTAGAGTCACATGCCACTCATTCATTTAAAAATAAATATTCTATTATCCCAATGTGTGGTTTATTCATAAATCAATTTATGTAATCTTAATATATCATTGGAATTTATTTATGTCATCAACCCTTTCTAGTTATTCCTTGTAGATATATACCATAGGGTCTCCGGTTAGTCAAATCATATAGACATATTCCATAAGGTTTCCTTAAAATATGTTCTAATTTAATATCTATATCCCAAGATGAATATCATAGAATAATGATTTTATAAGTAAATTCAAAAGTATTTTAGTCATGATGATTGAGGTATAGGTTTTTTTATATACTAAGACATTCAATAATCAATAAATCTTCATTGGTACCATATTATACCATCCATGTTAAGTTCCTCTTGAATATTCCCCAGTAATATATTGTGTTTGAAACATTCACTATACAAAGTCCTAAAATATCAATTCATGGGGTATATTACTTTAATTTATACACACTTCAAAACATTAACATGTTAACATTTACTTCTTATTTGTATGAATATTTATTATGAAATAATAATATATGTATCACCCAACAATGTGAACAAAAACCACCTATTTGGTTGTGAATTTCTATGTAGTATGTATCTATGGAACTACTCTTCCCACTGTTCTTAGTGGACTCCAACATTCTTATTCCAACCCATGTGAATACAATTCCTTAACCCATATATCTTAAGTATGATGTCACTATATTTTAAAATGTTGGCTTTCATTAT
The DNA here is from genome assembly GCA_963277665.1 of Viscum album. Classification (NCBI taxonomy): domain Eukaryota; kingdom Viridiplantae; phylum Streptophyta; class Magnoliopsida; order Santalales; family Viscaceae; genus Viscum; species Viscum album. Next base: position 584,077,540 of record OY728167.1, on the reverse strand, counting down.
GGAAATATATTCAGTCTTGAAAAGAAATTTATATAATTTGTGGTTATAGGGTTATTAACTATGATTCACCTTCGTGTGTGATGTTTGTTTCATCTAAACCCATATTTTAACAGATGGTTTTCAAAAAACACTTGTGTTAGTTTCATAATATATTCTTATCATATTAAAATTGGTTTGATATCGATTAGAAAATATTGTTGGGATATGGTTAGTTTTTTCAATTCTATTTGAAAAAAATGTATTGGAAAAAATTATGGAATATTTTCAATATATATGAGACTCATCGCTGATTATCTATTTACTTCAATCATGATATTTAAGTATATAAAGAAATTTGAGTTTGGGACTACCTTTAATTCACATGTATGATCAATGATTACTTGGATAATATGTTCTCTAACAACCCATAAAGGATATTACTCATCTTTACTAGTTGCACTCATTTACTTCACTATGTATTTATAATTTTTCTTAAAGGAATATCATTAAGTATATGAATTTATCATTGGATTTAGAATATTTCATGTGTCCACGTTGAACTGACTCTAAAATTATTTCTGGAATACCTTTATTTATAATGGTTTCTTTATCTAAAACATGATATGTAGTTTTTTGTATATCCTTTAGATTAACTCAATTGAGACTAAAAAACTTTTATTGGTATAAAAAAGTCAACTACATAAAGTTTTATTTGAAAAAAAGTCTTTCCATAATTGATTATAAGTCCAATATTTTATATTGATCGTTCATTATGATGGATGTTTTTGATTCCGGAGTTACTGAACCACTATTTTAGTATCTAAGTTCCATAAAAAATATATTCCAAATATGAAATATTGTATCATTGTGAATAGATATAAAATAAGATAAATTATTTGGTAACACTTATTAAAAATCTGAATCAATCTATTTTGGAAATAAAAAGTAATGATCTACCCTTGGCTAACATAAGAAGATCCATTTCTCAGATCCTTTTGAGTATAATCCATAAACCTTCAATTCTTGCTCATTTCCAAAATTTAAATACACATATATTTTAATAATAATATATTTTAATACAAAAATGGTGAACAAAAATTTAATTAGTATGCCTAAAGTGGATGCATATTCTTGCTTCTTCAATCCATTTCAATTTAATACCAAGTGTTCATTATTTCCACATAAAAATTCAATATCCTCTTGCATATTCTTTTAACTCCAAATATTTTTTCTTCTTAGAGGATTATATAAGGGATACTTTGGATTTATACTAGTTATGGGATCCTTAGCCTTTTATTTCAAAATTTTCACTATAAAGGGTGGGGAAACTTGTTTCAACCAATCCTTATCCACTTAGTGAAGTATGAACAAAATATTCCAGAATGAATTGTCTATTTCATTTATCTGAACATGGAAAAATAAGGAGAACCTTGGTTGTAAGGATAATAAAATAATATTAATGGGTAACATATTATAAAAGTGGAAGACTAATTTTTATAACTAATCAGTATACCCTATAATTTTAACAACATGACCAGTAGATAGATTCCCTTATTCCAGTTCACACTAATATAGATTCTTGACAATCTTATTTATTTAAAGCCTTTTTTCACTTTCTAAATAAAAAGAAGAAAATATATTATTGTGTAATAATCCAAGTAATTATGTTTTACAATAAATTATCCATACATAGTTGATAATGTAACACCACATACCTAGTAATAATCCACTACATATATCAGGTAAACATAATTTTCACATTTTCTCACCTACCGGGTGGAAGAAGAGGAATAGGGGATTCCAATACATAATAATTTTTTTGATAACAATGCATCACATAAATTATTGTACCATATTAAGAAATTTTTTATTCTTAAGGATATAACCTATTTATGGAGTAATCTCAGTGTTTTCGTGGTTTTGTTTTCAATTTTTTTTTAAATAATTAATATATATGACTATTACCTTACATGATTGAAAATTATGTGATAAAAAATATTTTTTATTTTAGTATGTCTCTCATTATTTTATCAAGACTCAATAAACCATACCGTTAAACCCATAATACCCCATCACCTTAGATATTCCAATGGAAAGGATTTATATTTCCCATATTATAATCTATAGAGAGGCTATGAAAAGTTCAAGAAAGTATTTTTGAAGTAAATCGTTCCAAATTAAAACTGGAATGTCCTTGGGTTGTTGAGTTGACTTCACAATCAAGTAATCCTGACATAGATTCACAAAAAACTTACCTCCAAATTAGTATTGGAAATAAAAAGTCCATTACACCAAACAAAGATTCATTTAAGTTCACCCAATACCTTATTTAAGACTTCTCAATAATTTTGTTCCCATAATAGAGGCTGATCTGATACTTTAACTATGGGTTTATATCAATTTAGATGATGGATGGTTTAATGACATAATATTCACTTGGGGGATTTTTTATTTTGAATAGATATTTCATATTTTATACTTTACATGTCTTGTTAATAACATGGATTTTACTTCAGATATTAACCATGTTCCAAAAAACAGTCGTACATAACCAACTTATTTTAATTATAACATTACATAATAGTCTATTTATTTATGTGATCATGATCTTGAATCGATAAATTAAATCATGAATAGGCTAAATAAATAATTAATTAATTAAATGACATGATCTTGAGTTTATTTAATGGTTTATTTATTGAGTGGAAAGTAAATAAACCTCTAAATATAAGGTAAAGAACATTGTTCCAGTCTTGGAATGAGTTGTAGTATTCCACCTATCCACATATGTATCTTCCAGGTTGGTTTCATCTCGATTCGATCTTGAACCACATCCATGTACCTTGGGATAGTCCTTTTTTTATATATGTTTAATAACTCAAACAGAGGTGATGGGAACCAAACCATTAGTTAATAGGAATTACATGAAACAACATTAGACTTGTAGGTCCTACATAATATGGGATGGAGGGATAACACACAACCATCATATTTAATATAATAATAAATAATTACAAACTCATGAAATAAAATTAAAATAAATAAAACTAACAAATAAAAATGTATGATCAAAGATCATGATTAGTCATATTAATGTAACGAATACAAAACATTATATCAACTAGAATTTACATCAATCAATAATATATTATTAAGATAAACATGATTGTATTGATTCAATTAATTAATTAATTAATTCAATTTATCTTAATCACTACTTGAAGTCTCTTAGAGATACCCATAATGTTAGGACCCAGTATTTTTAAATGATATTTATTTCCAGAGAAAATGGGTATTATATTATATAATATTATACAAAAGCATATATAATTAATAAATATCATTACAATAATAATCTGTGAAACAAATTAAAATTCCAAACATTACAATTGGATGAAAATATATATATTATAAAATATAAAATGAGAAAACATGGATAACCCCAATCTGTCAGAATCATCGCCCCCATAACTAACACTATAGAAATGAAAAAATTATTATTAAACCAATCAACATCTTATAAAATGAAAATATATCTTTAGGAGTAATTTTATTGAATATTGAGTGAAGAAATGAATTTGTATTTATAAGGATCAATGTGAATGTGGAATAGTAATATGCCCATTGGTGAAATTTGACCACTGCTCATTATAATCATTGGTTCATTTGACCACTAGTAACTATACCCATTAGTAATAATTTCACCATTATAATTATTGTTTATAGGTAGTAATTAAAAATGATAATTTATGTATAATGTGGAGATTATGGCCTCAACCATTAGAGTAATGTTGTTTGAAGCCCATTTTTTATATCTTTGGAGGGAGCTGGAATCACTGAGCTTCTCCATTAACCAAGCCCATTTTGAGCTTTAACAATTATGGATTGAACAAAATTACCTTAGGGATAAGTTCAAGTTAATGGATATTACCACTAATTCAATGTTAGTTGAGCCACCCCATGTAACTACCACCATCACACACCTTACCCTTAGGGTGTATGAGGGTGTAATGAGGAATTTTTTCCAGGATTTAGATACTTAAATTTTAATTTAATTTTTATAAATAAGATGGTTATTCCATCGCTCCCATTTTGATAATAAGTTTCTTTAATAAAATATTTTTTTAACCAAGATGAATTTGATAAATTGATTATTGGACAAAAATAAAAAATAATCTTATTTTTAGAAAACATATACACTATTATAATGAAGTCAAGTGTTCTGAATAATATTTTTTTAATGATATATTCCTTTAAAACACTCTTATGTAAATATAAATGATAAAATTACTTTAACATGTCCTAGGAAATTTTTAAAATTGTTAGAAATTTGACAGTGTCATAAAAACTACTATTTTCAGTAAATAAGGATGTTTAGATTTATAAGTTAAAATTATAATATTTAGAGAATTATTATGATAAAATAAATATTATATATTAAATTACCATGTCTAAATTAGGATAGGGTTATTTTTTTAGAATTTTCTAAAAGACTTTGTTTTTCAGTGAAGAGAAAAATTCCAGTTTTGGGGTTTCGATATGTTTTCTGAATTCATATTTATGTCATAATGATTTAATAAATAATTAACCACAATCCATGACCTAAAATATTTTATTTTCTTAATTTTTTACTATTTTTATATCTTTTAATCAATTTCTCAACCTATAAGTGACTATCCAATGTCTAAAATCGAAAATTTAATTTTAATAAAATTGTTTTGTGGAAAATTAAATTTTCCATGACCAGATAAGTGTTAAATAATGTTCTTCAGTTATAATGGATTGAAATATCCAAAAATGTGACTCAAATTTCCAAAACCATGGTTAAGATAATGGTTTGTCATTTTCTGCAACCTAGATTTTGAAGACCTATATTAAGAAATCATTAATGAATTCCTCTAATTTTTCTATAAATACCCACCCATTTTAACCCTCCCCCTCACTCTAAATCCTCATTACACTAATTTATGGTCCTTTTGCCTCCCAAAGTGTCCCCTTAAGGTGTTACTAATCCCCTATGATTCTGTACTCAATATTTAGTAGCAACTTTTTAAGGTAAGATAATTATCATTATCTTCATTACCTATTCAATTAATCCTTTTTGTGTACATATTCTAAAGATTATGTTACATTATTTTATAATGAATTTGATCATTACATTGTTGAAAAAAATGTTTTATAAATGGGATACCTTTATTCTCTCTCATGTTACCCTTTTCTAAATCCATGAATTATACATGTCATACTGTCAAATTTACTTCTCAATATTCTCTCCTTTACATAAGAAATTCTTATATTGTGAATATCAAAACAATTTATTTATCCATAGGTATTCCCATATATGTTTACATAATGTATTGATTGAGAGGTTTATATATATGAGTTCCACATTTATATTCCATGGGTTAAAATGATGTTATAGTCAATCCTTTAAGCACTTACGTACTTAATGGTTTTATATGAAACTCGTACTTCATTTACCTCTAGTTATTGAAAAAATGATTTATTATGATCAGCATGGCTCACATAAAATTAATAAATATAAAGGTGAAACCCGGATTTTACTTCAATTCATTTGGTAAAGAAATTAATAACTAGAGATGACATGTTTTATGATACCTTGGTGAATAACCTTGGTGTTTTTAATCTATAAAACCTTGGTGATAAACCATGGTGATACTATTATCAATGCATCATTTTTATGTTTTAGTAAAATTTCATTGTTATGATTCATGTTATTTTTATTATTATATGCCTCATGTACTATTAATCAAGTAATATTGTTATACCTCATGTTCTTATTGATATGCCTCATGATCACATACTAAATGCCTCCCTTGTTTTTCCCTTACCAGGATCATATTCACTAATTTCCATTGATTTATGTCCCCAATATATGATATGTTGAAAAAGTAACTTTGGGTAAACCTATGAAGGATCATTTCACATGTATTAGAATAATTTTTTTATGTTTTCTTGTATTATGTTCCCAATTCCCATGAAACTATAATTTAAAAGATCCTTTGTTTTGTTCAGTGTAATAAAAATAAAGGATTCCATAGTTGGTATTAGTGTATGGTTTAGTTATATTTTGGAAATTAAGACTTGAAAATATTAGTATGAACCCTAGTGTGAAGTCTAAATCTATAAAAAAATATAGAAATTTTGAAAAGTATTAAGAATAGGGTTTCCAAGGAATGAAATCCCTATCTAGATACTATAAGTGGATGTGGCTCTATAATTGATGTACCTAGAGGTAAAAACCATAACAAAACTATATTAATCTTGAATCAATCCAGATCTAGTTCTAAAAAATGTCCCTTTCTATACACTTGGTTTGACACTCTTGGGGGATATGTTTGGTTAATCACAATATTTACACGAACCATTTTGAAAGATATGTAAAAAATGTAATTTTTATCAAAGGATATTAATAACATATTTAAGAATGATGTTTTATGAAATAAAATACCTTTAGAATTTTAATATTCCTATAATTAAATCCTTTCTCACTATGTTTTTCTTATTTTTGAAAAATTGAAGGAAATATGTGGAATTTCGTAAATGATGTGTATAATAGACAATGTGCATATGACCTTCCTAACATGGATGAATCTATAATGGAAAACTACATAAGGATGATGAATCAACTATCTTGAGTTATAAATAATAACTTGAATAAAGTTGAGAGACCATATTCACCTCTATAGGAACAACTATCCAATGAGTATTTCAGGCTTCAACGACCACCTTCTTTAAGTGGATCTACCAACACATTGATTACAGAAAATACACTACCTCTATAGGAAAGTTATTTTCCTATCATACACTATTATGAACTCGATAAAGTCACCCTAGTAGTATACTGTTTAGAAGGAGAAGCTAATCAATGGTGGAGACTGATTAAAAACAAAAAACCATGATAGGAGATTTATTTTCTAGATTGGGAAGAGTTCATTAGAGTATTTTTCAATAAATATTTTCCATGTTCGATGAAAACAAAAATAGATAAGGAATTACTAGAACTGAATCAGAAGGAAAACAAATTAGTGGGAACCTATGAAGTGAAATTTAAAAGACTTTCTTGATATATCTCCATCTTTGTTATATATCCTAAGGGAAATGTTGATAGATTATTTATTGGAATGGTACCGCATCTATAGATAAATGTTGAAATTTGAGACAATGAATTCTATGAGGAGATATTGTGAAGTGCTATAAAGGTTGAATTGGAGTTTGGAGAGAAGAAATGGTAACATTGGTCGAATGAAAAGAAGAGATCAATGAATCTACCTCCAGGAAGAATTTTGATTAGAGAATAGGAGGAAAGAAATTAAAACGTCCCACATGGAACAACTGGGGAAGGATCATTCAGAGAAATACTTACTTGTGAGTGGAATGTGATACAATAATGGAAGAGATAGGAATATAGCTCAAAACTATCACGATGAGGGGAATCCTCAACTTCTCAAAACTAATGAGAAAGGAAAGATGTGCAGGCCTAACCTAAAGTTCAATGATTAATGTGTTGAAAACATTGAAACGTTTCCAATCAATGTAAAAATTAGAAGATAATGGAGGGAAACCACTATCCACCTCATTATAGGACAAGGGAGTAAGGTTATTCAATTTTATCACGATGGTTGAAGTAGAGGCTCTAAATTTTTTGGTCATGGGTACACTCATTGTGCTCTCAAAGTTAACAAGTACCTTGTTTGATTATGGTTCGATTCATTCGTTTATTTTATCCAATTTTGAAAAGAATATAGAATCAATCCCTGAGATGATAGAAGTATAGTTATCAGTCAGGACTCCTTATAGGATTATCCTGTCATCAACAGTGTATAAAAAATCTTGTATTAACTTTGGAGAGTATAATATCATCATTGATCTTGTAGTCGTTCTCATAATTAAATTCGACACAATATTAGGTATGGACTGGATCTCAATGTATAACTCAAAGATAAATGGCTAGAGTAAGTAAATTTCAGTAGTCTTTAATGGAATATCTATAGTTATTTTCAATGGAGAGACATTCCAGATTAGTATTTTCATAGATGAACCTCATATAACCTTCTTTTTGGAGATTATCAGTGAAGAGGGAGAAGGAAATTTAAGTATAAGGATAGAAAATTTCCCCATAGTTTAAGAATACATTTATGTATTTCCTAAAGAGTTACTTGGACCTCCCCTAGAAAGAGACATAGAGTTCCCCCACTGAAATCATACTTAGACCCATACTGATATCTAAAACCCTATATAAAATTGAAGATATAGAGTTTTATGGATTAAAGAAAAAAATCAAGATCTTTTGGAGAAGGGATTTATCAAACTAGGTGTGTCTCCATGGTGAGAACTTTTTCTATTTATAAAGAAGTAAGATGGATCTAAATGTATATGCATTGATTATAGATAACTTAATGGAATCACAATGAAGAACAAGTACCCTATTCCAATGATTAAGTAATTATTTGACCAGCTTTTTAGGGATCAATTATTCTCAAAGATCAACTTTTGATCTGGTTTTCATCAATTGTGGGTGATGAAATAATATATTCCAAATAATTCATTCTAAAAAATATATAAGAACTATAAGTTTTTTATTATTCACATTAACTTGAATACTTATACTCGTATATTTATGGATTTGATTAATAGAGTTTTTAATGAATTACTTGATAAATTTGTGGTAGTTTCTAATGATGATATTTTTTATATATTCTAAAATTCATGAGAATATTGAGTATTATCTAAGAGTTATATCAAAAACTCTAATGAAGGAGAAGATATTTTGAAAATTTAGAAAATGTGAATTCTGGTTACAACATACTGCATTCATGGGGAACATTATAACCAATGAATTAATCTTAATTGACCTTACCATGAAAAAGGTTATAAATCAGTGCCTTCATCATAAAATACTAATATTCTAAGTTTTCTCGATTTATCATCATATTACAGGAGGGTTGTGAAAAAAAAATTCATGACTCTCTAATCATCTAACCGAAATAACTAGAAAAGGAGCTATGTTTATATAGGCAAAAAAGTGTGAATAAAGTTTCCAAGAACTGAAGAAGAGATTAGTTGTTTCACCTGTGCTAACTATACCCTCTATTGGAGAAGGGTTAATTATTTATATTTATTTAGCTCTGAATGTTCTAGGGTGATTCCATAAGAAAAATTACAAGGAGATCACTTCTTCATCTCAATTTTTAAATACTAATTTGCATAATTATACTATGCATGAACTCAAGTTATATGTAATCATTTTTCTCTGAATATATGGAGGCAACATATTTGTTCATAGAAATGTGATATATACATAGACCATCAGGGTTTAAAGTATATATTAATGCGAAATAAATTGATAATGAGACAAATAATATGGTTTGAGCATCATAAATACAATAATTATACAATTAATTATCACCCTAGAAGAAAAAATGTCATTGATGCATGAATTAGGAATGACCTTATTGTGATGGAAATGATGAGGATTCAAGGAGAGCCATTAATCCAGGGTCTAGAAAGGTTAGACATGGGAATCATGAGGGAAGGTACATCATCAATTCTATCGCACATGATTTCTCAACCATAATTACTAGATAATATCAAGATATTTCAAAGATAATATCCTTTATTACAAAAGTAGATAGAGGATATGAAGAATGGAATGTTTACTGAGTTCAATATTGTTCAAGAAGATGTACTGAATTTTTTTACAAGGATATGTGTCATATATATCCCGAATATAAATTAGAAGATGATGGATGAAGCTCATAGATCAACATTCTCTATACTTCCCGGAATTACTAAAATATATAGGTACCTTCATGATCATTATTAGTGTGGTAACATGAAGAGGGAGATTTCAGACTACACTGCATGGTGCTTGGTGTGTCAAAAAGTAAAGGTGGAGCGGAAAATTCTTAAAGGGTATTGCAACCACTACCAATACCAACATGAATGCGGAAAAAAGCACATTGTTCTTAATAATTGGTCTCCCAAAAACATATAAAGAGAAAAATTTGATATGTGTTATAATGGATCCACACACCATGACTACACATTTCATCACTATTCGGTAAGATTTCTCTCTTAAACAAATTACTAAGATATACATAAAGAAATTGGTGAGGATGCATGGGGGTACCACTTTAAATCATTTCTAATTATGATCCAAGGTTCAAATCTACATTCTAGATAATTAATCAACATTCTATAAATACTGAATTGAATTTCATTATGGCCTATCACCCCCATACTGATGGATGATATTAAAGACTTATTCATGTACTTGAGAACATGTTATGTATATGATACATGTAATTTAAAGGTGGATGGGATCAACACCCCCTGTGTATATAAATTATTATAATTTTTAAGTATAATGAAAATATGGGACTAAATAAATAAATAAACATGAGAAGATGGTTCATGTTCACCAAGGACACATTGCTGACAATAACGACTTTATCCAAAGTCAAAATGTATCAGTTTTATGTGAACCTATAAAAATGTGTTATAATGTAATATCAAGTCATCATAAAAAAGGTTCCAAGAAAGTACCGAGCCTAGGCTTGTGATTTTCCTTTGCAGACGCATCCCTGGATAACATCCAGGTAATCTCAATCTTCAATATTTATGTTATAATTTTTCATTTAATTAATGGATTCATTTCTTGTATTTAATTAAATGGTATCCTAGACCCATCTAAGATGAACCTTATAAAGGATCCCAAATATCTCACTATGAGCATAAAAAACAACCAAATCCAAAGAATTCCATCCATGAAAAACCATAAAAGTAATCCCAAGTGCCACTCTCAGGTTAAAGTAAGACATGTCTCATCCGAACTCATCCTTAGTATCTCACAATGAGGTCCATGTATCACTCATGGCCTGGTGTAACCATCCTTCAACCAACACCATCCACATGTTCTCACATGGGAATCGGTATCACTCATATGGAAGTAAGTAACCTACACAGAGATCCCATCCAAGATATAACATGTATTTTTATCAGCACGTGAATTATCTAAAACCCATGATCATGTACTTGGAATTCCATAAAAGGAAACTGAGTATCACTCAAGGTGTAAAATTTTTGTTTAATATATAACATTTATGTAGGAATAAGGTCCATTTACTGATCATTCCATAACTCATAACCGGTACTTTTAAATACAGTCTTGTAAAAAACAAGTCATTTAATTAATTACACATTTCATCCCATTATGGGAGAATACTAATCACTGGATAAGAGTAATATGGATAGGTGGAATTCCCATGGAGGATAACACCATACATGTAAAGGGGTAGGTAGTGGCCCATGCTAGCATGCATTTAATGTACAATCAATAAGATCAGACTATAATAATCCATCCACGACCACTAAAAATGGTTTGGTCACTAAGGGATAATGTAGAGATTTATTACATCCTCCACATTCTATTTGATCCACCAATCATATTTTAGAAGTAAAAACACCCCAATGGGGATTTTTATTAGAAAATAAATTAATTAAAAGGTATTCAAGGGATGAACCCTAAGGGAGTTTCACTCTTGAGGTTCATTATCAACAACAATGTAAGATATTATAAACAAAGGCTAATGGTCATAAGGAATTTGGTTCTAAAATTTGGTTAACAAATTTAATAACGTTTCATGGAAATACCATCATTTAGGAAAACATCATAATTAATAAAGAAATATGAATTTGTGATAAAATCTATTTGACAACTAACATATACTATAGAATACCCATAAACTAATATTGAGGCATGATTCGGTCTTGTTCAAGGGAAATTGAAGGAAAGGATGAACACCATGAAAATAGGGTGAATTAGGTCACATGAAAATAGTATAAATGAGGGGAAGATAAACAAAGATAATATCAACGTAGAGTCATAGTGTTACTGAGGGATATCCGAAGCAATTGACAACACTGGAATCGGATGTCGTATGAGGGATACCTCTCCTTCCCTCGGAGAGGAGAGGAGGAGCTCAAGCGGGAGCCCCCTAGTGTGTACAAAGGAGAAAGAAAGAGGTGGAGAGAAGGAATAATTATGGAGGGTAATTTTGATAATATCCATCCTCTATACTGAGGAGCATGGTTTGAATGCACGGTTGGCCAAACCATACACCAAAAGTGCTAGTGACCCTTCCCAAGAAGGGAGGTCGAATAGTTCATTCACACAGTTTTGGGGAACCATGCATTTTCCCTTTATTCAAGACCTACATCAAGACACAAGGTCACGATTTCTAGTGAATGTGCTTTTTAAAAACAAATAAGCCCCACTGATCAAGATGCACAGTTTCCTCTGGTGGTTTGGGCAGTTTTAGGCAAACCATGTGCCCTATCAAGATGTTTCTGATTTTGAATTTTTTTGGAGCCTGCCGCTCTCAAAACACGATGGAACACATGAGACAATCCTTAGGCCTCTATCAAAGTTTAAAAAAATTATTTTATGTTTTAAAAAACACATATTTACACTCTGAGACACGTTTTAAAGAACATACCATCCAAAAACTGATAAAATTACAATTCCCTTGGAATTTCATTCGGTTCAAAAACACGAGATGCTACAATCTCCCAACATTAAAATTTATCATTCTCAAGAAGTCTAGGGAAAAATATGGAAACATTAGATAATTGAATCAAGTCATAAATTCTTGCTCAAAGGGTTACGCTGCATTTCCAAATTCCCAGTGCACCTCCCATATCACCTTAAGAATATAGTATATAAGTTGTATAAACATGATAAAATGCTCATTTTCTAAATAAGAACATCAAGATGGTGTTTAATAGATCCCATTAACCCAAGAAACTATAACAACATTTTCTCTTTACTCATTTGGCCTATCACCTTTCTCACCTTAGTTTCTACAATTTTAAGGCCAATTTCATGCCATGGTATTCCACTATTTGAATCATCTAAATAAGAATGCTCGTAGAGTTCCAACGACACTCACGATATGATTATTGATTCATTCATAAGGAAAATTCAAAATTTAACTCATTTAGCCCAATTGAGATGACCTTTATATGAAAAACCACTACTGACATCTATATCACACCTGTCTTAACTTGATGTTGTGTTTAAAATGTTTCCTTATTAACTGCATTAGACACAGCTAGAGAATAACTAGTCGATCTAAATCCAACTTACTATTCTAAAAAAACTACCTTCTAAAGCTCTCCAAACACCATCCGTTACATGATACCTTTATCTAAGGAACCATGAATTTACTATGAACACATTCACTGAAACCATAACCATATTATAGTAAAATTTCCATCCAAAAAATCTATTTATGTTGTCATTCCTGAAAATTAACATGGGTGTATACCTGATCAAGTACACTTGGATAATTACCCCTAAAAAAACTTCTGAGCCTGATTGAGGTCTGGGAAACCTTGTAATCATGATCTGGTGTCCATGGAGCTCATTTGAGTAAGATCACACACTAAAATTCAAAATTTAGATGTTGGTACATAGCTGGGATTTACATGTATCAAGTACACTTGTTAAGCCCAAAGTGGCATTACCTGGGTAGTTTGGTCATGTACCGGCTGATGTCCATGTGTCTACCCATGGCATTCTTACTTGGGAACAAAGTATCACACAAGAATAACCATTCCTTTCCAAAGAAATTCATGTTACTGGAATAAAACTATGCAAGAGTTCGTTTATCATTCCCAATGGAATTTAAAATTTATCATGGTGCATAACCATGATCGCTTAGTGTATCCAAAAAAAGTCAAGATAGGGGACATTCTTAACTCTTAAATAACAATACATTATGTTTTTTTGAAAAATATTAAAAATCTATTTGATACACTCTTGCTATCCCAAGACAAAGGGCTCGACATGGCTTCGAACCTACCAACCTGCAACTAATAGGAGGATAAACAAACTACTCCTAGTTGACTTATCTGAAAAGATCTTGGATCCACCTTCCGATGCATCAACATTACCCAAACATGATGCCCCTATCACTTGAAGAATTCTTTGATCACTAAAGAACAACCACCAATGTAAAACCAATACCAACAGTTTTTCTCAAAGTTACACAGACATCCAATTACTCATTGTTGTGATTCCTTGAAAGCATCAGTATGACTCGAAAATTAACAACCTTAAGTGAATTGAGAAATATCACTTCCCATTTCCAAATGGTCCTCCTGGTTGTTCTCCTTCTACTTGGAAGGAAATGTTTAGCCATAATTGAAGGATGTTCCCCACATTAAGATTGTTCGAGTCATCGAATTTACCGAAAACAAAAACCCATTTCAGAGGACAAGCTCCATAGACTACTAACTACTGGTCTTAGAGGTGGTCAAACCACTCTTATAAATCATTGAACTGAAAGGAGAGATAGACTAGTCACTTACAAGCGTGCTAGAAAAGATTATTCTCTAGTCATACGTGTGACACTCCACCTATGTTACATCCACTCATGCAATAGTATCAGACGTAAAAGACAAGACAACCGACCATCATGTCAAAACACCTGATCCCTTCTTATTAAATCATCATGAGTATTAGGAAATGTTTATTGCTTTAGATTCTGATGTCACCCGACATAAAATACGGCCTGTGAACAAAGAATAATATTTCAACACTCAAACAATTAACTCTGAAGTCAAACGGTTCGATGTACCATCAGGAAACTAGATGGGTACCGTGTGTATTAATGCATACTACCCTGAGGTTTCACCTAAAAGATGTCACATCCTTGATACTAACCACTAGTTTATCAGCCTTGTGATTGTATTATATAATGCTCTGTAAATGTATCAGGCTAAATTCATACTATTCCATAAGACTGTAATCTGGATGAGGATGTATTGATTAGTTCAACACTAGATAAGGATGGTTACACAAACCACCATGTGTTTAACCATTCATTATGCATGTCTAACCCACTAAAATCAATAACTAAATGATTCCTATGCCTGTAAAAAGTTTTAGACTAATTTGTAACCACCAATCCATAAGAATATTTCATTTTATAAACAATGAGTCCTGCATGGGACAAAAACACCCAAATAATTCCACACACATGAATAGATTCATGAGAATTTAGCAAGGAATTAATGGTTCTAAGGGTGCTACCTAAGTCTGGATAGACCCTTAAAAAATCATAAATCTTCAACCCTACTAGGGGGTAATTCCTAAAAAGTTCACTAGAATTAAGGGAATATCTCTTAGGTTCAAACTATTAAAGAAGTGTCTTAGGGGTAACACTCACGCTCTTGTTCTAATGCAAGCTCAAGGTACACCGAACTACCCTTACAAAAGGGTTAGACTAAGAACTCCACTTAAGGTTCCATTTTTGGTCATTAATCTAGTTTATATTTAAACCCTTAACATTTAATATCTCAAATTAATGTCTTTTACTAGTTAGGTAAAAAAATTATACAAGTCACTTTATTTAGCGAATGCCAATGATCGTGTAGGAAGGTTTTATCAAAATCTATTTTAAGAATTATTTTTTAAATTGAAATCTTTTCATAATTAGATACTTTCTCACAAAACTCATTTTAAATATCATTCATTTATTTATAATCCTAGAAAATTGGAAAAGTTAATGAAAATTTAAATTCAAATATATAGAGAAAAACACACTTTAGATTGCAATTGTAATTTTAATCAACTAACACCCCATATAAATACATCTCAAGGAAGATTAAAATGAATTTTATTAATTAAGAAGGGGTACTGGTCAAGTAAGATGAAACCACCCAATTATATGTAAAACCATATAAAAAAATAAAAAAACTTTAAGTAACCATATTTATATTGTATTAACCAACACCCATGGGGTTAAATACGAATACATATACAGTCAGGAAAAGGTGATATATGAGGGTCCTATTTATATTAGTCTACGTTCATCTAAATTCAACCAGTTTTTCTTAAAACATTAATATTTTTAAAACAACCTTAATGGGTTTATATAATGTTCACAAGGCACCCCGAACAACCTACTTGGTTCAAGTCAATTCTATTTCATAACAACATTCCACAACTAACCTACTTGGGTGAAGTAATGTATTTTGAAATTTAGTCCCACGATTTTCCAAGGCTAAGTCATATAGTTAAAAGTTTTAATAAGGTAACCAAATAATTTCAATAAAATCTAATAGCTTTTATATACACCCAAGTCCTTGAATACATATAAATTTATTAGTCAATGGTTTGATTTTATGGGTTTCCACTTCCCAATTTATAAATTTTTGGTAAAAATCCCTCAAAGTAAGTATGAAAAGGTGAAAAGGATTTTGATGGTGGTACACACTATTATGATAGGCATCCTGAATTCCAAAAATTATTTTATTGAATGCTCTGCGATTATGAAGAGAATCAAGAATGAGAACATTTCCATGGAGCTTTAGGAAATATGCATCATTGTGAAAGAAATTTGCGAGCTTCGCGAAATAGTGATGATGTGGCATGGATGCTTTTGGAATTGGTGGAAATGCCTTTAAATAGGCTTCTACACCCATTGTAAAATCCACAATGCTTAATAAAGATATTAAGGCTCCATGATCATGAAGTTGGTTCACGAAGGTGGTTCGTGGAGGTGGTTCACTAAGGTTGTTTATGAAGGTGGTATGCAAATAAATTCACAACGTCTATAATACAACCAAATGTTCTGAGTATCGCGAAAGATATTCAAGAAGGTATTTAATGAGAATAAATTCACGATGGATATATGAAACTCTAATGTTCTAAGCTTCATGAAAGTGATGGAATTCATGAAGGCTATGTAGGATTCATGAAATAAAGGTTGTCTGGGCTTCAAGAATAGATTCATGAAGAGCACCATGATGGAGGTTTGTGAAAGAGGAAATTCCATTAAGGTAGTGAGCATCGTGAAATTTTTTAAAATTAATTTCCCAGTAAATTTGTGGTAAATTGAAATTCATCAAGTGCAAGAAATTAGGAAATGAAAAGTGCATCAATATAAAGTGGATGATGCATTCAATAGAGATAATGAAAGGACCAACAAGTCTATAAACTGTGGGTGAATTTATTTCAAGAGTAGTGAGAACTGGAAGAGTAAAAAATTCATCCTTTCCACCGGTAGTGAGATATAGAAAAAAAATTTGGAGTGGCCCTTGGGAATTCAGTGAGGAAACCCTAAACTTTCTAGAGGAATTGAACCTAGGTATAGATGATATATGTCCTGAACCATCATTATTTGAAGTGATACTTAGTGATTTTTGTACAATCGACACATCATTGTTCTATGATCCTTGGATGTTTCCCAATGAAGGTGAATCAATAAAAAATCATTGCATCCTTCAACTTTCATTCCTATATTAAATTCAAATAATCATCATTAAATAAAGATTGAAAGGATATGTTCAGCATTAACACTTAAGTGAAAAAATGGTGACCCTTGTAATAAAGAGGTCAAGATCCAATGGGGTAAGAAGAATTTTGAAATTAATATTCCTACCCTGATTCACCCCCCACCCCTCAGGGTGTCTAGGACCCTTTTTGATCAAACAATTAGTATCATAAGATTGGTTTCTTTTATCAGATTTGTTTTCTATGAATTGGTTCAGTTGATTATTGAAGTTAGATATTCAGTTTGTTATTATCAGTGTGTTCCATGATAAAGGGAAAATGTCAAAGAAGAAATAGAAGTCAGGTGATATTACTTAGTGTGGAAGTGTCTATGGAAAAAGTGTGATTAATTTTAAGGAAAAAAACATTGTACAGAAGAAAGGTTTGGATGAATCAGATAGTGAAAAGATAGACTCACTCAGTGATTCTATAGAATTATTGAAGAACTTGGAATTCCATGTGATTATGAAACTAATGATGATGAAGAAATTCAAAAAATGAAAAAAGTGGTAGTTTTCCAAGAAATAAATGAATTGGATCAAAAATTGGATGTCAAAAATGTTCATCTAACTCACCTTTGGTTTGGAAATAAACAAATATCGTAATAAGAATTAGTTTTGGAATCATCTTAGCTCTGATGAAAGTATGACAATGCTTCATAGATCTTGGAGTTCTCATAAATAATAAGTTATCTGAAAACTTCTGATATTAGAATTATGAAGAAATGGGGGAGAGCTGCTACTTCCATTCATATTGAGGGTTGGTTGGTAAGAAAGATAGTGTTGGAAGAATAAGAAGTTTCAATACATTCAATTGAAATTAATATGATGTTGAAGTTGATCTCAAAAAATTTCAAAATTCAAGATAAATCCATGATACAACATGATGATTGTTGTAGAAAACATTTTGTGAAAATAAAACATTCTGGTCTCAGTCTGTTGGTGTGAGAAAATCATACGCAGATTTGTTTGAAGGCTGTAATGTTTTGTTCTAAATGTGTCAAATGAAGATTATGGTTCTCAGTCATACCAATAAGACACAATCTATCAATAATCATAGAAATAAGTTTTCTAATTCTGAAATTTTTTATCATTATAAAAATATGAAAGAAGATTATAAAGTTAAAGTTGTTGGAACAAATCCATCAAACGCAGTGTGCCACCGAGAATCAGTGTCCTACTGACACATATCATTAGATGAAAATCAGAGTCATAATTTTTATATTGGGAGTTGTTGGGACCAAAAAAAGAGAAAATAATGTTGGGTTTGTTTTGACTGATGTAAAATGGATCAAAGATAAATCAACAATGTTGTCAACCATTTTCATCAAGTTGAATTGTTGGTTAAATTACATTCAATGTGATGTGGGTTGAGAGAAAAGAGAACTCTGATAGGTTTTTAACATGTGGGTAAAGATCTGTTTAAATGAAGTGGACATCGATTATCAACGCTAAGTAGAGACCGATTCATCAAATTAAATCTAACAGTGATAACATTATAATACTCAGGATCATCGTTTTGAGTAAATGAAGAAAAAAGATTGTTGCTTAAAATAGCCTCCAAAACTGTTTTCAAGGGGGATCCTGAAATGTTCTTTAAATTATTTTAAAAAATGTTTTAAGGGGATCTTTAAGTCTAAAAAGTTTAAAAGAAAATGTTTTTCTAAGAATGTTTGAAGCCACTTCTAAAGTGATCCCATAATTATGAGATGTATTCTATTCTTGTTTGATTGAAATAGGGTCAAAAGAATCAGAGTGACCTTATGCTACCATAATAATGGGAAAATAATAATGAAAATTAGAATCAAACTGAAGATTATTAAGAAATCTTGAAGGAATATAAAGTTGTGAGAATATTTGAAAAGGGTTGAGAAGAAATAACAGGTGTTGTGAAGCATTAAATATGTCAAATATGAATCCAAAATTCCAGGATAATTAAATTTTTGTTAAATTTGGATGAGTAGGAAATTTTTCTAGAATCCATCCTAATCATTATTTGACACACCTATAAATAGAGGAAGTACTTTTTTCTTTCATGACACTTTTACTTGAGAAGGTATAAGCTGGAGCGCTGAAATTTTATAGATAGAAGAAGTTTCTAGATTGGGATTTACTGAGGATGTTTTCTAAATAGGAAAATAAGGAACAAGAGAGAAGATCATAATCAGGGTTTTTTGGATTATACCAAGACATTGGATTGAGTTTTCCTCCCTGAGGGAGAAGTAGTTCTGATTTGTTTGAGTGATATTCTGGTAGAATTATATTTATCAGACTAATCTATTAGACTAGGAAGATAAGACTGGGAAATTAGACTGAGTATCATTACAAAGTCTAGGAATTTATTACCTACTATTGGGTGGGAAAGTGAAGAATTTTTTGGAATATTATACTTGTGAAGTTTGGTAAGAAGCATGGTAACATGTTTTGAATCAACAAGTGAATGATTGTTACGTTATGACAAAACTTTCATTACACCATTTTACGCTACATGAAGCATATGCACTATTGGGTTTAACATAGTGCTACATGAGTGAAAGGTAATATCATGCCCATCGTGTCCACAAAAAATTATTTTCTTATAGTGTATTTTGTGGTATCATATTGTTTCCATACCATACCAAGGACATCGTTAATCTGGTTGTTTAGTTAACATTGTAAATTCTTATGTTTCTATGGATGTGTGTTTTTCTCTTTTAGTGAAATTAGTAACTCTTTAATATTATTTTAATGTTGTTTCATAAAGACATAAACTTAAAAAAATGATATCACTAATTCATCCCCCCTATCAGTGATACGTGATATTGACTGGGAAATTACTAGTGGTATTAAATTCAAAGGTTACCTTTGTATACTCCTTAATGATGTTTTAAAAAGAAGTTGTGATGGAGAATCTCGATTATGCAAATAGTAATGGGATTCTGGTCTTCGATGGTAAGAACTATCATATCTTGAATGATAGAATATCTTTTTTTTTCTTATGTCTATTATTTATGATGTTCTTGAAGTTGTAATAGATTGATTTCCTCTTATTGATGATGAAGTTCCCCTTGCATTTTTTTTCAAGAATAATCTTGATAATTATGGAAGGGAAAAGAATTATCTACTCTCAACATTTACTGAAAGTGAGTTTTTAAGAGTAAAGGGTGTTTCCACCACCAAAGGTAATAGGGATTAGTGGAAAAATATTTCTGAAGGAAATACAGGATGGTTGAGTATGAATCAGTTGGCGATTTCATTACCAATGTGAATGAAATTTTTAACACTATTAAATGTCTTGGTAAAAAGATAGAAGATACTAGATTTGTTATTTTTTTTTTTGAAAAATATTCCTAAAAAATTTGATGTGAAAATTTTTACTTTGGAAGATAGAGATCCAGAAAAAATATCTCTCGATGATTTGTATAGAACTATCAGTACTTATAAATTGATATGGGAAAATTTTACGAAATAAAAAACATAAGATAATAGAGAAATGTATGTCAATGATTCTAAGAATGAAAAGTCGTAGAATATTATTTTTGAAGAGAAATATGGAGAATATGATAATGGAAATGAGGTATGAAAAAATATTGATGAATTTTAATCCATGATTTCTAAAAATGTGAAAAGTGGTATAGGTAAATACAAGGGGAAACGTCCCTTAAATTGATTAGAATGTGGATCCATTGGGAACATTGGGGAAAATTTTCCAAAAAGAAATAAATAAGAGGATAGTGATGCGGATGATAGAATACAAAGAGCATCATGGGTGAAACAAAGTGATAAGGCTAAATCATATTAGAAATGGAGTGATTAAAAGTTTTAAAAATCCAAAAGAATAAGTTTCTTATCTAAAGATAAAGAAAAGAAAAAGACAATGAATATGAATAGGAAAAATGTATTCAGAAGGATGAGAATACATTTATTACAATGATAAACAATGAAAAATTCATAAGTAGTAGTTCTGAAGAAGAAGAAACTCAATTAGAATATCACTTGAAGGAAGAATTGAATGTATTCCAGAGATAGATTAGGAGGCTTGAGAAAGAAATAAGGGTGTTGAAAAATAAGTTCTCCTCATTAAATAATCAATAATTTTTTATTGATGAGAATTTTAAGTTATTTAAAGTTATTGATAATTTGATGAAATGTCTTGAGAAATAAAAAAATCATTACGGACATTTGGAAGTAAATTTGAAGGAAAAATAAGAAGAGTTGGATCTTTTCCAACAATAAATTTCTAAAGATGAATAGATTGTTACATGTTTCAATAATTATATCTCTAATGTTTCTGAAATATTTAAAAAGGGGAAAACTAAAAATGATCAAAAAATACCTTCAAAGGATGAGATGAAAATTGATATTGTTTCCGAGAAGAAGAAATATAGGAAATTTCTGTACGTGGCCAAGATAAAAAAAGTGGATAAGTTTAAAGATTTAAAAAATTGATTCTTAGAAAGATTCTAATAGTTCTAGTTCCCATAAGGATGAAAATAAAACTAAGATGAAAAATAAAATTTTGGTTGATAACAGAAAGGTTGGTGATCAACAATGTTATGTTAAGAAAGATAAGAAGGTTGCTCAGAAAAATTCTCATAGTCCCAATCAGTGTGGATGTTTTAGAGGAAAATATTATTTCTATCAGTAATTATGGTATTGTGGTGGATTCAGGCACATAAAAAGTTTGTTTTGGTTCAATCATAAATATTACAACTATTCCATATATTACAAACGAAAATGTTTTTGGGGGAGTCAAACCTCTCAAAGGAAGAAGTTTGAGAGGGATTTATGAATAAGTATAAGAAGGTTGGTATGAATGTTGAAAATAGATTCAGACCTTTGAAATATAATTGTGAATGATTTGAACAACCTGGACACCATGCTAAATGATGTCTTTTTTTTGTTTCCAGAATAAAAAAAATGTTTGCAATTCTCAAAAGCTAGAATTTAAGAAATACAAAGGGAAAGAAAATTTTATTATTGTAGAAACTGCTCTCAAATATACAAAATGAGAACAACCATGTATCTTAAATAGTGGGTGTTATTCTCATATGATAGGAATATTATAACCATTGAATAATTTGAAAGACTTCAAACATGGAACAATGAAATTTGACAACTATTAATCACTCAAAATCAAAGTATTTGGATCGGTCATCATTGTGAAAGAAAATTCAAAATCTAAGAAATCTTTATTTGAAAATGGGATGAAATAGAACTTTCTAAGTGTTTCAAAATATTTTGATGAAGGAAAAATGTTCCTTTTTTTAGAAAATATGGTTTTTTTGTGAAATGTGAGGAAGATGGAAAGATAATTACAAAATGGAAACATAAAAAAGGAAACTTGTTCCAAGTTGATGTGGTTAAAAAAAAAATTACTTGAGTATGATAGATGAAAATTAGATGTGAAATAAAAGTTTGGGTACAAGTTTCATAGAAACATGAGTAGGTTATCAAAGAAAGATAGAGTCCTTGGAATTCTTGATATGTCAAGAATAAGATATTGGTGTTGCATGATTTATCATAAGCAAAATATAAAAAAAATCTGTGCATAAGAAAGTTGACATTTGGTGAAAACAACCCCTATAAATAATTGGTGCTTCCAAAATAAGGGAATAACACGAAGAGACAAAAGCCCCAAGGGACGGCCTCGCGAAGACCTTCCACGAATCAAGGAGTAATACCCCTATGTGAATGCCTTTTATGTTCGTGAGCCTACCGCAAAGCAAGGAGCCAGACCCCTCCACGAACGCCTTTGACATTCGTGATCCCCCTGTGAAGCAAGGAGGCGGACCCCTCTGCGAATTCCTTTGACATTCACGAGCCCACCGCGAAGCAACCCAGTCCCTCTTCGCGCCGCGTAAGATCTGCTTCACAGCGCCTCTTGCCTATAAATACTGGACTCCTCCTAGGCCCAATGGACAGACAATCCGACCTTTCAACTTCCTAGATCCCAACTCGTGAAGCACTCTTTGCTCTGTGAATCATGAGCTACGTGAGGTACTTTTGCTCTGCGAAGTGACTCCCCCTTGCCTTGTTTTAATCCCCTCTTCCGAGAGGGATGCCTTTCGTGAAGCCCAAGGGCCTTCGCAGATGAAGGGGATCCCCACGGGGACCCGGGTCGTCGCATAGTGTTTATGCTTCATGAAGCACCCCTCATGTACATGTGATCCACGTGCCAAGGCAGGGTCACTGTACTTCGTGAAGCACATCACTTCAAGACACTTTGCTTCACGAGGCACCTGTGCTCCGTGAGGCTGTGCTCCTCGAATGCCTTTCCACTTCATGAAGCACCTCCCATATGCACCTCTTCCCTATGCTAAGGCTGAGGCACCCCACTTCGCGAAGCACACCCCTTCGCAAAAGCTTTCCACCATGCGGAGTGGCAGAGCTTCATAAAGCCCCTGCCTATGAACCCCCCAATTTGGAATTCCTCTTTCCATGCGAACCTCTAGGTTCTCATGATGTGATTTCAAAGTCCCATGGACACCACGTCCCGTTGCATTGTTTCATCTGATGCTTCGTCGCATAGTCACGCTAACGCCTATTGCTTCTTCGCATAGCCATGCTAACGTGGACCACCCAGTGGATCACTCCATAAAACACCCCAGTCGTGGAATTGTCGGTGCCTTCCCTCCACCAAGGTGTAGAGGGTACCAGTTATCTAAGTCCTAGGGGTGCGGAGCACACCCACTTCGTCTGAGCTATAGAACGTTAAACTGCCATGTGCATTCGTCCTAGCACATGACTTTAAAATGTGATGGGAGAGGGTCACATGGGATTTTTCACCCTTTCCCACTATCACTGGGATTTTTCTGCCACTGGGCCTCCATCTTGGAGTAAGTCCTAGCTTTCATGATGAAGATCAGAGAGGGGATAATGGGCACAGACTCCTCCTTTCTTCTTCAGTCCCAAATCCCACTCCCTTTGGGCTTCATCACTCATGGGCCTCCATCCTAGATTAAGTCCCAGTCTCCATCTCCCTGGGCTACTTAGAGCCTAAGCCCCACTCCATTTCCCATGGATGCACCTTTCACGACGTGATCGTCAGGTCTTTGCTGCCTCTTTTTTCTCACATCGAGCATGACTCACGTGGTCTTAGAGTAAGCATTGACCTGGGCACCACCCCCTTGGGCCGCCTCAGAGTGTAAGCCCCATACCATCCCGAACTACGGGGAATTTGATCCATGTCAAGGCATGGTACGTAGAAAGCCTCCATGAGGTTCAAGCCCCACACACCTTGGTCCTCCTCAGAGTGTACGTCCCATACCATACCAAACTATGGGGACTTTGATCCATGTCAAGGCATGGTACGTAGGAGGCCTCCACAAGGTTCAATCTCCACACACCTTGGGCCACCTCAAAGTGTAAGCCCCATTCCATCCTGAACTATGGGGGCTTTGATCCATGTCAAGTCATGGTACGTAGGAAGCCTCCACGAGGTTCAAGCCCCACACACCATGGGCCACCTCAGATTATAAGCCCCATACCATATCAAACTACGGGGAATTTGATCCATGTCAAAGCATGGTACGTTGTAAGCCTCTGCGAGGTTCAAGCCCCACACACCTTGGGCCACCTCAGAGTGTAAGCCTCAATCCACCGAACTATGGGGTCTTTGATTCATGTTAAGGCATGGTATGTAGGAAGTCTCCCTAAGATTCAAGCCCACCATCCGGTCATTCCAACTCCATTCACGTCGGTTCGGCAACACCTGGGCAGTCTAGAGTGTAATCCCCACACCCTCATCCCGAACAACATGGACTTTGATCCTTGTTAAGGAAGGGTATATAGGAAGCCTCCCTGAGGTTTAAGCCCAACACCCGGTCGTTCCGACCCCCCTTTACATCGGTTCTCCGACACCCATACTAAACTACGTGGACTTTGATCCATGTTAAGGCATGGTACATAGGAAACCTCCCTGATGTTCAATCCCACCATACGGTCATTCTAACCCCAGTCACGTCGGTTCACCAAAACCTGGGTAGCCTATAGTGTAAGCCCCACACCCTTACACCATGAACTATGAGGTCTTTGATCCTTGCTAAGGAAGGGTACCTAGAAAGCCTCCCTGAGGTTTAAGCCAAACACCCAGTCGTTCCGACCCCCCTTTACGTCGGTTCACCGAACACCCAATTGGAACTACGTGGGATTTTTCCTATTTATTGGACAATGTATGTAGAAAGCCTCCCTGAGGTTCAACCCCGTTCAGCAGTAATCTGTTGTCAGCACCATTTAGCGATAATCCATTGTCAACCCCACTCGGCGGTAAGCCGTTGTCAACACCGTTCAGCGGTAAGCTGTTGAAGTTCCCAATCGACAGCAAGCCATCTCCAGATGAACTACGTGGACTTTGATTCCCTACCATGGGGATACGTAGTAAGTCTCTTCAAGACTCAAGCACAATATCACCGTCGTCCTCATGATGGTTTTGTCTTATTACCCCTCCACTTTATCTAACTCTCCATCACCCATCCTAGTCTTTACCTGGGCCGCCACATCCCGGCAGGATCATGCCAATTCACCTCCTCACCACCCCAGGAAGTGTTAGGGAAATGAACCATTTGTTAGACCATACATCGGTGTTCCCTAAAGAGGTTACACCTATTTGATCCACTCCAGTCAGTTTCCCGATCAGCCTGATCCATCTCCGATGGACGCTAAACACACGACATGCCCTGTGTTAAACATGGAAAGCTGAGCAAAACCTCAGAGACATTCCTATGGCATAGGATTCCTTGCATTCGATGTGGGATGCCTCGAGCTTCAATGCCCTCAAGAAGCCCTATAATAAGGGGAAGAAGATCGGACGCTCCAGTGTTCCAGTGCCCAGACATGCCAGCAATGCCTCAACATGACTACTCCCCCAACTGAAGGTTGCTGCACTGACCAGACCCCTTGAAATGTCCTGAAAAAAGCAGTGTAATTAACCGGCGTCCATGAAAATATGGCACTGGGAAGGTTTTCACGAACTACGTCTTAATCTATAAAGGAGACCCGGACTAGGTGACGAGTTCCAAGGAGTAATCCACGGAAGGAAGAACTGACATCTCATCATCCTGTTTCTATCAAGGAGAAAACATCCCCGGATAGGGAGCGGATACCACCCATCTTTGGAAATCGGGAATGCGGGGCAACAGAACAGCGTCAACGTCCCCCAAGTGAGACAGATGTGCGCTCCCCAGTGAAAGAGTCAAAAATAGAAATGGTGAACCCAACGTGAAGTTCTTCTCCTTAATGTGGAGATTAGTAGTGCTCTAGACATCAGTAGACTGACGTGTCACCGAATCCAGATATCCGGCACCGGGTCCTGCCAAGAAAATAGAGGGCCTGGCGTGAAACTCACCAGAAGTTGGGGCAGTCAAAGTGTTGGGAATCTCGGTCTGCGACGTTGCCTACGTGGATCCCTCTTACCGGCCATGGAAGACAGAATGGCACTGGGGCACTGGTGGTCGATTTATTTTTCTATCAGTACTAATGGGTTCATCTCCCCGCTTCCCAGGAATCAGTTTGTGGCATCAGGAACGCGATCACCGCCTGCCTGTATACGTAGGGGTAGGAGCAATGCCAGCACAACCACTCTGTCTGGCTTCACCTATTTCGCAATGGCTTCTACTTCCACGACCATGGGGCACCCACACCCTCTTTCTCTATTGGAAATTATCCAACAAAGGGTAATCAATGACCCCATACGTCATTGCGAGGAAAAGGGAATAATCCCAACCCGGGATGTAGCTCACCTGGATCTGGAGGCATATGTGCCTCATTGCCAACGTCGCCCCCGAGGGCCGCGCAGGGAGCCATTGCGCCCCACCATGACATACAACCACTTCAGGAGCCTGTCCCAGGAGTGCCTTGACGACTCTCTACCTTATGCTGATGAGGTAGGTGACGTCTGGACAATCCTGGTTAGAGTCCCATCCCAGGGGCTCCCAGCGAGGGCCCCCACCCTGCCGCGTCAGCACCGCTGCCCAATCTTGCTGGATGAGGAGCAGGTAAGCTATTCAACTATACCACCAGCCCTGGTTCGTCCGAACTAACGCCAACGTTTGGTGCAAGCGGAGGACGCCCGCCAAGGGGTGTCAACATTGAAGACTACTGTGGCCCAAACCACTATTGACACTTATACTCATGACCCTACATACACTGATCAGGGACCCTTATATTCCCAATCGGGATCGAGGCTCCAACCGCCCCACGGGCAGAATGGGTCGACTCTCCTTATCGCGGGCACAAGAAGTGGTCACCGCAAACCAACCCGCAGCGATGCCACACCTTATGGAGGTCCTCCCTGTACCACCACTACAGAAAGTGTGAGCCTTCCCCACTTCGAGGCTCGACATGGAGGTCTGCCTCGTGCTACCCCCAATCCAAATGAAGGTCTTCCCCACGGCAGCGATGCTCGGCACAGATGCCTCTCCCGTGCCCATTACACTGGATACGGAGTCATCCCTCCTTCTTATGACCGCCGATGTAGGGACATTGAACATCTAGTCTCTCTCCAACATGTGGATCCTCCTTACGTCCTCTCAGAATCCGATGAAGGTCCTCGTCGCCCCGACAATCAGAGAAGTGGAAGCCAGCCTCGATCCATTCACACCATGCATGAAGGTCCTCCCCATGCTCCTGCCGATCCCAGCAGAGGTTTTTACCACTCTAGTGCTATCCATGGAGGTTCTCCCCATGTCACCTTCTATATTTTTCCTAGTGATCCTCACACCCCGAATTTCTCAGGTGGACACCCTCTCTGCCCCAGCACCAGTGTGGCTGAAGGACCTCCTGTCAAAAATCAGCCTTGTCCCGAGGAGCCACCCAGGGTCAGGAAGGTGGGTCGTCGTCGCCAAAAGAAGAATTCCGGGAAATCCTAGATGGAGATCAAACCAGTCCGCTTCTCAGACTCCGAGGCGGAGTACGACTTGGCACAGGAACCCTCCCCTCTCTCATCTGAGTCAAGGATCAGGGCCGGAACAAGGCGCATCAACCTGGGGCTCCCAAAATGCAAGGTCCACATGATTCCCATCTCCCTCTGTAGGTATGTACAGGAGGATGAAGCTCTGGAAACCCCTCAGGTTACAGTCATGCAATCCACGCCATCATCACCGGAAGCATTCTCTACCTCCATGAGAGATCACGAAGAACTATTCTGGGGGTCAATAACAGGCGAGCAGCATCGAGACCCATCACCAGTAGCCATGTCCCCTGATCCAGGAACAGTGGTTTTCATCTCCTCTTATCAAGATGTAGCATCCAGGTCGTTTCAATCTTCGGAGGACAGCCCAAGAATCAGCGGGCAGTCAGCCCGCTCGTCGTACTCTCCGCTGGCCATCCAACCGTCCCAACGGTCTGCCTCAGTACCGCTGTCGGTTCCTCATCCACCCCTGATCGACGAGTGGGGAAATGAAAGGCCAAACTCTGAATCTGAACCGAGGAGCTTGTGGAACATCCTTTCCTCAGATCACTTCTTGGAGAATTTCTGGCTGACGACATCACCGAAATTCTGTGCACCGGAATCCCTGACCCTAGAGGAAGTTGAGTGCTTCCGAAAAACCCTCTGGGCAATGCACATCCATCTTCGTTATCATCGGGTGGTGTACCCTAGGAGCCAAGCGCATTTTGAAGACATCAGCGGACATTGCTGTTTGGTCGATTTGGCTACACTCCATGTGGCCCAGCACCCTGAGTCACCAGGTCGCCAGAGGACTATCCAAAAAAGATGCGTTCAGAGTTTCAAAGTACTCCGCAAAATTATCAAGGAGGCTTCCCCCCATGTGAATATCTGTGGTTGGGGGCAGTATGCTGCCCTCCTCTTCAGCTCTATCTGCCGGCAGCTCGACTCGTTAGGCGACATATAGTACATGCCTCTGGGAGAGGTCTATGTTAACATGGTTGACCCATCAGGAAAAGCGGATGACCTAGAGCTCCTTGGGTATGACCTCCCACCCGATGGGGTGTCACACTTGCTGGATTCGTTGGGAAGGATCACCAGTGAACAGAGAAATCTCATGGGTCTTCTTGTGCCTACTGAGTCCTTAACCCTCAGTCAGAACCCAAATAAAGGCAAGGAGCTTGTCGGCGCCCTCAAACACTCTGACCCATCCGAATCAGTCCAAAAGGCAGAGGAAGATTCTAAAAATTCCGTGTTTCTACAGCAACTTGCTGAACAGAAGAAGATGGTCGATGAACTCCTGGCTGAACATACTGTAGAGCGATGGCTGGACTGCGGAAATCCTCCACCAGGAGGTCAGGGACAGGCAAAACCCCCCCTTGGTGAACTACCCCCGGGCGACCCTGATCATCTTTCCCATGCAGACAGGGCTGAGGCTGGAACTCATGGAAAGAGGGCACCCTATGTCTCGCCAAATCCTCCTGAGCGGATTAAAACCCCACGGGACCCAGCCCATGTTCCCCCAGTTTCCCTGAGGGATGTGCCACCAGTCGCTCCATGAGCCGCTGAGCCTGTTTACCATGTCAAAGATCTCAGCAATGCACTGGTGGTCAGGGATCCTCGTCAAGATAGGGACCCTCATCCCGAAGACCCGATGGCGGCACTCATTTCCCACCTTGAGGTGTCGGAAATGCAACAGGTGGAAATCCCACCAGATGGCAAGCCATACCCGGCATGGGTGGATGATATGCTGGCACCTCCGGGTTTGGTGAATCCCACCTTCTCCCCCTTCAACAGGACGTGGGACCTGCCGCAGCACCTAGCCCACTTCAACTCAAGGTGTGGCTCGATTCTAGGGACTCCAGCATAGCAGGAGGCCACCAAGCTCTGGTGTTTCATTCAGACATTGGAAGGTCTAGCATTCGTCTGGTACAACCAGCATCCCGTCGGATCTGTAACCATCTTGGAGGAACTTTGCAGAAAATTCCTATACCAGTTCGGCTCTACCTCCCAGAAAACAAGCATCGCAGACCTCTTCAAGTGAAAGCAAAGGCCTGATGAGCGATTCACGGAATTTATCACCTGGTGGAAAGGGCTCACATAATCCCTTAACATGCCACGAACTTAGGAGAAATTACTGACGATGTGTGTGGTAAATGTCAAGACCGAACTGGTTCCCTCTCTAATAACCCAGAACTACCCCAGTGGATTCCGAGACTTCTCCAATAAGGCCCAACACCTGGAGGAAGCCCTGAAACAGGCCCTCCAAGCATACCCATTGCCTCCTACAATTCCCATGAGAAGAGATTCCAGAGCTGAGCCCACAACCGTGGCACAGGTAGAGGCCCCTAGACAACTGGAATTATTACCAGTGGAGCCACCTCTACAACCTCGTAGAGGCCCGCCACCACAGGCATAGCCTCCTGCCCAGCAGCGGCCGCCTTAGAATCGACAGGTTCCCCTGCGCAACGCGCCACCTCCAGCTAGGCAGGAAAATCAGGCTCCGCCTCCTCAGCAGGATCCTCTAGCCACTCTTCAGGGCCAGGCTCCCAGGGCCCCCTTTCCGGACAGAAGAAACCAGACCTACTCATTCCACGAGAATCAGGTCCTCGGTTATTTCTATAGTGCCTTGGAACAAGGGATTGTGCGCTTTCCTATGTGTAGAAGGCCGGAAGAGGCGAGTCTCACTGATCACCCCAACTATTTCCCCTATCATCGGATTCTGGGGCAGACCCTCAAGCAGTGTTATGTGTTTAAAGACTGTCTCCAAGATGAGGTCGATAACAATATAGTTCGGCTAGACCCGACCCCAGCATAAGTGTTGGGTGTATTTGTAAGGTCAGACAGCGGTAGCGATAATGAAGGCGAGTGGAAGCAGGTTTCCTACCGTGGAGCCCAAAATTACGATGACTGGATAGCTCGTGAAACGGTAGCCCATGACCATTGTATCATCTGGGCACGCCTGAATCTGCCAGAGCCTTCAGAATCTGTAGCCGCCACTTCTGCATCATTGTCTCAGCCGGCGTCTTCCCAGAAGAGAAAGCATCAACGACGCTAGGGGAAGCAACGCACCCCGCCAATGCCACTTTCATCCCGATCTCTCTACAATTTCATGCCCCCCCACCGAGATGGGGATCCCTCTAAAAATCCTCCAAATGGTGGATGAATCTTCGAATGACAGTTAGGGGCATGCTTCAGTTAATACCGCGGAGTTGGTAAATCCCTATATGACTCCTGACGACGGGGAGCGCCTGGAGAACCTCCCCAACGACCCCAGCCGACACCAACGTCGACAGAGCCGTGACCATATGGGTCGTCGAGACACGTCAGTGGGAACTTTCAGCCAGGTCGTGCATGCCACTGAGACCAGACAACAGGCCCAGCTCAGAGCTCAGAACGCGCAACCTCCCCACATTGTTTTATCAGATCTACCTCCACCGCCGTTTGTGCTACTAGATCAGGCAGAGCTAACTCGTCTGCACTGCGGCCAGTCTCGCCCTACTACTGGCCAATATCCTTCATTCGTTCCTCACCCGACAGATACTCTTTAGGCCTCGACTAGAGAACAACAAGACAAACCTGGCACCATCCATCTACTGGTCCAGCCGGCAGGGTCCGCTGTGCCTCCAATCACAGAGCGGCCTCCTGTAAGAAGAGTTTCGCACAAGGCACGAAAGTACGATGTCCTCAAGAATCTTGTCAGAATTCTAGCGAGGCTCTCTATCCTTGAAGCACTTCTACTATCACCAGACATGCGTGAGGCGCTCGCCGAGGCCTTAAGAATCCCCCTCCAGTTTGAGACGGAGGTAGCAGCTGCAGAAGCCTTCCATACCGAGGCAATTGAGAACACCGAATGCCATGCAGTTATCTCATTCATTGGTCAAGACAAAGACCCTCCCATATAGGGGCACATTCTTCCATTGTACTTCACCGACCAGTTCAATGGTGTGGAAGTCTACTGCTGTCTTGTTGACACGGGCTCTTGCATTAACCTAATCCTGACTCGGACACTGCGGAAGCTAGGGTTGTATGAGGATGATTTAACTCCCTCCAACCTAAGAATTCAGGGATACGACAGGACTGAGTAGACCCCGGTCAGCAAGATCTATTTGAAGACCTAATTCAGTGGCCTAGTAGCCAGTACCGAATTCATGGCTGTTGCCCAGGACACCGCATACAACGCATTGATGGGTTGGCCATGGCTCCACCTGCATGCAGCAGTCCCTTCATCATATCACCAATGACTCAAATACTCCCTCAATGGTCAAGTAGGCGTGCTCCAAGGAGTTTCATCTCCTTTTGCCTCTTGTGAAGCCCGCTATCTGGATGTTGACTATTACAAGATCAAGGACATGAATATTCTGTCAAGAGGGATTGATCCCACCACAGTCACAACAAACCCTTGGGAAGGTATGGATGGCGCCTACGTCTTCCCGATCCATCGAATAGAGGTCACAAATATTGATATGGGGTAATGTTTTGTTGTTTCTGGTACAAGAGGAAATCATATTCCCGAGTCCAAGAGATGGCAGGATATCACCTCATAATCCTACAAAAACCAGTATCAAGTGATCCCGGAGACTCCTACCCCCATACGGTATCAGAATGTCTACCCCATGGAATGACAATACATCATACCTGTCTGTTTCTCCAGGCTGTAATAAACCGACTCAAGCTGACGCGCCACTATTGTTTTGATATCATCAAGCGTGGCCCCTTGGGTCGAAGACCGAATGGGATCAGATTGATTGCCTTCGTTGATATGGTCTCAGCAGTATGTGAGTCTTATGATATTTTGTCCACTACTACCCCAGGCTGGCACCAGCCTCCAGTTGGAATTGGCCAACCTAGGGTAAGCTTCTCCTTCTAGGGATCCCTCCGTAGTTGATGAAGAGGATTTGGAGGACGCACCCCCCCCCCTCCCCCCCCCTCCCCCCCCTCCCCCCCCCCCCCCCCCCCCCCGCCTGCCTTTGAAGAAGGCGACGATACCACGGTCGACAAGTTGGTACAGGTGAACCTCGGTAGCGAGGTGGACCCAAGACCCATGTTGATCAGTGCCTCCATGCCCCTCGAGGAACAACAGTGGTATGTACACTTTCTGAAACATCACCTTTACATGTTTTCTTGGACTTACAATGAGATGCCAGGACTAGATCCTCAGGTACCTGTCCACCTCCTCGGTCTCCCAGTAAATCATCGTGGGTTCAAGCAGCCTCCCAAGAAGATGAACCCTTCTCATGATGTGATGGTTGAGGCTGAGTCTGACAAGCTCATCAGGGCCAATTTCATTAAGGAAGTCCAGTACCGAGAATGGTTGGCTGACATTGTGCCAATCAGGAAGAAGAACAGGCATATCAGGGTCTGTATCGACTTCCCCGATCTCAACTGCCACTGTCTGAAGGTTGATTTTCTCCTTCAGGTGACATAGTTGTTGACCGATGCTACGGCTGGGTTCCAAGCCCTCTCTTTCATGGATAGTAACTTCGGATACAACCATATCCGTATGGCCCCTGGGGATGAAGAGTCCACCTCTTTCAGGGCACCCCAAGGTAATTTCTGTTACCATTTTATACCCTTCAGCCTGAAGAATGTAGGAGCCACCTATCAGCGATCCATGCACTGAATATTCAATCCAATCCTCAGAAAATTGGTGGGATGCTATGTGGACGATTGGGTGGTCAAATCTCACCAGTTCCAGATCTATCTCAGGGACCTTGAGAAAGTGTTCTGTTTCCTCCGTTCCCGCCACCTGAAAATGAACCCGCTTAAATGTGCCTTTGGGGTCACATCTGGCAAGTTTATTTGCTTCGTCATCAGATATCGAGGCATCGAGATCAACCCAGAGAAGATCAAAGCCATTATCCAGATGTCCCTCCCGAGAAATATTTGGTAGCTTCGAGGATTTCAAGGCCACTTGTCTAACATACGCTGATTCATTACGAATTTGGCTGGAAAGTGTAAGCCCTTTTCTCGTATCATGAAGAAGGGAACTATCTATGAATGGGACGAATAGTGCCAGACCGAGTTCGAGGAAGTTAAGTGGTATCTTCTTCAGCCTCCGGTTTTGATGCCACATGTCGTCAGAAAGCCGATGGTCCATTATGTGACCACCCAATAACGGTCTCTCGGCGCCTTTCTCACCCAGAATAATAATGAGGGGATAGAGAACAGTCTCTACTACCTCTGTTGCATGCTCCTAGATACGGTGACCAGATACTCTCTCATTGAGAAGAGCTGTCTCGCGCTGGTATTCGCGGTACAGAAGTTGTGACATTACCTCCAGCGCCATGAGGTACAACTGGTATCACGGGTAGATCCTCTAAAGTACATCCTAAACCGCCCCATGCTAACGGGCCATCTAGCTAAGTGAGAAGTGATTCTCCAGCAATTTTACATAAGGTTCGTCCCCTAGAAGTCCATTAAGGGACATGAATTGTCATACTTCCTTGCTTCCCATCTGGCTCCCGCCGACCAGTCCCAGGACCTCGATTTCCCCGACGAGGCAATCATCTTGGTGGATCAAGCCACGCCGTGTTGGAAAATGAATTTCTATAGTTCTGACCGAAGCCCCACTGGCCGAAGGCTAAATGATCCTAAGCTCAATAGGGTAGGCCTGGGTATTCTCTTCATTACCCCAGCACTAGCTGTTCTTCTGTACTCATTCCTATTGTTGGAAGGCTGCACCAATAATGAGGTAGAGTATCAGGCCCTCATTACTGACCTTGATCTATCCCTCGAGATCGACGTACCCCATTTTCATGTGAATGGGGACTCCGAGCTAGTCATTAAACAGGTCAACGGCAACTATGTTGCAGGAATCCAGAACTCGTACCATTGTTGGAATGCACACTCCAGCTAATGGACCAGTTCTCTTCTCGGTCGGAGTTGCTCATGTCCCCCGATCTCAGAATGGTCAAGCTGATGCCCTGGCCGGCCTGGCTGCATAACCTGCAGAACCTGGGCAGGATATTTTGATTATACACGTGGCACATTGGAGAGTTATTTCTCTCATCATCCCGGATGATGACGAAGGCCTACGGTTAAACCATCTTACCATCGGGTCCTCCACTTCAGGACCCCCAGGTCCCCACAATGCAGTGGTTGAAGCGATTTCTAACTAGAGGTCCCCCTTTGTCGAGTACCACAAAAATGGTTACCTCCCAGCCAATCGGGCCGAGCGTGAGCTAATCCGATGCCGTGCGTTACGGTTTACCCTCCAATACGGTCCCAGTATTGATTGGATCCTCTAGAAGCACGAGTTTGATGGTGTTCTCCTCCGTTGCATTCAAGGAGTTGAAATTCCTCAGGTCATGCAGGAGGTTCCTAGAGGTTCTTGCAGTGCCCACCAGGCTGTGCCGAAACTGTCTCACCAAATCCGGAGATTGGGGTATTTTTGGCCCTCCATGATCCATGACTGCATCAAGTTTTCCAAAAAGTGTCATGCATGTCAAGTTCATGCCAACTTCGTACATCGGCCTCCAAATCCTCTCCACACTACCAAGTACTCTTGGCCCTTTGCAGTTTGGGGGTTAGACATCGTGGGACCGTATCCACCAGCGACAGCTTGCCAGTGTCAGTTCATCCTGACCGCTACGGATTTCTTCTTCAAGTGGGCAGAGGTAGTTCCACTCAAATAATTCAAGGCTCGATCCATTTTTTATTTTGTGAGCTCCAACATCATCTACCAATTTGGGGTCCCTCACGCCGTTCTCATCGATAATGAAACAAAACTCTGAGCAGCTAAGCTGATGAAATTGTACTCCAAGTACAATATCTATTCTAACCATACCTCCCGTAGTCATGCACAGGAAAATGAACAGATCGAGGATTTCAACAAGACCCTCTCTAAAATTTTGAAGAAAATGGTTGGTCGGAACAAAAAGAGTTGGCCGGGAAACCTCTCAAACGCCCTATGGGCTTATCGGACAACGACTCATAATTCTACCCAGGTTACCCCATATTCCATGGTGTATGGAACTGAGGCTATCCGGCCCATTGAGATTCAGCTTCCCTCATTGCACACAACAGTCTATGATTAACAGGCGTCAGATAAAGTAGTTGAAATCTGTCTGGATGAATTGGAATTACATGAAGAGAATAGGCTTTGTGACTTGCATAATATGGAGAGGCACCAGAACAAGATTTCCAGAGCCTTCAACAAGAAATTTTTCCTCCACTCCTTTTTACAAGGTGACCTGGTATGGTCCCTCAGGACACCTATGATACCCAGTATGAAGCCACCCAAGTTGGAGCCCAAATGGGAAGGACCTTACATCATTCACAAGGTATACTCCAATGGCGTGTATTCCCTGGTCACCATGGATGGTGAGTGTATAACTCCTCCCACCAATGCCAAGTTCCTCAAGAAATACTTTGCTTAATCTATATTAGTCCAGCACGACTTTAAACTACAGAGTCCAGCATGAATTTAAACAACATATTCTAGCATGAATTTAAATCGAATAGTCCCGCATGACTTTAAACTGTGTAGTCCAGCATGACTTTAAACTGTCCAGTCCTACATGACCTTAAACTGTGAAACATCCTGTATGACATTAAACTATACATCGTCCTGCAAGACGTTAAACTTCGTTTCTAGAACTATGTATGGCTTGATTCCCATCCTCATGGGATACGTAGGAATGCCCAGATGCCTCATCCTAATTCCATCCCCACATTCTTCTCATTTGGCTACCCCCCCTTGGGTGTAGTTTCCTCAAAGGATCCAATGTGAATAAACCTATGCTTCTCTAAGAACCACTGGCAGTAAGATTA
The DNA here is from genome assembly GCA_963277665.1 of Viscum album. Taxonomy (NCBI): domain Eukaryota; kingdom Viridiplantae; phylum Streptophyta; class Magnoliopsida; order Santalales; family Viscaceae; genus Viscum; species Viscum album. The sequence goes on along the minus strand of OY728167.1, from coordinate 584,040,558 downwards.
CGAAGGTCTCACCATGTGTCCCTCATCGTTCTTCTATTCCTCTCACATCCTCACCGCGTGACGCTAAACCGCATGGCCTTTCTGAACTACGTGTGGCTTGATTCCCAACCATATGGGATACGTTGGACCTCCCCCACATTTTTTCTGTTGGCCCATCCCAAATGCCAGATTCCCCCCCCCCCGGGGTAGACTTTTTCCCCAATTCACATTGATCTAATCTCGATCCCACAATATGTCTCGCTACCTGGAAACATTATCATTTTTCGTAGATGGGTATTGCTATGCTTCTCCCACTCTTTTGATGGGACTCCATCATCTTCCCTATCGAGAAGGGCCCCCAAATGGTATGGATTCTAGTCTTAAGGGCTCTCTCTTTCCATTTTAGGCCAATTCCCTCGAAGAAGTTGAACAACAAACTGATAAAGGTCCCACGTTTCAAATATGGTCAGCAGTTGATGCTCATTTGTTGTTCCCATTTCGGGTCACTATAAGAATGATGTGATTTGAACATGGTCAATAGCTATCCTGAGACATTGGAACCACCCCAATATGTGCCAAACATTGAGTGTAGTGGTTCATTCTGCCCCGGTATATCTCCAAGCGACGAACTCCCTTCGGTCAAAGCCATGTTTTAGTCCTCCCATATGACAGGGAGAGATGATACTGGCTCCTTGTTTCCCACACCGAGCACTGCTAATGTGGTCTTAGGAGCTGTGATGAGGTGGTAACCATACAACAGGATGTATGACCTTCCATCTGAGGCTCAGCCTTAGGCCCCAGGCCCAGGTTCTCCCTTATCGGAGTGTACGGTGTGGTATGGGATTACGTCCTCCTTCACGTCGGGTTACTCGCCACGTTGTACACCTCGATCGTTGGGGTATCCTACCTGTATCTTTGTTCCTTCAATAACTACATGTGGCTTGATTCCCATCCTCATGGGATACGTAGGATCTCCCGTACATCTAAACTTCGGGTCCAGCCCCAACTCTTAGAGATCTATCTGTTATCCGGGCCCCCTGGCCTACCCTTTCCCAAGTAGAGGAGTATATGGTGTGGTATAGGACTATGTCCTCATTCACATCGAGTTTGTAATGACCATGCCATTTACCACCTCCTCAGAAGTCTTTATCTTCTTACTATCTACTCATCCCTTCAAATCGGTTACTCTCATGATGAGCACCCTTGTCGACCCACTTCGGTGATTAACCAGTGTGTCTAAGGGTGCTCTGGTTTAGTACCAGGAATGTTGGGTTCTACTCGGACATACTCTCACCCATTTCTCAGGCTTCGTGTTCCCCCATCATTAGGGATTCCATCACCCTTCACATCCAAAGGGACCCCCAAATGGCATGGATGATCACCCCAAGGGCCCTCCAACCATCACGGGCCAATGTCCTTGAGGGTTTCAAACAAAAAAATGATACAAGTCCCACATTGTGAATACCTTTAGTAGTTGATGCTCATTTATTGTTCCCATTTCAGGTAATAATATCGGGATACTTTGTTTCAACCATGGTCAATAGTTATCCTCAATCGTCATGCCAACCTCATTAAGCCCAAAATATCGGTTACATGATTCACATCATTCTCCACCTCATCATGTCCAAGTAAACCTCCAACACTCTTAACATTATTCCTTAGTGCGCATATACACGTTAGGAGAACAAAGCCATGGTAAGGTCATCATTCGGGGCTCCGCACCGACTTCCCTTTGATGGTCGTTCCAGTTATTTCAATAAAGATCTTCCTCCCTTGTTTCCCACACCTAGTTTGACTCACGTGGGCTTAGTGATTGGGTCGAGGTCTGTGCTTACTTGGAAGGTTTCCACCCCTCAGTGGTCCGAGCTCTAAGAACATAAACTATGATCTCTCCAGAACTACATATGGCTTGATTCCCATCCTCATGGGATACGTAGGAACTCCCATACCTTTTGACTTCGGGTCCAACTGGAGTTCTGCTAATTTTTCTTTTCTGTCCCACCTTCCGGACTTTGACTATTATGGGACAGTGTGGCATGGTACGGGATCAAGTCCTCATTCACGTCGTGTTTGCAAAAGCCACACCACATGCACCCCATTCTATGAATTAGCCCTCTTGTTTTCTGTCCCGCACGACATTAAACTGTATGTTGTCCCGCACGACATTAAAAGGCACCCTCTAGTACTACGTACAGCTTGATTCCCATCCTCCTGGGATATGTAGGAACACCCGAAAATCTCATTTTCGGGTCCATCTCAATTGGAAGCTCACTTCTCTTGCCCCTTTACCCTCTGAACCTTACTGGCCCCCTGTCTGGAGGTCTCCTTCTCGGAGTTGTGCATGGTGTGGTGTGGTACTAAATCCTCATTCAAGTTGAGTATGTTGTATCACATCGTGCACACTCCATTCAATGTGAGGGATAGACCCACACGACATTATTGTCTTTGGAAATGGTATATTACCACACCGCCTTCGAAAACTATGTGTGGCTTGATTCCCATCCTCATGTGATATGTAGGAACTCCCAGACATCCTGTCTCCGGGTCCAGCCCCAGGAATCTTAGATCCTGCCCTCCCTGTTTGGCCCCTTGGCCCAAACTCATTCGGGAACATGTGGTGTAGTGAGTAACTCTTAGGTTCTCATTCACATTGGGATTTTCAATAGCTGCACCATGTGCTCCCCAAGTCTTTCCCTAGCATGGTCCGAGTTCTATGACCCAAAACTAAGATCTCCCCATGGGAACTACACGTCACGTTTGGCTATTTCGCCACCTTGTGCACAGTCCACTAAATCAAGCACCCCTTAATGGTCCACCCTAGTACCTTAAGTGGGAAGCAAGCAACCCCAGGACCCCTGTCCTTGGAAAGGGGCTCAAATCCCTCTATCTGATCCATATTATTGACGTACTCAGATGTGTTTCAACAAAGAGCCCGAAGTGTGGAATTTTTACGAGGACATTCCCCTCTTTCCATGTCCAAACATAGTGAGCCCATTATTTGGATCCTCATCCCCTACCATGTCTGAATGGACCCCCTTTATGGCCTAGTCTCATGCCAAATTGGCTTACCTACCATCTTGGGCCAACGTCCTTGAAGACCCCGAACGACATTTGTGACAAGTCCCGTGTTTCGAACATGGTCATCGGTCGACTCTCCTTTGTCTGTCCCCATTTCAGGCTAACGCGATAAGAATACTGTGTTTCGAATATGGTCAAAAGTTATCCCCTATCTTCACGCCACCATCATAGTGGTCTAGATATCAAGCATCACGATTCACATATTTCCATTTACCTATGTTCAAGTGGAATTCCAACATAATCGGCTTTACTCTCGCGCATCTAGGTGTGTTATATAGGCAGGTCAGCATTATTGGGATGTCACTCACCTAGCGCCCCACTTCCCCTAACGTGTTCCATCCTATGCTAGGAAAGTCCCATCACAACTTCTTGTTTCCCACATCGAGCACGACTCACGTGGGCTTAGTAGTTTTGGTAGGACGTGTACTGATGCAGCTAAGCCACACGTGCCTTTCTCTCGTCCGGCATAACATTAAACTGCACTCTCAGGACTACGTATGGCTTGATTCCCATCTTCATGGGATATGTAGCAATGCCCAGATAACCCATCTTGTTCCTATCCAAGTCTTCACCTTTGGTCCCTTGACCTAAGGTACTTCCTCTGGGGATACGTGGTGCGATTGGGACTCCGAGTCCCCACTCATGTCGGGGTGACATCTATCGCACCACATCCCCCCTTCCAAGGATCTCCCCTTTCTACCATCCTCACTATATGACCTAAAAATACATGTCATCCTAGGACCTTAACAGATAGGTCTTGTTTGGAAGAAGGTATGATCCCTGATCAAACCAACGCGCCCACCTAATGTGTCGTCACCACGGTGGTGTAATCTCATGAGTGTTGGATTCCATTTGAAAACCCATCACTCCACCCTTCATGCTTTGCATGACCTTTATTTGGAACCTCATCCTTTTTCATGTCTAAAGGAACCCACATCCCATCACTCCACCCTTCATGCTTTGCATGACCTTTATTTGGAACCTCATCCTTTTTCATGTCTAAAGGAACCCCCTAAAAGTATGGACACTCAGCCTATGGCTCGCCTACTATCCTGGGTCAACGTTCTAGAAGACGAATGGATGACATTTCGAGTCAATCCCCGTGTTTCGAACATGGTCAGCAGTCGGCCCTCATGTGTCATCCCCATTTTAGGATAACGCAACAAGGATACTGTGTTTCGAATACAGTCAACGGTTATCCTTTATTGTCATTCCATCCCTACACTTTTCTGAATTTTTGGTATCGTGATTCACACTTTCCACCCACCCTATGTTCGGACTAATTCCAACGTCCCCAGCGTTACCCCACTCCTGCACTAGAGCACATCGAAAGAACAGCTCGTCGATTGTTATGAGATCCTAATCCCTTGATTGGGCCTCTCCCATGTCTTTCCAGAAGATCCGAATTGGTTACCTAAACCTTGGATGCCCGAAGCTCGGTCGACGCATTATGTTCAGTTGGAATAACATGGTGATCACCCCTTGTTTCTCACATTGGGCTCGACCCGCGTGAGCTTAGGGAATGACCCCTGGACATTTCATGGATATAACAGATGAGTATAAATCCAACATCGATAATAGAACTCATGTATGCTATGGAATTAAATAAATTAAAACATGAAAGTATGATTGAGAGTTTCTAATCCTTACACCACTTGGGGGGTCTATCTCTCCCATTGACGAGTTGACCTCGTCAAAAGAGAGTTTCAGTTCTGCCACCCTATGACTTGTGGCATCTTGGAGTTGCTCCCACCTACTCAACTCTCTCTCCTCCTCAGCAATGATGGGGCACAATTCATCAGCCTCAGTTTGGGAACGCTCTACGTTAGCCAGAATGATGGACATTTCTTCGGAATCCTGCCTCATACGCTCTTCTGCCTCTGCCAGCCGGGCCTTAAATTGTAAGATCTGATCTGATTGTGCATTGAGAGAGGCTGAGTGTTCATCCACACAGATCTGTAGCCGTTGGATCTCATTTTCAGCCCCCGGAGCTTCTTGATGTTCATCGCCTTCCTCCGCTGCCAGCCCACACTGAGGCCACGATCATACTCCCGGATCTTTTCCGCTATAAGATATCAGATGAGCAGGTGAGGGTGCTAGGCATACACTACCCCAACACAAAGTTTGCGCAGCCAAAAGAGAAGTCTATCCATCGCATCTATTCATAATACATGGGGGGTCTTATCGAAAAAGTGCATGATCAGCTTCCATGATTGGCGGCGGACTATCTTGTTGTCCTCTTTGTCAGAAGTTGTTTCATCCCAGTCCGCACGGTTGGTAGGCTCATATGCAGGGTATGACCTTAGATAATATTCAGCGGGATCTAAAACTGGTGTTGGATCAGGCGTGGTTTCTGGAATCGGTGCAGGTGTGGCGGGACTTGGGTTGACCGCTCGATCCTCATCGTTGGACCCCACCTCAATGACCTCAGGCACGACCTCGCTGGCGGTCCCAACAATGATAGGGAGCGTTGCAGCTCAGTTGGGCTGGGTATCTATCTCCATGAATACTGGCATTCCCCTGAGAGGGGCGCCACCAGAAATCCGGACCAACCTCGCCGTAGCGGCCCATGCTAGTCGAAGAACTGTATGTAACAGGAAAGGTCGTGGATGTCAGTTATCACGATCAATGTGTGGAAGTAATGAGCTCAGCAGAGAGGAATTATAGAGATCAAATGCCTAGTCCCGCTCCTAGGGTGATGTCGATGGGACCCCGAAGCATGGACCTCCGTATATTGTCGGAAGGTCCAGAAATTCTGGAGGAGCCACCTTGGGTGTGCTAGCCCCACCATGTGCAGAACTATACACGGCCAGAGGTGTGGGTTATGAGGGTCCTGCATCAGCACCCATCGAGTGGAGAAGGTACTCCTGTGCGATTCCGATGTTGTTAAAGAGGCCATAATGACCTGAGAGCAGACCCTGAGGAAAGAAACTTGGAATTTTTCCTCGAGAGCCTCCATGAAATCGTCGAGACCTGAGTCTTGATCGCTGACTTCTCTTTCCTCCAACGGGCTCCCTCCACCGGCCTCATCCCCCCCCCCCCCCCCCAGAGGATTTTTCTGATTCTTCAGGTATGGGGAAACACTCTCTTAGCTCAGCAGCCGATAGTTGTGGGGGAACCGTCTGATCCAGCAGTACCATCACCCAGTCTGTCATTGGACACCGGGCACACCTAGAATGCACGAAGTCCTCCAGCTCAACCAGATATTGCTCCTCCTCCACAGGGGATACTGCAAAATCGGCCCAGATAGGGCCTATACCCGGTAAATCCATCCCGAGATGGTTTAGGTGTTTCCACATCTCGGGTGGGCTGAGGAATTGCCGGTTGATGTCCTAAATGTCCCAGGCCTCTATGAAAACATCATTCTATGGCATGTGAATATGGCGAAGATGTTTCCCCGGGGCCTGAGTAGATATCTTGTGGAATCCCCTCGGTGGCCGCCCCTCCAGATGGCTCTACTCTCCTGGGACCACTGGATCCGCTGCCGCTATTGGATCTGCCGCCACTTCCTCACCCTCATCTAGTACAGGTCTCGCCGCCATGGCAGCCCTACCACCGCAAGAGTCCCATTCCGCCTTATGGCCCCAACCTCAAGATGGGGAAGGATCTCCATAACTAGCTCTAACAGTTGGTCTCTTCATCGTTTCCCCCGAATAAGCTACCTCCCAGCTTATGGCGTACTCCTTCACCAGTCCGAAGGCTGCAGTAGGCGGAGACGATTCATTCTACATTTTCTCGTCTTCCTGTGTGAACATGAGCCACAATTTCCTCATCACACACAGGTGATCCTCATGTCGCACATCCAATTAGTCCCACGGATTCAGTCACTGCACGCACCGAAATTGCCTTGAAAACCGGTGTGGGGTGTACGACTCACAGAGAGGCTCGTGGTCCACTCTTGCCACCAAGACTCCACCTCTAAAAGCCAGGAGATAGGCTCGGTGCTCTTCCGTTCCCCGACCATCATTGGTGAATACCCCCGTCGGCAATGGAAATAGGTGAAAATTAAACTCGTCCACCTTCCACACCTATTTTAGTACCAACGGTATGGTCAATTTGGCCGGAAAGCTCCCGACAGCATTCAGGATGGAAGGGCGAAAGTTTGACCCCGGAGGCGAGATGGGGTTCGGGTATTCGTAAGCCCCCCTGATATGCGCCGTGATCCACCCATAAAGAAGATGGATGGTCCCACATATCCTCTACGACCTCTTCCCCTCACTAACATTCCATAGCATCTTGTACAATTTGGCAAGCATCAGAATCCCAAAATTGACCCTCCCTCCTGTGGCCAGCATGGATACCATGATAAATGTTCTAGGCCACACCACCATGTTGGTATCCCTCACTGGTAGGATCCAACCGCAGATAAGGTCTGCGATGAACGCTGCCAGTCTGACTATCGGCTGCTATTCATTATTGACACTGAAACCCCAGGTCTTCCACTGGTTGTCCTCCAAGAGCCTCCAGTATGAGTGCTCCTTGCCCCGTTGATCCCCCTTCATGAAAGTCCCGGGACTTGTAGGAAACTGTCGATCCACCAGGATGTTCAAAAACTTTTTGAACCAATGCTTGAAGTGGAATTCCCTCACCGCCTCCCTATCCTCCCCTAGAAAAAGCCCCCTCAGTGCCATCGCCAGCCGCGACATCTGCTCTGGATCCTCCCACATGCTCATGATGGGGAGGAACTCATCATACATAGCCCCCAATATCTTGACCCCCGAAATCTAGTGGATATCTCACAAACTTATGTCGACCTCCCCATGGTGCATGTAAAAGGTGTTGGTCCTAGACGACCATCTGCTCAACAGCTCTGGCATTAGCTGCTTCGGTTGATATATGTGGAATTTGGAGGCCCAATCCACCTCATAAAAACCCACTCTCCCCAGCTCAGATCCAAACTCCTCACACGAGGTTCCTACCAAGTAGTCCATGCCAAATCGTCTGTGAAGTTGCCGCCCTGGCGCATGTCCCACTCCTCGGACCACCCCTTCTTTGAATCCCTCAAAGCTGCCTTCAGTATTGTATGGTACAGAGGAGGGGACTTCTTAGGCTTCAATTCCTGCCCATCAATGTTATTCAGGAGGTTGTATAGGTAGTCAGTAATGATGGGTGTGAATTCCTCCCACACATGGGTCGTCGACCGCCCTGAACCATTGGCGCTGGCATGACGTGCTCCTAAACCATTATGTTGGTTCGTCCCTACATTCCTCAGGGATGAAGACGTCATCCCTCAGCCTGAAGCCATACAAGGGAATCCTCCTGCACTAAGGATAGTTCTTTTGGCTCTCCGATAGTAGCTCCATCAATGAACTATGGTCCGAGTGGCTACGGACCAACTCTCCTAGACCCTCAAAGCTCGCCATCTCATCGCTCTGGGCGGCGTCTGCAAGTACCCCATGGTCAGCTTCTTGATGGGCCATTTGATTTTAAAACTTCCAAAATTCTCAAGTTGGGTCATGAAGCTTGTTCGCAGAGATCGTCCGCAAAGCCAATTCGCAAAGTCTTGCCTCAGCCTTCGAGCGCAAGCTCGTGTAGCGCTGTCATGGAGTCGAAGACTCGCAGTTCACCACGGAGCCCGATTCGCAGAGAGTAGTCACGAAGTACGCGGAGCTTCGCAAATCGAGAGCACAAAAGGACAAATTTGCAGAGAAGGGAATGGAAAAAAGAGAGGTCAGGTCCCCTATTTATAGGAGGCGGCCTTCGGAGCTTCGCGGCGCGTCCAGATCGGGCCGAGCATCGTGGCACGCTCCATCTGCACATCAGTTGTCCACCTCGTGAGCCCACTTTACAGTCCATCTCTACAACCGGTCGAAGATTTTGGTGATTGACCCTCAGACATTGAACCCTGATTTCTCTGCGACTTCAAGTCTGAGGGGGGTATTTTTTGATGCCAAAATAATGGAAGAACACTAAGAGACAAAAGCCTCAAGGGATAGCCTCACGAAGACCTTTTGCGAAGCAAGGAGGCGGACCCCTCCATGAATGCCTTTGATGTTCGCGAGCCTACCACGAAGCAAGGAGGTGAACCCCTCCACGAACGACTTTGATGTTCTCAAGCCCGCCGCGAAGCAAGGAGGCGGACCCCTCCGCAAACGCCTTTGACGTTCATGAGCTTCCCGCGAAGAAACCAAGACCCTATTCGCACCGGGTAAGCTCTAATTCACGGCGCCTCTTGCCTATAAATATTGGGCTCCTCTCGAGCCCAATGGACAGACAAAATTACCTTTCGACTTTCTAGCTCCCAAATCGTGAAGCACCCTTTGTTATGTGAATCCTGAGCTATGTGAGGTAATTTTGCTCTGCGAAGTGCCTCCTCCTTGCCTTGTTTTAATCCCATCTTCCAAGAGGGATGCCTTTCGCGAAGCCCAAGGGCCTTTGTGGAGGAAGGGGATCCCCAAGGGGACCCGAGTCGTTGCACAGTGTTTATGCTTCGCGAAGCACCCCTCTTGTACACGTGATCCACATGCCAAGGCAGGGTCACTATACTTTGCGAAGCACATCGCTTCAAGACACTTTGATTCGTGAGGAACATGTGCTCTGCGAGGCAGTGATCCGTGAATGCCTTTCCACTTCATGAAGAACCTCCCATATTCACCTCTACCCTATACTAAGGCTGAGGCACCGCACTTCGCGAAGCACACCCCTTTGCAAAATATTTATGCCATGCGGAGTGGCATAGCTTCTCAAGGCCCCTGCCTGTGAACCCACCTACTTTCAATTCCTCTTTCTGTGCGACCCTCCAGGTTCGTAGGATGTGATTTCAATGTCTCTTGGACAATGCGTCCTATTGCATTGCTTCGCCCCATGCTTCTTCGCATACGCACGCTAACAGCTATTGCTTATTCTCATAGCAATGTTAACGTGGACCCCCCAGCGGATTGCTCCATAACACCCCCCAGTCACGGCATTGCTGGTGCCTTCCCTCCACCAAGGAGAAGAGGGTACCAGTTATGTATGTCCTAGGGGTGTGGATCACACCCACTTCTTCCGAGCTGCTGGATGTTAAACTTCCAAGCGCTTTCATCCTAGCACATGACGTTAAACTGTGAGGGGAGAGAGTCACATGGGATTTTTCACCCTTTCCCTCTCTCTCTGGGATTTGACGCCACTAGGCCTCCATCTTGGAGTAAGTCCCAGCTTCCATGATGAAGACTAGAGAGGGGATAATGGGCTCCAGACTCCTCCTTTCTTCTTCGGTCCCAAATCCCTCTCCCTTTGGGCTTCATCACTCCAGGGCCTCCATCCTGTAGTAATTCCCAGTCTCCATCTCCCTAGGCTTCCTAGATCCTAATCCCCACTCCATTTACCACAAACGCACCTTTCATGACGTGACCGTCAGGTCTTTGTAGCCTCTTATTTCTCACACTGATCATGACTCACGTGGGCTTAGAGTAAGCATTGACCGTGGAACCACCACCTTGGGCCGCCTCAGAATGTAATCCCCATACCATCCTGAACTACAGGGACTTTGATCCATGTCAAGGCATGGTACGTAGGAATCCCTCACAAGGTTCAAGCCCCACACACCTTGGGTTGCCTCAGAGTGTAAGCCTCATATCATCTCGAACTACGGGGACTTTGATCCACGTCAAGGCATGGTACGTAGGAAGCCTCCATGAGGTTCAAGCCCCACACACCTTGGGTCGCCTCAGAGTGTAAGCCCCATACCATCCCGAACTATGGGGACTTTGATCCATGTCAAGGCATGGTATGTAGGAATCCTCCATGAGGTTCAAGCGCCACACACCTTGGTCCGCCTTAGAGTGTAAGCCTCATACCATCCCGAACTACGGGGACTTTGATCCATGTCAAGGCATGGTACGTAAGAAGCCTCCCTAAGGTTCAAGCCCACCATTCGGTCATTCCGACCCCATTCACGTTGGTTCACCAACACCTGGGCAGGCTAGAGTGTAAGCCCCACACCCTCACACAATGAAATACAAGGTCTTTTATCCATGATAAGGCAGGGTACGTTGGAAGCCTCCTTGAGGTTCAAGCCCAACACCCGGTCATTCCGACCCCCCTTTACATCGATTCACCAAAAACCCTACTGGAACTACGTGGGATTTTTCATGTTTTCTGGACAGGGTACGTAGGAAGCCTCACCAAGGTTCAACCCCATCCAGCGGTAAGCCGTTGTCATCATCATTCAGCGGTAAGCCATTGTCAACCCCACTCAGTGGTAAGTCGTTGTCAACCCCGTTCGGCGGTAAGCCGTTGATGTCACCAATCGATGGAAAAACATCTCCAGATGAACTATGTGGACTTTGATTTCCTACCACGGGGATACGTAGGAAGTCTCTTCGAGACTCAAGCCTAATATCACCATCGTCCTTACGATGGTTTCATCCCATTTCCCCTCCACTTCATCTAACTCTCCATCATCCATCCTTGTCTTTACCCAGGCCGCAACATCCCGGTAGGATCGTTCCAATTCACCTCCTCACTGCCCCAGGAAGTGGTCGGGAAACGAACCATTCATTAGATCCGACACCGGTGTTCCCTCAAGAGGTTACACCTATTTTATCAACTTCAGTCAGTGTCCTGATCAGCCCGATACGTCTCCACTGGACGCTAAACTTGTGGAATACCCTGTGTTAAACATGGGAAGTTGAGGAAAACCTCAGAGACATGCCTATGGCATAGGATTACCCGCATTCGATGTGGGATTACTCGGGCTTTCATTCCCCCGATAAGCCCTATAATAAGGGGAAGAAGATCAGACGCGCCGGTGTTCCAACGCCTAGACATGCCAGCGATGCCTCAACGTGACTATTCCCCCAACTGAAGGTTTCTACCCTGACCGAACCCCTTGGATTATCCTAACAGAAGCAGTGTAATTAACCGGCGTCCATGAAAATATGGCACTGGGAAGGGTTTCATGAACTACGTCTTCATCTATAAGGGAGACCTGGACTAGGTGATGAGTTCCGAGGAGGAATCCATGGAAGGAAGAACCTACATCCCATCATCTCATTTTGATCAAGGAGCAAACGTCCCAGAACAGGGAGCAGATGCTGCCCGCCTTTGGAAAGAGGGAATACGGAGCAACAGAACAGCACTGACGTCCCTCGAGCAAGACGGATGCACACGCCCCGACGAAAGAATCAGAAACACTAATCCATTATAATATTTTTGGGACAATGAGAAAATAATCAATTCATAGAGATAAGTACTTTATTACTTTTATTGATCACTTTAATAACATTACTTGTGTCATGTATATGAAACACAAGTAAGATGATCTGAAAAAAGTTTAAATTTTTCCTGAGGAAATATGAGAATGAATGTTTGTATTCAATGAAGAAGTTGAGAACAGAAAATGGAGGTGAATAAAAAAATGAAGAACTTGAATGTTATCGTGTGAAGCATGGAATTCAGAATGAGTTCAGTACACCATACACTCATTAACAAACTGATGTTGCTGAAAGTAAGAATATAAGTTTGGTTGAAATGGGAAGAAATATGCTTCTTGAACATGGTCCTTATCATAAATTTTGGAGGCAATCCATGATCACCGCTATGTATATTCAAAACCTATATTTCTATAAGAAAATTTCATATATGACCCTATATAAAATGTTTTATTAAAAAACTCTGAGTTTGAAACACTTAATAGTTTTCAGGATTCCATGAATCATAATGAAGAATGGTGGAAACCTTTGAAAGATTGAGCAGAGTGGTGAAGATAATGTTTTTCTTGGTTGCAAAATGGAAAAAAGAGGATATAGATATTTCAACAAATAGTTATGAAGATTAGTTGACTATTTATGTGAAAGTTATTCAAAAATAAGAGGAATGTGAAAAGACGTATGAATATAAGGAATATGAATAAAATGGAATATATTTTTTTTATAATTCTAATAATGATACTGATAATAGTAGTCATACATAGAAAGAATAATCAGAATCAGCTATATCTAGTGATGAGGAAGAATCTTGAAAATCTCATCCGATATTGAGAAATAAAGTATAAGCTCAAAACATTATTGGTGATCAATATCAAAGGGTTCAAAAAATAATAATAATTTCACATACTTCTTTTCCTTCAAAATTCGAGTTAAAATATGTGAATGAATATTTTGAGGATTCGAAATGGGTTCAGGATATGAATGAAGAGCTGGATCAGAAAGAAAAGAATGATATACTGGAACTCATACCTAAAAAAATGAAACAAAATTTATCCGTGAAAATTGGGTTTTCCAGAACAAGAATAATGAAGATGGTGAACTGATAAGGAACAAAGAAAGATTAGTGTGCAAGGGTTACTCATAGACTGAAGTCATTAATTTTGATGAAACTTTTTCTGTAGTGGGAAGGTTAAAATAAATCAGAATCTTTCGTGATATTTCTTCACAATGTATTTACAAAATTTTTTAGATGGATGTAAAATTGTCATTTTTTGAATGGTGATCCTGATTAGGAAATTCATATTGAACAACCATGTGGATTTTTTGTCGGGGAAGATGAAATTTTTGTTTGAAAGTTTAAGAAATCCTTGCATTGGAGAAAACAATCTACGATAGAATGTTATTCCAAAATGGATACTTGCTTGAGAATGAAAAATTCTAAGAAAGGAAGTGTTGATAGTAATAATTATATCAAATAAATTCAGAATGTTTCCATAATTTAAATATTTTTCATGATGACATTATATTTGTTGGGAATGATGAAATAACTTTTGAAATTTTTTATTAAGAGATGAAAAAGGTAGTTTGATATTCCCATGCTAGGAGAGAAGAATTATTTTATTGGGTTACAAATCATATAAAAGAAGAAATACATTTTTATTTCTCAAGAAAAGTATGATAAGGAACATCTTAAAAAGTTCAGCATGGAAAATTTGAAACTAGTTTTCATACTAATTTCTTAGGAAACCAAGTTGTCTAAATATAGATAAGGAAAATAAGTTGATCCTAAAGAGTTTCTAAAGTCGATAATAATTTTATTGTATTTGAATTCCTGAACACAGACATTTTTTTATGTTGTTTACTTATGTACATGATTTCAAAGGGATCTAAAAGAATCAAATTTGTTGGAAGGAAAAATAATTATAAGATATATCGAACGACCACTAAATTTCATCATCAGGTAAGATATCTCATAAAGTATTGGATTTTTATGTATAAAAATACTAATTATGCATGAAATGATGATGATAGAATATCCAAATCCAGTGGAGATTTCTTTCTAGGAAAAATTTGTGGTAGTTGGCATACAAAGAAATATAATCCATCAACTCTTAGCACTGATAAAGATGAGTATATTTATTCTAATAAAGCTTCTACATAACTTATGTAGATGGAGACTCTGTTGAAAGACATACTTGGAAAGATGTTTTCTGACAGAAAATGTTCATCACAGTCACCTTCAGTCCAGAGTGAATGAAAGATCATAATGATAAATTATTTTTGAGTATACATGGATTCGATAAAAATCTAACTATGTTTTTTAGATCTTGTAGTTCTTATAAATCATAATTTATCTAAAAGCATGTGATTATTTCCTTGTTAAGGAATGGGGGAGAGCTGGTACTGCCAATAATTTTAAGGGTTGGTTAGAAGGAAATATATTCCTAGAATAATGGGAAGTTACAAAAATTTCCATTGAAAATCATTTGATATTAAAGAAAATATTAAAACTTCTCCAAAATCATGAGAAATCCATAATACAAGATGAATTTTGTTAAAAAATATATTTTTTGAAAAAAATACTTTCCGATCTCAGTCCATCGGTGTGAGAAACCCGTATGTAGATTTTTTGTAAGGCCGTAATGATTTTTTCGGAACGTGACTAATAAAGATGATGGTTTTTCATTAGATCGATATTTTAAAATATATAAATAATAAGAGAAATAATTTATAGAATGTGGATAGTGTGTATCCTTATCAGAAGAGGAAAAAAGTTGTTAAAGACAAAGCTGATGGAACCGGTCCATCAGACGCGGTGTGCCACTGAGAATCAGAGTCATACTGACATTGATCATCAGATGCAAATCAGAGGTAGAATTGTATTGTTGGGAGTTTTTGGAACCAACAAAAGGAAAAGGAATGTAGTGTTTGTTGGGACTAATGAGAAATAGATTAGAGATAATTCTAAAATGTTGTCAAACATTTTCGTCAAGATGAACTTTTGGTTAAATAACATTGATTGTTAAGTGGGTCGAGATAAAAGAGAACTCCGATATGTTTTTAACTTGTGGGTCATGATCCAGCAGACTGAAGCTAACACCATTTATCAAAGTGAAGTAGAGACTAATTCATCATATATAATCTTACATTGATAACATCATCAGACTTTGGATCATTGGTCTTAGTAAAAGAAGAAAAAGGATTTTTATTAAAATAACCACCAAAAGTATTGTCAACTAGGATCTTTAAAGGTTTTTTAAAGAATTTTTGAAATTATTTTCTATGGGATATTGATGTCAAAAAGGTTTAAAATAAAATATTTGTAGATGCTATTTTGAGGTTGATGAATATGAAATACCACCATAATGAGAAGTATTCAGTTTTTATTTGTTTACAAGAGGGTTAAGAGAATCAGAGTGACCATATGCTTCCATCGACATAAAAAGTCAGTATGAAAATCCGAATCAGACTGGATATTGTTACAAAATTATTAAACGGGTTGATGTTGTGAGATGATTCGAGAGGGTTTGAGAATAAGCAATAAGTTTTGAGAATCGGTGATGAAGCCAAAGATGAATCCAAAATTAAAGTTTAATTTATGTTTTTGGAATTTTTTTGAGAGGGAATGTTTTTCAAAATCTTGAATAAACCTTATTTAGTCCACTTATAAATAGAAGAAGTATTTTTTTACATTCCAGAAACTTTTTCATGAGAATAGATAAGGTGGAGCACTAAATGTTTATAGAGAGAATAAGTTTCCATATTTGGCTTTACTGAGAACTTTTTCATATAGAATATGAATGGAGAAGAGATAAGATCATAATCAGATTTTCCAGATTAGACAGAGACATCATATTGGGTTTTTGAGGCTGAGGAATTTGTTGTTCAGAATAGTTGTAGTAGTATTCTGTAAAAAATTTATTTATCAGACTGAGCAATCGGACAAGGGATATCAAACTGAGAAATCAGAAAAATTATCATTAAAAATTCCAAGAAGTTCTTACCTACTACTAGTTATAAAAGTTAAGAAATTTTTAATATATTATATCCTAAAATATTGAGAAGCAGCACAGTAACATGTTTTGAAGAAACTATTGAATGTTTATTGAATTGTTAAATAACTTTTATTTTTCTATTTTGTTCTACTTAAATCACATGCATTGTTTTATTGAACATAGTGCTACACCATTGTAAGAGAATAACATACTCATTTTATCCACACAAAAGGATTGTTTTATATTGTATTGTGTGGTATCAGATTGTTTCTATACCATACCAAGGACATAGATACTCTTGTTAAGTATTGAACCTTGCAAATTCTTGTGATTCTATGGATGTGTAATTGTTTTTTTTTCAGTGAAATTAATTACTCTTTAATATGATGTGACTGTTGTCTCCAAAATAATGAAACTTAAGATGAAATATATCATTGATTCACCCCTCATTCTCTAAGAGATACTTGATCTTGATTGGGAAATTATTGTAACTAGGAATCTATAATATATGCACCAAAAACCATTTTCCAATCTGACATCACTGTTAGATACAATGTTAGGTCTTTTACACCATTTTCTAACACCATGGATCAATTTGTGATTTTTAACACATGAACACCCATAGAGAAATGTTAATTCCTATGGATTATCAAGTTTAAAATTTATAAAAAAACATAATCATTAAAACTAAACTATAAGATCATAGTATAGATTACATCTGGGGTTGAACCCATAGAGAAAATTCTTATAAAAACTAATGTGAAATATCATGACTATTGAAAGTAGGAAAACATAAAATTAGAGTCTAATTGATGAAGGTCAACCAATCATAGAAAATCCAAGATAACAGATCAGTGAAGTTAAAATAAACAAATAGACATTTTTACATTAGTATCGGATCAAATTGAACAAATAGTCATGCATCTACACTATAATAAATAAACCTCATTGTTTTATGATCATGTTCATTAGATCAATTAAGAACTCGGAGATCCAAAAACCATGATTAAATATAGGACTTAAACTCCATTATGGTCAAAAAAGAACATAATAACTGGTTAATGTAATAAAAAAATCTCCTCAATCGATGATCATTGTACATGGTTTAAATAAAGAAGAAAATATAATAATAAATAATGGAATGAAAAAACTCAACATATAATATTATAGAAAAAATTGTATAATGAAACCACCCTTCATTATATAGATTTTCAAAAATAAAATTAATCCCCATTCTAATCATGAGTGAGAACAAAGACTAACCAAACTCTAGCCTCAAAACTCAATAAAATGAACCCCATATGGGTTGAAACTAGATTCTTCCACAGATGAATGAATTCTATGGGTGTTGGAGCAGCCTTTATTTATAGGAAAAAACTACATCCCTTGAATCATTATATATATTAATATCTATCCTACTTGTTTATCTTCACCTTAAAATCCTCATAAATAATATTAAAAATGAGTGGAACAATGCCTTTATCCTCCCAAAACATATCTCCAATAATAACACAAAGATAGAAGAAAACCTATCATTTATATCTATAGATATAAAAACAACATCATAATAGTGTAATTCATTGGAAAACCCGATATAACTATTTAATTTACTTTTATATAATTTTTTATTTCCAAAAAACAATTGAATCACCTACCCTTCTACAATCATCATCCCATGAAAACAATATGTTATTCATTACTTAACCTTGATGCAATGAACTCTATCACGGTGGAGGGAACCATCTCACAATATAAGGTTCTTCCCCATGATTTATTTATTCACCACAGTTCAAACTTTTCTTCATCATTGCAACAATACCTCATAAACCAAGAAATAATAAATTCTATAGGATCATTATCAATTCTCATGCATGCAGATGTTCATAGTGTAATCCATTAGGTTTCCGGTACTATAGATTTGGGTTTTTTCAACACTACTGTAATGAACCAATCTTATTGAGTAGTATATTAACTTACTCTTATTGATTTAATAAGATGTTAATGGTTAATGAAGAAAGAGGAGTCGATGGCTTCATCCAGTAGACTCGACCCTTATGAAGCCCACTTATCAGAGCTTAGGAAGGAGGTAGCATCTGTGGGCTTCGCTTTGGACCAAGCCCAAGCCGAGCTCCAGCGTGTCAAGATTGAACGAAAACGCTTGCAGGAGAAGTTCAAGTTAGTGGAGATTGCTACTAGGGCAATGTTATCTGAGCCTCCCTCAGATTCTCTCACCATATCACACCTTACACTTAGGTCTTATGCCAGTGTTATAAGGGGCTATGTGATGAGACCCTAGTTTCCTTGTGTAATACTCTCGGGTGAATAAATTGAGATTTCTTCCTTTAGTGATGTTTGTGAAATTTCAAATGTCTAGATAATTTTAGAATATATTTTATTGATGAATTTTGAAAAAGGGATATTTTGAAATATTTATGTAAACCCTAAATAACTAATGATGTGTAATTATTTTCAAAAAATGGTCTTCTACAAAAGTGTTCATTAAGGAATTTGGAGTCTAATAAGATCAACTTAATTTTTGATGAATAGTAAATTATGAATAGTGTTTTTTAATTAAAAATTAAATTAAAAATAATTAGAAAATTATTTTTATAAAAATGACTTTATTTTTGAACTCAGAGCATCGATATTATGTTATGGTAATTTTTGGGGATTTTTCTGAAAAAAATGAATTTTCAATGAATAGTGTTTTTATTTAAAAATAAAATTAAAAATATTTAGAAAATTATTTTTATAAAATGGATTTCATTTTTGAAATCAGAGCATTGATATTTGGTTAAGGTGAAATTTTGGGATTTTTCTGAGAAAGTTGAATTTTTAGTGAATAGTAAAAATACAGTTTTAGGGTTTCGGTATGTTTAATGACATCATAACGGTGTCATGATGATGTCATGAGATCTTTTGAGGGTTGGCCGGCCAAGGGTGATGAATTATTGTTTTGGGGGCCCCATGTGGCCTAACTCCATGATAAATGCCAAGGGAGAGCACATGGGTTTGAGAAAAGCACATGTGAGGTGTCCCTTGGCCATTAATGCTTTGTCCCCTCACTTTCCCTATAAATACCCACCCTTTCCTCCCTTAGTTTTCACTCCCAACTCTCCCCCAACGAAGTTCTGGTCTTATTACCTTCCAAGGAGTCCTCCAAAGGTGCCCCAAGCCCTCAAGGTCCAATCCTTTGAGTTTCAAGAGTCACGTTTTAAGGTAAGGGATCTGACCCCTCTCTTTCTTTTCATATAATCTCTTTTATGTCATTCCTATTATGCTCCATGTTTTTATGTGAGAGGATGTTCTTTTATATTCCTCTTACTTCCCTTTCATGTTTATATGATGAGAGATCCCCTCTTACTCTCATCATTTCGTTTTATGAAAGTTTAAGTGACGCCGTTAGGCTGCCGAATTTTTAAGGGATTCTTTCACCCTTCTCATTTTTCAAGTTCAATTTTCATGTCAAGTCTTTCAAGTTCCTTTTTATTATGTTGGGGTATGATCTCTATATCTATCATACTGATCTCTTATGATCATATGATGAGGGACCCTATTTGATCTTGTCAAATCATTTTCTTTTGAAGTTAAGTGACGCCGTAAGGCTGCCGAATTTTCATAAGAGAAATCTAATCTTTTTTCCTTCCATGTTTTTCATTTCAAATGGTATGTCCCTCAAATTTCATTACCATGTCCATATGTCCTTCTTTCTCTTTCACCCTACTGTTTTATGGATCATTTATGAGTGGGTGACCCATGTCCCCTCTCATTTAAATGTTTTCTAAAACCCCGAAACTTAGCCGTTATGCTGCAGAATTTTCCCCTCAAAATCCCTCTCTCTTTTCTCAAAAATTATTTTATGTTATAAAGTGAATACTCAAATCTCCTATTTCTACAAGGGTATTCGCATATATACCAAAATGTTCTATTTTAAATTCTGGGATTTACATACATGAGACCCACCTTCCTTTTCTGTGGGTTTTAAAGTGATATAAAGATCATGTCTTTAAAGCAGTTTTTTAAAAAGTTATGATTATGAAATGAAACCCATTTCCTTTATGCTATATGGGTTATTTATGAAATGTTTGATGATGATATATGTGGCTCACATGATAATAAAGGCAAATTTAAGGGTGCGCTCTGATAGCGCTCCAATGCATTGGGTAATGATGTAACCACTAGAGATTACAATTTTCACGATACCTTGGTGAATAACCTTGGTAATTTTCAAATGACACCTTGGGGATGGACCTTGGTGATATGTTCATGATTGTCTATGTTAAATGATGTAGCCACATCTTCAAGTTATGAAAAATGTTATTTTTTTTATGAAATGCCTCATGATTTCTTTCTCATGCCTTAAAGTTCTTTTCATGTCCTTATTGAAGTATCTCAAGTTCACTTGTAAAATGTCCCTCTTGTTTCCCTTACTGGGCCTTCTGCTCACCCTTTCTTTTTATGTATGTCCCCAGGTTATGAGGTGCAGTAATGAACCTAGAATGAACTTAAGGAGACGCCTTTCAAGTGTTTAAGAAGAATTTTTTTTATGTTGTTTTCATGTATTATGTTCCTGGTTTCCAAGACACTAGACCTTAAAGATCCTCAGTTTTGTGTAATGTAATGAAAGTTTATGTTATAAAATGGCGGGTTTCCATAGTTGGTATCAAAGGATGGTTTAGTTATTTGTGGAAATTAGGATACAAAAACTTTAGGAAGAACCCTATAGAAAAGTTTAAATATAGGAAAACTTCCTGGTATTTTGGTAAGTATTGAGTAAGTGGTCTATAAAACAAATACATCCCTGTCTGGATACGAGCAGGTAGAGGCGGCTCTGGCACAGATGTACATAGGGGTAAAACCTGAAAACATTGCTTTGAGCTAGACTCGAACGGGAACTGGTGCACGATAACGGGCCTTGCTGCACTCTTGGTTACGACACTCCCGGGGGATATGTTTGGTTAATCACATGCTTTTTATGAATCATTATGAAGGAATTATAGAGAACTATAATTGTCTAAGCACGAAGTCTTAGTTAAAAGATTCATAAATGAAATAAGTTTCTCACTAAGGTTTTATTCTTTTAGAAAATGGTGGGCAATAGGAGAAACCGTGCCGATGGTGACCGCAATGCACCATGTGCTGACGGCCCTCCGATGGAAGCCGGAATGGAAACATTCATGCGAATGATGAACCAACTGACTCAAGTTATGAGTAATAACTTGAATCAAGCTGAGAGGCCGACCTCACCACGAAGGGAACAACTTTCTGTTGAGTCCTTCATGCATCAACGACCGCCAACATTCAGTGGATCTACTGACCCATTGGTTGCGGAACAATGGATAAGCTCCATTGAAAAGATCTTTTCTGTACTTCATTGTTCGGAACAAGAAAAAGTCACCCTTGATGTTTACCGCCTAGAGGGAGAAGCTGATCAGTGGTGGTCACTGATCAAAAACACGAAGCCACGAGGAGAGATGGAAGCTATGGAGTGGGAATAATTTCGGGGGATTTTCTTTAACAAGTATTTCCCTCGTTCCATGAGAACGAAAATGGAGAAAGAGTTTCTCGAGCTGAAGCAGAAGGAGAACAAATCTGTTGGAACCTATGAGATGAACTTCACAAGGCTTTCCCGTTATACCTCAAGCTTTGTCATGGACCCTAATGGGAAGGTTGATAGATTCTTTGGTAGACTACGACCTCATCTGCAGAAGAATCTAGCCAACAGGGACTACGATAGCTATGAAGAAATAGTTCGAAGTGCTATGAAAGTTGAACTAGAGTTTGGGGAGACACAGTGGTCTCACAAATCTAATGAGAAGAAGAGAACTCTAGAACCGAGCCTGGGAAGAAGTTTTGATCAGGAAAGAGGTGGAAAGCATATGCAACATGCCACATGCAATAAATGTGGGAAGAAGCATCCGAGGAACTGCTTGATCGGAAGTGGAAAGTGCTATAGGTGTGGAAAAGAAGGCCATATTTCTCGGAATTGTCGTGGTGATGTGAAGCCTCAACTTCCCAACACTAACGACAGAGGAAAGATGGTTCTGGCCCTACCCGAAGTCACATGCTTCAAGTGTGGACAGCTTGGGCACTTTGCTAATCAATGTCCAAATCCGAGGGTGGTGGAGGGGAATCACCATCAACCTCAGCAGAGGCCAAGGGAGCAAGGTCGTGCTTTCGCTATCACAACAACTGAAGTTGAAGTTCCGAACGATGTGGTAGCAGGTACTCTTGTTGTCCTCTCAAAACTAGCAAGTGATTTATTTGATTCTGGTTCTACGCATTCCTTTATTTCTTCCAAGTTTGTAAAGAATATAGAATCAATCCCCGAATTTCTTGAGGTAGAGTTGTCAGTCAAGACTCCAAGTGGGATTATCCATGCATCAACAGTGTTTAGAGAATCTAGTGTTTACTTTGGTGAGAAAAATCTTATCGCAAATCTAGTAGTCATTCCCATGATGGAATTCGACGTTATACTAGGGATGGACTGGCTCTCAAAGTATAATGCTAAGATCAAATGCAGAAGTAAGGAAATCTCAATAGTCTTGAATGAACGACCTACAGTTATCTTCCGAGGAGAGATATCCCGAACTGATCCCTATCTAGAAGCACCTCCAATAGCTTTCTTTATGGAGTTAATCGGTGATGATGAAGAAGGGAAAGGGAGCATACAAATTGAAGATGTTCCGATTGTTCAGGAATACATGGATGTATTTCCTGAGGAGTTACCTGGACCTCCCCCAGAAAGAGAGGTAGAGTTCTCCATTGAACTCGTACCTGGGTCTCAACCGATATCAAAGACTCCGTATAGAATGGCAAATGTGGAGCTAGAAGAGTTAAAGAAACAACACCAAGACTTGTTGGAGAAGGGGTTTATCTGACCGAGTGTGTTTCCTTGGGGAGCACCAGTTCTCTTTGTGAAGAAGAAGGATGGATCAATGCGGCTATGCATTGATTATAGAGAACTGAACGAGATTACAGTGAAGAACAGATACCCTATTTCAAGAATTGATGATTTATTTGACCAACTTCGTGGGGCTCAATTCTTCTCTAAGATTGACCTTCGATCTGGTTATCATCAACTGAGGGTGAAGAAGGAAGATATTCCAAAGACTGCCTTCCGATCAAGATATGGGCATTATGAGTTTACTGTTATGCCCTTCGGCTTGACTAATGCTCCTGCTATTTTCATGGATTTGATGAATAGAGTCTTTAAGGACTACCTTGATAACTTTGTGGTAGTTTTTATTGATGATATTTTGATATATTCAAAAAGTCGTGAGGAGCATGAAGATCATCTGAGGGTTATTTTGAAAACTCTACGGAAGGAGAGGCTCTTTGGGAAGTTCAGCAAGTGTGAGTTTTGGTTGCAACAAGTGGCTTTCTTGGGGCACATCGTAACCAATGAAGGAATCTCGGTAGACCCTGCAAAGACAATGGTTGTGGAGGAGTGGCCTCAACCCACAACAGTAACTGAGATTCGTAGTTTCCTTGGTTTAGCGGGATATTATAGGAGGTTTGTGAAAAACTTTTCACGGCTTTCTAATCCACTAACCAAGTTGACTCGAAAAGGGGTTAATTTCATCTGGACAAAGGAATGCGAGGAAAGTTTCCAAGAGCTGAAGAAGAGATTGGTTACTGCACCTGTGTTAACACTACCCTCTATCGGAGAAGGATTCGTTATTTTTAGCGATGCATCTCTGAAAGGGCTTGGGTGCGTCCTCATGAAAAATGACAAAGTAATTGCTTATGTATCTCGACAGTTGAAGATTCATGAGCAGAATTATCCTACGCATGATCTAGAGCTGGCGGCAGTTGTTTTTGCTCTAAAGATATGGAGGCACTATCTTTATGGGGAGAAATGTGATATATACACTGACCACCAAAGTCTAAAGTATATTTTCACTCAGAAAGAATTGAACATGACACAAAGGAGATGGTTGGAGCTTATTAAAGACTATGATTGTTCAATTCATTATCACCCTGGAAGAGCAAACAAAGTCGCGGATGCATTAAGCAGGAAAGATCCTGTTGTCTTGGAAACAATGAGGATCTTAGGGGATCCCTTGATTAAAGATCTAGTAAAACTGGACATGGGAATTATAAGGAAAGGGACATCATCAACCCTATCCCAAATGATTTCCCAACCTTCATTACTAGAGAAGATCAAGAAGGCTCAAAAAGAAGATCCTTTGCTGCAGGATAAGTTCGAGGCTGTAAAGGATGGGAAGTTTCCTGATTTCAATATTGATCAAGAAGGTGTATTGAAATTTTGTACAAGACTATGTGTTCCATCTATTCCGGAGATAAAGAAAGAACTGATGGATGAAGCTCATAGCTCTACTTTCTCTATACATCCGGGAAGCACTAAGATGTATAGAGACCTTCGTGATCATTATTGGTGGGATAACATGAAGAGGGAGATTGCTGATTACACTACAAGGTGCCTGGTGTGTCAGCAAGTAAAGGCAGAAAGACAACTTCCTAAGGGGGTATTACAACCGCTACCCATACCAGTATGGAAGTGGGATAATATCACTATGGACTTTGTAACTGGTCTCCCAAAAACATCCAAAGGAAACAATGCGATATGGGTTATTGTGGACCGTCTCACCAAGACAGCCCATTTTATCTCTATTCGGGAAGATTTCTCTCTGGATCAGCTTGCCAAGATATACGTGAAGGAAGTGGTAAGGCTGCATGGGGTACCACTATCCATCGTATCTGATCGTGACCCAAGATTCACATCAAAATTCTGGAGAAGTCTTCAGCATGCTCTGAATACTGAATTGAATTTTAGTACGGCCTATCATCCTCAAACTGATGGCCAATCTGAAAGGACTATTCAGACACTCGAAGACATGTTGAGATTATGCTCAATGGAATTTAAAGGTGGATGGGATCAACACCTCCCATTAGTGGAGTTCTCCTATAAAAACAGCTTCCATGCGAGTATTCAGATGGCACCCTATGAAGCTCTGTATGGAAAGCGGTGTAGAACTCCTACTTGTTGGGATGAAACTGGTGAGAGGAAGCTTCTTGGGCCTGATCTTGTGCAAGAAATGACAGAACAGGTTCATGCCATCCAACAACACATAAAAGCTGCTCAGAGTCGGCAGAAGAGCTATGCTGACAATCGACGAAGAGACTTGGAGTTTGGTGTTGGTGACAAAGTCTTCCTTCGAATCTCTCCATGGAAGAGAGTCATGCGGTTTGGGAAGAAAGGGAAGCTCATCCCTAGGTACATTGGTCCCTATGAAATCCTTGATCGCATAGGAGCAGTGGCCTATCGTCTAGCACTTCCACCGAACCTAGATCAAGTTCATGATGTCTTCCATGTATCTCTCTTGAGGAAGTACATACCCGACCCTTCGCATGTACTGAACCCAGAGGTGGTACAACTTGAACATGACCTCTCTTATGAGGAGCAGCCATGGAGATCTTGGACCGTAGAGACAAGGTCCTACGAAACAAGACTACCCACCTTGTGAAAGTGTTGTGGAGGAATCATAAATATGAAGAAGTGACTTGGGAGCCTGAGGAAACGATGAAGCAAAAGTACCCTCACCTTTTCGACTAGGCCTCAAGTATAAATTTCGGGGACGAAATTTCTTAAGGGGGGAAGAATGTAACGACCCAATCTTTTTTAGTAGTATATTAACTTACTCTTATTGATATAATAAGATGTTAATGGTTAATGCAGAAAGAGGAGTCGATGGCTTCATCCAGTAGACTCGACCCTTATGAAGCCCACTTATCAGAGCTTGGGAAGGAGGTAGCATCTGTGAGCTTCGCTTTGGACCAAGCCCAAGCCGAGCTCCAGCGTGTCAAGATTGAACGAAAACGCTTGCAGGAGAAGTTCAAGTTAGTGGAGATTGCTACTAGGGCAATGTTATCTGAGCCTCACTCAGATTCTCTCACCATATCACACCTTACACTTAGGTCTTATGCCAGTGTTATAAGGGGCTATGTGATGAGACCCTAGTTTCCTTGTGTAATCCTCTCGGGTGAATAAATTGAGATTTCTTCCTTTAGTGATGTTTGTGAAATTTCAAATGTCTAGATAATTTTAGAATATATTTTATTGATGAATTTTGAAAAAGGGATATTTTTGAAATATTTATGTAAACCCTAAATAACTAATGATGTGTAATGATTTTCAAAAAATGGTCTTCTAAAAAAGTGTTCATTAAGGAATTTGGAGTCTAATAAGATCAACTTAATTTTTGATGAATAGTAAATTATGAATAGTGTTTTTTAATTAAAAATTTAATTAAAAATAATTAGAAAATTATTTTTATAAAAATGACTTTATTTTTGAACTCAGAGCATCGATATTATGTGATGGTAATTTTTGGGGATTTTTCTGAAAAAAATGAATTTTCAATGAATAGTGTTTTTATTTAAAAATAAAATTAAAAATACTTAGAAAATTATTTTTATAAAATGGATTTCATTTTTGAAATCAGAGCATTGATATTTGGTTAAGGTGAAATTTTGGGATTTTTCTGAGAAAGTTGAATTTTTAGTGAATAGTAAAAATACAGTTTTAGGGTTTCGGTATGTTTAATGACATCATAACGGTGTCATGATGATGTCATGAGATCTTTTGAGGGTTGGCCGGCCAAGGGTGATGAATTATTGTTTTGGGGGCCCCATGTGGCCTAACTCCATGATAAATGCCAAGGGAGAGCACATGGGTTTGAGAAAAGCACATGTGAGGTGTCCCTTGGCCATTAATGCTTTGTCCCCTCACTTTCCCTATAAATACCCACCCTTTCCTCCCTTAGTTTTCACTCCCAACTCTCCCCCAACGAAGTTCTGGTCTTATTACCTTCCAAGGAGTCCTCCAAAGGTGCCCCAAGCCCTCAAGGTCCAATCCTTTGAGTTTCAAGAGTCACGTTTTAAGGTAAGGGATCTGACCCCTCTCTTTCTTTTCATATAATCTCTTTTATGTCATTCCTATTATGCTCCATGTTTTTATGTGAGAGGATGTTCTTTTATATTCCTCTTACTTCCCTTTCATGTTTATATGATGAGAGATCCCCTCTTACTCTCATCATTTCGTTTTATGAAAGTTTAAGTGACGCCGTTAGGCTGCCGAATTTTTAAGGGATTCTTTCACCCTTCTCATTTTTCAAGTTCGATTTTCATGTCAAGTCTTTCAAGTTCCTTTTTATTATGTTGGGGTATGATCTCTATATCTATCATACTGATCTCTTATGATCATATGATGAGGGATCCTATTTGATCTTGTCAAATCATTTTCTTTTGAAGTTAAGTGACGCCGTAAGGCTGCCGAATTTTCATAAGAGAAATCTAATCTTTTTTCCTTCCATGTTTTTCATTTCAAACGGTATGTCCCTCAAATTTCATTACCTTGTCCATATGTCCTTCTTTCTCTTTCACCCTACTGTTTTATGGATCATTTATGAGTGGGTGACCCATGTCCCCTCTCATTTCAATGTCTTCTAAAACCCCGAAACTTAGCCGTTATGCTGCAGAATTTTCCCCTCAAAATCCCTCTCTCTTTTCTCAAAAATTATTTTATGTTATAAAGTGAATACTCAAAGCTCCTATTTCTACAAGGGTATTCGCATATATACCAAAATGTTCTATTTTAAATTCTGGGATTTACATACATGAGACCCACCTTCCTTTTCTGTGGGTTTTAAAGTGATATAAAGATCATGTCTTTAAAGCAGTTTTTTAAAAAGTTATGATTATGAAATGAAACCCATTTCCTTTATGCTATATGGGTTATTTATGAAATTTTTGATGATGATATATGTGGCTCACATGATAATAAAGGAAAATTTAAGGGTGCGCCCTGATAGCGCTCCAATGCATTGGGTAATGATGTAACCACTAGAGATTACAATTTTCACGATACCTTGGTGAATAACCTTGGTAATTTTCAAATGACACCTTGGGGATGGACCTTGGTGATATGTTCATGATTGTCTATGTTAAATGATTTAGCCACATCTTCAAGTTATGAAAAATGTTATTTTTTTATGAAATGCCTCATGATTTCTTTCTCATGCCTTAAAGTTCTTTTCATGTCCTTATTGAAGTATCTCAAGTTCACTTGTAAAATGTCCCTCTTGTTTCCCTTACTGGGCCTTCTGCTCACCCTTTCTTTTTATGTATGTCCCCAGGTTATGAGATGCAGTAATGAACCTAGAATGAACTTATGGAGACGCC
This sequence comes from Viscum album, assembly GCA_963277665.1. NCBI lineage: Eukaryota > Viridiplantae > Streptophyta > Magnoliopsida > Santalales > Viscaceae > Viscum > Viscum album. The sequence continues at coordinate 584,012,168 of OY728167.1, read as the reverse complement.
TTTCAAGTGTTTAAGAAGAATTTTTTTTATGTTGTTTTCATGTATTATGTTCCTGGTTTCCAAGACACTAGACCTTAAAGATCCTCAGTTTTGTGTAATGTAATTAAAGTTTATGTTATAAAATTGCGGGTTGCCATAGTTGGTATCAAAGGATGGTTTAGTTATTTGTGGAAATTTGGATACAAAAACTTTAGGAAGAACCCTATAGGAAAGTTTAAATATAGGAAAACTTCCTGGTATTTTGGTAAGTATTGAGTAAGTGGTCTATAAAACAAATACATCCCTGTCTGGATACGAGCAGGTAGAGGCGGCTCTGGCACAGATGTACATAGGGGTAAAACCTGAAAACACCGCTTTGAGCTAGACTCGAACGGGAACTGGTGCATGATAACGGGCCTTGCTGCACTCTTGGTTACGACACTCCCGGGGGATATGTTTGGTTAATCACATGCTTTTTATGAATCATTATGAAGGAATTATAGAGAACTATAATTGTCTAAGCACGAAGTCTTAGTTAAAAGATTCATAAATGAAATAAGTTTCTCACTAAGGTTTTATTCTTTTAGAAAATGGCGGGCAATAGGAGAAACCGTGCCGATGGTGACCGCAATGCACCATGTGCTGACGTCCCTCCGATGGAAGCCGGAATGGAAACATTCATGCGAATGATGAACCAACTGACTCAAGTTATGAGTAATAACTTTAATCAAGCTGAGAGGCCGACCTCACCACGAAGGGAACAACTTTCTGTTGAGTCCTTCATGCGTCAACGACCGCCAACATTCAGTGGATCTACTGACCCATTGGTTGCGGAACAATGGATAAGCTCCATTGAAAAGATCTTTTCTGTACTTCATTGTTCGGAACAAGAAAAAGTCACCCTTGCTGTTTACCGCCTAGAGGGAGAAGCTGATCAGTGGTGGTCACTGATCAAAAACACGAAGCCACGAGGAGAGATGGAAGCTATGGAGTGGGAAGAATTTCGGGGGATTTTCTTTAACAAGTATTTCCCTCGTTCCATGAGAACGAAAATGGAGAAAGAGTTTCTCGAGCTGAAGCAGAAGGAGAACGAATCTGTTGGAACCTATGAGATGAACTTCACAAGGCTTTCCCGTTATACCTCAAGCTTTTTATTGGACCCTAATGGGAAGGTTGATAGATTCTTTGGTGGACTACGACCTCATCTGCGGAAGAATCTAGCCAACAGGGACTACGATAGCTATGAAGAAATAGTTCGAAGTGCTATGAAAGTTGAACTAGAGTTTGGGGAGACACAGTGGTCTCACAAATCTAATGAGAAGAAGAGAACTCTAGAACCGAGCCTGGGAAGAAGTTTTGATCAGGAAAGAGGTGGAAAGCATATGCAACATGCCACATGCAATAAATGTGGGAAGAAGCATCCGGGGAACTGCTTGATCGGAAGTGGCAAGTGCTATAGGTGTGGAAAAGAAGGCCATATTTCTCGGAATTGTCGTGGTGATGCGAAGCCTCAACTTCCCAACACTAACGATAGAGGAAAGATGGTTCTGGCCCTACCCAAAGTCACATGCTTCAAGTGTGGACAGCTTGGGCACTTTTCTAATCAATGTCCAAATCCGAGGGCGGTGGAGGGGAATCACCATCAACCTCAGCAGAGGCCAAGGGAGCAAGGTCGTGCTTTCGCTATCACAACAAATGAAGTTGAAGTTCCGAAAGATGTGGTAGCAGGTACTCTTGTTGTCCTCTCAAAACTAGCAAGTGCTTTATTTGATTCTGGTTCTACGCATTCCTTTATTTCTTCCAAGTTTGCAAAGAATATAGAATCAATCCCCGAATTTCTTGAGGTAGAGTTGTCAGTCAAGACTCCAAGTGGGATTATCCATGCATCAACAGTGTTTAGAGACTCTAGTGTTTACTTTGGTGAGCACAATCTTATCGCAAATCTAGTAGTCATTCCCATGATGGAATTCGATGTTATACTAGGGATGGACTGGCTCTCAAAGTATAATGCTAAGATCAAATGCATAAGTAAGGAAATCTCAATAGTCTTGAATGAACGACCTACAGTTATCATCTGAGGAGAGATATCCCAAACTGATCCCTATCTAGAAGCACCTCCTATAGCTTTCTTTATGGAGTTAATCGGTGATGATGAAGAAGGGAAAGGGAGCATACAAATTGAAGATGTTCCGATTGTTCAGGAATACATGGATGTATTTCCTGAGGAGTTACCTGGACCTCCCCCAGAAAGAGAGGTAGAGTTATCCATTGAACTCGTACCTGGGTCTCAACCGATATCAAAGACTCCGTATAGAATGGAAAATGTGGAGCTAGAAGAGTTAAAGAAACAACTCCAAGACTTGTTGGAGAAGGGGTTTATCCGACCGAGTGTGTCTCCTTGGGGAGCACCAGTTCTCTTTGTGAATAAGAAGGATGGATCAATGTGGCTATGCATTGATTATAGAGAACTGAACGAGATTACAGTGAAGAACAGATACCCTCTTCCAAGAATTGATGATTTATTTGACCAACTTCGTGGGGCTCAATTCTTCTCTAAGATTGACCTTCGATCTGGTTATCATCAACTGAGGGTGAAGAAGGAAGATATTCCAAAGACTGCCTTCCGATCAAGATATGGGAATTATGAGTTTACTGTTATGCCCTTCGGCTTGACTAATGCTCCTGCTATTTTCATGGATTTGATGAATAGAGACTTTAAGGACTACCTTGATAACTTTGTGGTAGTTTTTATTGATGATATTTTGATATATTCAAAAAGTCGTGAGGAGCATGAAGATCATCTGAGGGTTATTTTGAAAACTCTACGGAAGGAGAGGCTCTTTGGGAAGTTCAGCAAGTGTGAGTTTTGGTTGCAACAAGTGGCTTTCTTGGGGCACATCGTAACCAATGAAGGAATCTCGGTTGACCCTGCAAAGACAATGGTTGTGGAGGAGTGGCCTCAACCCACAATAGTAACTGAGATTCGTAGTTTACTTGGTTTAGCGGGATATTATAGGAGGTTTGTGAAAAACTTTTCACGGCTTTCTAATCCACTAACCAAGTTGACTCGAAAAGGGGTTAAGTTCATCTGGACAAAGGAATGCGAGGAAAGTTTCCAAGATCTGAAGAAGAGATTGGTTACTGCACCTGTGTTAACACTACCCTCTATCGGAGAAGGATTCGTTATTTTTAGCGATGCATCTCTGAAAGGGCTTGGGTGCGTCCACATGCAAAATGACAAAGTAATTGCTTATGCATCTCGACAGTTGAAGATTCATGAGTAGAATTATCCTACGCATGATCTAGAGCTGGCGGCAGTTGTTTTTGGTCTAAAGATATGGAGGCACTATCTTTATGGGGAGAAATGTGATATATACACTGACCACCAAAGTCTAAAGTATATTTTCACTCAGAAAGAATTGAACATGAGACAAAGGAGATGGTTGGAGCTTATTAAAGACTATGATTGTTCAATTCATTATCACCCTGGAAGAGCAAACAAAGTCGCGGATGCATTAAGCAGGAAAGATCCTGTTGTCTTGGCAACAATGAGGATCTTAGGGGATCCCTTGATTAAAGATCTAGTAAAACTGGACATGGGAATTATAAGGAAAGGGACATCATCAACCCTATCCCAAATGATTTTCCAACCTTCATTACTAGAGAAGATCAAGAAGGCTCAAAAAGAAGATCCTTTGCTGCAGGAGAAGTTCGAGGCTGTAAAGGATGGGAAGTTTCCTGATTTCAATATTGATCAAGAAGGTGTATTGAAATTTCGTACAAGACTATGTGTTCCATATATTCCGGAGATAAAGAAAGAACTGATGGATGAAGCTCATAGCTCTACCTTCTCTATACATCTGGGAAGCACTAAGATGTATAGAGACCTTCGTGATCATTATTGGTGGGATAACATGAAGAGGGAGATTGCCGATTACACTACAAGGTGCCTGGTGTGTCAGCAAGTAAAGGCAGAAAGACAACTTCCTAAGGGGGTATTACAACCGCTACCCATACCAGTATGGAAGTGGGATAATATCACTATGGACTTTGTAACTGGTCTCCCAAAAACATCCAAAGGAAACAATGCGATATGGGTTATTGTGGACCGTCTCACCAAGACAGCCCATTTTATCTCTATTCGGGAAGATTTCTCTCTGGATCAGCTTGCCAAGATATACGTGAAGGAAGTGGTGAGGCTGCATGGGGTACCACTATCCATCGTATCTGATCATGACCCAAGATTCACATCAAAATTCTGGAGAAGTCTTCAGCATTCTCTGAATACTGAATTGAATTTTAGTACGGCATATCATCCTCAAACTGATGGCCAATCTGAAAGGACTATTCAGACACTCGAAGACATGTTGAGATTATGCTCAATGGAATTTAAAGGTGGATGGGATCAACACCTCCCATTAGTGGAGTTCTCCTATAACAACAGCTTCCATGCGAGTATTCAGATGGCACCCTATGAAGCTCTGTATGGAAAGCGGTGTAGAACTCCTACTTGTTGGGATGAAACTGGTGAGAGGAAGCTTCTTGGGCCTGATCTTGTGCAAGAAATGACAGAACAGGTTCATGCCATCCAACAACACATAAAAGCTGCTCAGAGTCGGCAGAAGACCTATGCTGACAATCGACGAAGAGACTTGGAGTTTGGTGTTGGTGACAAAGTCTTCCTTCGAATCTCTCCATGGAAGAGAGTCATGCGGTTTGGGAAGAAAGGGAAGCTCAGCCCTAGGTACATTGGCCCCTATGGAATCCTTGATCGCATAGGAGCAGTGGCCTATCATCTAGCACTTCCACCGAACCTAGCTCAAGTTCATGATGTCTTCCATGTATCTCTCTTGAGGAAGTACATACCCGACCCTTCGCATGTACTGAACCCAGAGGTGGTACAACTTGAACATGACCTCTCTTATGAGGAGCAGCCAGTGGAGATCTTGGACCGTAGAGACAAGGTCCTACGAAACAAGACTACCCACCTTGTGAAAGTGTTGTGGAGGAATCATAAATATGAAGAAGCGACTTGGGAGCCTGAGGAAACGATGAAGCAAAAGTACCCTCACCTTTTCGACTAGGCCTCAAGTATAAATTTCGGGGACGAAATTTCTTAAGGGGGGAAGAATGTAACGACCCAATCTTTTTGAGTAGTATATTAACTTACTCTTATTGATTTAATAAGATGTTAATGGTTAATGCAGAAAGAGGAGTCGATGGCTTCATCCAGTAGACTCGACCCTTATGAAGCCCACTTATCAGAGCTTGGGAAGGAGGTAGCATCTGTGGGCTTCGCTTTGGACCAAGACCAAGCCGAGCTCCAGCGTGTCAAGATTGAACGAAAACGCTTGCAGGAGAAGTTCAAGTTAGTGGAGATTGCTACTAGGGCAATGTTATCTGAGCCTCCCTCAGATTCTCTCACCATATCACACCTTACACTTAGGTCTTATGCCAGTGTTATAAGGGGCTATGTGATGAGACCCTAGTTTCCTTGTGTAATCCTCTCGGGTGAATAAATTGAGATTTCTTCCTTTAGTGATGTTTGTGAAATTTCAAATGTCTAGATAATTTTAGAATATATTTTATTGATGAATTTTGAAAAAGGGATATTTTGAAATATTTATGTAAACCCTAAATAACTAATGATGTGTAATGATTTTCAAAAAATGGTCTTCTACAAAAGTGTTCATTAAGGAATTTGGAGTCTAATAAGATCAACTTAATTTTTGATGAATAGTAAATTATGAATAGTGTTTTTTAATTAAAAATTTAATTAAAAATAATTAGAAAATTATTTTTATAAAAATGACTTTATTTTTGAACTCAGAGCATCGATATTATGTTATGGTAGTTTTTGGGGATTTTTCTGAAAAAAATGAATTTTCAATGAATAGTGTTTTTATTTAAAAATAAAATTAAAAATATTTAGAAAATTATTTTTATAAAATGGATTTCATTTTTGAAATCAGAGTATTGATATTTGGTTAAGGTGAAATTTTGGGATTTTTCTGAGAAAGTTGAATTTTTAGTGAATAGTAAAAATACAGTTTTAGGGTTTCGGTATGTTTAATGACATCATAACGGTGTCATGATGATGTCATGAGATCTTTTGAGGGTTGGCCGGCCAAGGGTGATGAATTATTGTTTTGGGGGCCCCATGTGGCCTAACTCCATGATAAATGCCAAGGGAGAGCACATGGGTTTGAGAAAAGCACATGTGAGGTGTCCCTTGGCCATTAATGCTTTGTCCCCTCACTTTCCCTATAAATACCCACCCTTTCCTCCCTTAGTTTTCACTCCCAACTCTCCCCCAACGAAGTTCTGGTCTTCTTACCTTCCAAGGAGTCCTCTAATGGTGCCGCAAGCCCTCAAGGTCCAATCCTTTGAGTTTCAAGAGTCACGTTTTAAGGTAAGGGATCTGACCCCTCTCTTTCTTTTCATATAATCTCTTTTATGTCATTCCTATTATGCTCCATGTTTTTATGTGAGAGGATGTTCTTTTATATTCCTCTTACTGCCCTTTCATGTTTATATGATGAGAGATCCCCTCTTACTCTCATCATTTCGTTTTATGAAAGTTTAAGTGACGCCGTTAGGCTGCCGAATTTTTAAGGGATTCTTTCACCCTTCTCATTTTTCAAGTTCGATTTTCATGTCAAGTCTTTCAAGTTCCTTTTTATTATGTTGGGGTATGATATCTATATCTATCATACTGATCTCTTATGATCATATGATGAGGGACCCTATTTGATCTTGTCAAATCATTTTCTTTTGAAGTTAAGTGACGCCGTAAGGCTGCCGAATTTTCATAAGATAAATCTAATCTTTTTTCCTTCCATGTTTTTCATTTCAAATGGTATGTCCCTCAAATTTCATTACCATGTACATATGTCCTTCTTTCTCTTTCACCCTACTGTTTTATGGATCATTTATGAGTGGGTGACCCATGTCCCCTCTCATTTCAATGTTTTCTAAAACCCCGAAACTTAGCCGTTATGCTGCAGAATTTTCCCCTCAAAATCCCTCTCTCTTTTCTCAAAAATTATTTTATGTTATAAAGTGAATACTCAAAGCTCCTATTTCTACAAGGGTATTCGCATATATACCAAAATGTTCTATTTTAAATTCTGGGATTTACATACATGAGACCCACCTTCCTTTTCTGTGGGTTTTAAAGTGATATAAAGATCATGTCTTTAAAGCAGTTTTTTAAAAAGTTATGATTATGAAATGAAACCCATTTCCTTTATGCTATATGGGTTATTTATGAAATGTTTGATGATGATATATGTGGATCACATGATAATAAAGGAAAATTTAAGGGTGCGCCCAGATAGCGCTCCAATGCATTGGGTAATGATGTAACCACTAGAGATTATAATTTTCACGATACCTTGGTGAATAACCTTGGTAATTTCCAAATGACACCTTGGGGATGGACCTTGGTGATATGTTCATGATTGTCTATGTTAAATGATGTAGTCACATCTTCAAGTTATGAAAAATGTTATTTTTTTTATGAAATGCCTCATGATTTCTTTCTCATGCCTTAAAGTTCTTTTCATGTCCTTATTGAAGTATCTCAAGTTCACTTGTAAAATGTCCCTCTTGTTTCCCTTACTGGGCCTTCTGCTCACCCTTTCTTTTTATGTATGTCCCCAGGTTATGAGATGCAGTAATGAACCTAGAATGAACTTAAGGAGACGCCTTTCAAGTGTTTAAGAAGAATTTTTTTTATGTTGTTTTCATGTATTATGTTCCTGGTTTCCAAGACACTAGACCTTAAAGATCCTCAGTTTTGTGTAATGTAATGAAAGTTTATGTTATAAAATGGTGGGTTGCCATAACTACCATTTATCAGTGCTAAAAGAATCACTGGAAAAATGAACCTTTATAATTGATAAAATAAAATCACTCATAATGGTGAAATTTATTAGTGCTTTTGTTTTAGTGCTGATAAAAGGTTGATTTTACCAGTGCTAAAAATGTGCCGATAAAGGCCACCTTTATCATTACTTTTGTTATAGAACTACTAAAATACAACCTTTATGAATATTTTTTATAATGATAAAATTTACATTTTCTAAAAAAAATTATATATTATTAAAAATCATATAATAATATATAAATATATTTCTATCAATATAAATATAATATATTTTATAAAATATGATTTATTAAGACTAAATATGCATTCACACTTAATATATAAAACATTTATAAAAAAATGGCTTATGAAATAACTTTAAAAAAAATATTAATTAATAAATTGATAATTATTAATGAATAGTAGTCATTTAATAACAACCAGATGACATAAAAATTCAGTAAATTTATTAAGGATCTAGGATAAGTTAAAAACATTATTTAAACTTTAAATGACCATAACATTTGATATGGGTGTCTTTTTGGGCTCTACCACATATCAAATCCAAGACCATGAAGATATCCACACTGTGTTAACCTAGAGGGATCCCTATAATTATTTTTTTGGGTTAAAAAGTCCCAAAAGGAATCCAAAACTGAGTTTTAGTTGGGATACAATAATTTTTTAATATTAAATGAGATTTCGCCTTCATTTTAGAGGGACTTATTGTATTTGTTTCAATTGAGACTAAATTTCTTCTCAAGGATTACATTAATATAGGTATTATGCTTTTTAAATTTTATCATTTTTTATATTATAGTTTTATTTATATTTAAATATATACATATTTTCTTAAATTTACATATAATAAATCAATTATACAAATGAGTATTTAAACATATTTACATAAGAATGTATTTTTAAATATATATAAAACATATGGAAATAGATATTTTTTATTTATTTTATTTGAAACAAAAAATTATCCATTTATTTACTTTATAAAAATTCATTAACATATATACCTTTACAAATAATGTTTATAAATAAAAATATGTGTGTTAATAAAAAATATAAATTTATTTGTATATTATAATATATGTAAATATTTATGCATGTCTATGTGAAATATAAATGTGTCTGTGTGTGTTTAAATATGTACATACTTGTGTTTGTGTGTGTGTCAATATTATGTAAATACATCATAAATAATTTTTTTAATAAATATATCATTATCATTAAATATAGTACATGAATGTATTTACAATTAATATTTATAATTACATGATAAAAGAATTATATCTAAATATACAATTACATATAAATATGTATTAATATATGTAAAATTATATAGAAATATAAAAATAAATATAATTATATATAAATATATATAATGTTAAAATTTATATCTAAATATACAATATATAGTCATATTTTGAAAATGTATTGATAAATAATTATATGAATCAAATAAAAATGATTATTATCTATTTTTTTCAAAATAATATCCAACTATTTTTTTACATAAAATAAATATATGAAAATATACATACTTATATATATATATATAATATTTATAAGTACATTTGTTTGTGTATTAATAAAATAAAATATATTAATATTAATATTATAATATATATGCAAATGATTATTAATATATAATATATGAAAATAAATATAATTTTATATATATATATATATATATATATATCACTCACAAACATAAATATATATATTTTATAAATTTATTTTCAGAAATATAAATATATATAAATAAATGAATAAAAAAGATGTTTAAAAATACATATAAATAAATAGAAATACCAAGAAATATAGAACGAAAAATGATTGGTGTAGCGGTAAATGGATTCAAAATGCATAAGGTATGGGACATGATCGAGTCAAGGAGTTCGCACAAGTGAACAAGTAGCTGGTAAATAGAAAAGCACTGGACAATAGGAATTGCGATCACTGACGGGGGATGGGGGTGAGAGTGGGAGCAGGATGAGGGGGTGAGAGTGGAGGAGGGGGGTGAGCAGTCAATGTTTTTTTAAAAAATTTGTCATTTTAACACACCGATATTTTGTGAAATAAATTTATTCGAATTAATTTAATATTTTCGATATTTTACATTTCACACAATACTAAATATAGATTTCATTATACGAAAAAAAAAACTATGTTTGTCTTTTATTATACGCAACACCAAATCAAGGTTTCACTACATGATACACTTATATTATCTTGTAGTTTACACAACACAGTACATGTCTTGTGTTAAACACAATGTCGATTTCTTTTGATAGCTTGTGTTACATGCAAGACTGTGTTTTAAAGATCAAAAATATATTATTTAAAATAATAAGATATAAAATAGCCATTAAATTATAATTTATTGATATTATTAACTATATTATGAAAATATATGGTTTATAAGATGAATTCATTTGTTACCAATTAATTTTAAGTAAAAATATATATACCATTTGATTAGAATGAAAATAGTTTTATGCTCCCAAAGTCATTTTTATTTAATAAATAGAATTAATTACAATTAGTGAATGATATTAATTAATTACCTATGTTATATATTAAATAAAATATTTTTTATATTCTTCCAAAAGATTTTATATGCGTAAGAAAATAATGAACCAAATTCCATACATAAAACCCTATATTTTTCAAAACAGCAATTTTACCGCCTTTTTATGGTGAACCCGTTTTAAATATAAATTTTGACACATTTAGATTTTTTACATGAAAAAATAAGCTTATTCTTAGAAATCGGGATATGTAAATTTACTTTAGATGAATTTTTTGTATTTTTCTGAGAAACTTTATTTTCGGATGAATAGTGAAAATACTACATTTTAGTTTAAAACTGCATTTTCATCAACTTTATTTATAAAGATAAAGTATGTTTTGTTTTGTTTTGTTTTTAAAGTATAAGTATAAAATTTTCTTATTACTTAATCCAATATAGGTCATTTAAATCAATTTCCCATTTTAATTGGATATAAAAACATGGTTAACTTTTGAATGTTTTTACTTTTAAAACACGTTTTCTCTATCCATTAACGAGATAAATTTTAAATTAATTTATATGAATTATAAATTTTCAATTTTGAAAAATGGATTCCAGATTTTCATTAAGAGAGTCCAAATTTAGCAAATAGGTCCCTTTTATTTTTTGGATTTATAAATAGTAACTTTAGTAATTATTTTTATTATCATGGTTTAATGTAATTAAGGCAATAAAAGGTAATAATAATTTTATAAATATTATAAAATTAACCCAATAATTGTCATAAATTAATTGGATTATTTTTTTCAACATAAAGAATCATTGGTACGAAATTATGACCTTTTTAATCCACTTGGGTGTGATTATAACATTTATAATATTTGATTTAAAGTAAAGAGAAAGATGTCACAATCACATCTCTAATAAATATAACAATTTTAATAAGGGGTAATATGAGTGATATGTTCGACTACAAATAGTTTTTAGAAACATAATTTTTAAATATATCATGGTGATTTTTTTATAATTTTCAGTAAAGAAATAATTATATTATATAGTGACAGAATGATGATCCAATAATTGCTTAATTAATAGAAGAATCAAATAAATGATATTAAAAATATTAAAATAAATTTAATTTAATTTAATTAACTTCATCCATTAATTTTTTTGATTACATTTATATATTACTGATAATTTAATGGAGTTGATTTGAACTTGTCTTGCTATTATGATATTTTTAAAAAGTCAACTAATGTATAGTTTCAAAATTGACAATATTGATATTTTAAAATAAATAATATTTTATTAAATAATATATAATTAATAAAAAATAACTAAATGATTTGGATAAGTGTTAAAATTTCATCAATGACTCATTAATTTTCCTTTTTTTATTTTATAGTAATTATATAAACCCAATAAGTTTAAATTATATGATATCACGGTAAAAATTAAAAGGGTAAAATATGGGATAAAATAAAAAGATAACGATTAAAAAACTAATCAAAACATGTATAAAAATTATTATTTAATAGTATTATGACCCATAATCAACTTATCATTGAAATAACTCACTTTGGAACCATTTTTAATTAAAATTTTATTTATATTAATTTAATATTTTTGGATATTCCAAGAGTGCCCCTCCCCTCTCTTTTAAATGGGTGCCTCTCCTTATCTTTTAAACACACCTATTAAAAAACATTTCTTAGAAAAAATCCACCCAAAACACCTACAAAATTCCTTACATTGATCCTAGAGTGCTTCCTCTAGGCTGAAATTCAATAAAATAAGTTATTTTGTGAAAATCAAAATAAGATACCCAAAAAAGAGGTAACGTTCTTAAATGAACGTTTTTGTGTTTTTTTCTTCCTTGAAAAACTGAATTTTTTATTATTTACATAATAAAATTATTATAAAATATATACTAAGAATGTTTTATATTAAGGGTTTGACCTACACTTTCACACACATCTATTTAATGGGAAACTAACTTACCGTTGTTGTGTACAGAGAATTACTGCCTCACAAAATGAAGTTGTTCGTTCTTCCTTTACCACTTCCCATATGTGGTAATTAAGATGAAAAATAAGTTTTTATTTGATATTTATAGTGTATTTATGATTCTATAAATTTTATATTTAACATATCTCCACACTTTCCATATTTTGGATATATGCTAACTTCGTTTGTGGACATGTGGACTCCCGCCTCCTCAAAGCAATGTGATTTTTTTACACTACACATGAAATATATTAAGGATTGTTTTAGTAAAAATAATTTGATATTAATTTAGTATTAATGATAATTAAATTATATATATATAGATATTTACATACATTTCATTTACATTCTTTCTTTCAATACAATAAGAAAATTAAAAAATTCTTCATGCGTACATACGGCCTACCCTCTCCATGAATGGTTTCTTTCATTTATCTTTATAGATTACTATAAATACCTATATATTTAATATATAGGATATTTATATCATGTTTTATAGTATTTTAATAATTATATCATGAGAATTAAGAACAAAAATTAAAAACATGGGTGATTAACAAAGAAAACATCACCTAAAACATAACATAAACACAGAGTTAATAATAAATAGGTTATATAATGTCTTAAGTAAATAATATATGGTATTATATATATGAATTTTGTTCTTTTATAGATGAATATTTAACTTATAATTATTATATAGTGGGGTTTTTAATGTACGAATATATTCAAGACATAAGGTAAGGGAATCTCATCCCACCATTTATTTCTCTATGATACATGCCTTATTCACCACTCATTTCTTTTATATGGTGTAAAAAATTCCATGATTGAATTATTTTATTATTATAATTTTATTTATTTATATTTAAATGTAAATTTTAATATCAATATTTCATGGGGTTTTACAGTTCAAAAGTTACATAATGAGTAAGGTAGTTTTGTCTCAATTTTTCTTCTTCGAGACACATGTTTTTTATGCACCTATTTTTTTAAGAGGTGTATATACTACCATTTGAGATGTTATATCAGGAAAATAATTCTTATAATGATATTATAATCTTAATTTAATGTTGGGTATTATTATTTAAATGTTTCAAAATGGTATTTGGACACTTTAAAATGTTTGAAGATTATTCTCCCCAAGTAACGTTTTTAACTGATAGCGTAATATCATTTTAAAGGAAAAGGATTTTATAGAAAAATTTTATGTTTCAAATTTATTTTAAAATATTTATTTATAATATTTCAAAGAAAATTTCAAATAAAAAGGTTTTCCAAAATGTTTTATGTTATAAAAATCATTTTTCAATGAAAAAAGGATAATTTCTTCAATAATTTTTTCCAAGTGATATCTCAAAACTATTTTCCATCTACGATTACATTTTTTAATGTTAATTATTTTTTCTGGGGATATGCTTCAATGTTTTAATTAATATTCATTCTTTTAATGGTTATGTTTATGAAGTAATTATATTTTTAAAACCAATTTCTTTTCAGTGGGTTATGATAGGATTGTGTGCTGTTTATGAAACCAATTTCATTCCATAGGATCTGATATGATAAAATATTTATGTTATTATGGAACACAAATTTATGATTTCATTATGAGTTTGGTGGGACCTATATGTCCTTCAAAATCAATGGGTAAAGATTTATAACACATGAGATAGACATAAAGGACCTTGTCAACTGAGATGGTTATGAGAGTGAACCATGGATACAAAGATGGTATGGGAAGTGAATCTGTACTACCAAGATGAACTTGGTAAGGATGTTTGGACTACTATGGAAAGAATTTTTAACTGCTTATATTCATTCCATAGTTACTTTTTTAATCCAATGTTATGCCTTCATGGATCATGATATTTATTTTATTATGATTCAGGTATTATGAAATTACACTCTTTTTGCTATGAATCAAGCATATGATCTTTTCAAACCATTATGTTCTTATTATTCTTACATTTCGTCCTTATTTACCCTTATAGATAATCTGAGATCACTCTTTTCATATGTTTCCTTTCCTTGGGTTATAAGGAAATTTTTTAAGTAGAACTACTAATGGGAATGATCTTGGTGGAAAACATTGATCATCGTCCACTAGGCTAGATGTTTGTGTTAAAAAAATTTCAAATTCACTAAACTAATATGTTGTTTGAGAGTTTTTTTATGTAATGTATTAAATATTCTGCAAAAGTGATATAATTTTCATGTATTAAAATCTCGGTTCATTATAGATGGTATTAGATTAATGATTTAGTCAACCTTTGGAAACTAGGATGAGAAAACATAGTCATATCCCTATTGATATTTCTAAGGATATTTCTAGGGATGTCCCTAATGTTAAGTTTAACTATAGGTTAATGGAATTTTTTTAATGATCCTGAATAACCAAGGATTAACCCAAATGATTCATAGATTGAAATAGTTTATGTAATTTTCCTAGGTTATGTGATTTTAATCTATAAAAAATGTTGCTCACACATTGTTTTCTGGTCCTAATCAATAGCCAGAACTAGATATAACATGTTAAATACTGAGTGTTAAATATTTAGAAAGTATATTAATTATGAAAATATATTTCTTAATTGAAAATCTCATGAAGAGATTCATAAAAGTGGTATGTGTATTATTTATATTTCTGGGGATAAACAGACTGGAAATGACATGTGAAAGGTATGGTATGTTCTAGAATTATTTTTTTACATTGAACCTAAGAAGCTTGGTTATATTAAGTGTTATCTTTACCTTAATAAAATATTCTCCAAATATATCACCTTAAACATAACTCACTTTTCTAGGTCTTTATAACTATTCAACATGTCCTTTCCAATACTTAATGGAAAACTTATAATGAAAATACTTATATATTTACACATTCGTATAACACAATCTTTGAATTCAAAAACATATACACCTCAATCATATATCTTTATTCTTAAACCATTAACTAGTATCCATAATATTAAGGTTTAGTAACCTTAATACATGATTCATATTTCATATTTTTTTAAAGTCTAAGATTATAGATCCTAAGTAATGGTTTAAGAATAAATTTGGATGATTGAGGTGTATATGTTTTTTAATTCAAAGATTATGTTTTAAGAATCAAGAAATATATAATTATTTCATTATAAATTTTACATTAAGTATTTGAAATGATATGTTTAATTGCTCTAAATACCTAGAAATGTTATTTAAGGGTAAGGTGATATATTTGGAGAACACGTGATTAAAGGAATTATAACCCTTAATATGCCCATTATGTTAAGATAATGATGTTTGGATAAAGATATGTGGGATATGAATATATAAATTGGATAATTCTAGTTTCTTGGGAAATAATTATGGACTTTTTGACAATATGGTTATGCTATCATGGATGAAGTATACAAATTTTTTTAATTAAGGAATATATACAAAAAAAATTGGATGAAGGAAACATGCATGTTTTCAATAAGGATGTATAGTAATTCAGGTTATCAAAATGTTTCAATAGAACACATGATAAATGTATTCACATGTTTGGAAGGTGAAAACAAAGAGATAACCTATGATATAAGTGAGATAATTGTTAATCTAATTTAGTACACTTATTTATAATGTTTTTTTGAAACTTTTGGAAGGATTATAAGGTTCACCATTTATGGAATGGTTTATGATAAACATCATATGAGGTTTTATAGATTAAATTATTATCTCTCTAAATGAGGATTTATGCATATTTGATAACTTTCTATAACATTTTTGATGTGATAAAGTTATATGGAATGATGTATCATTCTATTTATGGATCTCATGATATGGTAACTCTTTAGGAATGATAAATTCAACTTTATTTCATGGAAAAAGAGATGAAGTGGAAGTTGATCAAGGAACAAAAAAGGGTGATGTTGTCATGAAATCAAGTAAGTATATCTTCTCATGAAAATTTTTTAACATTAGGAAAATAATTTGGAAAAAAAATTATCCTAGTACCTTATTTTTTGATGACTCAAATGGTCCCTTTGACCATTACAGATTTTTCGTTTTGTGATTGTTAATTATATCCTAACCATGTTCTCAATCACTCTCCATTAGAACTTTATAGTTATATTTCACTTCTATATCCATTTTTTCACATTCCACCTATTTTCTCCTATATGGAAACATATTTATGAGTTACAATGGGTAACTATTATGTTTTCTACCTTCCATAAAAAAGATGTTTTAGTATTAATTTTCAGGATGTGGGTTCTATGAAAGAAACTATCATGTTTTAATCCATTAATAAACGAAAAAAATTCTGAGGGAGAAATTAATTTTAATGGGGATGGAATGTAACATCCCAATATTTTATGAATTAATTTTCTTTGAATTAATTTAATTTTTTATATATTTTATATTTCACACATAATTTATATAGCTTTCTCTATACAAAAAAACTAGGTTTGTCTTGCATTATACGCAGCAACAAGTTAAGTATGTGCTACATGAAAAACTTATATTAGTATGTGTTACATGAAAAACTATGCTTGTCTTGCGTTACATGAAAAATTGAGTTCTTTCGACAGCTTACGTTACATGCAAGATTGTGTTTTACGGAACAAAATTATATTATTAAAATATTATTATTTTGTATAATATGATATAATCTTGCCATGAAATTATAATTTATAAATATTATTGAAAAAATTATGAAAATATATGGTCTATAATATGAATTCACTGGCTACCAATTAATTAGAAATAAAAGTATATATACCATTTGATTATAAAAAATAGTTTTATGCTTCAAAAGCCATTTTGACTTAATTAATAGAATTAATTAAAATTAGTGAATTATATTAATGAAATATATATTTTATATATACAATAAAATATTTTTTTATATTCTACTAATATATATTATGGGAATAATATAAGAATGAACCAAATTCTACACATAAAATCCTATATTTTTTAAAAGGGTAATTTTATCGCCTTTTAATGGTGAACTCATTTTAAATCTAAATTTTGACACATTTAGATTTTTTTATATGAAAATATAATATTTTTCTTTGAAATATTGATATGAAAATATACTTTGGATGAATCTATGATATTATTCTGACAAGCATTATTTTTGGATGAATATTGAAAAATACTTGTTTTTTGTTCAAAACTACATTATTTTCTACATTATTTATATCATTAAATTATGATTTTGTTTGGTTTTATAGTATAGTTAGAAACAAAAAAATTTAATTTAATCCAATTTATTCATTATAATTAATTTTACATTTAAATTGAATATAAAAACTGGGTGAACTTTTGAATGTTTTTACTTTAAAACCCATTTTTCTCAATTCGTCAACAAGATTAATTTTAAAATAAATTTAGGAGAATTATGTGTTTTAAATTTTGAAAAATGGATTCTATATTTGGAATTATAGGTTCTATATTTAGTAAATAGGTCCCTTTTATTTTTGGGCTTTGTGAATAGTAACTTTAGTATTTGTTTTACCATGGTTAAGGGTAAATAGGGTAATTAAAGGTAAAACAAATATTATAAATATTGTAAAATTTGCCTATAACTTGTTATAAAATCTTTATATGAGTTTTTTTAGACCAAAAATATACTTGGGTAGAAATTATGACCTTCGAAATCTACTTTTTTATGATTATGAGATTTATAATATTTTATTTAACTTAAAGAAAAATATTTCATAATCATGTCTCTCATGACTATAACAATTTTAATATGGGTCTATATAAGTGATATGTTTGATTATAAATAATATTATTAAATAATTTTTTTTACCTACATCATGCTAATTTATTTATAATTTTTAGGAAATAAATAATTAAATTATATAGTGATATAATGATGATGCAGAAATTTCTTAATTTATAGAAGAATAAAATAATTGATATTAAAAATACTAAAATAAATATAACTTTACATAATTAACTTTATCCACTAATTTTTTGGATTAATTTTACTTGGTAATGATAATTTAATGTATTTTTTAACTTATTTCGCTATTATGATATTTTTAAAAAGTCAACAAATGAATAGTGTCAAAATTAAAACTATTTATATTTTAAAATAAATAATATTTTATTAAATTATATATAATTAATAAAAAAAATATTAAACACAATGAGTATCATAAGTCTTAAAATTTCATCAATTAGAAATTCATAGGTCTTTTTGCATTTTATAGCAATTATATTGACCCAGAAACTGTTAATTAAATGATATCATGACAAAAATTAACACGGTAAAATAAGGGTTATAAATGATTAGGATTAGAAAATAATCAAAATAATATCTAAAATTTATTGGTCAATATTATTTATACCTTTAATCATATTATCATTTACATAACTCAGTTTAGAACCGTTTGGAATTAAAAAATAATTTATATTAATTTAATATTTTAGCAGATTCCAAGAGTGCCCCCACCCTGTCTTATAAAAGGACACATCTCCATATCTTTTCTGTACACCTCTAATGTGATTTGGATTATCCTATGTAACAGACTGAGAATTTATAAGATATATTCTTTTTAATTTCATTCATATCTTATGTTTTACGCAACACCAAGATTATCTTGCGCTATACACAACTCCGTATTAGCTTGCAGTATACGCAACATTATTCTTGGATCGTGTTACACATAATTTCAAGTTTGTTTGATAGTAGTTATTCTACACAACATCGAGTGTATATATATATATATATTCAATTTATAGATGAAATATGGTTGGATTTTTTTATACGCAACAACAAAGGAGTGTTTCACTACACGCAACCCAGACTTGGCTTGCATTACATGCAATCACGACCTTCCTCGATAGCATGTGTTATACGCAATACCGGGTTTCACTAAACAATGATATATGGTTATAATATTATTCTAAATTAGCCTTTATGAATAGTATTAAATACATTTTTAATTTTATAACATTATTATTCATCTTACACATTTTTTAGAACATGGTATGAGAACAAAATAAATTTTTTGGGTAAAATAATTATTTTTAAAAAAAATGTTGTTTTGCCGCCTTTTGATGGCGCACCCACTTTAAATATAGTTTTTTACATTTTTATAAGTTCAATTTGACAAAATAAAATTCTTCTTTAGAATCAGGATATAAAAAATTACTTTGGATTAATTTTTCATATTATTCTGATAACTTTTATATTTTAATGAATAGTAAAAACACGCTATATTTTAATTAAAAACAACTTTTTATTCATCATAATAATTTATATAGTAAAATTATAATATTTAATGGTTTTAAAGTATAAATACAATATATTTTTACCATTTAATCTAATTTATGTCATTAGCATTGATTTTACATTTAATTCATATGTAAAATAATTTCAATATGTTGCAATGTTTTAACTTTTAAAACTCGTTTTCTTAACAGCGGGATTAATTTCTGCAACTTCTGTGATTTGAATTTGGAAGAATGGATTCCATATTTGGAATCATTAGGTACAAATTATGTTAATAACCTACTTTTTAATTTTAGGCATTATGAATAATAACTACGGTAAATTTTATTTACCATAGTTAAAGGTAAAATCAGGTAATTAAGGGTAAATATAATATTATAAAATTACCCTAACACTTGTCTTAATATAATTGGATGATTATATTTTTCCATAAATCATACTTGAGTCTAAATCGAATCTAATGGAACCCACTTGCATTTAATTAAGACTTTTTAGTAATTTTATCTAAAGGAAAGTGAAATATGTCTCACTCAAACTTTAATAATTAGATTATTTTTAATATATTGTTATATAGAATATAAATTATATTATAAATACTCATTTGAAATCTAAAATGTTTTTCTTTATCTTGTTAATTTATTTGTAATTTTTAAGAAATATTATTTACTTTAATAGCTTATACATTAATGATGTAGAAATTATGTATTTAGTGAAAAATCAATAATATAGTTTTTATTAAAATAACAATACCTATCAAAAGGACCAGAAACTTTCCAAACATTTTTGGTCGAGTATATCTATACCCTAATAATCCAAGGGTCGATATTTGGACCATTTGGATCCTTATAAAACCAATTAGTACATTTATATTATTTTATTTTAAATGATGTCAAAGATGTCACCTTCATAGATTAATAAATATAACAATTTATATGTTGTGATTTTAAGATGATAAATCCGAGTAAAAATATTATTATGAAAGGTATCATATTTCTCTTCATCATAGGATTTTATTTTTAATTTTTATGCAATAAATAAATATATTAAATAATTATACAAAAATGTTGTAGTAATTATTTTATTAAGAGATATACCAAATAAATGGCTTTAAAAATACTAAAATAAATATTATATGAACTATTTAATATTATCCAAGAATTTTTTAGATAAATATAACATGTTATGAATCTATTAAATATTTTAGTTCAAACATATCTTCTGTGTGGATTTTATTTAAATTCAAATAAATGAATAGTGTCAAAATTGACACTATTGTTATTTTATAAAAATAACATTATATAAAATTGTTTAAAAATCACAAAAATATTTAAAAATTATAAATTAAAATTTTTATGGTCTAAAATTTCATAAATTATTCCATTATAAAAAATTCACTACACAAAAGTAATTATTTATAACAATTTAAAAATTAGAATCTTATTACCACAAAAAAATTAAATAGATTAAATAAGGATAAATCAAGTTGATAAGGTTTAAATTAAATTTAAAATAGGTCTAAATTTTATTTTATGATGATATTACAACCCTATCTCATCTAATATTTGAATATGAGTCATTTTTGTAGGTTTTTAATAGGGGTTTGATTTATTATAAATTAATATTTTTGAGGTTTCCAAAGGTGCCCCTCTCCTCCCTTATAAAAGGGAACCTCCTGCCCCTCCTCTTCATAACACATTGAGACTTCAAGCTCGGCCATCCCCTTCCCATTTCTCTTTTCCACTTCCCTAGAAACATTCTTGAGTTTTTCGTCTTCTCAAAATACCAACTCTAGTCCCTTAAGAGAAAGCTTAAAGGAGGTGCGTCGAAGAAGAGGTAATCTCTTCTACTGATTCTTTCAAGTTTCTTTCTTATTCAACCTCCTCTTATTTAGTTTTTTCATTGTAAAGTTATGAAATAATTATCAAGAATATAATGATATGATATTATAAATATTAAACAACCCCATTTCACCTTCTATCTATCCTACGGAAAACGAAATCACCGCGCGTGCATACGTACGGAATACTGTCTCCTCGCCGTGGTGTAATCAGTTTTTCCACCAACACCATACTTTGATGGGTATAATGGTGTAAATAATAACTATATATGGTTATTATAACATCATACTTATTCTAAGATATTATATCATCCACTCCAATTCTATTCAATAATTATGGAAATGATTTCATCGCTCATACGTACGTACGGACTACCGTCTCCACGAACGTGATGAGATTCATTTTCCATGATTATCCATTCAAGTATGATTATAAAGTATATATAATAAATAATAATTAAATATATTACATAATAATGATACTGGATTTATGTACATATATGTTTCATTTACTTAATTCCATTCAATTCAATAAGGAAACGAAAACAGTGTTCATGCGTACGTACGGCCTACCGTCTCCATGAACGGTGTATTTAATTACATTCATCGATTTGTCATATATATTTATATGATTAATATATATTATATGTAAATAATGTTTTAAATTATGGAATTAATTAAATCATTATATAAGTAATAATATCAAGAACAAAAAGTCGAAACACGTACGATAAATGAAACAATTTTAACCAAAATGCTGCTTTAACATGGAATTTACAAAAGAATAGGTAATATAATGTTTTAAGTGAACCATATATGATATCATAACGATGAATATGATTCTATAATAAGTCAATAACATTATTTAAATCATTATACAGTAGGTTCAGATACATACGAAGCATATCCGACATAAGGTAAGGGATAACTTTTCCAATCTCATTTTTGTCTGAAATTGTTTATTCATATGTATTTACTGGGGTTATATTTATCATCCATGTCCCTGTTTTCTAAAAAAATTTCATGCATGTTTAAATTCCTTTTTAACCATTTTTGACTTTTACCTCATGGTATGGAAGGAATCTTTCTTTGGTTTACCATACGAGGAACTTTTTGACTTTTCCGACAAAAAGTACGAGAAGAATGTTTTTTTAACTTATACGACATGAACATATTTTTATGGTTTCATAATGCCTTATTTCCATGAAGATTCCTCTAAAAGATTTCCTGATTATTTTCAAAAAAATCATTTTCTTTTAAAATTTCATGGCATTTTGAGAAAAGTGAATGATTTTGAAGAAGAAAGGATATTTTCCTCAGGAATTCATTTCAAGTGTTTTATCAAAGCTATTTTCCATCTAAGATGACATTATTTAGTATGATTATGTTTCAAGTATAATGTCTCTATTATTTACATTGTCAGATTCTTCTTATGATGAAATGATATCCATTTGTTTTATATATATTATGTTATGGTGGGATGATGTTTATGATAACCATTTTATTCTTTGGGTTATGATGAATGATTTATGTTTATTTTCGGGCACAAGTAAGAATGATTTCATTATGAGTTGGGTGGGACCTATATCTCCCTCCAATTCATTGGGTAAAGATTTATATCTCATGAAATAGACATGGCTGGAATGGAAAGTTAATCTGGTTCAGTGATACAGGACTGGAACGAGGAGTGAACTCGATTCAGTAAGGGACTTTGTCCACTAAGATGGTCTTGGCAGTAATGCTTTGGCTACTATAGAAATCATATCATGTGATTAATGCTTTTCCATAATTACATGTTTTATTCCAATGCTATTTTATTAGAATTGATGTCCCATTATGATCTATGCCTTACGTACTTCCATGTTTTATGTCATTGCTCAAGATTTTAATGATTAAACATTATGTTCATGTTTTAAAGTTCAATTGTATATGGTTTGTTTTATTTTCCCCATGCTTACCCTTACTGTGCATTTGAGATCACCCTTTTATATGTTTTTTACCCAGGATATAAAGAAAGGTTTAAGGTAAGAAAACAAAAGGGGAAGATCTGTCAGCATGATTATAAGATTATGTTCCGAGTTTCCAAAGAAACTAAACTATTATGATCCTTGAGTGTTGGTTTTTGATATGTATTAAGTATTCCGAAAAAGTAATTCAATGTCCATGTACATCAAGCTTTGGGTAGTTATAGTTGGTATCAGAGGAAAGGTTTAGTTAACCTTTGGAAATTTGGATGCGAAAACTTTAGTGAGATCCCTAGAGATATTTCTAAGGTATGTCTAGGGATGTCCCTAATGTTAAGTATAAATATAGGTTATAGTCCTAGAATTATGGTAGCAATCATAGAATTAAACCTAAGATGTTTGATATTGAAAGTAATCCCCCTTGATTATGTTGTTTTTCTTGTACAAGTTTTTCCTCTCATACTATATTTTTGGGTTTTAAGAAATGGCAGGAAACTGGAGGATTCATGTTAATGGAGAATATGATGGACAATGGAATGATATTCTTCATGAGCAACAAAATGTAACGGGATTTGGATGTCCAAACATCGTTATTATGCCTAATCATCAATCTCATAATATGATCAATAATATCAACTTTGGTATGTTTCCTGACTCGTCTAATAAGAGAAAGATGGAGTTTCATGATGATCATAGAGGAAAGAAAGTTCAATTTCCCTCATGTAAATCATGTGGGAAGAGGCATCAAGGAGAATGTTTCAAAGGAACTGGAAGATGATTTTGGTGTGGAAAAGAAGGACACAAAGCCATTAATTGTAAAGGAAAAGGTTCAGTTAACACCATGGACAAGGATAATGGTATTTCTAAGACATCAACAATGGTTAAATGTTTTAAATGTGGAATGAATGGGCATTATGCAAACCAATGCCCTAAGGGAAAGTCTCATGAATAGAATCAGAATGGTCGTATGGGTAGTATTTATGTTGATGATGATGAAGAGACTACAAATGATATGTGAGATAAAATAATTATTGAATCTCGGTCAATGGTTTAAGAAGGTAGTGGAATGATTTTATGTTTATCAAGAGTAATGTTGTATAGGTAATGGTACTATGGAATAAAGACGCATCTAAATATTGTTACGCTATTGTTTTTCCTAAAGTATTTGAAAGTATATGTTGAATGTTACTGCTAACCATGAAAGGTTATTTAGATATTTTTGGAAAGAAGATTATATGCACATAATGAAAGGATAAAGAGATAATGAAATGTTTAATAGTATAAATGAGCTCATGACTGATATAAGAACAAAGTTATATCATGGTTTCAGTATATAGAAATTTTTGGATTTTTTTATGTGGAAAGCGTTTACTTTTGACAACATTCATGTTTTCACTAAGGTTCTATGACAACTCATGTTTCAAGAGAATACATGATTAAGGTATTCACATGTTTGGAATGTGACCAACAAGATATATCTTATGATTTATGTGGGATAAATGATGGTATTCATGTGCTTATTATGTGACCTTTCAAGTAATCATTTTATTTATACTATGAGCTTGGACCGAATTATTTTGGATAAGCCTAAAGATTGGAATGAATTATGGTAGACATAAGATAGTATTATTTAAGGCTAGAAATTTTTTCAATATTATTGCAGGAATGTTATAATAATGTAGTTTTAGAAAAACGGACAACCTGGAGGACGGGCGACAACCCGTCGTGTCAGAAAAGGTTGCAGGAATCGAACCCACAACCGAAGTGCGACAGGCCTTTATTGCCTACCACTAGACAACAGTAAGTCCCTGTTTAGTATAAATTATTTTTATATTATTAAGCGGTATGATAGATGAAGTATAATTCATTTTTGGAACCATATACGATTAATCTCACCATAGATAGACTTTCGTATATAATTATTGCTAACATTATGTTTGAGACAGATGGAATGAACTATCATTATATTGCATGATCTACTAACACTTCAGGGAAGGCAAATTTAACTTCTTTTCATTAAGAGATGAAGTGGAAATTGTTCAAGGCACGAACAACAGTGAGATTGTACCAAAATCTAGTAAGTATTTATTTTAGTTCAAAAATTATTCAACATTAGGGAAATGATCTTAAAAACCAAAAATGTTGTCCTAGTCCTCTCATATCTGATGAATCAGATGGTACCTTAGAACATCACAAATTTATGGCTTTGTGATTGTTTTCTTTTTCATAGCCATGTTCTCTACCACTCTCCATCAGAACATGATGGTAAGATTTTTCTTCCATATCTATATTTTCACTTATGTTCTCCTATGTGGAAACCCAGTGATGAGTTAATCTGGGTAACCATTATTTTTCTTACTTTACATTTTAAAATTAAGTTTTATTATTACTTTTTATGATGTGGGTTTCTATGAAAGAAACTTTCAAGTAGTAAACCATTTATAACCCCGACGAATTTTGAGGACGAAATTCATTTTAAGGGGGGTAGAATGTAACACCTCAAGATTTTATAAGATATAATCTTTTTAATTTATTTCATATCTTCTGTTGTAAGCTACACCAAGATTATATTGCGCTATACGCAACACCATATTACCTTGAAATATAAGTAACACTATTCTTGGATCGTGTTACCCACAATTTCAAGTTTTTTTGATAGAAGTTATTCTACGCATCATCGAGTGTATATATATATATATATATTCAATGTATAAATGAAATATGTTTTGATTTTGTAATACGCAACAACAAAGGTGTGTTTCACCACACGCAACCCTGACTTGGATTGCATTACACGCAATTACGACCTTCCTCGATAGCGTGTGTTGTACGCAATACCAGGTTTCACTAAACAACGATATATGGTTATAATATTATTATAAACTAGCTGTTATGAATATTATTAAATACATTTTGAATTTTATAACATTATTATTCATCTTACCCATTTTTTAGAACATGGTATGAGAATAAAATAAATTTTTCAAGTAAAATAAGTATTTTTCAAAAAATGCAGTTTTGTCAATTTTTGATGGTGCGCCCACTTTAAATCTAGTTGTTGACATGTTTATAAGTTCAATTTGATAAAATAAAATTCTTCTTTGTAATCAGGATATAAAAATTTACTTTGGATAAATTTTTCATATTATTCTGATAACTTTCATATTTTAATGAATAGTAAAAACACGCTATATTTTAATCAAAAACAACTTTTTTTTCAACGTAATAATTTATATAGTTAAATTATAATATTTAATGGTTTTAAAGTATAAATAGAATATATTTTTACCATTTAATATAATTTATTTCATTATAATTGATTTTACCTTGAATTCATAATTAAAATAATTTCAATCTTTTGCAATATTTTAACTTTCAAAACTAGTTTTCTTAACAGCGGGATTAATTTTAAATTAATTTCTGAAACTTCTGTGATTTGAATTTGGAAAAATTGATTCCATATATGGAATAAGTAGGTCCAAATTATGTTAATAAGCTACTTTTTATTTTTAGGCATTATGAATAATAACTACGGTAACTTTTATTTACCATAGTTAAAGGTAAAATCGGATAATTAAGGGTAAATATAATATTATGAAATTACCCTAACACTTGTCTTAATATAATTAGATGATTATATTTTTTCATAAATCATACTTGGGTCGAAATTGAATCTAATGGAACCCACTTGTATTTGATTAAGACTTTTTAGTTATTTTATTTAAAGGAAATTGAAATATGTCTCACACAAACTTTAATAAATAGATTATTTTTAATATATGGTTATACAGAATATAAATTAGATTATAAATACTCATTTGAAATCTAAAATGTTTTTATTTATCATGGTAATTTATTTGTAATTTTTAAGAAATATTTAATTACCTTAATATCTTATACATTAATGATGTAGAAATTATGTATTTAGTGAAAAATCAATAATATAGTTTTTATTAAAATAAAAATACCTCTAAAAAGAAACATAAACTTGCCAAACATTATTTGTAGAGTTTATATATACCCTAACAATCCATGGGTCTATTTTTGGGCCATTTTATTCTTTATAAAACCGATTAGGAAATTTATATTATTTTATTTTAAATGATGTCAAAGATTTCACCTTCATAGTTTAATAAATATAACAATTTAAATTTTGTGATTTTAAGATGATAATTTCGAGTAAAAATATTATTATGAAAGGTATTATATTTATATTCATCATAGAATTTTATTTTTATTTTTTATACAAAAAATAAGTATATTAAATAATTATACAAAAATATTGTAGTAATTATTTTATTAAGAGATATACCAAATAAATGGTTTTAAAAATATTAAAATAAATATTATATGAACTATTTAATATGATCCACAAATTTTCTAGATAAATATGAAATATTATGAATCTATTAAATATTTCAGTTCGAACATATCTTCTGTGTGGATTTTATTTAAATTCAAAAAATGAATAGTATCAAAATTGACTCTACTGTTATTTTATAAAAATAACATAATATAAAATTGTTTAAAAATCACAAAAATATTTAATAATTATAAATTAAAATTTATGTGGTCTGAAATGTCATAAATTATCCCATTATGGACAATTCACAATACATAATTAATTATTTATAAAAATTTAAAAATTAGAATTTTATTACCACAAATAAAATTAAATTGATTAAATAAGGATAAATCAAGTGGATAAGGTTTAAAATAAATTTCCAACATGTCTAAATTTTATTGGTTGAAGATATTACAACCCTGTAATATCTAATATTCGAATATGAGTCATTTTTTTAGGTTTTTATGTGGGGTTTGATTTATTATAAATTAATAGTTTTGAGGTTTCCAAAGGTGCCCCTCTCCTCCCTTATAAAAGGGAATCTCCTCCCCCTCCTCTTCATAACACTTTGAGCCTTCAAGCTCAGACAAACCCAGACCATATCTCTTCTCCACTTTCCTAGAAACATTCTGGAGGTTTGGGTCTTCTCAAAAGACCAACTCTAGTCCCTTAAGAGAAAGTTTAAAGGAGGTGCGTCGAAAAAAAGGTAATCTCTTCTACCGATTATTTCAAGTTTATTTCTTCTTAAAATTACTCTTATTTAGTTGTTTCATTGTAAATTAATACAATAAATATCACTAATATACTGATATGATATTATAAATAATAAACAACCCCATTTCACCTTCTATCCATCCTATGGAAAACGAAATCACCGCGTGTGCGTACGTACGGAATACCGTCTCCACGCCGTGGTGTAATCAGTTTTTTGACCACCACCATACTTGAAGGGTATAATGGTGTAAATAATAAATATATATGGTTATTATAAAATAATACTGATTCTATGATATTATATCATCCACTTCAATTCTATTCAATAATTATGGGAACGATATCATCGCTCGTGCGTACGTACGGACTACCGTCTCCACGAACACGATGAGATTCATTCTCCATGATTAACCATTAAAGTTTGATTATAAAGTATATATAATAAAAAATCATGAAAGATATTACATAATAATGATACTGGATTTATGTACATATATGTTTCATTTACATAATTCCATTCAATTCAATAAGGAAACAAAAACAACGTTCATGCGTACGTACGACCTACCGTCTCCATGAATGGTGCATTTCATTCCATTTATCGATCTATCATATATATTTATATGATTAATATATATTATATATAAATCATGTTTTAAATTCTGGAATTAAGTAAATCAAGATATAAGTAATAATATCAAGAACAACAAGTTGAAACACGTACGATAAATGAAACGATTTTACTCAAAACGATGCTTTAACATGGAATTTACAAAAGAATGGGTAATATAATGTCTTAAGTGAACCATATATGATATCATAATGATAAATATGATTCTTTAATAATTCATTGACATTATTTAAATCATTATACAGGAGGTTCAAATACATACGAATCATATCAGACATAAAGTAAGAGATAACTTTGCCAATCTCATTTTTTTCCAAGATTGTTTATTCATAAGTATTTACTGGGGTTATATTTATCAACCAAGTCCATGTTTTCTAAAAAAATTCATTTATGTTTAAATTACTATTTAACCATTATTTACTTTTACCACATGGTATGGATGGAATCTTTCTTTTTTTAACCATACGAGGAACTTTTTTAATTTTCCGACAAAAAGTATGAGAAGAATGTTTTTGTAACTTATACGGCATGAAAGAATTTTTATGGTTTCATAATTCCTTATTTACATGAAGATTACTCTAAAATATTTCATGATTATTTTCAAGAAAATCAATTTCTTTTAAAATTTCATGGCATTTTGAGAAAAGAAAATGATTTTGAAGAAGAAAGGATATTTTCCTCAGGAATTCATTTCAAGTGTTTTATCAAAGCTATTTTCCATCGAAAATGACATTATTTAGTATGATTATGTTTCAAGTATAATGTCTCTATTATTTACATGGTTTGATTCTTCTTATGATGAAATGATATCCATTTTTTTATATGGATTATGTTATGATGGGATGACATTTATGAAACCCATTTTATTCTTTGGGTTATGATGAATGATTTATGTTTATTTTGTGGAACAAGTAAGATTTATTTTATTATGAGATTGGTGGGACCTATATCTCTATACAATGCATTGGATAAAGATTTATATCTCATGAGATATACATGGATGGATGGTAAGTTAATCTGGTTATGTGATACAGGACTGGAACAAGGAGTGAACTCGATTCAGTAAGGGACTTTGTCCACTAAGATGGTCTTGGAAGCAATGCCTTGGATACTATGGAAATCATATCATGTGATTAATGTTTTTCCATAATTACATGTTTTATTTCCATGATATTTTATAATGATTGATTTCCCATTATGATCTATGCCTTACGTACTACCATGTTGTATGTCATTGCTCAAGATTTTGATGTTTAAACATTATGTTCATGTTTTTAAGTTCAAATGTATATGGTTTGTTTTATTTTCTCCAGTCCTACCCTTACTGAGCATTTGAGATCACCCTTTTATATTTTTTCTTTTACCCAGGATATAAAGAAAGGTTTTAGGTAAGAAAACAAAAGGGGAATATCTTTATTTCAGATGTTGAATATCTTTCACCATGATTAGAAGATTATGTTCTGAGTTTCCAAAGACACTAAACTATTACGATCCGTGAGTGTTGGTTTTTCTTATGTATTAAGTATTCCTCAAAAGTAATGTAATTTCTATTTACATCAATATTTGGGTCGTTATAGTTGGTATCAGAGGAAAGTTTTAGTTAACCTTTGGAAACTAGGATGTGAAAACTTTAGTGAGATCCCTAGAGATATTTCTAAGGTATGTCTAGGGATGTCCCTAACATTAAGTATAAGTATAGGTTATAATCCTAGAATTATGGTAACGATCATAGAATTAAACCTAAGATGTTAGATATTGAAATCAATCCCACTTGATTATGTTTTTTTCTAGTACGAGTTTCGCCTCTCATTCTATTTTTTTGGGTTTTAAGAAATGGAAGGAAATAGGAGGATTCATGTTAAAGGAGAATATGATGGACAATGGAATGGTATTGTTCATGAACAACCAAATGAAATGGGATTTGGATGTCCAAACATTGTGATTATTCCTAATCATCAATCTCATAATATGATCAATAATATCAACTTTGGTAAGTTTCCTGACTCGGTTAATAAGAGAAAGATGGAGTTTCATGATGATCATATAGGAAAGAAAGTTCAATTTCCCTCATGTAAATCATGTGGGAAGAGGCATCAAGGAGAATGTTTCAAAGGAACTGGAAGATTCTTTGGTTGTGGAAAAGAAGGACACAAATCCAGTAATTTTAAGGGAAAAAGTTCAGTTAACACCATGGACAAGGATAATGGTATTTCTAAGACATCAACAATGGTTAAATTCTTTAAATGTGGAATGTATGGGCATTATGCAAACCAATTCCCAAAGGGAAAGTTTCATGAAGAGGATCAGCATGGTTGTATGGGTAGTATTTATGTTGATGATGATGAAGAGACTACAAATGATATGTGAGATGAAAGAATTGTTGAATCTCGGTTAATGTTTTAAGAAGGTAGTCTAATGATTTTATATTTGTCAAGAGTAATGTTGTATAGGTAATGGTACTGTGGAATAAAGACACATCTAAGGATTGTTACACTGTTGTTTTTCCTAATGTATTTGAAAGTATATGTTGAATGGTACTGGTAAACATGAAAGGTTATTCAGATATTTTTGGAAAGAAGATGACATGCACATAATGAAAGGATAAAGAGATAATGAAATTTTTTATAGAATTAGTGAGCTCATGACTGATATAAGGACAAAGTTATATCATGGTTTCAGCATATAGAAATTTGGGGATTTTGGTATGTGGAAAGAGTTAACTTTTGACAACATTCATGTTTTCACTAAGGTTCTATGGTAACTCATGTTTCAAGAGAATACATGATTAAGGCATTCACATGTTTGGAATGTGACCAACAAGATATATCTTATGATTTATGGGGGATAAATGATGGTATTCACGTGTTTGTTATGTGACCTTTCAAGTAATCATTTTCTTTATACTATGATCTTGGACCGAATTATTTTGGATAAGCCTAAATATTGGAATGAATTATGTTAGACATAAGATAGTATTGTTTAAGGCTAGAACTTTTTTAAATATTATTGCAGGAATGTTATAATAATGTAGTTTTATAAAAAGCGACAACCTGCAGGATGGGCGACAACCCGTCACGTCGGACAAGGTTGCAAAAATCGAACCCACAATCGAAGTGCGACAGGCCTTTATTTCCTACCACTGGCCTACAGTAAGTCCCTGGTTAGTAGAAATTAGTTTTATATTATTAAGCGGTATGATACATGAAGTATAAGTTCATTTTTGGAACCATATATGATTAATCGCACCATAGATGGACTTATGTATATAATTATTTCTAACATTATGTTTGAGAAAGATGGAATGACCTATCATTATATCTCATGATCCTCTAACACTTCAGGGAAGACAAATTCAACTTCATTTCTTTAAGAGATGAAGTGGAAATTATTCAAGGCATGAACAACAGTGAGATTGTACCAAAATCAAGTAAGTATTTCTTTTAGTTCAAAAATTCTTCAACATTAGAGAAATGATCTTGAAATCCAAAAATTTTGTCCTAGCCCTCTCATATCTGATGAATCATATGGTACCTAAGAACATCACAAATTTATGGCTTTGTGATTTTTGTCTTTTTCATAGCCATGTTCTCTACCACACTCCATCAGAACATGATGGTTAGAGTTTTCTTCCATATCCATATTTTCACCAAAGTTCTCATATGTGGAAACCCAGTGATGAGTTAATTTGGGTAACCATTATTTTCCTTAATTTACTATTTAAAATTAAGTTTTAGTATTCCTTTTTACGATGTGGGTTTCTATGAAAGAATTTTTCAAGTAGTAAACCATTTATAACCCCGACCAATTTTGAGGGCGAAATTCATTTTAAGGGGGGTAGAATGTAACACTCTGGGATTTTATAAGATATATTATTTTTAATTTCTTTCATATCTTTTGTTGTATGTTACACCAAGATTATCTTGTGCTATACACAACACCGTATTATCTTGCAGTATATGTAACACTATTCTTGGATCGTGTTACACACAATTTCAAGTTTGTTTCATAGTAGTTATTCTACGAAACATCGAGTGTATATATATATATATATATATTCGATGTATAAATGAAATATGGTTTGATTTTGTTATACGTAACAAAAAAGGAGTGTTTCACTACACGCAACCCTGACTTGGCTTGCATTACACGCAATCACGACCTTCCTCGATAGCGTGTGTTGTACGCAATACCAGGTTTCACTAAACAATGATAAATGGATATAATATTATTATAAACTAGCCGTTATGAATAGTATTAACTAAATTTTTAATTTTATAACATTATTATTCTTCTTACGCATTTTTTAGAACATGGTATGAGAATAAAATAATTTTTTCGGGTAAAATAAGTATTTTTCAAAAAATCTAGTTTTGCCGCCTTTTGATGGAGCACCCACTTTAAATCTAGTTTTGACATGTTTATAAATTAAATTTGACAAAATAAAATTCTTATTTTGAATCATGATATAAAAATTTACTTTAGATAAAATTTTCATATTATTCTCATAACTTTCAAATTTTAATTTATAGTAAAAACAAGCTGTATTTTAGTTAAAAACAACTTTTTTTCACCATAATAATTTATATAGTTAAATTATAATATTTAATGGTTTTAAAGTATAAATAGAATATATTTTTACCATTTAATATAATTTATTTCATTATCATTGATTTTACATTGAACTCATAAGTAAAATAATTTCAATCTTTTGCAATATTTTAACTTTTAAAACTCATTTTCTTAACAGTGGGATTAATTTTAAATTAATTTCTAAAACTTCTGTGATTTGAATTTGGAAAAATGGATTCCATATTTGGAATCAGTATGTCCAAATTATGTTAATAATCTACTTTTTATTTTTAGGTATTATGAATAGTAACTACGGTAAATTTTATTTACCATAGTTAAAGGTAAAATCGGGTAATTAAGGGTAAATATAATATTATAAAATTACCATAACACTTGTCTTAATATAATTAGATGATTATATTTTGCCCTAAATCATACTTGGGTAGAAATTGAATCTAATAGAACCCACTTGTATTTGATTAAGACTTTTTAGTTATTTTATTTAAAAGAAAGTGAAATATGTCTCACTCAAACTTTAATAATTAGATTATTGTTAATATATGGTTATACAGAATATAGATTCGATTATAAATACTCTTTTAAAATATAAATTTTTTTTCTTTATCATGGTAATTAATTTGTAATTTTTAATGAATATTTAATTACCTTAATAGCTTATACATTAATGATGTAGAAATTATGTATTTAGTGAAAAATCAATAATATAGTTTTTATTAAAATAAAAATACCTATCAAAAGGACCAGAAACATTCCAAACATTATTGGTCGAGTATATATATACCCTAATAATTAAAGGGTAGATTTTTGGACCATTTGGTGCCTTATAAAACCTATTTGGAAATTTATATTATTTTATTTTAAATGATCTCAAAGATGTCACCTTCATAGATTAATAAATATAACAATTTAAATGTTGTGATTTTAAGATGATAAACTCGAGTAAAAATATTATTATGAAAGGTATAATATTTATCTTCATCATAGAATTTTATTTTTAATTTTTATGCAACAAATAAGTTTATTAAATAATTATACAAAAATTTTGTAGTAATTATTTTATTAAGAGATATACCAAATAAATGGTTTTAAAAATATTAAACTAAATATTATATAACTATTTAATATGATCCACGAATTTTATAGATAAATATGACATGTTATGAATCTATTAAATATTTTAGTTCGAACATATCTTCTGTGTGGATTTTATTTAAATTCAAATAAATGAATAGTTTCAAAATTGACACTATTCGTATTTTATAAAAATAACATAATATCAAATTGATTAAAAATCACAAAAATATTTAAAAATTATAAATTAAAATTTATATGGTCCAAAATGTCATACATTATCCCATTATGGAAAATTCACAACACATAAGTAATTATTTATAACAATTTAAAAATTAGAATCTCATTACCACAAATAAAATTAAATATATTAAATAATGATAAATCCAGTTGATAAGGTTTAAAATAAATTTCAAACATGTCTAAATTTTATTGTTTTATGAGATTACAACACAATATCATCTAATATTATAATATGAGTAATTTTTGTAGGTTTTTAAGTGGGTTTTGATTTATTATAAATTAATATTTTTGAGGTTTCCAAAGGTGCCCCTCTCCTCCCTTATAAAAGGGAACATCCTCCCCCTCCTCTTCATAACACATTGAGCCTTCAATCTCGGCCAACCCCTGACCATTTCTATTCTCCACTTCCCTAGAAAAATTATGGTGGTTTTGGTCTTCTCAAAAGACCAACTCTATTCCCTTAAGAGAAATCTTAAAAGAGGTGCGTCGAAGAAGAGGTAATCTCTTCTACCGATTCTTTCAAGTTTCTTTCTTCTTCAACTTCCTATTCTTTAGTTGTTTCATTTTAAAGTAATACAATCAATATCACTAATATATTGATATGATATTATATATATTAAGCAACCCCATTTCACCTTCTATCCATCTTACGGAAAACAAAATCACCACGCGTGCGTATGTACGGAATACCGTCTCCACGCCGTGGTGTAATCAGTTTTTCCACCACCACCATACTTGGATGGGTATAATGGTGTAAATAATAACTATATATGGTTATTATAACATCATACGGATTCTAAGATATTATATCATCCACTCCAATTCTATTCAATAATTATGGGAACGATATCATCGCTCGTGCGTACGTACGGACTACCGTCTCCACGAACGCGATGAGATTCATTTTCCATGATTAACCATTAAAGTATGATTATAAAGTATATATAATGAATAATCATAAAAGATATTAAATAATAATGATACTAGATTTATTTACATATATGTTTCTTTTACTTAATTCCATTCAATTCAATAAGGAAATGAAAACAGCGTTCATTCGTACGTACGGCCTACCGTCTCCATGAACGGTGTATTTCATTCAATTTATCGATCTATCGTATATATTATATATAAATCATGTTTTAAATTCTGTAATTAAGTAAATCAGGATATAAGTAATAATATCAAGAACAACAATTCGAAACACGTACAATAAATGAAACGATTTTACCCAAAACGCTGCTTTAACATGGAATTTACAAAAGAACGTGTAATATAATGTCTAAAGTGAACCATATATGATATCATAGCGATAAATATGATTTTTTAATAAGTCAATGACATTTTTTAAATGATTATACAGGATATTCGGATACATGTGAAGCATATCATAAATAAGGTAAGGGATAACTTTTCCAATCTAATTTTTGTCCGAGATTGTTTATTCATAAGTATTTATTGGGGTTATATTTATCATCCAAGTACATGTTTTATAAAACTGTTTTCATGTATTTTTAAAGTAATTTTTAACCATTTTTTACTTTTACCACATGGTATGGAAGGAATCATTCTTTTGTTTACCATACGGGGAACTTTTTGACTTTTCTGACAAAAAGTACGAGAAGAATGTTTTTTTAACTTATACGACATGAACAGATTTTTATGGTTTCATAATACCTTATTTCTATAAATATTCCTTTAAAATATTTCATGATTATTTTCAACAAATCCTTTTATTTTAAAATTTCATTTAATTTTGAGAAAAGAAAATGATTTTGAAAAAGAAAGGATATTTTCCTCAGTGATTCATTTCAAGTGTTTTGTCCAAGCTTTTTTCCATCTAAGATGACATTATTTAGTATGATTATGTATAATGTATAATGTCTCTATTATTTACATGGTTTGATTATTCTTATGAGGAAATTATATCCATTTGTTTTATATGGATTATGTTATGATGGGATGATGTTTATGAAACCCGTTTTATTTTTTGGGTTATGATGAATGATTTATGTTTATTTTGTGGAACAAGTAAGAATGATTTCATTATGAGATGGGTGGGACCTATATATCCCTCCAATTAATAGGGTAGAGATTTATATCTCATGAGATATACATGGCTGGAATGGTAAGTTAATCTGGTTCAGTGATACAGGACTGGAACGAGGAGTGAACTCGATTCAGTAAGGGACTTTGTCCACTAAGATGGTCTTGGAAGCAATGCCTTGGAAACTATAGAAATCATATCATGTGATTAATGTTTTTCCACAATTACATGTTTTATTCAAATGATATTTTATCATGATTGATGTCCCATTGTGATCTATGCCTTACGTACTACCATGTTTTATGTCATTGCTCAAGATTTTGATGTTTAAACATTATGTTCATGTTTTTAAGTTCAAATGTATATGTTTTGTTTTATTTTCTCTATACTTACCCTTACTGAGCATTTGAGATCACCCTTTTATATGTTTTCTTTTCCCCATGATATAAAGAAAGTTTTTAGGTAATAAAACAAAAGGGGAAGATCTTTATGGGAGATGTTGAAGATCATTCCCCATGATTTGAAGATTATGTTCTGAGTTTCCAAAGACACTAAACTATTATGATCCTTGAGTGTTGGTTTTTGTTATATATTAATTATTCCGAAAAATTAATTTAATGTCCATGTACATCAAGCATTGGGTCGTTATATCCTACCTCTTGAAAAACCTCCTACAAACTCGATTCCATTCATCCTATAGGTCTTCCTCTGGGAGCAATCCAACAAAAGAGGTTATTTGGGGAAAATCAAGAGGAGATACCCAAAGAATAGAACTAATGAAAAAAATAACATATTCCCATGGTTAAAAACCATGGGTATATCCCCCAAAACCATGGGTATAGCCTATACCAACGGGTTTGGTAACCATGGGTAGCTGAGGTGTTGGGATAGGTCACATACTATACCCACGGTCTTACAACCCGTGGGTATAGCTTTTTTCCCACCGTGTCAAAGACCTATACCCAATTTCCATGTTGTCAAAGGATTATACCCACAGTTTCAAAACCGTGGGAGATAATAGTACAAAAACCCCAAGTAGTGGTTGATCCCATGACCATCCAATCTAATTATGGGTGTGCCACCACTCAGGCGAAGCTGCATAAAGTATATATGTCTATATTTCGCTAAATATATTAATCGAAGTCTGTATTAGAAAAAATACATCCCGCGGGTTTCGATACAATGTCTTCTCCTTCGTACTTACAATGCCTAACCAACCCATAAAACTCACTTATACATAAATATATCTATATTTCTCATGATATATTAATCCTGCTCCCTGTATTAGAAAAAAAGTTTTCAGCAAGATTCAGTCACGTGACTGTAGCGAACACCAAATAGTGACTAACCAACCCACCTAAGAAGTTTATATGATTATATATTTTATCCAACTAAATGTATTAATCAAAACTGTGGGTATAAGAGGAAAAACCAGGGGTATTATTTTTCCAACCAAATAGTTTTTGTGTCCCACAAAATTTTTTCCCACCATAATGCAAGAAAGTTATACCCACAGTTTTATAAAACACTAGGTATAGGTCTTCAAAAAAATCCTATGCCCATGGTTTTTCCAAAACCCTTGGTATAAGCCTTAAAAAAATGCCTATACCAACAGTTATGAACAAAATTATGGGCATAGCAGTTTTCCCCATGGTTTTCCATAACTGTGGGAATAGTTCTTCAAAAAAACATATACCCACAGTTTTTCCCAAAACCGTGGCTATAGGATCCCATACTACCCCTATACCCATAGTTTTCAAAATATTTCGGTATAGGGGTATTTCACATTAGTGTGGGTAACATTATTAAACAAACTTTTTTGTTTTATTTCATCCTTGAAAACCTTCAATTATTTTTATTTGATGTTTATATAATAACCTCAGTGTCCTAAATATAATTATATGTTGTTATATTAAGGGTCCTACCTACGCTTACACACACCTATCATGTGTGGACTTTATGATGGAAAATATATTTTTATGTGATATTTATAATGTATTTATGATTCTAGAAATTTTATATTAAACATAACTTCATGATTTCCACATTGTGGATATACGATAACTTTCTTTGTGGACATATGGACAACCACCTCCTCAAAGCGATGTAATTATTTCACAATTCACATGGAATGTATTAAGAATTAGTTTACTAAAAATATATTATATTAATGAAATATTAATGATACTGAAATTATATATATATCTATATCCATATTTATAAACATGTAATTTACTTTATTTATTTCAATACATCAAGAAAACAAAAATAACAACAATGCATACATACGACCAACCCTCTCAATGTACGGTGTTTGTCATTTATCTTTATAGATTATTATAAATACTTATATATTTAAAATATAAGATATTTTCATCTTGTTTTATATTCCATATATAATTAAATAATGAGATTCAATAATTACAGGTCAAAACATGTACGATTAACAATGAAAATATCACCCAAAATATAGATTAAACATGGAGTTAATAATAAAATGGTAATATAATGCCTTAAGTAAATAATATATGGGGGTAAATAAATTCAATGAATGTATTATTTGATATTTATAGTTTAATTTATGATTATTTATAAATCCATTTGATTATCTCTATTTTAGGGGGTTTTAAGGTTCAAAAGTTACCAAATGAGTAAGGTATTTTTGTCTTATTATGCCATCTTTGAGACACCTGTTGTTTTATGCACCTATGTTCTTTTACGAGGTGTGTATATGGAAATTTTACAAGTTATATAAGGAATATCCATATTATAATGATATTTTATGCTTTTTGTAATGTTACTATTTCATGGATATTATGATTCAAATGTTTCAAATTTGTATGGGGGACTTTGAAATTTTTGAAGATTATTCTCCTCAAGAAAGGTTTTTAAAAGATCCCTGGAGATCATTTTCAATGACTAGCATTTAAAACAAAAATTTTACGTTTTAAAGTGTTTTTCAAATCATCATTTATAAGTATTAAAATATAATTTCAAAGAAAAAGTTTTACTAATAAGTTTTATGTTCTTAAAATCGTTTTTCAAAGAAAAAATTGATATTTTCCTTAATAATTATTTTAAATTGGTACCACAAACTTATTTTCTAACTAAGATTACATTATTTGATTTTACTTATGTTTTACTAGGGATATTATTCAATTTTTTAATTCTTATTCTTTCTATGAATGGTTATGTTTATGATGTAATGTTATTTATGAAACACATTTCTTTTTATTGGGTTATGATATGATAAAATATTTATGTTCTTGTGGAACACATATATATTATTTCATTATGAGATGGGTGAGACATATATCTCCCTCCAATGCATTGGAAAATTATTTATATCATGTGAGATATACATAAAGGACATTGTTTGGAACGATGGTTATGGAAGTTAACCATGACTACTAAGATGGTTTTGGGAGTTAGACATAACTGCCAAGATGGTTATGGGAGTGAGAGATGAATGCTAGGATGGTATGGTAAATGAACTCATACTACCAAAATGGTCTTGGCATCTATGCATTGACTATTGTATAAATCATTATTATATGCTAATGTGTATGTCGCAATTCCATGATTTATTCTTATGTTATGATTTTATGGATCATGTTCATTATTTCCTTATGATTCATGTCTTATAAAATACTAATCATTATTCTATGACTCATGAATTTGATCTTTTTATATACAGGTTATGATCTTAAAATTTTATTCTAATGTTTTTATACCCTTATGTTCTTATTTTACTTACATATCTTATTTGTTTACCCTTACTAAATTAATATGGTCTTTGGGCGTTTTTTTGTGTAATATATTAATTATTCCCTAAAAGTGATGTAATTTACATGTATGAAAAGACTATGTCAATATAATAATCACAAAAAAAGTGATTATAATGGGTTGTTTGAGTTGATGGCCTGTGAACACCTCTTTATTCTCACACATTGATGACTTAATCTGATACAAACCAAGTTCTGTAGTATTTATCTTATGTGTATTTAATGATATGTGTGGTTTTATTGTAACATAGCCTAGAAATCATGCCTATTGTGTTATTTATATGTGAGACTGTTAAATTTGTGACATATCCAATGTAGATGGTTTCCTTTCCAATTAAACCTATAAAGGTGAGTTTTCCTTTGAATTCCCTTTTTATTTTATTTCAAAATTCATCATAAATTCTCCCAAGAAACAAATAATGTGATTTATTCCATTGAATATCAAAAAATAATAAAAAGTTATAAATAAATACAAATCAATATCAAAAGAAATTATAAAATTATGATAAAAATCACCCTACACTTAATGTGACATCCCCTCCCTAGACCACTAACCAGTTTACATATCAAAGGTGTTATGTGACCTTCGGCACACCGTCATATACTATGAAATCCATCGAACAACAAAAAGGGTCTAAGGTTTTAGTGAAAATAGACTATACCTTCATATAAGAGTGAAAAATAGAAAATTACTAACCAACATCCTTAAAAAATTAATCAAAGTACATGGGAGAAATAATCATAACATTCTATAATAAATGAAATGTGGAAAAATACTATCATACATCCCAACTGATCACCCATTGACCGATTATATATATAAGGAAAAGAATACAAGGAAGCTCTAATACCATCCCCATGCCTCATTTCTAGATTCTTTACAAGCTACCTTCTACCCACTACTATGTTCAGGACTGGGTCAAGCTCTATGTTTTGGTGTATAGGTCTTAGTATGTATAGTTTCAATTACATTTTATAGAAGAAATCACCCTTTAAATGGAAATTGGAATCTATATTTAATGGTGACCATTTCATTTTAGATTTTATTTCCATTAAATTTAATTCTCATTTTTATAGTGTTTTTATTAAAAAGGATGAACTATATGGATCACCACTTCCAATTTATAAGGACCCATACACCTTACAAATTAAAGTGTAAAATTTGTTCAGTAGTAACCATTTACTTATCAAGTTCTTATATGAATTGTAAGAATAATTCATAGATATAAAAATAAGTACTAAAAAATGTTGCAAGCAATGCACACAGTAATGTATAGATGGCATGGCATAAAGCATGACATATAAATTTTGCACGGTGCCTAATGTGATGCATGATCATTATTCTTTTCCATATCAGGACAAGGATAAAATATATACCTGAATCATAATCATAAACATCACACATAATGCACATCACCCAATGGTGGAATCAAATCAACTGTAATAAGAAAAATATAGAGTAGTATGTCCCATCACAGGTAATTTGGATTTTCCCTATATGTGTCTTAGATACTCCTAGGAACAAATCACTATGAAATTTTGATACATTCCTAATCTACTATCTATTATTACCAAACAATAAGGAAAAATAAATGATAGATGCTATGATACTAATTTTTGACGTCCCGACCTGAATGCCACTTAGACAGTTCCCCAAGCCAGTAGGCCACATGGCATCATGCATGCCTCTCCATATAGTTAAGGCTTCCAACATAAAGTGAGTGTCCAATGTTATATAATGGGGAGACTATACCTTCACGATCATAGTAGAAAAACCGAGGAAATAATATATAATTATTGGAAGAAGAATAAATGACTGAAAAATGGTAGTATAAGGTAAAGTATGAAAATGACATAAATATCCAATAACAAAAATACCCAATATCATATACAAAATGATGATATGTCCAATGTCTATTAGAAAGGAATAAGAAATAATTATATAAAATACATGTATAAAAAAGGGAAAAAATACTCTAAATTCTATCTCTAACAGAATCACTATCCATAGCTCGATCATGTGCTTCCCTGCTGCAATGATAAAACCAAATAAAGAGTCAAAAATGGGAACATTCCCCTATCCCTACCTATATCCACATAATCTTCGCAGGTAACATAAAAAACCAAGATAAGATGTGAGATTAACTCAATAGGCTACCACAAATGGTGTACATAAATATCCAGTCAGTACCTATAATATAGAAGTGTGCAGATAATAATGGTAAACAGTAACAAAAGCAGAAAAAGTTTTGTTATGGTTCCAGAAGGACACGAGGATGACTGTACCTACTTTGGACCTAGCCATAATATATAATATGAGTCTCATGAGTATCAAGGGATGTTATGCCTAGTATCGCTTGCATAGGGGAAACCATTTCCAATATCATAATAGTAGGGTCTCCATGCTTGGTATCATATCAATAAGGG
Organism: Viscum album; assembly: GCA_963277665.1. Lineage (NCBI taxonomy): Eukaryota > Viridiplantae > Streptophyta > Magnoliopsida > Santalales > Viscaceae > Viscum > Viscum album. Next base: position 583,968,918 of record OY728167.1, on the reverse strand, counting down.
TTGTCGTTCCCATATATAACAGTGAGTGTCACCATGCCCACATATAACAATCGGGGCCACTATACCCATTATAATATTAGTAGGGTCATTATTAACATTTATAATAGTAAGGTTCATCGTACCCTCTTATAACACTAGGTGCAGTCGGGTCCAGTTCCATATTAGTAGGGTCGTCATGACCATATATAACATTTGGGTCATCCATCCCATATCTCATACCTCATAAGAGTTATTAGTCCCACTCATTATTATTCATAAGGGTTTCCATTACCAAGTATTGTTATATAGGGATGTCATGTCTTTATCTTAGTATAGGGATTCCATGCCCATATAATAATAGTAGTAGAAGGGAAACCATGCCCCTATCATAATTCATAAGGCTCTCTAAGCCCATTTTTCATAATTAACAATGGTCTTCATGCCCATACATTATAATCATGATACATATTCTTTGGATTTAATACGATCTAATGAATAGTTCATAATTCAATAGGTTTTCTCTTCAAAAAGTGTGTGAACTTTGTTTTATTTAATACAGGTGACATTGACATGCCAATCACATTTAATAAAATTATTTATAATGCCAAAACCATGTAAATAATTGTTTGGTCATTGAATCACTATAGCATTACAGAAAATTTCATGGGAACACCTCAAAGTGGTGAAAATAAATTAAGGGGACCTATTACAATAGGTATCATGGTATGAATGGCCATTTCTATCAAGGATATTCAATTAATTTCATTTTACGTATTTTAAGGCAACATATGAGGAATCCGGCATATGACACATAACACAAATTGTAAAACATCATGAATTTAAGGGATAATTACAAGACCACATACCTTATTCTTGTTGAGGAGAACCTTTCCATTATTAGCCATTAGTTTTGCTAGGATTAGAAGAAATCAGAAAAACAGTAGAACAACCTGAAAATGGTGCAAACATGCTTTCACCTAAATAAATTCATCGAGAGAAAGAAAAATTATGAAAATCACCAGATGAATGAAGATCTTACCAATTCACATCCAATGAGATGAACAAGGATCAAATAAGAGACCAGATCAGACAGTTATTTAAGAACCTTGGTTGAGAGGTGCTTGAGATCAAAATGGAGGATAATTGAGGTTTCTATACACTAGAATGAGAAACCAAGAAGGATTTTTAATAATATATTTTATTAATAAAAAAATGGTAATTTTTCCTAAATTTTCCCGGTCACATGGTTTAGATGCATGGTTGGACAAACCGTGTGTCAACTATTCTCAGACCACTGTCTATAGAGCGGATCATAAGATTTTCACAAATCATGTGCCACACACTTTAGATAAAAACTAAAAACATTTGGAATTGGTGCATGGCACTAGGTACATGTTCTGGTAAAACATTGTTCCCTTGTCTGCCCTCTAAAATGCCCTACACAGTTAGGAGACACCATGATGACTGGGATGTATGGCTTCTATTGATCGTGTGGCCCAAGGATTTCTACCAATGATCAGGGTTTTCGCTCCAAACAAGCCCCAGACACCCCAATTTTTTTCATTGCCTCACTATATATCTATATTAGGTCAAAAAAATATTTAAACCAGAAATTAAAGGCTATATACCTCATACAAAAACTTGGTTATTAATATAATGTCATCATAAGTATATATGATCACTTGGGGAGTAGTTCATCCCACACGGATCATCTCATACATATATATCATCGGATGGAAATGAATCTATCCCATCCATATCATATTTATATATATATACATATATTGTGTCTGTGTTACATTGTGGGGAAAAGCATCCCTCCCAGCCATCTCATTTATTATATTCATTTATTATTTAGGGGAAGTGAATCCTTCCCATTTATCTAATATATATATCAAATTGGGGTCAGTGCTTCCATCCCGCCCATATTGTTTATTAAATTAATTTATTATTTGGGGGGGCAGTGCATCTCTACCATCTATCTCATATACATATCACATTAGGGACATAAAATCCCTATAATCCACTTCAGTTATTACATCCATTTATTATCAGGGGTTAGTTCCCCCTCCCATCCATTTCATATGCATATCATAAAGGGGGTAGTTATTCCATTCAATACATCTCATTTATTACATTCATTTATTATTGGTGGGTAGTTCACCAACCATGTAATATCTAATCAAATGGAATAGTTCCCACCTCTTAATATCTCATATATCATGTCGAGGGGAATAACACTACCCCATAACATCTTATAATATTATTGGGGGAATAAAACACACCCCATAACTTCTCAAAATATTATTAGTGGAATAAGAACCACCCCATCCATCACATGTCATCATCCTTATAGGGATTGACCAGACACCCAAATCTATCACATGTCTTCTATGTTATCCTCACAAGAACACAACATAGACCCATCACCGAATCCATGTAGAGTTTTCAACATACTGTCCTCTTTCAGCAACCCTATATGGGTTCAAATCCTATCATTAGGAGGGAATAGAGTCCCTCAACATTAACATGATTGTATTTTACCCTCATCCTCATAATAAATTCCACACCAGAACCACTCTTACAATATGGAGTAATTCACATCTTACTTAGAATGTCTTCTTAGGTCACTCTATTCATGCCCAACCCCACATAATCTTACCTATAGTATACCAACCGGGTTGCTCCCATATTAGTGAAGTAGGAACACTTTCCCCAATCTGGCCAAGGGCTAGAAGGTAGCACACAGTTCCATCATAGTATATGTATGCCAATCATTATTAGTGCAACACTCACCTCTATATGTAAGTGTTTAATGGAACTTGTATTGGGATCATTACATTTGTAATACCTCGATATTTTGGTATCAATTTCTATTTAAATAAATATTATATTGAATGAACTTTTTAACACAGAACATAGAACAAAAACAGACCTCAATACATCTTATTAAGATAAAATATTACAGTACAAGATAAACATTAATACATTATGAGAATAAAATGATGCAACATAAACAGAAAATTTAATTAAGTTATTTTATTATATAAAATATATTTTTTATACATTAATTATTATAATATTTTTTATTTATAAAAATTAATCGAATAATTTAATTTTAATTGAACATAAATATTTATTTTTTGTGATATTTTGTTAATATTATTTAATATAAATGTAATATGGTTCAAAAAAATGAGTGTTATGTATTTTCAATTATTAATGAATAAATAATGATTTTAATGACATTTATAGATAATATTTATAAGAAAATAAATTAACATTCATCCAATAGTTATTACTAATTTTCTAATAAGAATAATTTTTTTGATTAAAAATGTATTTTACTAATAATTTCATTTTCTTATGCTTTGTGCATTTTTATTTTAAGAAACTAAATATATTATGGTTAAATGATGATAAATTATATTTTTAACAAGAATAATATATTATAAATAATTTAATTTTTAATTTATAAGAATTAATATAAATAAAAATTAATATTTAAAGAGTCGTTTTACTATTAAAACATTTTTACATTATAATATATGTTTCCTTTTAAATGATAAATTGATAAATTTATAATTTTAATTTATAAAAATTAAATTCATTTTTTTAGTTATCATTATAATACTATGTTAATAATAAATTTTGGGATTTTTCAAAAAATATATATTTTTTAAGTGAATAGTACAAAAAAGCGTTTTTACCAATACTGTGACTTTTATGACATCATTATCATGTAAGAATGACATAAAAACTTATTATACCATTATAATGACCAAATATGTATTTAATAAGTAAAATTATACTTTTCAAAATATTAATTTAATTTTATAAACCTATGTTTGACATTTTGGTACCTGAGTTATATTTTTTAAAAATTTGGTTTTATGCATTATAAATTTATTATTTTAAAATTAATTTTAAAAAAATTTAAGAATTTAATATTATTAAATGGTATTGAAATATATAATAATAATATTAAAATTATCTAGTGCGTTTAGTTTAATTTATTTTCATAAAAATAAGTCATTATGTTAAAAAAATTAGTTGTTGTGGTAAAGGTAAATTATGATAAAAATGTTAAATTAAGGGTAAAAGGCGTAAAATATCTCAAAACATATCCCTTATTTTTATGGATTAGATGTGGTTGAACAACGATCATACCCTATATAATATTTTTCACTATTGGATCCACTTTCATTTGAAAGTGAAATGTCTTTAATACAAAGTTACAGGTATTTACAAAACTACCACCCCACCCACTTATAAAAGGAGGCATTAACCACCCCACTTATCCTAACACCCCAATCCCTTTATCTCTGAAAAATAATCCTATATAAAAGGCGTAAAATATCTCAAAACATATCCCTTATTTTTATGGATTAGATGTGGTTGAACAACGATCATACCCTATATAATATTTTTCACTATTGGATCCACTTTCATTTGAAAGTGAAATGTCTTTAATATAAAGTTACATGTATTTACAAAACTACCACCCCACCCACTTATAAAAGGAGGAATTCACCACCCCACTTATCCTCACACCCCAATCCCTTTATCTCTAAAAAATAATCCTATATAAATTCCCAAATATATATCCAATTTTCTTGAGGTACTGGTCTCACTATAAGACTATTCTAAGAAGGCCCAAGGAGTTATCTTGAAGAGCAAAGTAAAAACACTTAATCACTCGTTTTTAATTTTATTTCAATAATTATTCTTACACATCCTCCAAAACGACTATACCTATAAAAAAATAAATAATTATCATAAATATACATAAAATTTATTATGTTTATATAATAACCATTTTCTACTTTCCTCCCAATAATTCAAAAAATGAAAACGTCAGTCATTAGTACGTGCAGACTACTGCCTCGATGAATGACACATTTTTTCCATCACCACATAACATGGAGGGAAATAAGAATATATTTAATGAATAAATATTATATTTATGTCATAATTAATATTATATTAATATAAATTAATATATACTTACTCCTCCAATTCATTGGAAAATGAAAACATCGCTCGTGCGTACGTTTAGACTACCGCCTCTATATAAGAAAAGTTTTATTGTCACCACATTATATGAAATGATGTAAAAAATATTTAATGAATATATATGATATAAAGGATTAATATATTTAATGAATTTTATTCATAAATTATTACATAAAAAATCAATGATCATTATAAAGTAATCTATTGATATCAGAAAATTACCAGAAACAAGATCATTGTTGATTTCATCATCACGAACCAAAATTGAAAATCACATGGAATGATATTAGAAATTTAAAAACCAATATGTAAATTATATTTTAGCACCTTGAATAATTTTTAAATGGTTAATTTGTTTAACATTGAATTATTTTTGATATCTTTATTATGAAACTAGTACAAAATGAACAAAATTATTAACATCTTATGATGAATATAAACTATAACAAAAAACATTGTTGGTAATGAATATAAATGAAGTAGATAAATGGTATTGGAAATTAATAAGTTTATGAAATAAGATATTATTTTTGTTATTCTTATTATACATGAGGTTGTAGCGTGTTTCACCAAGCAGGAATTCAAGGTAAGGAATTTTCATCTCAATTTCCCTCATGTGAGATATGTTTTGTAACATACAACTATTTTATTTTATATAGTGTATATAACACCTATTTTAAAAATTATATAATTATTATGTTTATATTCATGGAATTTAAGGTTCTTTTTCTGTTATCTCTTTTGATACTAATCGATTAAAAGGTTTCTAAAATCATAAGAGCGTCAAATATCAAAATTTCCTTCTTTGATACTTGTTTTGTATTATGAAACTATTTCCTTTTATAAGGGGTATACACTACCTATTTTACTTTTTATATCATTATTATATATTTATTAATTTTATTTAATGTTATATTACATGTTATCAATTTCTAGGGGTTTGTATTCGAATGTTTCCGAAGTCGTAGGGGTTTCTCTCATCTAAATTTTCCCACTTTGAAACATATGCCATATTCTAAAATTATTTTCTTGTTTATTGATTATATACTACCCATTCATGTATTAATATAATAATTATCATGAAACTAATTTTATTATTATATACATTTAAATAATATTGATTCAAAAGTTACCAAATTCATAAGTGATTTTGTTAACATAGTCTCTGTTCATTGAGTTTTAATTGTTGTTCTTGAACTTAAATTATTATATGTTGGGTAAATTATACCTTATGATTGAATTATATTTTACTTCATCTGATGTATTTTTGGATTTAAATTTCATTCATTTTGAATCCTTTTTGGAGTATGGTTACATTAATTCTTATTCCTTCATGGAATTATTTCCTTATAAAATGAAACATTGTTAAGAATAATATGCATCCTCTTTAATATTTGTTTTCCCCCTATGTCCATATTTTTTTTATAAAACTTAAAATTTATTATTTTTAAACCCAAATATGTTTTATCTCATGTTATTTTCTTATTACCCTTTTCCTATATTTAAAATATTTTTTACCACCCTTTTTATGTCATGGGTTTCAATAAATGTATTTTGAAATATTTAAAAAGTTCTTCCTTTCACGTTCATATTTTTTATCTTTAACTATATATTTCATATGGATTGCATATTGTAATTTTTCAAGGCTCTATTATTTTGAATTATTTATAAGTTATTTCTAAAAAAATATTCTTTTAAGAACCCTCATGAAAATTATTTTTTAAAATGACTTGTGACTTCTTATTTTTTCATAAAGGTTACAATTGTTTCATGAAATGAATTTTAATTATTTTCTTATATTTTACTATTTATCATAAAATAATATATCTCATTTAAAGTTATGTTTCATTAATTTAGCACTAAATTTCCTTATGAAATACCCCCTATTGGTTGATTGAATTTTTTTGTGCCAACTAATCTAACTATTGAGGTCATTTTTTGTGATACTATTTGATAGTTTTTCTAAACCCATTTACTTTCCTTGGGTTCTTCATGATATGATATATAAATGATTTTTTTGTGACCAATGAGTATGGATTATCATTATGTGATGGGTATACATTATTATCTATGTAATGGTAGGTCGGTATGTTCACTATGTGATGAGATATAGGGATGCGATTCCAGATCCACTATGTGATGGGAGGCATGAACAAGATTCTTGATCCACTACGTGGTAGGAGGTGAGTACATGATTCATGATCCACTATATAATGAGGGGAATGAATGTGATTCCTGGTCCACTAGGTTATGATTTCATATACTTATGTGTATAAACATATTTCAGTATTATATTCCAATGTTATACTCATGGAACATGATTATTTATATCATGATTCCGTAATCGTCTTCCATGGTATGTGTTTGATTATTTTTGATCACATGTCCTTCTATTATATAAATGACTCTTATTGTTCTATATTATTTTTAATCTTATTTTTTTCTAATTATCATGTTTCTCAAATGTTGATGATCTCACCCTTGATAACTCTTTAATATTTTTTCGCATATTGATCATATTAGATCAAACCTTTCTTATGTTTTTCATTTCCCAAGTTATGAATATGAATATAACCTAGGAGTTTTCTAGAAAGGGATATGGTATGTTGCAATTATGGAGAAATATTCTCAATTATGTGAAATGATATTTTTATCTCGATAATATCCAAATACACTATCCCTTTTGTTTCAAGGATTATGAAATAATTTCAGATATGTAATGTTTATATTCTATAAATATATGTATGTTTGAATTGAGTAGTCTGTATTTATATAAAATCCAAAAATTGAATTTTTTTTATCACTATATCTACGTGTATGGGTCTGGGGCATCTTAGTTGGTTTCAGAAATATATTTTTTTTATTTGAGGATTAACTTTTTCATTTCTAGTGATTATGATTAGATAAAAATAGTGAAATAATTAATGATATTTTTAAATATCATAAAATATCATAAAATTTTTCTAAAGTAGAGTGTGTGGGGTTTCCAAGAAATGAAATCACTCTCTAGATAAAAACTAGAGGAAGAAGGCTCTATCATAGATTCAACAAGGGGTAAATTCCCTAAAAAATATAGGTTGGGAATTAACCCAATCTCCACTCGATGAAAAAAAAGGGGCACAGCCGGTTTAAAATTCCTAGGGAATATTATTTTGTTGATTCCCAAGACCTTTACAAATAATATTTTTTTGGATTTAAATGGAATTTGATGGTGAAATATGTAACTACTTAACCTATAAAAACATATAATAATATGACCATGAATGACCTAGAATAAAACATTAAGATTCATAATTTATCTTATTCACATAATTTATGAGTTACTTCTTATATGTTCATAGATTATTTTTATGAATTTATTAATTTTCTCAGAACTCAACCTTACTTTATTTAAGAAAATAGTAGGATCATGGAGTTATCATACAAATGAGATGGTGTTAAAAACCTGAACCTTAACAAATGAGAAACCATATTGGATATAAGATGGTGTTAAAAAATATTATAGTTATGCTCACCCATCTATCATGAGTTATGATTGAAAACCTGAACCTTAACAAACTTTCAGACTCGCCAAAGAAAAGTAGTATGTAGTTTTGTAGTATTTTGGTGAAAATTACCATCGATGGAAAAAGATTGAACTTACTACATGTAAATAATATGGTATGAATAACCAAAGGGAATGTCTCAAATTTACAAGAAAATGTTTCAATTGTGGAAGGATTTTCCATCAATCTTATGATTGTATAAGATTTAGAAATAGGTTTTACAATACAATAGAAGGTATAAATATCCAAAATAATGATCCACCACACTTCAATTATTCAAATGAATAGAGTTTGAGCATTTTGAAAATAATTTCCATAATCCTAGGGATATTGATGATAATATACCCCCATATCCTCCAATACCGTGGGAGTAATGGGGGATTATGAAACAACCACTATGAAAGTGAATCATGATAACTATGTTACACTTATCATTTAATATGAATTTGTGAATGTCTTGTTAGATTTTGGTTTTATTCACTCTAGTTTTTCTAGGAAGTTTTCTAAGAATATAAAATCATCTCCCAAATTATTTTCTATTATATTATCAGAGAACACTTAAAGCTGTATGAAAATTGTACCCCAAGTTGAAGTTTATGGGAATTTCCCCCATTCAAAACTTATTATTCTCCATTTAGTTGAATTTGATGTGATTTTGGAAATTTATTTAATATATCCATATATAATCTTTATTATTTTTTAAAATAGATAAATAAAATTTCATTTTATAAATTAACCTATAAGAATCGATTATATCAAACCCAACTATGAACTTTCTAAGAAAATCAATTCGATGGGTTTTAATACCAATTAATGAAGGATATTTAGCTCAAATAATTAGAGAGAAACTCAGTATTGGAGATATTCCAATTATGTGGGGAATTTTTTTTACTAGTATTACTTAATTTATCAAGTTATATATTTCATTAGAAATTAGATCTTAAATCAGAATATCATGTAAATATCCTTAGTTATTTTTATTAATACGTTATAATTAAATTTATGAGGACACAAATTATTTAAAGAGGGAGAATGTAATACCCTGAGATATTGATATCAATTTACATTTAAATAAATTCTATTTTTAATAGATTATTTCACATGAAACAAAAAAATGAAAAAAAACTAGATAAAATTTATTGAGATACATTATTATAAGGAATGATAAATAATAATACATTATGAGAGTGTAATAATGAAATAAAAATATAATATTTCATTGAAATATTTTATTATAAATAAATATATATTTTTATGAATAAAATATTATTATTTTATGTATTTATAATACTAAAAGGAATATTTTAATGGAAATTTAATATAATTAATTAATTTTAATGATATTTAGTGAAGATTATTTAATACAAAAGTAAAAAGTTTTCAAAAAATTCCTTTTATATGCACTATGAATTTTTCTTTCAAGAAAATAAATATATTATTATTAGATAATGATAAATAATATTTTAAATATGAATAATATTTTAATAATAATTAAAATTTTAATTTATAGGAAATAAGAACAAGATCTGTTAATATTGTAAAGAGCCATTTTCCTATAAAAATAGTTTTTCATTATATTCTATGTTTCCATTTTAAGGTTAAATTCATAAATTTTAGAATTTTAATTTTAAAAAATGAACTTAGTTTTTGGAAATATCATTATATGAATAAATTAGGATGAAATTTTGTTATTTTTTTAAAAACTTGTGCTTTTAAGTGAATAGTACAAAATATCATTTTTACAAATACCATGACTTTTATTAAATAATTAGGATTTAATCATGGATTAAAAAATTAGGATTAATTTTTAATATCGATATATGTATTTATTAATTAAAATTATACATTTAAATATTTTTATTTTAAATTAGACACCTATGTTTGACATTTTGGTTCCTAAGATATATTTGTTCTAAAACCATTTTTATTAGTTAAAAATTTATTATTATAAAATTATATTTTATTAACTTTATAAATATAATGTTATGAAATGTTTACTATATTTTAAATTAGAGTATACAAATTAACTAATATGGTTAATTTTATTTTTAGTCATAAAAACAAGTTACCAATGTTAAAAAATGAGTTAGCATGGTTAAAGTAAATTATGGCAAAAAGTAAATTAAGGGTAAAAGTAATAAAATATCTAATAAGTACACAATATTTCTATATACTAGTGTTTTATTGGCTAATACTCCTCAAATATCCATTATTTTCCTTTATTGGAGTCACTTTCCTTTGAAAGTGACATGTCTTCAACAAAAATTTATGTGTATTTTCAAAAATGACACCCTTCCCAATTATTAAAGTAGCCCTTCATCACCCCACATATCCTCACTCCAAAATCTATCTATATCAAAAAAACTCTACCCAAATAATTCCCCAAATCAATATAACATTTTATAGATGTGTTGGTCACAACAATATACCATTCTATGAAGGCTCAAGGCATTGTCTCGAGAATGGAAAGAACTATTAATCACTAAGTTTTAATTTTTATTTCCATCATTATTCTTCCATATCCAAAAGAAATATTCTACCCATAATGAAATTGTTATATATTTATCATAACTATACTTAAGTGTTATTATTTTTATGGAATAACCATTTTATACCTTCCTCATAACCATTCAATGAATTAAAATGTTGTTCATGCATAAATGTAGACTACCGTCTCAATGAATGGCGTATTTAATTTTATATGAATAGATCACATGGATGGTTATAAGAATGCATTTAATTAATAATTGTTATATTTTTTATGTAATTAATAATATTGTAATATAAATCATTATCTTTCTTCATTCCATCCCATTCATTAGAAAATGAAAACATCGCTCGTGCGTACATGTGGACTACTGCTTCAAGGGATGAAGTGTTTCATTTTCATCACCAAATTACATGTATGGTTATAAAAATTTATTATATGAATACATACGTTATTAGTGATTAATATATTTCATTAATATGTTTCTTAAAGTATGACACATAAATCAATGATCAATATAAAGTAAACTTTTGATATCATTAAATTACACAGAACAAGCTCATCACAGATTTTATCTTCACGAATCGAAAATAAAACTATGATGGAGGGATTTTGGATATTTATAAATAATTCAGGAACTTATATTATATTTCCTTGAATAATTTGGGAATGATTATTTTTTTACCAAATAATAATGATCGATATCTCCATTATGAAACACCTACAAAATGAAAAAAATTATTAACTTTCAAAGATGGAAATAAACGATAACTAATGAGTTGAAAATGATTATAAATGAATTATATAAAAGGTAATAAATATCAATAAGTCTTTTAAATAAGATATTAATGTGGTTATTTTAAATATACTTGAGTTTTGATCATGCCTGATCAAGCATGAATCCAAGTTAATAGTTCCCCATCTCAATTTCACTCATATGAGACATGTTTTGTATCATGCATCAATTTTCCATTATATGGTGTATATAATTCCTATATGAAAATTTATATAATGATAAACTTTATATTAGTGGTATTTATTATTCCATTTCATGTTTTCTCTTGAAATATCATTCATTTAAAAAGCTATCAAAGTCATAAGTGTTTCTCATCTCAAAATTTATTTCTTTGAGACATGGTTTTTGTTAGGAACTTAGTTCTTTTATATGATGTAATTAATAAACTTTTAACATTTTATATAATTATTATATATTTATTCATGATATTTTATTTTTTATTTCATGCACTCTATTTTTTGGTGTTTGGAATTAAATGTTACAAAATTCCTAAGGGTTGTTCACCTTTTATCTCCAAAATAAAGGATTGTGGAACTTTTGGTGAAATTTTTAGTTATTCCAAGGAATGGATATTGAGATACTCTAAAAGTAAAATAATTTTATGTCTTATGTATTCTTTTTAATATAAAGAAAATTCAATTGGATTAAGTTTTTATTCAGTTTCATTGATGTTGTTAAACGTGGAACTTTTACGTTGAGGATTTCACTTTATAAATGTTTCATAAACATGTTTCTGGTTAACTTTATTGAAGTTCAGATAATGAAAAATGAAGAAAATCTAATAAGAGAAAAAACTTCTTATATATGTTTTAATAGTATCAATAAGATACAATGTTTATATCTTACTTCTCTAATGAATTTTTTGTAGAAAACAGAGAGAGTTGTGTCCACTATTGAAATAAAAATGTTGAAGTAAAAATTCTTAGTAAAAAAGAAATCCATAGAAAATTTCCCTCAAATTCCATTGATAAAGTCCATTTTAATTATTATGAGGTTTTTATCTTTTTTTGAAAAATAAAGAGATAAAAATAAATGTAATTTCTACCATTTCGTTTGGATAAGGCTGAGGCTTCAGCTTTAATGGAGAGATATTATGAAATACATAGAGAGTATTAAATAAAAAAAGGAAATATAAAAATAAATAGTTTGAAAAATAAGGTGAAATATTTCATAAAATGAGTTAAACAATTACATTTAATTATTGAAGCAGCAATGAAGGGAAATTTTTCTTCATCTGTTTAAACATTTTCCATTCAACCAGAAGGAAAACTATAACGACCCATAGTTACATACATGGTTATTACTTTATAATTGAATCATACTTATTACAAAATATAACAAAACCATTATAGGACTGTATAGTTATAGTGTCTTTAGAAATTGGGAAACATAAAAACTAGTTCATAAATCATCTACATTGTCTCTCATTTAGTTCATCATATCTAGAGTCCCTTTTGGAATATCCTACTTAATACCCTTCTTCCTCACCTGGGGAAAAGAAAACATACAAAAGGGTGAGCTCAAATGCTCAGTAAGGGTAAATAAATCAAATATCAGTCATATCATATTCATAAGAACATAACATTTTGAAAATCTTAACCTGTAAAAGAGATCATAATATCATGACATGGGATAAATCATAGTAGTGAAATGTAATCCCAATAATCATAACTTAAAACATGAAAATTTGTGTCATACAAACATAATCATAGAAAATCATTTCATATTATTCAAGACTCATTTTCAAGACCATCATAGCTGACAAAGTCCATTACTGAACCGAGTTCACTCCTCGTTCCAGTCCTAAATCACTGAACCAGATTAACTTGCTATTCCAGCCATGTCTATCTCATGAGATATAAATATTTACCCAATGCATTGGAGGGATATATAGGTCCCACCCATCTCATAATGAAACCATTCTTATGAGTTCCACAAAATAAATCATACATCATAGCATTACCCATGTAATTAAAATGGGATTCTTAAACATCATTCCATCATAATATAATCCATATAAGATAAAAGGACTTCATAAAAATAATTCCATCATAAGATAATCAAACCAATTTAATAATAGGGATAGAAACATAACCCTGTATTATCTTAGATGGAAAATAATTTTGATAGAACACTTGAACTCCATTCCAGAGGAAAATATCCTTTCTTCTTCAAATTTTTTTTCCTTTCTCAAAATTTTATACAATTTTAAACTAAAAAAGTTAATTGAAAATAAAATTGAAAACTTGTAAAGCAATCTTCATGGAAATAATGTTCTATGAAATCATAAAAATCCATTCCTGCCGTATAAGTTAAAAATAAACGTTCTTCTCGTACTTTGGCCGGAAAAGTCAAAAAGTACCTCGTACTGCAAACGACAAAAGATTCCTTTCATATCTTTTACTAAAAATTTACCAATATGTAAAATTGGATTTAAAAAATTGTATGAGGATATAAATAATATTACATATTGAGGCAACATGGATGTGGATGATAAATATTCCCCAGTAAATACCGAAGTGTAAATAATCTCGGATAAAAAATGAGATTGTGAAATTTTTCCTTACCATAGGTCCAATATACTTTGTACGTATTTGAACCTCCTGTATAATGATTTAAATAATGTCATTGACTTATTATAGAATCATATTCATTGTTATGATATCATATATGGTCATATTATTATCTTTTTATTAGTAATATTTCATTGTTACTTGTTATTCGGGTGTTTATTTTTTATGTTCTTATGCGTGTTTTCTTGATTAAATTATTATTACTATTTTTAGGTTATAGATACATCATTTACAGAATGGTATTAGTATAATATATATCATATTTATTCATTCAATTCGTTTATATAATCATGGTTTAATGAAGATCATGTAGAATGAATCACATCGCACCGTGGAGACGGTAAACCGTACATACGCACGAACGACGATATCGTTCCCATAATTATTGAATGATATTGGAGTGGATGATAGAATATCTCAGAATTATCATAATTTTATAATAATCATATATATAATTATTCTTTACACCATTATACCCATCCATGTATGATGGTGGTGGAAAACATATTACACCACGGCGTGGAGACGGTATTCCGTACGTACGCACGTATGGTGATTTCATTTTCCGTAGGATTGATAGAAGGTGAAATAGGGTTGTTTCATATTTATAATAACATATCATTATATAAGTGATACTGATGTTATTACTTTATTATGAAACAAAAAAATAAGAGGAAGTAGAAGAATAAATGAATTTGAAAGAATCGGTAAAGGATATTACCTCTTCTTCGACTCGCCTCTTTTAAACCTCCTCTTAGGGCACTAAATTTGGTCTTTGAAGAAGACCAAGACCTCTAGTATGTTTCTAGGGAAGTTTAGAAGAGAAATTTCCAAGGTTTTTCCGAGCTTGAAGACTCAAAATTGTGTGAGGAGGATAGGGAGGAGGTGCCCTTTTATAAGGGAGGAGAGGGGCACTTTTGGAAACCTCTAAAATATTAATTTATAATAAACTCAAACCCCACATAAAAACATCCAAAATTACTCAAATTAGATTATTAGATGATATAGTGCTATAATCTCATCAACCAATAAAATTTAGACATGTTGGGAATTTATTTTAAACATTATCAACTTTTTTTATCCTTATTTAATCTATTTAATTTTATTTGTGGTAATAATATTATAAATTTTAAATTGTTATAAATAATTACTTTTGTGTTTTGAATTTTCCATAATTGGATACTTTATGAAATTTTAGACCATATAAATTTCAATTTATAATTTTTAAATATTTTTGTGATTTTTAAACAAATTTATAATATGTTATTTTTATAAAATTACAATAGTGTCAATTTGACACTATTCATTTTTTTTAATTTAAAAAAAATATACACAGAAGATATGTTCGAACTAAAAGATTTAATAGATTCATAACATGTCATATTTATCTAGAAAATTCTTGGAGAACATAAATTAGTTCATATAATATTTATTTTAATATTTTTAAAACCATTTATTTGATATTTCAATCAATAAAATAATTTCAACATCACTATTCTGTCATCATTAATGATAATTTAATAAAATTACATGATGTAGATAATTTTATTATCTTTCTGGAGACTATTCATGTTCGATTTTTTATGAAATTTATCACTATATTAAAATTATTACACTTATAATATTTAAGAGAGTGACATGTTGTCACCTTCTTTTGTTTTAATACTAATTAAATTATTTTCATGGTCAAAAGTCCATGAAATGAATCCATTCCAACCCTTAGGTGATATGGGTCGACTTTTATTTGTCCAATAGAATTTTTTCAGGTGTTAGGGTAATTTTATAATCTTATTTTGACCCTTAATTACCCGATTTACCTTTAACTACAGTAAATAAAAATTACCGTAGTTACTATTCATAAAATCAAAAAAATAAAATTAACTTATTAACATAATGTGGACCCACTGAATCCAAATATTGAATCCATTTCTAAAAATTCAAAACATAGAAGTTGCAGTAATTAATTTAAAATTAATCCCGTTTTTAAGAAAATGGGTTTTAAAAGGTAAAACATTGCCAAAGATTGAAATGTTTTTACATATGAATTCATTGTGAAGTTAATGCTAATGAAATAAATTACATTAAATGGTATAAATATATTCTATTTATACTTTAAACCCATTCAATAATATATTTTAATCATATAAGTTATTTTGATGAAAAAAGTTGTTTTCAATTAAAAATTAGCGTATTTTTACTATTCATCAAAATATGAAAGTTATCAAAAAAGTATTAAAAATTTATCCAATGTAAATTTTTATATCTTGATTCAAAATAAGAAGTTTATTTTGTTAAATGGAACTCATAAATATTTCAAAAATTAGATTTAAAATGGGTGCGCCATCAAATGGCGGAAAACTGCATTTTTTGAAAAAAAAAATCTTTATCCGAAAAATTGATTTTTTATTATCATATCATATGTAAAATGAATCTGAATTTTATATAAAATTCAAAATGAGATTAATAATATTTATAATGGCTATTTTATATAATATTTTAATAACATTTCGTCATTTAGTGAAACTCGGTATTATGTACAACACACGCTATCGAGGAAGGTCGATATTGCGTGTAATGAAAGCCAAGTCAGTGTTGTGTGTAGCGAAATATTTCTTTGGTGTTGCGTATAACATAAGACATACAAAATATTTCTCATAAAATCTCATGTTGTTACATTATACCCCCCTTAAAATGAATTTCTCCCTCAAAATTATTCACTTCGTAACAAACAGATGAGGATTCCTCTCCCTCATCATATCCTGAAGTTCCCATGTAGCTTATTCTAATCGGTGGTTCCTCTATAAAACGTTCTCCAAGCGAGTGGTCTTGTTCTGTAGAACATTTTTGCTACAATCTTGAATCTCTATAGGCTGTTATTCATAATAAATATCTTGCTCCAGTGGTATAACTTCTGAGCTTAGTACATGTGAAGGATCGGGTATGTACTTTCTCAGGAGAGATACAAGGAACACATCATGAACTTGAGAGAGATTTGGTGGAAGTGAAAATCGGTAAGCAACCTTCCCAACACGATCCATTTTTTCGAAATGACCGATATACCTAGGGCTCAGCTTGCCCTTCTTTCCGAATATCATTACTCTCTTCCAGGGAGATATTCATAAGAACACTTTATCACCCACTTCAAACTCTAGGCCTTCTCTTCGGTTGTTGGAATAATTTTTTTGTCGAATATGAGCTACTCTTATGTTTTGTTGAATAGATCTGACCTTTTTTTCTATCCCATCAACAAGATCAGGTCCTAATAGATTTATTTCCCCAACTTCATCCCAGCATGTTGGAGTTTTATATTTCTTTCCATAGAGAGCTTCATAAGGATCCATCTGAATACTGGAGTGAAAGATATTATTATAAGAAAATTCCAGAAAAGGTAGGTGTTGATCCCAACCACCTTTGAAATCCATAAAGAAAGATCTCAACATGTATTCTAGAGTTTGAATTGTCTTCTCAGACTGACCATTTGTCTAAGGATGATAAGCAGTGCTGAAACTCAACTCTGTATCTAGAGCTTGCTGAAGACTACGCCAGAACATTGAGGTAAACCTCGGATAGCGATAAGATATAATGGAAAGTGGTACTTCATGCAATCTTACCACTTCCTTTACACATATCCTATAAATCTAATCAAGAGAAAAATATTCTCTAATAGCAATGAAGTGTCTCGACTTCGTAAGACAATCAACTATAACCCAAATAGCATTATTTCATGTGGTTGTTTTGGGAATTGCGATGACAAATTCCATAGTGATGTTTTCCCATTTCCATTCTGGTATGGGTAATGGTTGTAACATCCCCTTAGACTTCTGTCACTCGACTTTAACTTGCTGACAAACCAAGCATCGAGAGACATATTTAGCAATATATCTTTTCATCTTATCCCACCAAAAGTACTCTTTCAGGTCCTTGTACATCCTTTTACTTCTATGATGAATAGAGAATGAAGAACTATGTGCCTCATCCATCAGCTCCTTCTTTAATTCTTGTATGAGATGAATACAGACATGGTTCCTGAACCTTATTATCCCATCAGAATCAAGGTTGAACTCAAGAACATTTCTCACCTTCTTTTGTAGCCCAACATCATCCTTCTACAACTCTTTAATCTTCACTAGTATTGATGGTTGAACATTCATTTCAGAAAGATAAGATATCTCCCCGTTCACTAAAATTTCAAGATCCGTCATTTGTAAATCCATAAATATTGGATCTTTTGTGATCCTCATCATGGATAAGCTAACATGATCTTGTCGACTTAATGCATTTACAACCATATTTGCTTTCCCTAGGTGGTAATGTATTGAGTAGTCGTAATCTTTAATCAACTCCAACCATCTTATTTGGTGCATATTCAACTCCTTTTGTGTGAAAATATACTTTAAACTTTTATGATCAGTGTAAATATCACACCTTTACCCATAAAGATAATTTCTCCAAATCTTAAATGTAATGATTACCGCAGCTAACTCCAAATCATGAGTTGGGTAATTTTTCTCATGGATTTTCAACTGTCATGAGGAATAAGCTATCACCATATCATTTTGCATGAGAACACAACTCAGTCTCTTCTTGGATGCATCATTGTATATCACAAACCTTTCTCTACTACAAGGAGGTGTGATCATAGGTGCACTGGCTAACCTTCTTTTTATCTCATTGAAATTATCTTCACATTCCTCTTTCCAACCAAACTTAACTCATTTTCAAGTCAATTTGGTGAGTGGGTTAGATAACCTTGAAAATTATTTCACAAAACGTCGATAATATCCATCCAAGCCAAGAAAACTTTAGATCTCAGTTACTGTTGTTGGCCTCGACTATCTTTCAATAACCTCTTTTTTTGCTGGATCCACATATTTCCCCTATTTTGAGATTATGTGACCCAAAAATGTAACTTTTTGAAGCCAAAATTCACACATGGTAAATTTGGCATAAAGCTTATCCTTTCTTAGGGTCTTTAATAAAATTTTCAAGTGATCTTCATGTTCTTCCTTGCTATTTGAATTGAAAAGAATATCGTCTATAAAGACTACCACAAACTAATCAAGATAGTCTCTAAAGACTCAATTCATTAGATCTATGAAGATAGAAGGGGAATTAGTAAGACCAAATGGCATCACAATAAATTTATAGTTTCCATACCTTGTACAGAAAGTCGTCTTTGGTATATCCTCCCTTTTGACCCTTAATTGATGATACCCTGAACGAATATCAATCTTGGAAAAGTATTGAGCTCTGCGTAGTGGGTCAAATAAATCATCAATGCATGGGAGATGATATCTTTTCTTGATAGTGATCTTGTTAAGTTCTCGATAATCAATGCAAAGTATCATTGATCCATCTTTCTTATTAACAAACAAAATAGGTTCTCCCCAAGTTAATGCACTAGGGCGTATGAATCCTTTATCAAGATTCTCTTGGAGTTGCTTATTCAATTCCTGCAACTCAATTGGGTCCATTATATGGTGTCTTTGAAATAGGTAAAGAAACCGGTATAAGTTATTTTGAAAACTCAACTTCACGATCTGTTGGAAGACCTAGAAATTCCACTGGAAAGACATCATGAAACTCCCGTACAATGGGTGTATTCTTAATCATGAGTTTCTCGCCAACCATTTGAGATAAATAACCTTCATTTAGTGGAATCAAGACCCATAAGATGAAAGAAATTTCCACTGGAAGGTTATGTTCGTCCTTGCATCGATAGATGATAATAGATTGATATGAAATGTGAAATGTGACTTACCTTCATTGGAAATTGATATGAGATCCATATAAGGAAAGTCAATCAATGCCAAGAATCACATCAAATTCCATTATAGGGAGGACCACAAGATTTGCATGAATCACTTTCCCACGAACTTCAATCAGAGAAGAATTGTAAACTTATGATGTGACCGTTGTTCCATTAGGATTTTTCACAACTAACTCAACATCTAATTGTTGAGGTAATGCGGTGATACCCTTAGAAAATTCTTCAGAAATAAAGAGTGGGTGGATCCAGAATCAAATAAAACATTTTCTACTATAGAATGGATGGTAAGTGTACCTTTCACCACTTTATTATTATACTCCACATCGCCGATATAAATTGCATGTGACTTTCCTTTTTCTTTGGCCTTATGAGTTTATTGACGTCGATCATCATCAACAACCCCTAGATTTGGTCATTGATTGGCATAATGCCCCATTTTCGTACACTTGTGACATTGAAGTGTAGGAGGTGCATTCTGTGTATCCCTTTATTTGTTCGTATCATTAGACATCTTCTTCCCATTACTTTGACATTCATTTTCCTGATGACCTTCTTTTCCACACTTAAAACATTTTCTTGTCCCTTTAAGACAATTCCCTCCATATTTCTTTCCACACTTTGAGAATAATAGAAAACTAATCTTCTTTTCAGTGTGGTCTTTATATTTTCCATTGAATTCCATTTTCCTCTTCTTATCAAACCCATATGACTGATGGGTTACTCCAATCTCCATCTCAAACTTGAGATCACATCGAACAATTTCCTCATAGCTGTTGAATTCCCTTATGGATAATGCCCTTCGGAGACTTGGTTTTAAGCCACTAATGAATTGATCGATCTTACTCTCATGTTGGATAATAATCCCAGAAGCGTACCTTGCAAGTCTTGTAAAATTTTCTTCGTAGGTACCAACAGATTCATTATTCTTTTTCTTTAGTTCAAGAAACTCCTTCTCCATATTTGTTCGAAGAATACGAGGGAAGTACTTATTGAAAAATAAGTTCTTGAACTCGTCCCATTCCATGGACTCAATTTCATCACTTTGCCTTGTATTCTTGATAAGATTGCACCATTTATCAGCTTCACCTTCCAAACGATATACTTATAAGATGAATTTATCATGTTAAGAACATTGTAGAACTGAAAATATCTTTTCAGTGGTACCGATCCATTGTTCATCCACTAATGGATCAGAAGACCCGCTGAATGAAGGTGGATGCTGCCTCATGAAGGATTCAACTGAATGTTTCTCCTTCCTTTGCTCGTTTGGAAGGCCTACATGATTCATGGATTGAGAAAGTTGTGTGAGAATGGCTACAAGATTTTTCATTCCAGCTCCCATAACGTTTGGTTGCTCAGGGGGACAATCATTTCATTTCCCGTTGCATTCAGCATTAACACGGTTCCTTCGGCTTCCAGCCATTGACTAAAACCAAGAATCTTAGTGTGAGCAACACTAATTAAAAAAGAATACCACATAATTAGTAATAAAATTTCACACTTTAGGTCTTATCATAGGTTACTCATGGCCATTTCTAAAACACTAATATTGTGTTCTATGCTTAAACATATCCTTAGGGTTCTTACTAAGGCCTTCACATCCTAGTTTTCAAAGGTTGACTATACCTTTCCTCTGATACCAACTATAATGACTCATACATTAAATACATGGTTATTACTTCATAATTGGAGAATAATTATTACAACATATAACAAAACCATGATAGTACCATATAGATATAGTGTCTTTAGAAACTGGGAAACATAAACAATTGGTTCATAAATCATCTACATTGTCTCCTATTTATTTCATCATATCTAGAGTCCCTATTGGCATATCCTACTTAATAACCTTCTTCCAGACCTGGGGAAAAGAAAACATACAAAAGGTTGAGCTCAAATGCTCAGTAAGGGTAAAAAAAGAAAATATCAATCATATCATATTAATAATAACATAACATTTTTAAAATCTTATCCTGCAGAAGATATCATAATATCATGACACGGGATAAATCATAGTAGTGAAATGTAATCCCAATAATGATACAATAAAACATGAAACATTGTGAAATACACACATAATCATATAAAATCATTTCATATTAGTAAATACTCATTGCCAAGACCATCATAGCGGACAAAGTCCATTACTGAACCGAGTTCACTCCTCGTTCCATTCCTGTATCACTGAAGTGGATTAACTTTACATTCCAGCCTTGTCTATCTCATGAGATATAAATATTTACCCAATTAATTTCAGGGATATATAGGTCCCACTCATCTCATAATGAAACCATTCTTATGTGTGCCACAAAATAAATCATACATCATAGCATAACCCATGTAATAAAAATGGGATTCTTAAACATCATGTCATCATAACATAATCCATATAAGATAAAAGGAATTAATAAAAATAATTACATCGTAACATAATCAAATAAATTTAATAATAGTGATAGAAACATAACCCTATATTATCTTAGATGTAAAATAATTTTGATAAAACACTTGAACTCCATTCCTGAGGAAAATATCCTTTCTTCTTCAAAAACATTTTTCCTTTCTCAACATGTCATACAATTTTAAACTAAAAGAAGTTAACTGAAAATAAACATGAAAACTTGTAAAGGAAGATTCATGGAAAAAGTGTTATGTGAAATCATTAAAATCCATTCATGCCGTATAAGTTAAAAATAAACATTCTTCTCGTACTTTGCCCAGAAAAGTCAAAAAGTACCTCTTACTGCAAACGACAAAAGATTCCTTTCATATCTTTTACTAAAAACTAACCAATAGGTAAAATTGGATTTAAAAAATTGTAGGAGTATAGAAATAATATTAAATATTGAGGAAACATGGGTGTGGATGATAAATATGCCCCAGTACATACCGAAGTATAAAAAATCTTGGATAAAAATTGATATTGCGAAATTTTCCCTTACCTTAGGTCTGATATGCTTTGTATGTATCTGAACCTCCTGTATAATGATTTACACAGTTTCATTGACTTATTCCAGAATCATATTCATTGTTATTATATCATATATTGTCATATTATTATCTTCTTATTAGTAATATTTCATTGCTACTTGTTATTCGGGTGTTTATTGCTTTATGTTCTTATGTGTGTTTTGTCGAATAAATTCTTATTCCTCTTTTGTGGTTATAGATACATCATTTACAGAATGGTATTAGTATAATATATATCATATTTATTCATTCAATTCGTTTATATAATCTTAGTTTAATGAAGATCATGTAGAACGAATCACATCGCACCGTGGAGAAGGTAAGTCGTACGTACCCACGAGCGATGATATCATTCCCATAATTATTGAATGGTATTGGAGTAGATGATAAAATATCTCATAATTTGTATCATGTTATAATAATCATATATATAGTTATTCTTTACACCATTATACTCATCCATGTAAGTTGGTGGTGGAAAACATATTACACCATGTCGTGGAGACGGTATTCCGTACGTACGCACGCACAGTGATTTCGTTTTCCGTTGGATGGATATAAGGTGAAATAGGGTTGTTTAATATTTATAATAACATATCAGTATATTATTGATACTTATGTTATTACTTTATTATGAAACAACTAAATAAGAGGAAGTAGAAGAAGAAATGAATTTGAAAAAATCGGTAAAAGATATTACCTCTTCTTCGACACGACTCTTCTAAACCTCCTCTTAGGGCACTAAAGTTGGTCTTCAAAGAAGACCAGGACCTCTAGTATGTTTCTCGGGAAGTGGAGAAGAGAAATTGGTAGGTTTTGGCCGATCTTGAAGGCTCAAAATGGTGTGAGGAGGAGTGGTAGGAGGTTCCCTTTTATAAGAGAGGGGAGGGGCACTTTTGGAAACCTCTAAAATATTAATTTGTAATAAACTCAAGCCCCACTTAAAAGCATCCAAAATTACTCAAATTCAAATATTATATTATATAGGGTTCTAATCTCATTAACCAATAAAATTTAGACATGTAGGGAATTTATTTTAAACATTATCAACTGGATTTATCCTTATTTAATCTATTTAATTTTATTTGTGGTAATAATATCCTAAATTTTAAATTGTTATAAATAATTACTTCTGTGTTTTGAATTGTCAATAATCAGATACTTTATGAAATTTTAGAAAATATAAATTTCAATTTATAATTTTTAAATATTTTTGTGAGTTTAAACAATTTTATAATATGTTATTTTTGTAAAATAACAATTGTGTCAATTTTGACACTATTCATTTATTTGAATTTAAATAAAATATACACAGAAGATATGATCAAAATAAAAGATTTAATAGATTCATAACATGTCATATTTATCTAGAAAATTATTGGAGAACATTAATTAGTTCATATAATATTTATTTTAATATTTTTAAAACCATTTATATGATATTTCAATCAATAAAATAATTTCAACCTCACTATTGTGTCATCATTAATGATAATTTAATAAAATTGCATGATTTAGATAATTTTATTAGATTTCTGGAGACTATTCATGTTAATTTTTTTATGATTTTTATCACTAAATTAAAATTATTACACTTATAATATTTAAGAGAGTGACATGATGTCACCTTCTTTGGTTTTAATAATAATTAAATTATTTTCATGGTCAATAGTACATGAAATGTATCTATTCCGACCCTTAGGTGATATGGGTTGACTTTTATTCATCCAATATAATTTTGGAAGGTGTTAGGGTAATTTTATAATCTTATTTTGACCCTTAATTACCCGATTTACCTTTAACTGCAGTAAATAAAAATTATCGTAGTTACTATTCATAATATCAAAAATAAATAAAATTAACCTATTAACACAATTTGGTCCCACTAAATCCAAATATGGAATCCATTTTTCAATATCCAAACACAGAATTTGTAGTAATTAATTTAAAATTAATCCCGTTGTTAAGAAAATGGGTTTTAAAAGTTAAAACATTGCCAAAGATTGAAATGTTTTTACCTATGAATTCAATGTGAAATTAATGCTAATGACATAAATTATATTCAATGGTAAAAATATATTCTATTTATTCTTTAAAACCATTCAATAATATATTTTAACCATATAAATTATTTTGATGAAAAAAGTTGTATTCAACTAAAAATTAGCATATTTTTACTATTTATCAAAATATGAATGTTATCAGAAAAGTATCAAAAATTTATCCAATATAAATTTTTATATCCTGATTAAAAATAATAAGTTTATTTTGTAAAATTTAACTCATAAACTTTTCAAAAATTATATTTAAAATGGGTACGCCATCAAAAGGTGGAAAACTGCATTTTTTGAAAAAAAAATAATTCTTTTTCTGAAAAATTGATTTTTTTTCTCATATAATATGTAAAATGAATCCAAATGTTATATAAGATTCAAAATGTGGTTAATACTATTTATAAAGGCTATTTTATATAATATTTTAATAACATATCGTTGTTTAGTGAAACTCGGTATTGTGTTCAACACACACTATCGAGGATGGTCGTTATTGTGTGTAATGAAAGCCAAGTCAGTGTTGTGTGTAGTGAAAGATTCCTTTGGTGTTGTGTATAACAAAATACATAAAAAAATTCTCATAAATTCTCAGGGTGTTACAAACAAAAACCCTTGATTTTTTAGAACATTCATCTATTTAGAAGAAAAAATAAAAGTTGTAGTGTTTAAAGTAATTTAGTCTAAATATATATAATAAATATTTTAAAAGGTTTCTAAATAAAGTGAAGATGATGAATTAGATAAATAAATAATAATTCATTTGAATTTTGATGAAAAATATGAAAATACCTCAACTTCATTATTAACTGAATCACATAAACATGTTAATCTTAGTGATATAGAGAAAGAAAAAACTCCAGATGAGGAAGACCAACATTTCCTAAAAAAAATTCAGACAATAGAGAAACTATTAAAGAGGTTAATGTTTTAAAAGTTTCATAATATCAATCTAATGATATAGAAGAGGAAATTGGATCTTGTTGAATGTATCATATATATATTCCATATGTTCCATATAATTGGACTAATAGTGATCTTAGAATAACCATCCAACTAGTTGAAATGAGAATGAATTATTTCAATGAAATGATCAAATGGATCGATGGAATGATGAAAATAATTCCTCATATACAATCTAGTTGAAAATATTTCCAAGGATGAATTACTGTTTTTAAAAACCACATTCAATAAAACAAATTGATGAAATTTTTATTCATAATGAGGTTCAGTGTAATGATTCCAACAGAATACAAAATGTGGAATCATGAAAGATGAATCAAGTTATCAAGTGGATCAAAAAATTAAGGGATATATAAATCTTTATGATGAAAAAATTTATGAGATAAAAAAGTTAATAAAATTAGTTTCAAACCATGGATGAAATATCAATTCTAATGTTTGTGAACTCTAAAGAGCTATTGATAATATTATGTCTCTTGAAATTAATTAAAATGATAATTATAAGATAAAGGAAAGTGGATTCATTTTTTATATGAAGAAGTTTCAAATCTATATAATAAGAATAGAAATATATAAGTTCTTCAAGAGTAATTAGGAAAGCTCAACACTGTTGTTTCAAATTCATAGAAATATCATGAGGATATCAAGAAGATGAAATTCAATGTCAAAATTATATTAAATAAATATTGATATTTCCTAATGTACTCATGATAAGATTTTATATTGAAAAAATAAAAAAATAAATGTTTTTTATATGAATATTCTTCCATAAATTATTTGAAATATATTCTTCCACATATTCTTTGGATGAATGTTTTTCTATATATAAATTATTTTATGGTATAATTTCAATTTTCTGACATTTTAGGTAAACTTTATACCTTCTGAATATTCTTTTTAAAAATAAACAAGGCGGATAAAGTATTCAATATTTTTAAGAAAAATTAGAAATTATCTTTTAATGGAGAGAGAAACTAATTTTTTTTAGGAAATAGAATTTTTGAAAAAAGTGTGAAAAATAAATAATGTTCCAACTTTTCATTAAAAAGGATAAAGGATGGAAGTGTATAAGATATGGGTACTAAGTATTTTCAATGTTTTATAACATTAATTTTTTCTCTTTCAAAGTTGTGATTTTTTCTTTCCAAAATGTGGAATATGTTTTAGATAAAATTTATATTTAATCACCTTATAACCTTATTTTAAAAAAATCAAAAACCACTTCCTTAAATGTTAATACTTCACTAAAATTTATATTTTGAAAATACCCTAAGAGTGTTTTTTAGGAATTATATTTTACCAAACATAGAAAAACTTTTTTATTGAATGTTGTTTTTCATTAATCACATGTACACATATTTTTATAGCATAGTAATGATTTCAAATGTCATTATATGTAGATTTATAGAAGTATATAAGTCATAGTATAACTATGTCCATAAAATAATGTTCTACTGAGACTATAGGACAAACTTCATCAGATGTTGGTATACATGATTTCTATATTAACTTCTCTAAAATATACCAAGTGGGGAAACTTTATTCCACTAGACCAACATTATTTATTCAATCAAATGAATTCCAAGTACATCGTAGCAGAGTATATTATTATGACTATCAGATGAAGAGAATGTACTGAAATTATCATGTAAATATGTATTTCATTAAATGTCATTGAAAAAAACTCTAAAGAATGTGGTATATGACCATTGGATAAATTTTTATGAATAGAAGTTTCATTCGTGGAAGAATTATATTTTGTGAATTTAAGATATCAATATTTTTCAGACAAAGCTATCTAAAATTTCAATGAAGAGTTTTTTATATCTTATTATGAGTGAATGCTTCATTGTATTTATTTTAAAGGTTTTAATTAGGTAATATGTTTGTGAGTACTTTTTTAAATGGATTGTGTTTTCAATTTGAAATAGTCTTGTGTATGTTTTGGTTTGATCTAGGGGATCTGAGGTTAAAAATATAGAGGTTATCGATAATTTTATTGACTTATCTTAAGGCTATGGAAACAAAAAAAAATTGATCTTAATATCAAGGTCATCCTTATTAAAGGAAGATATAGATTTATGTTTTGGTTAATACTGTGGATACCTAAATTTCAGGTTATTATATTCTATAAAACTTAAGGTTAATTTGTAGATCTTTGTAATAAAGTTATTTTATGTTTTTCCTTATTTAGTTTATAAGTTTTTTTACTTATTATTACATGTTTATTTCTAATATTCTTATATTAAGGAAACATTATCTAGTATGTCATAAAAATTTACTAAAATATGATTATAAAGTATATCGATATAAAAGTGTGTCTGAATTCATTCAAATAAATAAGATAGAATCTCTATCTAAAATATTATATTAAAATGGATAAGTAAATTGTATGTTTTTGTTTTATAAATGAAAATTCATCCACTCTTGTAGGTTAGTACTACACTCTCCCAGCCGAACACTAATGTGGATAATAATCAACGATAGGATACCATTTTGTGTAAGATGATACAATTTTAATATCTATGTATGTTTAGTAATAAAATCACAAAATGCATGGATCACATGTTTTTTATTATGAGTTTTCTACATAGGTTTTGCATAATTTGAAATACAGGCTTCATATTTCTCGACACTGCCTCACTCCCCACCCCCTTTACTGCTACTCCTACTCCTTCGAAATACATTATCCAGAAACCCTCCAGATTCACTATATACTTTTCCCTAATTCCCTCAAGCTCACGATTTCCATCTGCATCTACAACTGTTGACTAAATCTACTCTGTCGATTTTTGACCAATGTGTTGTTCTTCCCACAAAAGGTATGTTACCCTAATATCGTAAAAATTATCTCTTATTCAATTTTTAGTATTTCCATTTGCATAAAACTTTTTCACATGTTATTACATTATATTTGTTTTTAGGATTCACAAATCAGGGAATCTATTTCATTTTGTTATCTTGTATCTATTCATTAATTCATTATTTGATTTATGTTCTACCAATTTCAATATTATTCCTGATCTCTACTTTGATTCTACATTGCATGATTATTAAAACTGTGATGAATGAATTTACATGTCTTCATTAATTCAGGTATCTATATCACCATCTACTTATTTTCAATGTATTGGTATCAAATATAAGGTAATTGTTTCTCACTAATATTTATATTTACATTTACTTAATGTTTCATTTATTGTTTTGTTTCTTGACAAAAATATTTGTTTGATATATTATTCTGCTAAATTTTCTAGGAAATCATCATTTCATGTACCTTTTATTATGTATATTTATTTCTATTGTCTGTTATCATTATTTTTATTTGTAACAATGATTTCTCACATTATCATGGTTTGATTCTACATTGCATTATCATTATAATGGTTACCAATGAGCTTAAATTTCTTCTTCTATTCAGGTTTCTTTATCAGCATCTTGAGTTCTTGAATGAAATGATAACAAAGATTCAAGGTAATTTTTCATCAACACAATTATTTCATTTCATTTTCATTTTTCTGAAATTTATGATGACACTTTTATAACAAATATTATTAATTTTTCAAACTATGCATTTCACAAGGATAAACATACCTCTATTTTGATCGTATATTAAAAGTTGATAGTCATTTTATCTTTGTCATGAATTTTTTATAAGCATGCACCATGTTGTATATTGTTTCTTACTTCTCCTGATATCATTTTGTATAAATTCTGATTTAAATTTCTATCACTTCTGATGCTTACTCAGGTATGTGACGTGTAATCTAAAGTGATTATTTTTTCATTGCATGTTTTTTTTAAGTCCTTTTGGACGCACACTACTCCAAGGATTATTTACATAATGAAAACCCATATATATTAGCACATACACTAGATGTTACAATATGGATTTTCATTTTGAAGATGAATAAAAAGGTAAGGTTATATACTACATTTCTAAATCACCTTTTTGAAAACTTTGACATCATTATAATTTGTAAATAATTATGTTACTCAGATTCTATTAAATTAAATTAATTTCATCCCGTTGGATGAATAAATATTTTGAATTAATTCCTTTCATATACTGAAGTTTTTTATTTTTGATTATGAACATAATGATACGACAAGATATATGATTTATAAGGATTTGTTTCACATATTTTAAATTATTTACTAATGAAAATAATTTTTTCATTGTTATTTTATAAATTTAAATTAACTACATCATTTTGGATATATAAATATTTTGAATTTATTCCTTTGATATTATGACCATTTTTCATTTTGATGATAAACATAAGGGTAAGGTTATATATTTCATTTCAAAGGCTCTGTAAACAAATTTCTTCCCCTGCGGGCTACTATAGGATCTACATTGGATGTTTATTTCAAATATATCTTATTAAATTGTTGAGGTCACTGTTATCAAAAATATTATTAATATTTAAAACCATGCTTTTCATAGGGATGAACATACCACTATGGAGTTCATAGATCCAAAGGTTAGAAATTATTTTTATCATTATTATCAAATTTAGTTATATATATTTCAATTGAGTTTTTGAATCAATCTTCACTGATTTTCATTATTAATGGATTATGAAATCACATAAAACATTTTCTATTGACTCGTTGTTGGTATGATCTGGGGTCGTAGGTATTAAATAATGGAATGATATCAAGGTAGAGGCTGAACTCAATCGATGCTTAATTTATTAGGTGCACATGATGAATTGCGATTTATTCTTAATTTTTAAATTAACAATCATTGATAATTATGTGATTTCATAATCTACTTTATTTTATGTGATAGGTTTGAGTGGTAATGTTCTAATTTTTTTGTTTTTGTTAACCAAGTGTAATAACATGTTGGTTTCTCCAAAACAATATTTCTTGGAGGTATGATCTTGAGGTTGGGGGTATCAAATAAGGGAATGTAATCAAGGTAATGTAACAAGCCTAAATTCAATCGATTGTACCTTTTTTAATTTGAGTTTGCATAGAAAACACATTGTAAGGCTCCATTTGTTGTGATATTTTTATAATTGGAGTTCTTTTGTAGGATTTAGGAGGTAGTGCTATGAGATTGAGCATTTCATAAGTGTGTTCAGGGCATGGTTTCTTCTTTTGAGAACAAAGGTTAAGAGGTTATCTATTTTTTTGAATCTCCCATGGTAAGTATATGGAATGATTTTTACACCTTTGATGGACTGTCACATGATTTATATTGTATTTTCCTGATGAACATGGAATGTGTTTGACCTATTGATCAATATAGTTAGAGAGACCAATTATGTTTTCCATATTCTGTATAAATTTACTCTGTTAAAATATTTATTTATTTTTTAATTTTTTCTATCTTGGAAGACTTCTAAATTTGATTCATAAAACTGATAATCAATGGTGGTGAATTTTCATAGATTCATAGGTGAGTCTACCTTTGTTTTTTGGTCCACACTATTATATGCATTGATTACAAACAATTTATCCTATCACTATTCTAAAAAAACATGCATCTTACAAATGGATCATAATATAATTTATAGTTTCATACAATTAATTTTAATGATATTTTCACAACAATTACTGGTGATGAATCCTTTAAAAAATTAGGTTTCATTCTATAAATTTATATTGTTATTTTTTCATTATAATATAATTTAGTCTAATAAATTGTCAATTTTTACAAATGTACAATCTGTCTCAACACAGATCATGCGTATGGAATCAATACATACATTCCATATGAGTAAGGAATGGGAATTACAAGGGATATTTGGTTGTGGTATTTCTATTACTTTTATGCCACACTTACCTTGCCTCAATTTAACTGTTTCCATTATTTATGTTTAGCTATTAATTATACATGAATTAGAGATACCATAAGACAGATCCCTAGAATAAACCTCCTATATTTCATTGAAAAAATGGAAATACGTCGTGATTGCTTTTTTTCAATGGAAATGATTTTTATTATATAGTTTTGATTGTTTTGAGTTGATGTTACATAGAGAAATTTTCATGGAATGAAAAATAAGATGCAGATGAGTTTAGAATGGGAAAGGGTGTGGGTTGATATATTCGGTTTACTCTTAGTTATCAGAAGTAGTGAAACATTAATGTTTTTTTAGTATGTATATATGAATGGTCTAGATGTTTGTGTCATATATAAAAATACTTTAAAATATCTAATTGCATTGGATTTTTCTATTACATGAATAACTATAAGAAACTTTTGGGGTACAAGAATTTTGTAACATTTTTTAAATGCTTAATATTCATGATTAAAACAACCATACTCAATTAAGAGAAAGGTCTCCATTTTCAATTAGGATCAAAATCATGAATGTGAATTACGAGTCCACATCCCATGTTTGTGTGAACTTTTATTGGATATTAGAGAGTTGTAAGTGATTTGAGTTGATATGTAATTGAAGGTTTGTAGAAATTTTTTATTATAGCTTGATATTGAGATATTTGTTTTAAATATTTTTTATTTACTATATGAATTTTTTAATTATTGTTAATTTTACAATTATTTTCTTATAGTATCCATGGAAATAAATTGTTGGGCGGGGGAGTTTGCCTAAAAAACAACATGAAACTAGTTCCTATATTAATTAGTTTACGCAATCATGGGTAAGATTAATTTTGATCTTTAATTATGTTATTCCTGAATAACAAACCCCGTTGTTGTTGTTTTTATTGAAGCAGAAATTTTACAGGGACTTTTTGACTATTACTAAACAGAAAATTGATTATGGAAATGGAATAGTTTTTTAAGTTCCTGATGGTTAATGCTCAAATACGGGTTCCTATAAAAGTATGTGTCCATTGAGTTGATAAATTTTTGGGTGTTAAGCCTTCATTGCAGGATATTTAAAATTTCACCACTCTATAAAATAGTGTTCTGAACACGCATACTGGATAAAATAGATTTTTGGAAAAGAAAAAGAATAATCATAGTCATGTGATTAATTTTAAATATGATAATGTCTTTGGGAAAGGAAAAGTCACAAAAAATCATCATATGGATGGTTTTGGGGTGCATGATTTTGTCTGAATTGTGTATGCCTTGGCCTATTTTATTTCACCATTTTGGTGTTTTTTGGCTCCATCACATAGTGATTATTGGAAATTTATTCCATCACTATTTTTTATGAAATGAATTTTATACTTCCAATCATTTAAATGGTTTTATTCTAAAAATTAAAATAAGTGTTTTTTCAAAAACAAAGAAAACACTACTTATTTTTCAAAATGATCAACATATGTGATTGTTTATTTAAAAAGTTTTCAATAGATTCTATATTTAAAATAAATGATATTGTCATTACATATAAATTTGTTCTTTCTAATTTGCTTTAGAGATAATTGGTTATTTACGTTGGTCATATCCTTTTCATGCAGGGAAGTTGAGGTTTTAAAGCAAATTGCAGTGGCACCCTCTCTTCCTGCCTCTAAATTGGTTCAACTGAAATACTATCTTCCAACCTCTATATGTGTTCAGTTTCATTATCTTGGTTTTTGATGATTCTTTACACATGCACCGTCTTACAGTGAATCTTATATCTTCAACAAACTTTTTATATGGTTTTAAATTTGATTTATTTATAACTAATACTGCATACTAAATGACTGTCCATTATTATTGCAACAGTATTACAAAATCAAATCTGTTTTGAAAATAGAAGATTAGATAATATACAAGTATGACTTTTATCCTCCATATATGGTGTCATAGTTAACCAAACTATTGAATTTGGATAAAAATAGTGTCATGTAGGTTAATAATTATTCTATATGTGATAAACAAGCATTAATTTCATCCTTTCTCTTTTCATGCAGGGATCTTCAGGTTTCGAAGCAGATTTCAGTGGCACCCTCTCTTATTACCTCTAAATTTGTTCAACATAAATACTATCTTCCAGACTCTAAATGTGTTCAATAAAATTATTTTGTATTTCGATGATTCTGTACACATTCACTATATTACAATGAATCTTATATTTGAATCAAACTTTTTCTATGATTTAAAATTTGATTTTTTTTATAACTAATACTGCATACTAAATGACTTTCCATTATTATTTCAATAGTATGACAAAATCAAATCTATTTTGAGAAACATACTTTATGACAACACCAAGTATGAGGTCAAAAAACATACCTTAAGGGCACGAAACTGGAATATTTTTTATAATAATTTTTTTATTATAGTGAGTTGAAAATTAGTTTTTTTATTGATTTTTGGGTATCCTAATTACACTAATGGACTTTTATAACATGTTGCAATAGCTTACCAGGATCGGGTTTACAACTAAATAAGTGAAGGGAAAAATAAAAAAAATCATTCTTGTTTATAAGAATCCCAACATTGACAGTTAAAAGGGTTCCATATTTGATAGTTATGGTGATAAAACATGTGATGCAGCTAAAGTTTTAACAACACTTCATCTTTAAACCAATTTTTAGGAATGATATTTTTACTGTGGTTTGTGTTCATTGGGTGGGTGTCCTCATTTTCTAGATTCCATTTCTGCTTCTCAACTCATCATGATTAATTATGCCACATCTTATTCTATGTAGATTGGCCTATGGAGACCAGTCATTTTTTATTTTTTATAGCTTAAAGTTAATCTGGATAGTAATTCACTATAGGATGTGATCTTTAACTACATATTTTCAGATGATGTACAAGGAAAGGAAGGTCTGTGCCATTATCCTTTCCACTGTCTGTATGATTTAATGGGAAGGATACAATCGGTCAATGGAGAGCAGAACTATTTCATATCTATTATTTTAGGTAAATTTAAAATTACAGGTTGCTGAATATGGGTTTATGATGTAAAGGGTACACTCGATTGTGGCATTCAAAATGCTGAAACAAAGATCTTGGAATGAGAGGACGGTCAAGTATGTATAAACAATTTTCAAGTATTGTTCAATTTTAATAAAAGGAGAATGTTTAGGTGTTCAACTATAACCTATAAATTTTTTGATTTCATTGTTAAGAGTTTTATATGAAATTTTGTTTTTTATATGTGATTGTGTTTTTCAGCTGCTTCTTATCCATCACCACCAACCATGATGACCTAGGGATTGATTAATTTAGAATGAAGAAGAAATTGATCATCCTCATCCTAAGAATTCTTTCACCACCTCTAGAGGACTCTATGTCGTCGATCCTACCTAACTACGTCCTCCCGATGACCATTTTTAGATTATCCCATGTTGCATCGTATAATTCATTCGGTAAGTGGTTCGGTCTAGATTCCTCCTATGCATTCCTATCAGTTTTTTTGTTTCTAAGGTGGTGAATGATATATTAGGAAGAATTTTTTGTTTTAAACATTAACAATATTAATATGAGTTATTATGTTTGAAAACCGGTATTCTATTATTGATAATAAGAATTTATTTATAGTGATGTGTGAATGCCCGGGCGGAGTACTAGTTTTTATTCATAATGAGGTTCGGTTTGATGATTCCAATAGAATGAAAAATGTGGAATCCTGAAAGATGAATCAAGTTATCAAGTGGATCAAAAAAATGTGAGGATATATAAATCATTATGATGGGAAAAATTTATGAGATAAAAAGGTTAATAAATTTAGTTTCAAACCATGCATGAAATATCAATTCTGAAGTTTGTGAACTATTAAGTGCAATTGATAATATTAAGTCTCATAAAATTAATTAAAATGATATTTATAAGATAAAGGAAAGTGGATTCATTTTTTATATGAATAAGTGTCAAATATATATAATGAGAATCGAAATATATAAGTTCTTTAAGAGGAAGTAGGAAAGCATAACCCAGTTGTTTCAAATTCATAGAAATATCATGAGGATATCAAGAAGATGAAATTCATTGTCAAAATTATATTGAATAAATATTGATATTTTCTAATGTACTCATGATAAGATTTTATATTAAAAAACTAAAAAAATGAATGCATTTTATATGAATATACTTATATAAATTATTTGATAGATATTATTCCTCGTATTCTTTGGATGAATGTTTGTCTA
Organism: Viscum album; assembly: GCA_963277665.1. NCBI lineage: Eukaryota > Viridiplantae > Streptophyta > Magnoliopsida > Santalales > Viscaceae > Viscum > Viscum album. Next base: position 583,932,744 of record OY728167.1, on the reverse strand, counting down.
TATATAAATTATTTTATGGTATAATTTCATTTTTCTAATATTTTAGGTAATCTTTATACCTCCTGAATATTTTTTTTAAAAATCAACAAGGCGGATAAATTATTCAATATTTTTATTAAAAATTAGAAATTATCTTTTGAGGGAGAGAGAAACTAATGTTTTGAGGAGATTCAATTTTTCAAAAAAGTGTGAGAAGATAAATAATGTTCCAACTTTTCATTAAAAAAGGATAAAGGACGGAAGTGTATAAGATAGGGGTGCTAAGTATTTTCAATGTTTTATAACATTAATTTTTTCTCTTTCAAAGTTGTGATTTTTTCTTTCCAAAATTAGGAATATTTTTTAGATAAAATTTGTATTTTATCACTTTCTAACCTTATTTTTAAAATAAAAAAACCACTTCCTTAAATTTTAATACTTCACTAAAATTTATATTTCCAAAATATCCTAAGAGAGTTTTTGAGGAATTATATTTTACCGAACATAAAACACTTTTTTATTGGATGTGGTTTTTTGTTAATCACATGTACACATATTTTTATAGCGTAGTAATGATTTCAAACATCATCAGATATAGATTTATAGAAGTACAATAGTCATAGTATAATTATGTCCATCAAATGATTTTCTACTGAGACTATAGGACAAAATTCATCGGATGTAGGTATACATGATTTCTATATTAACTTCTCTAAAATCTACCAAGTGGGGAAACTTTATTCCACCATACCAACATTCTTTATCGAATAAAATGAATTCCAGGAAAATTGTAGCAGATTATATTATTATGACTATCAAACAAAGAGAATGTACTAAACCTATCAAGTAAATATGGATTTCATCAAATGTCATTGAAAAAACTCTAGAGATTGTGGAATATGACCATTGGATAAATTTTTATGAATAGAAGTTTCGTTCATGGAGGAAGAATATTTTGAGAATTTAAGATATCAATATTTTTTAGGCCAAGCTATATAAAGTTTCTATGAAGTGTTTTTTACATCTTATTATTAGTGAATTATTCATTGTATTTATTTTGAAGTTTTTAATTAGGGAATATGTTTGTGAGTACTTTTTTAAATAAATTCTGTATTCAATTTGAAATAGTTTTGTGTATGTTTTGGTTTGATCTAGGGAATCTAAGGTTAAAAAGATAGAGCTTATCGATAATTTTATTGATTTATCTTGAGGTTAGGTAAACAAAAAAATGATCTTAATATCAAGGTCATCCTTAGTAAAGGAAGATATACATTTATGTTTTGGCGTAAACTGTGGATACCTAAATTTCGGGTTATTGTATTCTATAACACTTAAGGTTAATGTGTAGATCTTTGTAATAAAGTTCTGTATGTTTTCCCTTATTCAGTTTATAAGTTTTGTTACTTATTTTTAAAGGTTTATTTCCAATATTCTCCTGTTAAGGAAACTTTATACTGTATTTGATAAAAATTTCATAAAATATGATTATAAATTATATCAATACAAAATTGTTTCCGATTACATTTAAACAAATAAGAAAGAATCTCTATTTAAAATACTATATTAAAGTGGTTAAGTAAATTGTAAGTTTTTGTTTTTTAAATGAAAATTCACCCCCTCTTTTTGGTAAGTACTACACTCTTTCGATCGAACACTAATGTGAATAATAATCAAGGATAGGATACCATTTTGGGTAATATTATACAATTTTAATATCTATGTATGTTTAGTAATAAAATCCCAGAATACATGGATCACATGTTTTTTATTATGAGTTTTCTACATAGGTTTTGCATAATTTGAAATACAGGCTTCATATTTCATTACCTTCTTGTAATTGGAATACCATGTTAGATTATATTATCAAAAATTTGGGCTCATATTGTGTTTTTTGTTAGTTGTACAAATTATTGATTGGTATGTCTATGTATTTTTTCTAGAAATCATGGAATAGAATTTTTTTTAAAACAAGGAATCACATATCACGTTGTTGTCCATAAATCTATTGTTTTCTCACAAATTGAAACTATCTTTGAAAAATCATCTAAAGGATAATGATTTCCATATTTCCCAGATAAGGGATATAAATTTTTATCCTTCGTTCCATTTATTTTTTATAATGTTTCATATTAAATCATTTTTTAGGATGATGTTTAATGGGTTTCTTTATTGAGATAATACTATTTTCAATGTATGTATTTTTTATCTAAATTGTTTTTTTATTTTTATTTTTTGATCTGACGAGTTATTAAGATATTTATTTTAGAGACTATTTTAGGGTATAAGATACATGGGGTTTGATCACATATTCTTGAATTAAGGTTATGGGTGGTCCTATTGGAACAATGTAGAAGACAATTTATTATTGTAATGAAGCTTGGTCTATTACCCCTATCTTTTTATCCTTACATCTGCAATATTTCATGGTGTTCGGTTGGAAGAACCATGGGTCATTATCTAGACATGATACATCATTTTTCTTTTCTTTAGAGAGATCTTGGTTTTAGTTCCTAGTTATTGTGGGTATAAACATTGAATAACCTTCTATATCCACTATCCAGGCTGTTTTTTTCTTGGATTCATTTTTAATAATATTTGATCTTTATGGTAGGTGGATATGGTTTTTTATTTTGTAGGTTGTTGTTTTTGGTTAATTTTGTTTTCAGGGTTACTCCCAAGGATTTTTGTTGATTTTTTATAGGTTATTGTTACTTTTATCCTTAAAAAATACATTGTAATTTTTTTTATAAATATATTGTTATTCATAAACATATATTACTTATTATAACATAGATAAAATTGGGATTATTAAATTGATACGTTTTAATCCATAGTAACATTAGATAAATTTGGAAACCATCTAATAATAACAACTTATACAAAAAAAATTACATTTTTACCCAAATGTCATAAAATAACATTCTAATGGTTCAATGAATAAATAATTTTAAACATATATCATGTTGAAGTTATGATGCATTCCAAATCCCAATTTTCATAGTAATCCCTTATAGTGATAGGTTACATGAATAATAACCTAAATATCTCTCCATTCAATTAATTCTATTATTCGATATAATTTATTTTTAAAATAGACCATAAAATATTAAAATCAATAAATCTAACTATCACCAACTCACATGAAAAGTATGGCACCAAATCATTGTAGTAGTTGGTTCCATATAACCAACTTGTTTAGTACTTGATTTCATGATTTTATTATAAAATACATTTCCTTATCATAACATTATAGTTCCTCTACATAATATTTTTATGTGATAATTTCTTTAGAATATATGTCATGTTTATGGGTTATACAATTTCCCTAGTATGATGGGAACCTTTAGGTGACAAGTTAGTATTATAGAATCTTGTTCTACAGACGAATAATATTGTCTGATGGGACATAGAAAATAGAGGATATCAAGTGTATGAGTCTCATAAGACATTAATACACCTTCTCATGGTGTTCCCCCTTGGTAATCTCTATGACAGGAGGTTATAAGAACATGCTCATCAATAGTAAATCATTATTCACATGTGTCATTGGATGTTCTTATGTTTATATGTGTGTATTGATCCTTATAAATTAATATTATTATTTATAGATATCATGAGTCACATAAATTGATGTATTTAATAGAACTTTGATGACATATCTTCACGGTGAAGTAGGATACATTTGGAGACGTGTGAATGATATAAAATTAATGGATATTGTGAGAATGGATTTATTCCTTTTGTATATTTATGAAAGATAATATCTTATGACTTTTTATAGGAAATGAAATCTCTAAATAAATACATGTCCATAGTGTTTGATGATAAATTCCATTTTCAAAATGTCAAAGAAAGAGACATCAAGCATATAGGGCCCTGCCACCAGAATAGAACCTTCTTTATTTGAGATATTGTGACAAAGGGATTATAGTACACGGAAAATGATCGTATGAGGTTAGAAATCATTGTGACATTAACATAATTCACTATGGATTTCTTGGAATTTTTCTAGATTCTAAACATTGATTTTTGGAGGTTATGCCTAATTCCACTGAGAAAGAGTACAATAAGGATACACACTAAGTGTATATGCAATCTAAGTTAAATTTTATTATTGAAATTAACAAGTTAGAATAAATTCTATTTATTTGGGTTTTTTTTATTTCCATAATTTAATCACAAGCTATTCAAAATATTATGTGTTTTAATAATAACAATAAATAATTTTTTGAAAATTTTGTGGATATAATATTTATTGATTAATAATGTAGTGAGATTTATTTATTAAATAAATAGTCATTTTTCAAGGGTTGGTAAATTTGGATGAGGGAAATAGGGCTGAATTTAATGTTCCAATTGGAAATGGTATAAAGGATATTTATTTATTTATATTCATTATGGGTATAGCATGTCAACTGTTTAATTATAATATTTATGTTATTATAATTGAACATGTGGAAAACTATAATTTCGGAATTGGGAAAGGGATTGTGTGTGATTTCTCAACCCTAAACCTATTAAAATAAATATTTAATTATATATATTTATTTTATCATGATATTGGTGTACACAATGGATAGAGTGAGACTATCTACAACCCTAGAGAGAGATCAAGAGATCTAGAGTTATCTCCTCCCTTCCACTCTCAAGAAAATGAGAGATAATTATGAGTTCTTCCTCTCTCAAGAAGAATTATATTGCGGTAAACTATGAATAGCACAAGCGATCAAGGTCAACCATGCTTGAAACTAGTGGTTCTATGGAATCATATTAGAGATTGCGGAATATGTGTTGATCACTACTAAAGGGATTCTAAACATGGATCCTACAGCCCAACATTTGTGCGATGAGATATATTTAACTAAAAATAAATGAAAAAATAATTATGATTTAATGTAATTCTCTATCTGATTAAAAATTAATTATAAATTACATTTTTTTATCCCTATCCCATGGTTCTAGTTTTTTAATATAATCATTCAATCTAGTATTTTAATTGCACATGGCGTTTTAATCATATAAATAAATAATTACATGCAATTTGGGAATTAATATCGATTTGTTCATACCAGTATAGGTCGCTTCTGTTGTACCCAAAATCTATAAGTTTTATCAATGCGATCACATGTTTAATTTATAATTATTTTTTATTCATTTATTGGTTAGATTTGATTGCATTTTCATTTATATAAAATGATTATTTTTAAAATCCAATATCGTCATAACTTCCCTTTTATCATTATAAATAACATAACCATTAATCGATTAATGATTAATAATGAAGAAGCATTATATTCACACCATCTAGAGGTTCCAAAGGTTCTCCATAGACAAAACAAGAGTACACAACATGTAATTATAGTATACACATTGTGTACTTTTGTTTCTATGTGTGTATCATGTGACGAAGTCTGATATATTTGATTCAATAGATTCAGTTATCCAACAAAAGTGAATCAACGTGTAGATAAAGATTGACTATCACACACCATGTAGAACTTCACACCATGTAAGTACCTCACATGCAGTGTAGTCCATGTATTGTCTCAGCCAAGAACATGGGGTGTCCCAGTGGGCCAGGTATCAGATTTGTGAAACAAGGACATACTTGTCATTCAACAGTGAGGTTACATGCTTTGTATTCACAGCACACACTGTATACCTTGAACACTTCAATTGAAGACAACATGTTCAGACCCAAGATATGCGTTGTGGACATGGTCAGATGAAAATTGCACACCGCGTACTTTTGTACACATAGTGTGGTCTACTACAGACAGTGTTTTCAAATTTTCATGAAAATAAGAGTTAATTATATATTAAACCTATTGATTATGTGTTCTATGTGTCATTCATTCAACAACACACACCATTTCAGAGGACTAATAATTATATATTAAATTAATCTTCATGCTAAATTTGTGACAAACACATGAGGTTATCTACTAGTACACTTATTTACTACATTAATTTTAAATTTAATTTTTTTGTTCAAAATTATAGATTTTGGTGAGTTAAGGATGGGTGTATAGAATTAAGATAAATTGAATTATTTTGATTAATTTGTGGCGCATTATCATAATTAGTGAATGAATAGATGTAATTGATAACAAGATTCAAAATGTATGCACATTGAATGATGTGTAGATGATCATGATATTATAGTAGCCATTGTATATGATTGGTTTCATATAATTTTTTATGGTTAATTTTTTATTGGTGACATGTGAGTCATCCCCTCCGCCTTATTATGTAAGGGATTTTATGGTCGTGGTTTATTTTATGTAAACTCTCTTTATCCAATCCATTTGATCCCCTCACCTACATATTAGTAAAATTTAATGTATGGATGGAGTTCCCACGTGAGTATAGGTTGTCTGAGTGATGAAGATAATGTGAAACCAATTAAGGCGATTCATAGGATCCAATGTGGAAAACTAATACATGAACCCAGATATGGTTAAAGGTGTTTTCCCCTAGTTTCGAGGGTTAGTTTATCATCCACTAGATAAACTAACCATTTGGGAATATCATGTCCATTCCACTTATATTTTATTTTTTTTAGTTTCATTGTTAATTATTCATTTTTTTGAATATTGGATTATCACCTAATAAATGATTTAACAAGAATGCAATATGGAATAAAATATTATCAGATTATGTTTATGTGTTTTATTAGACATTGTTATTCAATTAACTAAAATACACTTAATAATAACAAGACATGTAAAAGTATAAAATGGCCTTTACGAATAAGGATAAAATTATCTAAATAAAAATATTATGTTGTCTTAGACTTCCACTACTTATGTTAGAATCAACCAAATAGTTTGAAGTGCTTAACAAACCCAAGTTATGGTGATTTCAATTATCATAGAAATCTCAGTATAACTTTTTTGGTTGAATTAACCATTTTTACATCAATGGTTGACTTTCCAATCATGGAATGGTGTATCTAAGTGGTAAAGGATGAAGAAATATTAAAATGGGACTTTGGGATTGGAGAGTTCACTCAATAGATCTAAGAATTATGAGTAAATTTAGTTGGAAAGTTATGGATACCTAAAACCAGTCAAATAGTTATTCAATCCCAAGTCTGGGTTATAATAAGGGAATATAGATCATTTCCTCTATAATTTCTAAGTGATAAGATATTTAAAAAATGATTTTGAGGGATATTATATTTTGAAAAATAGTTCGAGACGAATAATTATTTAATTACTTTTAAAAATTTTAATATATTTTTTTAATAAAAAAACAAGTACTAATCATCTTCTCTTAATTTTTAGAAAAAGTAAAATCTAACAACTTCAACAATATCACTGTGATCCATACTATAGAAGGATAACCTTATAACTGGTGTGAATTTACTAGAGTGGTATAGGCTCTTTCATGTTAAAATATGCCATGAACGGAAATTTTATGTGTTGGAAACCCCAGTTCCTAAGTCACTTTCCAAAAGAGACTAGTGAAGAATTGGTATATCTGTGGCTGAAGTATGTAAACAATGCAATGGATTCCAATTTTTTTTTATCCTCCATGTCCAATGAAATTTTAATGATATGTGAGGATATTGGTGCATATAACATAATTTCTCACCTTCAAGATCTATATCAATAGAAGGTGAGATCAGAGATATATGATATTTCCAGTGCACTTTTTATGGGAAAGCGTGGAGAGTCATTTCCAACTTGGCCACATGTATTCATGATGATTTTCTATATTGATCACCTAGAAATATTTGGATTTAACATCCCTGATGAATTTCATATAGATCTCATTTTTTCCACACTACAAATTACTTTTCTAATTTTATTATAAATTATAATATGAGTAATAGTGATAATACACTATAAAAATCATTACTATAATATGTGAAGTTGATAAATACATGGGGTATAACAAATCTGTTAACCTTATGGTTAATAATAAGATGATGAATGTGGAAAAGGCTCTAAAGGCTCGTTAAAAATATAAGGATTTGGATCACTATCCCTCTAAGAAGAAAAATATACAGAGGTAAGGAAATGAACAGTATGTAGTATGTTATGCATGTGGAAAATAGTGCCACAGGAAAAGGAATTTCACCTGGCCAATGAGGCAAGGGGAATATCCAGGTGCATTCATTATTGAGTGTAATTGTTTCATATAAAACATTTGGGTATTCATTACTTCTTGTAGCGATATCATTTGTATCCAAATTCATGAACCTAGTAGATTTAAAAATATTACTAGATATGAGGTGGATTTATAGGCTGAAAATTGAGAAAGGATGTCTTCTATGGCCATTGGAGACTAAAATATCACAATTCCAACCATATTGATTTTGGTTTTAAAGAAGTATTATTATGTGCCTTGTGATATCAAGACATTATATTCATTTCATTCTTAGATATGGATGGATTTATTTTCAACTTTGGAAATAAAAGTTCCTACTTTTTTAAGGATATCATATGTTATGGTATTGAAAAAAATTATTAACGGTCTTTATGTATTAATTATGAAACCTAAATATTGTAAATTGGTCTTGAAACTAATGCATGTGACTCATATTACACCAACTTATGGCATCACCATCTTTGTCATGTATATGAGAAGAATTTGAAAAAACTATATCAAGATGGTTCTTTTGATTATTTTAAACTAAATCCACATGAATGATGTCATTATTGTTTATAAGGAAAGATAACCAAACCACCATTCAGTGGTCAAGGTTAAAGGTCCACAAATCTTCTAGAATTGTTACACACTAATGTGTATGGACCTTTCAAACTAGAATATGGAGTTGAATTATAATAATTTATTAGTATTACCAATGAATTGAGAAGTTATGTTCAAATATACTTGATTATGTATAAGTTTTAATACTTTGAGAAGTTCAAAGAGTTCAAAAAAGAGGTTTAGAATCAGCTTTGTAAGAAGAAAAAGAAAATTTGATCAGATCGAGGTGGTGAATTTCTTAACTAATACGTTTTATAATTTCATTGGGAGTATGGGATTTTATCTCAAATCCCTCCCCCTTATACACCATTTAGGAATAGTGTTAGTGAAAGGAGGAACCTCACCTTGTTTGACATGGTAAGCTTGATGATGTGCCACACAATCCTTTAGTTATCCTTTGTAGTATATACATTACAAACAGCATTATACTTACTAAATTTAGTTTCAAAAAAAGTGGAAAATTAAATTCCCTTTGAGTTATGGAATGGAAAGAAACTCATTTTTTCACATGTTCGTGCATGGGGATGTGAATTATTTGTTAAGGCTATGTTAAAAAATAAACTATAACCCTGAGGCACAATGTATGTCTTTATAGAGTATCATACTGACACTAAGGGATACAATCTATATAAACATTAAAGAAAGAATGTAACTATATAATGAGAAAAAATATTTCTTAAGAGACGGCCCATCCTCGAGGAGTATAGTGGGAAAATATTGAATCGAATGAATTTGATTCTCAAGATACATAAGATTTGGTACAAGAATTGATTCTACTAGTCCTCGTAGAAGATGTTGTCCCTAAAACACAAGTACTGCATAGGAGCACAAGAGAGGTAAGAGAACAAGAGAGATATGTTTTTTTGATCATCGATAATGTTGACTCATTGTAGGTTGAAAAGTATGATCCTCTTTCCAACAAATAGGTAGTAGATATCTTAGAAGTTGTAACATGAAAAGAATCCCGGAATTCTGATATTGATTCCATGTATCCAAATTCAAGATTGTGTCTTAATCGATCCACCTAGTGATGTAAAACCCATTGGATGTAAATGAGTATTCAATAGAAAACTAGATATTTAAGGTAAATTAAAAACCTATAAATCATGAAAAGTGGATAAAGGGTTTAGACAACATCAATTCATTGAATAAGATGAATCATTTTCTACATTTTTCATGTAAAAATCCATCAACTTCCTTCTTTTCATAGCATCTTACCATGACTATGAGATTTGTAAAATAGATATCAAAATATCTTTCCTTAATGGGAACCTTCCAGACAATTTTTAATTGTTGAATCTTACCTGAAAACCCTCTTTAACTGGTATCCAACTTGAATTTCCACATACTCGAAGGATATTATTGATCCCCAAGGGCTAGAGACATGCACCAAGGAATCAAACAACAACCACAGGGAACTATTTCACCTAAAATGAAGCACAAGTCATAGAATATATATGTAATCCAAGGGGAAACAATGAAAGAGATAAAAATATTCCATATCAAAAAGAAGATATCAGTGATGATACAACTCAAAAAGAGGATAAGAAATCTATAAGATAAAATTCTAAAAGAAAAGGAAAATAAAACTAGAAAATATACTCCAAAAGTATCCATGTGATAGCAAGGACAACTCCCACCATTTCACGACCAGCTATCTAGACCATGCTGATAGAAAACATCACTACCTCACTTGTGCACCTTGCCTTTCCCCACATCAAAATATATAACAATGTCTATGTACCACTAATGGGGTGCACAAGGTTTAAGATAACATTTTTAGTAGGGTCTCTCCTGGGTGTTCCATAACATGTCCATGTACAACAATCTGAACAATACTCAGCTTTAAAAAAACAATTCATGATTAACAGTTTAGCAGTTTTTAAATCAAAGTCATGGTAAAATATTTCAATTATCTTTTCATCAATTTACAAAATAATCCTGGTAAAATAGTTCAATGCATTACATATATCAAATAATTCATATAAAATAAAAGAACACAGCACATATCATTTTAAATCCATGTAATTAAAAGCTAAAATAGTACAATTCAAAGAAAATGTAACATCACACCAGGATCACACTAGGTCAGGATAGCTAGGAAACTCGTTCCCCTGACATATAAAATCACTTGTACATCAATCACCTAGAAATATGAATTGAATCTAGTAAGTATAGGAACACCCAAGAAATTGAACCTCTCATTAGTGGGTATCAAGTGCCTAGAATAATAGGCCTAAGGAGAAAAGGAATAGTCCCTGAGTGAACCCCCTTCTAGTATCAATGGATGATACCTATAACTAAACCTTCTACCTAATTACCCAAGGATTATGCTATGATTTATTTTCAAAACCATTTAAAAAAACTATTCTCTAAAAATCATTTCCAAAATTCATTTTACAATTCATTGAAAATGCCTTTTATTTTACCAAAACAAGGGGGAAATAATATTTTCTCAAAATCCTTTTTCACCCACAAAAATAAATAAATCATTCATTAAATTTCATTTTATAAAAACAATTTATAAAAAATAGCATTATAATTCATCCTATAAAGTCTAGATATGGAACCACCTAACTCAAACATGGGTCACACACACCCATAATGGGATCCACAAATAATAAAGGACAAAAAAATGACAAAATTTTTCCTAGATTCAATCCAAATATCTTAGTATCGATTCAATTTATTAAAATAGTTAGAGAATGGAAAATATGACAAAATAACCCTACAAACACCCACACTTCACTACAACCAAAATGAGGTCCAGCCTATGGAGGAATATCCATAGCATATTTATAGATAATCAATAAGAATCATCATAACAGATCAATATATATAATAATTCAATGTAATGGTACTACCCTAATAAAAAAAAGAGAAGAAAAAAGTATTCCTCACCCAGATAGATTCAACCCAACCACAAAAGAGATCAATCATTGTTAAAATCAATTCAGATAGTTTGGAGGTCCCCAAAATCACATGGGAGATCTCCTAGGTTGGTATCAAAAGATTTTATAGATGAACGAAACCCAAAATCACTCACACAGTGCACTAAAAGTGAAATCCATGAGATTTAAATAGTGTGTAATCCCATTAAACATAGTTGAATCCATCAAGGTTGAAATCATCAAGAAATGAATCACCTTTTTTTAAAACCTTATTTTACCATTTACATGGAATATACTCCTTTAATGCCCTGTATAGGTTCACATACTTTTCTTGGTATCCATTACACAATATGTAATCCCTTTACATGACATGTAATCTCCTAGAATATTGATAATAGGGAATATTCTTATAAAAATCATAAACCTGTTTCAAAACACTCAGAACTAGTGAAGAATCCTGTAAAATCTTTAACACATTAATAACCAGACTCCATTAATTAAAACAAACATACAGCCCCGAACATTTGGTCATTTTACCCTAAAAATATCTACATCCTCAAGATTCCTAATATCCACATCAATTGAGAGGAAAAACAAATCAAGAGAAGGGGGATACCTGAATGAAGGAAATATAATGTTTCATACTAAACACTATATGACATTCCTTCCTCAGGAAGTCATGTTGGAGAATGATGTTTGGTAATGATGTGAGGTCACTGCTCCCTCATAAATGACTTGGGATTTCAGTTACCATGAGAATCTCATCCCTAATTCCAAAACACATGGACCAATGGAGTCTACTTCCTAGGTAATACTTTCACCTGATCATCAATGTTCTCCACTATTTTCACCATAACTAAAACTTCTGGATCCAACTCAATCTCTTCCCAAGTGAAAACAAGGGAGGGATATGGATGATATTACTTAAGTTGTGATATGTGGAAAATATTATAAATTATTTTCAAATAAAAAGAAAATGATAACTGATACACAACCTTCTCAAGATGCTCAGTGACCTCTAATGGTTGAACATATCTTGAAACAAACTTTTTCTGTTTTCCAAGCCGATGGTGACCCAACCGAGTATGAAATTTCAAGAACACATGGTCACCAACTGAAAACTCTAAAGGACGATGATGCGGATAAGAATAATATTTCTATCGACTATGATATGTAACTAGAAACTGGTGTATATCTTGAATCCCCATTTTTTGTCTCTTGAAAAATACACGGTCCCACTTAAGAAGCTTTTTTAACCTCTACCCAACAAAGAGGTGACCTGCATGAGTGACCATACAAAGCCTTGAAATGGGCTATTATGATTGATGATGATACCTATTTTTATAATAAAAAACAATCATTCCTAGATGGATATTCCAAGATCCACCGAAATCCAACTCATGGGAGAAAAACATATCCTCTAGGATCTGAATAGCATGCTCCATATGACCGTCTATCTGTGGATGAAAATTTGTACTTAACTTGACCTGAGTACCCATCACCTATTGGATACTCCTTTAAAACTTATATAAACATAGTATCCATCTCTGAAACAATGGATCAAGGAAACCCATGTAACCTCACGATCTCCTTCACATACATTTTACCCATATCATCAACTTTAGTGGTGTCCCTAATCGTAATGATGTGAGCTCAATTTTTCAGATGATCAATCACAACCCAAATAACATTACTCCCTTGTGTATTCCATGGTATTAGAACAAACAAGTCCACGGACACGTCATCCCATTTTAGAACTGGTATGTAAGAGGCTGGAGAAAACTAGAGGGTTTCAAATGCTCTGCCTTTATCAATTGGCATGTGTAACAGCGTGACTCATTTTCTGTAATATCACACTTCATACCTGGACACCAGAAACTCTATCTTATGTAATAATACATATTTTTAGTGCTTGGATGAATAGAACAAGAATAACTATGAAATTCAAACAAAACTGAGCTCCTCAAATGTGTTGGCACGATAAACCTCCCTTTGAGACCAAACTGTGATGAACTCGACTTGGATACCCTCAAAAATTGGTACCCAGCTCAAATTTCCACATACCCAAAGGGTATTCCTAATCCCCATAGGCCAACGACTTGCGCCCAGGAACCAAAAAACTACAATAGGGAATGATTTTTTCCAATATGAAGCAAACAACATGGAATATATACGTAAAACGAAGAGAGATAGAATAAGAGATAAACATATACCATAACTAAGAGAAGATAGTTTATATGATAAAACTCAAAAGGTGGATAAAAAGTATCTAAGAGACATGTGAATGAGAAAATCACAAAAAAACTAGGACCGCTACTCCATCAATTTACATGGGATAGAATAGGTAACTCCCACTATGTCACCATCATCTACCCAAACCAAAATGACATAAAACCACACTGCCATAGTTCGATGCTTTTCCTTTCCCTACATTGAAATACTAGATATGTACTACACACCACTGAAGGGGTGCACGGGGTGTGATCTAATAGGCTTAGTGGGGTCCTAGCCAGATCATCCAAAATCAAGCCAATTTTCAACAATCGAAACAATTCTCAACATTAATGAAAATAAGTCTTCAATAAAAATTTAACCTTTTTTATATCAAAATCATAGTAATTGATTTTATTTCCCCCTTTTCCAAATTTTCCAACATAATCTAGGTAAATAATTTCATATATAAAATGATTCATATCAAATAAAATCACACATCAAATATCATATCATATCCATAGAAGTAAAATATAAAATAGTAAAAACCAACCACATGTTACATCATGAAAATGATCACACTAGGTCCGGATAGCTAGGCCACTCATACTCCAAACATAGAAAATCGTACATGCATCAAACCCCCAAACAAAAGAATAGAATATAGGAAGAATAGGAACACCCCAGAAAGTGAACATCCCAATATTTCATATCATGTCTCTAGAACAACAGGATTAAGGAACACTAGATCACCCCATGAGAAAACTCTCTAATAGTATCAACGAACAATCCCTATTACTAATCCTTACACCTATGTACTCAAGGATTCCCATGTTCTCTATTTTCCAAAAAAAATCAAAAAATCATTTCATCACAACCATTATTTGAAACCCATTTTAGAAATCCATTTCAGAATTCTTTGGAGATACCTTTTCCTTTACCAAAATAAGTGAAAACCCATATTTTCTCAAAAACCTATTTTACCCACACAAATCATTCAACCAACCATTCTGTTTCATTTTATAAAAACAATTTATAAAACCTAGATCAATAAAATTCATCCAAAACGTTTTAGAGACATAATCACCTACCTCAAACCCAATTTTCACACAACCGCAACAAGAACCACCAAGAATAAAGACACAAAAAAGATAATAAAGGCCTTAGTATAAATCAACAAATATTAAAATTGATTAAATTTTTTAAAAAAATGGAGAGAACATATCACAATATGCCTCAAAAAACACCAATTCCACAACACAACCAATATAAGGGTTTTCCTCCAAAGGAAGGCCACATAATAGATATTAAAAGAATCAAGAATAATCATTATCATAGATCAAAAAATAAAATAACACAAGGAAACTATTATACTTTGATCAATGTAAATAAATAAGTGGAAAGTATTACTCACTCAGGGAGATGAAACTCAACCCCAAAGGAGATCAATTATTGGACGAATCAATTCAGAGGGAGTAGAGGTCCACAAAATCCGATGTGAGAGATCATGTGTTAAGATAAAACGACCATGTAGATTAATGAAACCCAAAATAAATTTCACTAATCCCTAAATAACATATTGTAATCCCATTACGCATTGTGTAATATACAAAGGTTGAAAATTATGATAAACACATCTCATTTTTATTAAAAATCTTATTTTTTTCATTTACATGGTGTGTAAATTTTACATGGCGTTTACTCCTTTCTCACCCTGTACTAGTTCACAGATTCTTACCTACACCAACTAGATGTAATGTAATCCATTTACATGATTTCTAATTTCAAAGATGATAGAAAACATGCCAAATTCTTCTCAAAATCATAAACCAACTTCAGAACTCTCTAAACTCTGTGAGAATCCAACAAATCCATTAACACGTTTATACTTGGGAACTATTAATTTAAACAATCATAAATCAACATACATTTGGTCATTTTCCCCAGAAAATTATCTTTATCCTCAAAAGACCCAATACACGCCTATATAGAGATGAAAATGAATCTGTATAAGGGAAATACCTGAAAGCTGACAATGAGATGTTATATTGTATATGACACAACCCTAAAGGTTTCTGACTTTAGGAAATGACAGAGATTTAGTCAAGTTACATAGATCCATTCGTTGATTAATTAAATCATTATTTTCATGTAACATTATATTTTTTGAAGCTATAAATGAATTTGGATTCATTAAGAATGAATGTGATCCATTTGTTTACAAGAAGTTTAGTGGGAGTATAATTATTTCTTTTTTTTATTACATATTACTAATTAGAAACAACTTACCTTCCTTACAAGAAGTTAAGGCATTTATGTGAAAGTGTTTCCCTATGATGGACTTAGGTGAATCATCATATATTCTAGGGATCAAGATAATGCATGAAATATCCAAGAGGATACTCGGACTATGCAGTTTAGTGTGAGTGTAATTTTATGTATGATTCTTGATGTTTCCTATGATTTTATCATGGTAGGTAGGTATCAAGCTTATCAAAGTGAACAAAATTGGACTGTTGTTAAGTATGCCCTTAATTATCTATGGTGTGTTAAGGATATGTTCTAGGTTTATGTAAGAGATGCAGAACTATTTATTATGGGTTATACAGATGTTAGTTTTCAAATGGATTAGAATGATCTGAAGTTGAAATTTGGATATATCTTTTATCTCAATAGAGGATCTGTGAGATGGAAGTGTATAAAGCATCCAGTTCTCACTGATTCTATAAATGAGTCTTGGTATATTACAGCATCTGATATAGTCAAGGAATAATTTGGATTGAAACATTGTTCCTGAGCATGATGCAATACCTAGAAGTGATCATATTGTCATGGTTTACTGTGATAACATTGCAGTTGTGGCTCTCTCCAAAGATCCAATGTCACACTAGAGGACAAATACCAACTTTAAAAGTTTTATATTTTGATGGATTTTTCTCAACGAGGGGAATTTTTTGTGAATAAATTATCCATAAAGGAAAACATGGTGGAACCGTTATGAATTCTTTATCTCAATGGAAGAATGGGTACCATGTGAGAGATGGTGGAATAAATGATGTTATCAGTTGACTTTAGTTCAAGTGGGAAACTGTTGGATTTGGTTCCCTAGAACCAACTTGTTTAGTAAATGATTACATGTTTTTTTATTAAATAATTTTTCTTATCACACCACAATTGTTCTTCTATATAGTATTTTTATGTGATAATCTCCTATGAATATATGTCGCACTGAAGGGTCATAATTGTTCCCCTTTGTGATGATAACCTAGAGGTGTCATGAAGTTATCCATGAACCTTGTTCAATGGATGAAAGATATTGTATGTTGGGACACAAACAATAAAATATATCAGGGGTAGGAGGATAATAAGACATTGATATTCCTTTTTATGGTGTTCGTCCATGGTAATCTCCAAGATATAAGTTTATGAGAACAACTCCGCCAATATGAAATCCACATTTCCATGTGTCATTGAAAGTTCTTATATGTGGATGTGTGTATTGATCCTTATATATTTTTATTATCATTAAAGGATTTCATTAATTTAATAATTTTATGTAATGATGAAAACTATGAGGACATGTGTTTGAAAAAAATGATGTATACATTTGGTGAGTCACAAATGATATAACATTAATGGATAATGAGAGAAAAGATTAATCCATTTTGTCTCTTGATAAAAGTTAATATGCCAGACCCTTTGATGGGAATGGATCCACTAGAATAAATCCATGGTCATGGTGTTTGATAAGCGAGATCAATTTTATAAATTCAAAGAAATAGATATGTATCATATAGGTTTATGGAACTGGCATGAAACAGTGTTTATTTGAGATATTGTGATAAAAGGATTATATTACATAGTAAATGTTTGTAGGAGGTTGGTTTTCATTGAGATATTAACTTTTTTCTATATGGATTACATAGTGTGTTATTAGATTCTAACATTGTACCTTGTGCGATTATTCTAAATTTCACTGAGAAAGAGGCTTAGAGGGTCACTCACTAAGCGTATCTGTAATTTTAGCTAAATTCTAGTATTGAATTTTAAAAAATAGAATAAATAATATTTATCTGGGTTTGGTTGATCATCATAATGTAATTAAAATTTATTCAAAATAATATGTGAGTTAGATAATTATAATATTTTTTGAAAGGTTTGAAAAATATAATATTTATCAATGAATAATGAAATGATATCTATTTATTAAATAAATAGTTATAATTCATGGATTGGTACATGAAGATGATGGAAAGTGAATCATGTTTAATTTTAATTTTGGAAATGTTATAAAAGGTATTAATTTGTATTTTTTATTTCTTGTTCTTTTCAATTGTTTAAGGATTACATGGGATCCACTAGAAATTATGGAATTGGAAAAAAGTATTGTGTGCAATTTTCTATCCCTAAACCTATCAAAACAAATATCTAATTATATTTATTTCCTAAAATAAAATTTCGGTGTTCACAAAGAATAAATTTAGACTCTCTAAAACCCTAGAGAGAGATCAATATATCTATATTTATCTCATCCCTTCCTCTCTCAAGATAGTGAAATATCATCAAGATTTCTTCCTCTCTTAAGAAAAATTTTGTTTCAGTCAACCATAAACAATGCAAGTGGTTAGGATTGGTCTTACCATACTGGGATGCTTACGTAATGCCTGAAAACTAAAATAATGTTACTGGATGGGATGAATTCTAGTCAAGATTTAATATAAAATTTTTGTGACACTAACATATAATTCTTAATTATCTCTCCACATTAACCTCATAATATTTTATTATAATTTATCATTTACTAATACACATTTATTAGAACTTATCTAAGTACAATATCAATTGATCCTATTCCAAAAATATAAAAAGAAATATTTATAATGATTATATAAATAATTATATTCTTATAAATTTCCCTTTTACCTAAACCTTCCTTTATATCCTATTCAACATCTATCAAGAAAATGATGTTTAATAACGACTCAATAGGGGGAATGTTTTTGGGTCTCGAATGAAATTCCCCAGCAAAAGACTTGATTGAGTATCCCAAGTCAAACAAGAAAATATTTGTTATCAAAAAATAAAGTAATTTGATTATTGAGTTCCATGTGGAAATCCATCTTCCAGGCCCCCACATATTTTTAATGACTAACATATCTTATTGAAAATAATTTTATATTTCTTTCAACAATAAAAAAATTGTTTTATTTAAAATATAGATACTTAAAAGATAACACATGAATATAATGGCTATACAAAAAAATCATATATACAATCACTTTGTAATGACACTTAATGGTATATATCTATTTTAAAAAAAGTAAAATATATAAAGTTTATGGAATAATTATACCAATTTTTCCTAAATCATAAACAAATTGTAAAAAGGATGGCTCTGTAGTCTCCTGGCTGACACTCTCACTTCTTCCTCACCTCTTATGTGGTTTTATTTTTCTCTCTCATGGATATGGTTATCCTTAAGATAATCTTGTTGGAGTGGAACCTGAATTCATAGTGGAAGTATTCATAAAACTCATAGATTCACCCAAATTAATTTTACACATCACCCAAAGGAGTTTTACAGTACAACCAAAGGAATTTTCTCTCAACACTTGGATGAATTTTTTCTCAGCTAAAAACATTTTTCATACAAACTCGAAATAAATTTTTGTTGTACCACTGATCTTGGGATCCAAAATACACCACTTCATATGATGACTTTTGATACATCAAACTTCATCATGGATCATTTCATAGGCCATCATCGATAATTCTCTCTCTACAGCCACATGCCATCATCTTCATAATCTCTTTGCACAAGATAACACAAACGTGGAACCCCCTTCTTGGTTATCGCTTGGTGGTTACATCATGGTCTTCAGATTTTACTAAGAAGCAATATAGTGTATCCTTTTTTATAATCCTAACACTTGGGTCTCACAAAATAAAAATACCTATAGTTTTTTTCCAAATATTCTCCATCTTTTTTCAAACTCTCTCATATCACATATCACTATTATTTTTCAAACTCTATTATTCATTTTTTATAACTCTATCATATTAAAATTTAAAACTTAAAAAACAACATATCTCATTCATCATATTTTCATCCTTCTCTATGGTAGTTATTTTTCCTTATCAACTTCATTTTTATTCCCTTGGTTGTTCACCCTCTATATTGGTTGCTTCTTGGTGTATCACATGATATGTGCACCATTCACCATCAATCACTTCCCTATCTACCAATCCCACCATACGAGACTACAATATTAGTCACTGAATAGGTAACGTTACTAGTTTATGTAACATACTACCCCTCCTCATTGGCTTGAGAAGAATAAACGACGTCACTTGGCCTTAGGCGACATCCCCATGACACAAAAGGATGGAAATAAATTCCAAGGTATTTATAACAATTGGGAGATAATTTTCCATATAAAAATAAGACAAAAAAACCCATCAACACCATTAAACAAAACTACTATATGATACATGATAACAATGTAGTACAATTGAAATTATAACAAACCAAACCAAAGTATATCATAGAACCAAGTGGAAACCAAGAACAAAACCAAATACCAAGAGAAAGACAAAACAAAAATTTATCAAAGACTCCAAAGACACCACCACAGTAGCTCCCAACCTACTCCAAGAACCAAATCCACAATACATGCCCATGTATCATGAAGATTCACTAAGTAAATCTAATACCTTTCCTTTACATATGTCCAGATAAACAATATCTTAAAATGAACCAATGTTCTAAAGTAGGGGTGAGTAATGAAACTCAGTAGATTTTCCCCAAATGACTTCCCTACTCATGTCACTAGGATAGAACATGTTATCATATTTATATAAAAAATATATATAAAAAAAAATTAAAACAACTTAACAGTTTATATCAAAGGTGATCATTTTATTAATAGAACTTTTTTCCTCAAAAAAAACAAACAAGTCCTTCGAACCATTTCAAAATCCATTTGTCATAACTCATTCCAATCCACACATCCACACATACATTCCCAATTGATAGTTCTATACTCATGAGTGGTATTTATCTGATCTACCAAGTCATAAAAAGGTAACCATATATCAGTACCCCAATGGAACATGTCCCTTTCACATGGTCACGCTATTGAAAATGTACACGCACTAGCCAATTATTCCAAAACCATGCCTAAATGTTAGTACTAAACCATTTCAATAAAAAATATTTTTAATGAAAACATTTCCACATTACTTTTTTTCATGAATCAAACAAATCAAACATTTTTAAAATCATTGTTTTACAATCATCCAACCAATAAATTTTCAAAAAATTCCACAATTTCAAAAACCATGCCAAAATAATGTTTCTACCAAGCATTACACAATAATTTCACAATAAAATTCAATAAATTTAATATAATTTATATTTTTTGGATCCATAGAATAATTTTCTTTTTTGAAATTTCAAGGCCAAGAAAATATACCTCTTGTATCCAAAAATCAAACATTGATAATTTTACATACTGAAGATGATTCTATAAAATTCCTAATGTTGTCGCCAAGTGTTTCTCATGTACATCCTTTATCCTTGGATAAATAGATATTTCATCCCCAAAAACCACCACAAGTGAATCTAGATACCTCTAAAACATTTGATTCATTAATTCTATAAGAACGTATTGTGAAATCGCAAGACCTAATGGAATAACCACATAATCATAATGGACATATCAACTTTTGAAAGATGATTTTAGAATATCCTCCTTCAAACCCCACAATTAGTGACATCCCAATTGAAATTAAATTTTAGAGAATCACTAGGCTCTCATAAATTGATCAAAGATATCATCGGTTCATGTAAGTGGATATTGACCGTTTATTGTAACATGGTTAAGCTTAAAAAAATCCACACAAATCGAAAGAGTTCCATCCACCTTTTCACAAACAAGACTGAAGAATCCCACAGAGATGTACTCAACCGAATGAACCCTTTGATTTCCAAATATTCCCACTATATTTTTAATTCCCTTAATTATTTTGTTATCATCTGATAAGATAGAAGCAAAATATGACTGGTCTCGGGAGGAGATCAATCATAAACTCCACTTCTCTTGTGGGTGGAAACCCTAAGAAATTATCATAAAAATATCTAGAAACTGAGATGAAACAACTAGAAATGAATCTTATCAATCTAATCCACTAATGAAAAATTACAAGATACCAACCAGTATGATATAGTTTCTATCACGGGTTCAAATAAGATTTTTACACCTACCTTTACATTTTGGTTCCCTCAAAAGAGATGTTTGTCATCATCATTAGTTATAAAGATAATTGTTAGGGTATAATAGTTAATGTGAGAATTGAACATATTTAACCAATCCATACCTAGGATTATTTCATAGACATCCATCTCAATAACAAATAAATCCCATATCAACTCAACTCTATCAACGGATATAGAACATTCTCTACACATAAAGGCTCGACATTTTATTTGACCAATAGAAGTTTTATGTTTCAAAACATAAGTCATCATCTCAACATTTAAATCAATAATATCAATAGAAATATAAGAAATAAATGAATTAGATTAACTTGTATCAAAAAAATATTCTATAAGGTTTGAATTTAAAATAATTGTACATCTCACCATTGATGGTCAAGATTGATCATCCCAAATAACTTTCTCTACAATATATAGCTTCTTAATCACCGCACTTTTTTCTTTATTTCCTAGTTTAGATTTCTATTTTAGAGGAGTTATGGTATTCCTAGAATCACCATGGATAGAATGATTCTTCTGAAGAAAATTATTCCGCTACACTCATCCCATTGAATCACACGACATCTGTGAAACGTGATATGTTTCCCAAACACATGGCCTTAGATAAATGTGAAAATTGCGCTGAAGATGTCCCATCTGGTTTTCATTATGGAATTCTCTATTTGGTTCCATACAATCTCATTTTTCTTTATAAAATGATCCCCATTTGATATATATAACCTTATTCTAGGTTTTTTGAGGAATTTTCATTGATCCATCAGTTTGATTTTTATTCTTCCCACTACCTTTTAAATAGGTGTCTCTCTTCCACTTTTTCCTAGAAATATAGTTCTCATAGTTTCCTATAGGAATTAACAAGCTCCATCCACCTATATCTCTTAATATTTCTCAAAATTCCATTTCCCTCTATTTACCATCTCGATATAATCTGTTATACAAATCACGACAAACATCGAGCGAATCTCCTTTCTTAGACCCGATTAAAAATGAATTCCTTCAAGGAACCAATAGTAGAAAATTTAGGTGAAAATCAAATTAAATTAATAAATATATCCATGTACTCTCTCAAATACATATCCAAATTTTTATTTATCTCTATAGGTGTTCCAAGGAATTCAACATATTCAATCATATACATATCCAAATTTTTATTTATCTCTATAGGTGTTCCAAGGAATTCAAATATTCAATTCATCCTATTCGGACACACTTTTTCCTTATTTGGTTATGAATCACCCTGAAAGATGGTTTAATTCTTCTTCTATAAATAATCTGAATGATCTAATTTCTCTGATTCATCCCTTTGGTTCCCTATATCTACATCATGAAAGTATTGAAAAATACATTAAACCAGCTATTGGTACACCTATGGCTCAAGTGAAACCATATTCTCAGTAGCTTCTTCCAGTTGGTTTCTTCTACACCTACGAGGAGCAATTTATATAACCCAAAAAAATGACATAAGTCTCACTCTCAAGAAAATGATAGATTAGAAATTAAAAATTATCACAATATAACTATCACAAAAAGGATTTCCAAAATTTAAAATTTTTCTATTTCCCAATCAAGTATTAAAGGTTAACCCGTCTTTGTAAAATCAAACCATTTTCAAAATACCACTATAATACCTTTTCAAAATCTCACATTTGAGAAAAAATTTCATATTTTTTTAAATCATCATGTTTTCACCACATCATAAATCATTACTCAAAGTGAAATATTCACTCCTAGAGGTAATTCATTTTAAAAATTCATTTCATTCCTTGCTCATTGGATAAACCTGTGAAAATGAGGTAACAACTCTTATAAGTGTCTCAAAACACTTAGGTACCCAAATCCTTGGTAACATGAGGTTCATCATAAATAGGTTAGCTACACCTTTTTATTATCTATATTTCAAGTTCATAAAATCCTACTCCTTTATACCATTATAATTTAAGGACTAATCAATAAAAAAATTTAACTCCAAGACAAACACAATTGATACTCAAGGATCGAACAAACTGATGCCACTTGTACTAAAAGACATGGAATGACCAAGACTAGTACCATTTGTAACATCCAGACCCACCTCATTGGCTTGAAAAGGATAAATTACATTACCTATCCTTTTGAGACAACCCCAATATATCAATTTTTGATAATAAATTCCAAGGGATTCCCTTTGAAAATTAAATAATCACAACCAACAACACCATAAACCAAAACTACTATATGATTCATGATAAAATTGTATTATAACTAAAATTACAAAAAAACCAAACTATATCCGAGTACAAAGAGGAAACCCTGAACAAAAATAACAATACAAAATGGAAGACAAAACCAACAAATATCATAGACTCTAAAGACACCAACACAGCAACTCCCAACCTTCTCTATGCACCAAATCTGCAATCTAAGCCTAGGTATCATGAAGGATTACTAAATAATTTTTATACCTTGACTTTACCTATGTCCTAATAAACAATATCTACAAAATCAACAAAATTACAAAGTAAGGGTTCTGTAATGAAACTTACTAATTTTTATCCAAATTAATTCCATACTCACGCCATTAGGATATAACATGTTGGAAAATATATATAAAACAATTTATATAAAAACATTTAAAACATTTTAACAGTCTATTTTGAAGCTAATAATTTTCTAAATAATGAATTTTTCATGTAAACAAAAAAATAAGTCCTTATAACCATTTCAGAATCCATTTGCCTAATCCCATTACAATCCACACATAGAAACATACATGACCAGGTGATAGTTTTATACTCATGAGCTGTCTCTCATCATTCTACAAAGTCATAAAAAGGTACTAATAAATTAGTGACCTAATGGCACACGCCCCTTCTATAGGGGAATGCCAATGAAAATGAACACACACCAACCAATTATGCCAAAACCATGCCAAACCAATTATTCTAAATCATTTATATAAAAAAATATTTTTATTGAAAACCTTTTGAAAAAACCTTTTTCCATGAATCAAACAATGAAACCATTTTTATAATAATCATTTTAAAATCATAAAATCATCCACTTTTCACAATAATTCCAAAATTTCACAAACCATCACTAAAGAAGGTTTCTACCAAGAATTGTACAAAAATATTATAATACAATTCAATAAATTGAAAATTTTGAAACCAAGTCTTCATGTTCTAAAAAGATGATCTGAGAGTGGATCCACTAACCTTATAAACTTGGGTGGAAACAAATAATGGCATAAATTCTTAATTATAATTGGGTTGAAACTCTAAAAACCTTCCTTATATCTTTTTCCACACCATCAATGAAACTATATCTCAATTTTATTGGCATAAAAAAAACATAGATCCATAACCCACATATTTTATCTGACATTCTAAGAGAGATAATAAGAAGAAATCTATGAAAAAATCACCAAGAATGGAGACTTACCATGAAATCTTTCCTTCAACGCACAAAGAAATGGATCACCCTTGGATCAAATGGAAGAGTATCCACATCCTTTGGGAGGAGGGAAAACAAAGTTATAGTGGTAATAAATAAAATAAAAGGGGTTAAAGAGATAAATTGGGTAAGATAAAAAAAAATTGGATCTAACGTTTAGCCTTGCACAATTATCTTACACGTTTAGGAAAATCATGTGCTAACTGTGCACAGGCCTCTATCTCAAGAACAACCTTTCAAGGTTGGCTGAAACATTTTAAAAAATTGTGCTTCAACCATGAAAAATCCATTTGTCCCACTTCACATTGTTTCTACTAGGTTTCTACATGGTTTGGCCAAACTGTACGCTTAACCGTGCACCTACCCAGATCCCACTGCCTCACATTACATGGTTTTATAGAGGTGTTTCACGGTGTCTACAAATCGTTATGAAATAGTGAACCTCTAGAAAACTCTAAAAAAATTCTAAAATTCATACCAACCCTCCCAGACTTTACCCAAACACATTACATACATAAAATAAATAAATAAATAAATGGTTACTTATATAAACCTGGGGGTGATACAATTTGGGTCTGTATCGGTGGTTATGTTCAGTCTATTTTTGCATATTGTTGTTGTTTTTTTTTTATTTGGTTGATTCTTTCATCTTTTTTATCCTCTCTTTATTCCATTTTCATTATGATAAACCCCACCTTGGTGTAACATTATTGTTATTTTTTTGGATTAAGATGGTATCTGGAGAGTGTCAGTTTTGATGCTTTAGTTTACTATGGTGTGGGGTTTTCATTTTTGTTGGATATTTTATCATGGCCTTCAATAATGATAGTATTTTATTCATTTATTACCTTATATTATATTATAATCTTTCATGGTATGCCCCATTTTGGTCTAGTGTGATGGTTCTCAAGGTGGCTTGGAATTGTGTAGTTTAATGATAGACATAGTTCATGTGAGTGTGTTTTTGTTGCCTTCTATATCTCATTGGGATTATCTTGTCCCTTTTAATTTTAGTGTATTATATCTCTATTTATTATCTATTACTAATTTTTTGGGTTTTCTTAATTATTCCATCTTGATGATGATGTTTTTATTTTGGATATATTTGGATGCTCAAGGTGATTCATCCTCGATGATGATGTTAATGTTCACGACAAATGTTTGGTTCTAGTAATCTATATTTATATCTATAGTGATTTTTCTGATACGATATGGTGGGGTTTCTACAAAGGTTTAGAGTTTAGGGTTTCTCCCTAGTTTTTACAGTGATTGGAATCATTAGATATGTTTTCATTTGGGATGAAAAATAAGGGTCTTTTTTGTTTTCTGACGAAAATGAAGCTAATGATGTTGAGCAATGGTCATGGTGACTGATTGATGACTAGGGATTCTCTGTATGCTGTTGTGTATAGTTCAAGTATTGTAGAATCTCTTGAATTTAATTCTTGTGTTTATGATATTATGGTTTTTCTAGTTACTTTACTTTGAATTTTGAATTTGATGTTTAGTCAGAACATAAGTGACCTATTGGGACTCTGTAATGTTTATGGTTGTAAGAGATGTTTTTCTAGTTTTAATAATTTATTTGAAAATGAAAACAATAGAATTTGGGGGAATAATAAATATAAATTTAAATACATAGGAAACATTTCATTGATCATGAATATTAACAATTCCACCAACAGTCTCTCTTCCTCATTGATCCCTATAGTGTTTTTATTTATAGTTATTTTAGGAATGACATTAATATCTAGATCCTCTAATTTAATTTCAGTCACTCAACTTAAAAAAATTATCACAAAAAAAATTTAGTTATAATCAGAAGACTTTCTAATAAACATTTCTTTATGTTATGCCAATATAAAGGGTTAATTACATTATCGTCTCTATATAATATAGTGATAATGTGTACCAAAATACACCTAAAATTATTTAATTATTTTTGAAAAAATTGGATACTCATATTCATGATTTAAAAATTTAATTTTCACCCCATGACTGTATATAACATTGAAAATTTTGTTTCAGTTGGCCATAATAATAATGTGCGTCGATAGTTGGATGACCAACACTGCTATTTTTTTGAAACATGATTCAAATAAAAATCTATGATATGAATTTTAAACATGCTAACATCTAAAGACTTATAATGTCATTCCATAATAAATAAACTATTATCCAGTTGGTTAAATTAATTAGTTAGGAAATGATTATCTGATTTCTGAAAGTGGTGGCCTTTGAAAATTTACATTATTTAATTGGAGTAAGTGATGTGAACACAAATAAACAAAATATTTTAATAAAAAAATGGTTCTAAATACGTATACAAACATATTATTGTATAAATCATGAAATTAGATGCAATGAAATTATTGGATCATATAATTAGAAGTATGAGTCACGTATCATTTCAACACACTGATATATATACTGCATTGAAGAATTTAAATTAGTCAAGATCACCTTTAGTATAAAAATGGAACATATAATCTTTAGACATTATGATATATGGAATCAATGAAATATATAAATGGGTGTTGAAAAAACTTATCAATGATATTGAACCCACATAATTTTATCATTATAAAATTATCTTCCTTCTCTTATTGGGTATTCATCAATCCTAAAAGGTTTATCTTTTTTGGTTTTGAAATAAGTATTATATGAAGCATAAAAATTATTATATTCATCCATAAAATAACCCTTTACTCTTGATTAATTTAGATGAGTAGTTTTATATACAATCCGTTTAAATGAATTTGGGTATTTCTCAATGAGATACATCCACTGAAATATTATATGACCATATGAAATGAATTTACTAGTTATTTATATGGTAAAGAGAACCATGAAATCAAGAAATGATTGATAAAATACTTTTTATTAATGGAATAATATTAACAAAATATTCTCATATAGAGTTGTTTATAAATCATGCATTGATTTCATGAACAGATTTATCTAATGAAGAAAGAAAACTCAATTAATGAAAAAAACACTAGGAGGTCAAAAATAATGAGTTGAAATTTGATGTAACTATTAAAATAAAATTTTATTTCCATGAATTTTCAACACATTAAATGTATTTATATTTACATCCACATGCTTAAAAATATTTTAATATTATATGAGGTGACTCAAGCATCACTTAAATAAATATTACATCATTTTAGTTAAATATTTGATACATATCATAGTTATACACTCTTGAGAACCATAAAGGTCTAGTCTCTCTGAAGACTATATATATAATCAAATTATTCCATGAATTATCTTCAACATTTCCCTTAAATTTATTCTGACATAGTACCCTTCATAGAAATATCCTATATAAAACCTTTCTTATTAACCTGGGAAAATTGAAACATAATAAAGGGTGATCTCAGATACTCAGTGATGGTAAACATGAGATATATCAATCAATAATCATAGGTGAGCATAATATAAGAATAAGGGTATGAGAAAATTATCATAACTTAAAAAAATATACCTAAATATTCATATACCATGAATCAAGATCCATGGCTTAAATATTTTACATATAAAAATATATGAGGCATAAGATTATAGAATCATCAATAATAATTCATGAGCCACGATAGCATATTATTAAAAATAAGATATAATTTAGTGACATATAAATAAGAATATAAAATCATTTCCATAGTCAAGGATCACTACCAAAGCTATCATAGTGGACAGGGTCCCATAGTGGACTGGCTTCACTACATATTCCCATAAACATTGTGGATAGAGTCTCATAGTTGGTCAGGTTCACTCACCATTCCCTTTGATATTATTTCATGAGATAAATATTTACCCAATTAATTGGAGTGATATATAATTCCAGGCCTACCTTTTACATAGATAAAACCTTACATATGTGTCACATAAGATCATAAAAACATTCATCATTACAACATATATTAATTAACCTGAGGAAAAGAAATGATTTTTATATAACTTTCCTTTAAACATCATTATCATAGGACATATATAGAAAGAATGTAGATGGTATCATAATATAATATCACCTTTTAATCATAACAGTCCTTAAATTATTTTTAAATATATAAAGAAAATTATAAAAGCATTAGAAATATTCTTTGAAAAACAAAAGAAAACATTATTTTCTTTTGGTAAATTCTTAAAAATAAAATTTCATAGAAAAATGGGAATAATATTTAATTTTTAAAGTGGTGGGATATTTTAAAGGAATTTAAATTATTAATTAGTGAATTGATGGTGCTAAAATTAATTGATTTCATATACGTTTAAGAAAAACATTCTTTTTACAGTTTCTTAAAGGAAGTCAAAAGTGAGTCGTATAGAAAATGTTTGAAATTTTTACATTGAATTATTTTTTAATGAAAATAAAAAATATTATAAAATACCTTTATTAAAAATTTAATTTTATATAAAAACATCCATTAAAAAAATTCGATGAATATTGATATAGAGGAAAAAGTTTCACGACCAAAATATGAGAAATAAGGTATGATTATCTTAAAAAATATTATTTCAATTTTTTTAGTAACAAAGAGAGTTGAAATGGAATGTATAATTGAAAAACCAATAAATAAATATATGGTAAGAAAATATATGTGTTTTTAATAGAAATAAGTTATAATTCTTTTAGTATAAATTAAATAAAAAATAATCCTGATGAAAAGTGAGATTATAACATAAACTATTGCCTCAAATCCCAACTTTCTTCGTACACACTCAACCCTCATGTATAATAAATTTAAAATTATTATAAATATATAAAGAATAATATTCAGACTTATATTACTATATATCATTCCCATATAATTTCTAATTATACATTTGTTAGTAATTATTCAATATATTCAATATTCAGGTGTCAATTGTTCTATTTTCTACATATGTTTTTCTATGGCCATTAACATCCTTAAATTTTGGACACAGTTTCATATTCTGAAAAATATTAATCATGTAATAAATATAATATTTATTAATTATATAAATTTATTTAACTATAAGATTATGGCGGTGATGAAAAATGAATTACAACACTTCATGGAGGCGGTAGTCTGCACATACGCATAGGTGATGTTTTAATTTTTCAGTGGATAAAAAGAAAGTAATTTAAATCATAATTTATATTAGTATCATAATTATTTTATAAATATCATATATATTCATTAAATATATCTCTATAAAAATCCATGAGAGGTGGTGATTAAAAATAAAACACATTGCACCGCGGAGTCGGTATTCCAAACGTACACACGAGTGACTATTTTTATCTTCTATCAGATATAATGGAGGTATAAAATAGTTTTACCATAAAAATAATAACATTTAATTATATTAAATATAATTATGAAATTATATTAGGATCTTTTTTAATATATTTGAAGGAGGTTTATTTATAAAAAAACATAAAAGTGTTTGGTAAGAACATATACATCTTCATTAGTTAATCACATTTAAAAAACACCTTAAGTCTTCTTATATGGGTGGGAATAAAAGAACATTTACATCATGGATAAGTTTTTATAGTTATTTGGGTATATATTGGATGATCTATGGTGATAAATTGGCATATATAGGTGATAAGAGGATGTTCTTTTTTATAAGTGTGCAGTGTGGTACCCTTTTAAATACCCTTAACTTTAAGATAATATAAATTCATTTTCAGGTGAAAGTGAACCAAAAATAGAAATTTAATAAATATAAGATAATTTAAGGTTTAAATACACTTAAAAAATATAATTATTACATTTTTTAGTGATAATTGTGGTCTTATATCTTTGGTTAACTCCCCTTTTAACCATTTTAATCCTTACTGTGTTGAAAAACTTTTCCATGGTAACATATTTATATGATAAAAAAATAAGTGTAATTGTTACCTAATTTTGAATATTATGATAAAAAATATAGAAGAAATTTTACAATATTAAATTTATATAAGCGATGGAAGTTAATTCTAATAAACTAGCCCAAAACATGTAAAAATATTTTATAAAAAATATCCTTTTAGGCATAAAAATGATTTTATTCGCATATCTTGAAAAATTAAAAACATTATATGAGATTTAATTTATTTTAGTGAATATATTATTTAAAAATTTAATTAATATAATTTATAAATAGTTATTATTTAATTTATTAAAATAAAATATAATGCGCATATAAAAAATGGTTTTCTGAAAAGAAAAATATTGTTTTACCATAAAATTATTTTATATTAATTTTTAACCAATAAATAATTAATTTATGAATGATAATTAATTTGTATACATGTATGAAAAATAATATTCCATGGTTTTTTTAGTTAGATAATAGAAATTAAATTTTAAGAAAAAACATAAATAAATAACATAACATTATTAAATAAAGTATTTTCGTTTAACCAAGAATTATTAGACTATTATTTCTTATCATTACATAACCATTTCATGGATGATATTAATTTATTTTATTAATTATTAATTAAATTTTATCAATACATTTTATTGATATTATTCCTTAAAATTATAAAATTTAATATAAATTAATAATTCGATAAAATAGTTTAAAAAATTTTATAAAAAAAATAATGGTATTTCCATAAGTGAATTTGAACCTTTTTAAGATAAATTTATTTTATAAATTTCATTTAACTATAAAATAATGAATTTAATTATATATTTTCATAAATGTTTGTTTATTTAAGTTATATGTTGCATGCACAAAAACCTATTGAGCACATAAAATTTATTAAAAGAGAAAATATATTCTAAAATCTTATGTTGTTTAAATCTACCCCCATAAAATAATTTCATCATTAAAATTACATTATTATATTGGAAACAATAAGGATACTTCTACCTCATTACCTCCTCAGGTTCCCATGTAGTTTCCTAAAATTTATTGTTTCACAACAAAACAATGACCTAGTGGGTGGTCTTGTTTTGGTGCAATTTATCCATTCGATCTAGAATCCCTATCAGTTGTTAATCATACAAATTATCATGATATAGCTATACAACCTATGAGTGAAATACATGTGAAATATTGTGTTTTACTTCATTAAAAGTGATACGTGGAACACATCGTGAACTTGGTATAGGTTCAGTGGGAGTTTTTAGAAGATAATATTCCATCTTGATATGATCATGAATCTTTTAAGGATCGATATATTTGGGATTTATCTTACCATTATTTCCCAATAACATAACTATTTACCAACGAGATATTCATATGAATACCATATCACTAACTTCAAAATCTAGATCTCTCTATAGATTCTTACCATAACTTTTATATCGACTTTGATCTATTAAAATGTATTGGTGAATCGATCTAACTTTATCTATCATTTTCTCAATAAGATTATGTTCTAATATATTTCATCCTCTAACTTCATCCTAACATATTGGAGTTCTACACTTATTTTCATAGAGTTTATCATAGGGATCCATGTAAATTATCGAGTGAAATTTATTATTATAAGAAAATTAAACCAATGGAATGTGATGATCCCAAACACCTTTAAAATATATAGAATAATATCTCTTCGTATCTTTTAGGTTTTTAATGGTCCTCTTAGACTAACCATCTATATTAGGATGATATTTAGTGATAAATATTACCTCCTTATTCAATGTCTTCAGAAGAATTATCCATAACATTGAGGTAATCTTCAAATATCAATCATATATGATTGATAATTATAGTCCATGAAACATTAACTCTTCCTTAATATATATCATGTAAATTTGATTAAGGGATAAATCTTCCCTAGTAACAATGAAATGTTCTAACTTCATAAGGTGATAGACTAAAACCCAAATAGCATTATAGCCTTTAGATATGTTGGGGAGTCTTATATTGAAATGAGTGGGGATGTTTTCCCATTTACATACCATTATGGGTAATGGTTTCATCGTCCCCTTATAATTCTTATGTTAATCCCTAACTTTTTAACATATCGAGAATTGAGATACATACCCTAAAATGTCCCTTTTTAGGTTGTCCCACCAAAAAATTTATTTGACATCTCTATACATAAGTATACCTTCAGAATGTATAGATAATGATGTGGTACTTTATTTATCAAGAAACTATTTATTCAATTATGGTATTTAAGGGACACATATCAATTTATTAAATTTTATCACCCCCTCACGTGATGATTTTACTCTAAAATATTCCTTACATTCTTTTTAATTCCAAATCCTCCTTTAGGGAATCATTAATTTCAATATGGATGGATAGTTGAACATTCATTTTATCTAGATAAAATTTATCCCCTTTCCATATGAATTCAAGGTCCGTCCTTTAAAAATCCATAAGTATTATATATTTTTCAATCCTCATCATGGAAAATCTAGTATTTTCCTTCTGAATTAGTGCATCAACCACCTTGTTTGCCTTCCCAAGGTGGTAATGTATTGAAAAATCATATTCTATAATCAACTCAAACCATATCCATTAGAGAATATTCAAATAATTAGATGATAATATATACATAAAGATTTTATGATCAGTATATACATCACTCCATTTACTATAAATATAATTCCTCTATATTTTCAAATTAAAAAATACCATTGTTATCTCTAAATCGTGATTTGGGTAATTTTTCTCATGTGACATAAATTTTCATGATCCATACACTATTACCTTATCATTATGGATGAGATAATATCCCAATAATTTATTTTAGGACTCATTATATATCACACACCCTTCTCTACTATATGCTATTTTAAGAACAAGTTCAAATAATAACCTCATTTTCAACTCATTGTATTTTTATTCACATTTTTTATCTGAAGGAACTTGACCCAATTTTTCATCAACATAGTAATTGGATATGATAACCAATATAAATTACTCACATAGTCAGTAATATCTAGCTAATCTAAAATATCTATGGATCTTGGTCACCATGGATGGTCTGTGTCATTTTAAAATAACTTTTATCAGTTAAGTATCCTACATTATACACTTGCATGTAATTTCATTGTAACACCCCAGGTAAATAAAGAATATGACATCTTTATATTTATACATATTTTTGAATAAAATATTAATATTACTTTAAAGGGGATGCTATGCTCGATGGCGTACCCAATACGCAACAACGAGTTTCTTGGGAATCTTACGTTGCACTCTAATAATAAAATAATATTATTTTAAATGGTAGTTAACACCTAGCCGTTGTAATGGAGGGAATGAACAGAACTAACTAAAAAATGATTATATATGTTTGTAAAATATTTTTACTCTTTACAATAAATTTTAGAGGATTAAAAATTCAAATGAATCCATTTTTTAAGCGTAAACATTCTAATATTCTTTAAAAGGTCGATTAACCGCCTTTTGATGGAGAACCCCTTTTAAATCCACTTTTTGACAATTTTATAAGCTCTATTTTTTCAAATAATCATATTATTTATTATTGGGACATTGAAATTTACCTTGGGTTAATTTTTGGTATTTTTCTGACAATGTTCATTTTTCAATGAATAGTGAAAAATACTGCATTTTACATCAAAACTGCTTTTTCATATAATTTAATTATATGGTTATATTATCGATTTAATTTGTTTTAAAGTGTAATTAGAATATATTTTTACCATGTAATTCAATTGTGGTCATTGGGATTAATTTCACTTTGGAATTAGGCATAAACAAGTGCCAAACTTTTCATAAATATTGTTTCTTAAAAACCCGCTATTTGTTTGGACAACGGGAAGTTTTTTTAAAATTAATTATTGCAATTTAAGTGTTTGGAATTTGGTAAAATGAATTAAATATTTTGAATCAGGAGGTCCAAATTATGTAATTAAGACTCTTGTTTTTTGACATTATGAATAGTAAAGATGGTAATTATCTTTAATTATCTTGATTAATGAGTAATCGGGTAGTTAAAGATAATAAGATAATATCATAATAATAAAAAATGATCAAAAAATGTGTCCTAAGGCTACTATTTGTCTCATTTCCGACCATGGGATGCCTTGTGCTAAACTTGGGGGCCCCATGGAATCACTTTTGTGAGAAAGTGACTTTTTATCTTTTTATTTTTAAAGAATGTTAAATGTAACAAAGAATGTATCACCTACGTAAAATATTTTTAATTTTGTCTACATAAATGATATTTTGGACTATAAATATTAATTGTAAAGATAAAAATATTTCCTACAAAATAGTGTTTTTTTTATAATTTTTATACATTAAATAAATTAAATTATTTATGACATCATGATGATGCAGCGATGACCTCATTATTTAACGATTTAAATAAAATGGAAAGATAATGTTAAATATAAGACCTAAACATGTCCAAAAACTATTGGATGGGTGGATTTCGAACCCTTATCACCTTATCCTAGAAACACATCAATGTGGGACCATTAAAATCCGAAACTCATTTGAAAATAAAGTTACATTTTATACCATTCCAAGAGTGCCCCTCCTCTCCTCTTATAAAAGGCCCACACCTCTACCTCCTTAACCACACTTCCAAAGCCTTTGGATCGGCCAAACCCTGCCCATTTTGTCTCTACACATCCCCCTATAACTCCTTTAAGCCTCACTTTGGGAAGAATCCTTCCCAAGGAAGCCTTTGAGCTCAAATCAAAGGAAGTTTCCCGATTTTAAGGTAATGTCTTCACTTGAGTCCTTTTGTTTTATTTTGCTTCTCCAACCCCCTAAACTCTTTTTATTCATTTATTTTGTAACAAATCCAGTATCTCCAATATACTAGGATGTTGTTTTAAGAAGGATTCGAGCTACACTTACACACACCTACATCTAATGGTTAAAGAACATATTGTTTCTGTGGATGGCGAATTTCTGCCTCACGGAATGATGATTGTTCAACATTCTTCTAACACCTTCAAGGGTGGCCATTAAGATGAAACTATATTTATATATGATATATAATTTGTTTATGTTTTACTTGAGCTTCTGTATTTTTCATTTATAGCATACCTTTATGGTTTCCATTATGGGTAAACGTGATATCTACATTTAAGGAAGTGCGGACTACCGCCCCCTCAAAGTGATTTGATTCGTTAATACCATATGTGGTATGTATAAAGGATATATTTAATGATATTATATATAATACCATACTGGAATTAAAATACTATTATGTATCATTATGTTTTAATTCCATTAAATATGAAATAGAAATGGAAGTAGCGTTCATGCGTACGTACGGCTTACCGTCTCCATGAACGGTACATTTCATTTCTTATCTCAAAATGTTATGTACTATTATAAGTACATATATATAATGGATATATATGTAATATATTACATCTAAATTATGGATATCATTCTGGAATTATAACATATATATACATATCTCATTGTGTTTTAATTCCATTAATATGACAAAAAAATGAAAGTAGTGTTCATGCGTACGTACGGCCTACCGTCTCCATGAACGGTGCTTTTAATTTTTATCTCAAAATGCTATGGAATAGTATAAAATGAATATATACTGGATATATATGATATTTAAAACATCAATACTATTCTGGATATTATGTACCTATAACTACATGGAAAATTATTTTCCAACAAGTTTAATTTTTGACTCATGTACCAAACATCAACAAAAACGTCTGATATGAACTCATATTATTAACCAATTATTATAACATTAAAATATGTTATATGAACTGAATAATAATATTTATAGGAGGTTCATAAGAAATTATAAATTGACCAAAGTTTATTATTCAGGAATATAAAGAAACGAACAAGACAATTTGGACATGAGGTAAGGGATCAAACTCCTCTCTTTCTTTTTAAGTACGCTCTTTTATGTCATTCCTATTAAAGATCATATTTCTTGTTATTGGGATGTTATTTTATATTAATCTTACTGTAATTTTTATTGTTCATATGATGAGATACCCTATTCTCTCTCATCAATCCATTTTGGAAGTTTTGGGTGGTGCCGTTAGGCTGCCGAATTTTCGTAAGAGATCTAACCTCTCTCTTTCTTTTTAAGTACTCTCCTTTTTGTCACATCTTTTAATATCCTCTTTGTTATGTTGGGGGATGTTCTTTTATATTCCTCTTTTTTTAAACATTATGTTAATATTATGAGAGACCCTACTTTCTCTCATCAATCCATTTTGGAAGTTTTAAGTGGCGCCGTTAGGCTGCCGAGTTTTCGTAAGGGATTTTTCATCTCACTTTTATTCCCATGAGATTTATGCTACATTTACAAAAATTTCCTTTGAGTGGTGTATGTACTTCCCATTATTATACTCTTTGTGTAATATACTTTTTTTATTAGTATTTACATCAATGATTTATTGTCCTTCTTTCATGGGGTGTATGTTTCGAAAGATACCCAAGTCGGTAAGGGAACCTTTCACCCTCCTCTTTTTAAAAGACTTCTTTTGTTGGGTCTTTTAATTCACATATTGTTATGTTGGGATATGTTCTCATATATCCTTTTTGATGTAAATTTTATGTCCAAGTGATGAGATACCCTTTTTTATATCTCATCAACTCTTTTTCTGAATTTTGATGTGACGCCGTTAGGCT
Source organism: Viscum album (assembly GCA_963277665.1). Classification (NCBI taxonomy): domain Eukaryota; kingdom Viridiplantae; phylum Streptophyta; class Magnoliopsida; order Santalales; family Viscaceae; genus Viscum; species Viscum album. The sequence goes on along the minus strand of OY728167.1, from coordinate 583,894,698 downwards.
GTCAAATTTTTGCAAGGGAACTTCTTAACCCAAATTTGATTCTTTGGGATAAACTTGTACTCCATGAATATGTTGTTCTATGAATATTTGTGAATTACCTCTGATTTTTTACACTTAATATCCTCTTATATTTGGTGTATTCGTTTGTCACACATAATTATACAATTGATTTATCCTTAAACCAAGTATATCGTCTTTGTAAGGGTCTTCGTCTCAATCTCCATTCATTGAGGCATATTTTGTATTATACACAACCTTCTTTTATAAGGTGTATAAAACCCTTTAAATTTTATTTTTATTCAAAAAGAATCTTTTTTCTACGAAGCGTTTTACTAAACGACAAAAAGGAATGTTTCTTTTTACGTATGCGGTGACAACGACCTTTTCCGCCACCGCGAGTATTATTTGATCTTTGGCTTCCTCAACAAGTCGTAATGTTTTTAAAATAAAATAAATACCATATAATTTTTTTTGTATTTTTGTATTGAAAATGGTTTTGATAAAGGATTATATTATGTCAATATATTTAATTGATATATTGTGATTGAAATGTGGAAATGTTATCATTCCTTTATGTTGGTTTTATGTGTTATAATTTTATAATGGTACTTGGACATTTTACGGGTGATTACGTGATAAACCATATGACGGGTGGTGCTGTGAATACCAGGATGGGTGGTTACGTTATAACCTCCAATGTATTGGGTATGGAAGTCGGCCGTATTTCTATTCCTTTAAGTATGTGTGGAAGTCGACTGTATGGTTATTCCACTTAAGTATGTTTATGTTCCAAGTTACCTTTATATGTTATGTGATCTTTATATGGGTTTTATGGTAATCTTTTGGTTACAGAAGGGCCAGTAATGAACTTTTATTCAGTGAGGAGTTTTTACTACTTCGAAAAGGTGAAAAGTATTACTTTGATAAAGTATACATGGTTTACTTGTTGTTTTGAAAAACTAATAGTTTTCATTCTTTGTGTATCCCTTACTGAGCTTTTTATGCTCACCCCAAGTTTTTTTTTTTTGAAATGTTTTTCACAGGACTTAATGTGGAATAGGGTCAGGGATGGGATCAAGGGAAAGTCATGCTATCTAAAACATGGAACTAGACATGTTTCTTATTAAGAGTTTTTATTTTATGGAAACTTAGTGGAAGTGTCTACTTTGTAATCTTTTGAGATGTAATAGTTATGTCCTAATTCTCTAAAACTCTAAACCTGAAAAGATCCTCAATGTGAATTATTCATTTAATTCAATATTAAGTAAGGTTTAAGGCCAGGGCCTTATAGTTTGTATCAAAGGTCGGTTTAGATAACTTTAGAGGTTAGGGTATCCTCTAAGTATAAGTGACATTACCATAATGGTTAGGATTTCAGAAAGAGTCCTAGTTTTAGATAAAGTGAATGAGTAAGTATATATTAGTTTTTATCATCCTCATTAGTACATGATGGTTTTATTGATATACTCACACTGACATTTCTGTTTTTAGTAAATGGCTGGATCTTGCAGGCACCAAGGTGACAATAGGTTTGAAGGAAACTGTGGTGGTTCTCTGATTAAGAGACTGGATGAAATGGGGTATTCAATGAGGAAACTCATGGTTGCTCTAAACCAACTATCCAGGAGTCATGATCAACCACTTGTACCTTGGTATGTTCTGTAATGCATCATGTATGAGATGACCAATCGATGCGGAAGTTCACGTAATAATTATAAAGGTAACCATTAGGGTTTATATGATCCTTACTTTTGAGGTAATTATGGGTAATTATATGTTATGATGGAAAATGAATGGCATGAGATAAACTTGAGGTTAAAATATGTTATGATTATTTTTGAAGATTTTATCTCATTTTGGGGGATTTTTTATGAATTATATAGTTTTGGAAAAAGGACAACATGCAAACCGTGTGACAACCCGTCACGACGGACAAAGCTGCGGGAATCGAACCCACAACCAAAGTGAGACTGGTATTTACCGCCTACCACTGGACTACGTGAAGTCCATGGTTAGTTTGACTGATTCTTTTTAGTTAGATTATTTTATGAATTAAGAGTAAGTTGATTTTGGGTTATCTATGGAAATTTATTAACCTATCATGGAGGATATGTGATTAGGCTAATTACTTTTCAATACGAGACTTTAGGAGAAACTGATGTTGTTTGGAGATAAATGTTATGATTTAACTTGGAAGACTATGTGACTAAATCCTTCAAATATTTGGGTTTCAATCTTAGTTTTGTTTACTTTGAAGAATTTTATAGAAAAATTGTTTATCGAATGGTCCTCATTGAACTTTGGGTTTTGTTGGACAAATTTTGGAGATTAAGAATAGATTTTCTTTTTATAAAGGGTTATCCTTTTTTGGATTATCTGATCTTGTTCTAACCTTTTTGGTTTTGGTTTTGGATTTTGTCTAAAGACATGGGAAATATATAGTTCTCTTTTGTGGATTAGGTGATTCTCTAGAAGTTGATTATAGTACTCCTAATGTGAATAGGTCTACCTAAATACTCATCTTTTGGAGAAAATATGAGTTCGTGTAAGAAATCTAGTAAAAGTTGAAAGTCAACATGATAAGTGATTATGTTTCCTTATGAATAAATTCCTCAATAAAAAGTAACTTAAAACAAAAATGTTGTCTATTAACTTTTCCTACATGGGAATCGAATACTGTATAACCCATCACAAGTTTGTGATTTTCTTATAGTTAACTTTCTCTTAGACATGTTTACTATCACTCTCCATCAGAAGATGACCCTTTGTTTTTTCTTCCATATCCATATTTTCCTACTTGGAATCATAGTATGGGTTAACTCGGGTGACCTCTGTACTTATCTCCCTTTATTTTAAAGTGAATGTTTTACCGACTCTTGTTTTGATGTGGGACTTTCAAGGATGTTTCTGAGCCAAATTTTAAAATTGCGAGGACGCAATTCCCAAAAGGGGGGAAGGATGTAACACCCCAGGTAAATAAATAATATGACATCTTTATATTTATCCATATTTGTGAATAAAATATTAATATTACTTTAAAGGGGATTCTATGCTCGATGGCGTACCCAATACGCAACAAAGATTTTCTTGGGAATCTTACGTTGCACTCTAATAATAAAATAATATTATTTTAAATGGTAGTTAACGCCTAGCAGTTGTAATGGCGGGAATGAAAAGAACTAACTACAAAATGATTATATATGTTTGTAAAATATTTTTACTCTTTACAATAAATATTAGAGGACTAAAAATTCAAATGAATCTAGTTTTTAAGCGTAAACATTCTAATATTCTCTAAAAGGTCGATTAACCGCCTTTTGATGGAGAACCCATTTTAAATCCACTTTTTGAAAATTTTATAAGCTCTATTTTTCAAAATAAACATATTATTTATGATTGGGACATTGAAATTTACCTTGGGTTAATTTTTGGTATTTTTCTGACAATGTTCATTTTTCAATGAATAGTGAAAAATACTACATTTTACATCAAAACTGCTTTTTCATATAATTTAATTATATGGTTATATTATCTTTTTAATTTTTTTTAAAGTTTAATTAGAATATATTTTTACCATGTAATTCAATGATGGTCATTGGGATTAATTTCACTTTGGAATTAGGCATAAACAAGTGCCAAACTTTTCATAAATATTGTTTCTTAAAAACCCGCTATTTGTTTTGACAACGGGAAGTTTTTTTTAAATTAATTATTGCAATTTATGTGTTTGTAATTTGGTAAAATTAATTACATATTTGGAATCATAAGGTCTAAATTATGTAATTAATACTCTTTTGTTTTTGGACATTATGAATAGTAACGACGTTAATTATCTTTAATTATCTTGATTAATGAGTAATCGGGTAGTTAAAGATAATAAGATAATATAATAATAATAAAAAATGACCACAAAATGTGTCCTAAGGCTACTGGTTGTCTCATGTCCGACCATGGGATGCCTTGTTCCAAACTTGGGGGCCTCATGGAATCACCTTTGTGAGAAAGTGACTTTTTATCTTTTTATTTTTAAAGAATTTTAAATTTAACAAAGAATGTATCACCTAAGTAAAATATTTTTCATTTTGTCAAAATAAATGATATTTTAGACTATAAATATTCGTTGGAAATCTAAATATATTTCCTACATCATAGTATTTGTTTATAATTTTTAGACATTAAATAAATTAAATTATTTATGACATCATGATGATGCAGCGATGCCCTCATTATTTAACGATTTAAATAAAATGGAAAGATAATGTAAAATCTAAGACCTACACATGTCCAAAACCTATTGGATGGATGGATTTCGATCCCTTATCACCTTATCCTCGAAACACATCAATGTGGGACCATTAAAATCCGAAACTCATTTGAAAATAAAGTTATATTTTATACCTTTCCAAGAGTGCCCCTCCTCTCCTCTTATAAAAGGCTCACACCTCTACCTCCTTACCCACACTTCCAAAGCCTTTTTCTCGGCCTAACCCTGAGCATTTTGTCTCTCAACATCCCTATATAACTCCTTGAAGCCTCACTTTGGTCATAATCCTTCCCAAGGAAGCCTTTGAGCTCAAATCAAAGGAAGTTACCCGATTTTAAGGTAATGTCTTCACTTGAGTCCTTTTGTTTTATTTTGCTTCTCCAACCCCCTAAACTCTTTTTATTAGTTTATTTTGTAACAAATCCAGTATATCAAATATACTAGGATGTTTTTATAATAAGGATTCGAGCTACACGTACACACACCTGCATCTAATGGTTAAAGAACATACTGTTTTTGTGGATGGCGAATTTCTGCCTCACGAAACGATGATTGTTCAACATTCTTCTAACACCTTCAAAGATGGCCATTAAGATGAAACTATATTTATATATGATATATAATATTTTTATGTTTTACTTAAGCTTTTGTATTTTTAATTTATGACATACCTTTATGGTTTCCATTATGGGTAAACGTGATATCTTCATTTAAGGAAGTGCGGACTACCGCCCCCTCAAAGTGATTTGATTCGTTAATACCATATGTGGTATGTATAAAGGATATATTTAATGATATTATATATGATACCATACTGGAATTAAAATAATATTATGTATCGTTATGTTTTAATTCCATTAAATATGAAATAGAAATGGAAGTAGCGTTCATGCGTACGTACGGCTTACCGTCTCCATGAACGGTACATTTCATTTCTTATCTCAAAATGTTATGTACTATTATAAGTACATATATATAATGGATATATATGTAATATATTACATCTAAATTATGGATATCATTCTAGAATTATAACATATATATATATCTCAATTTGTTTTAATTCCATTAATATGACAAAAAAATGAAAGTAGCGTTCATGCGTACGTACGGCCTACCGTCTCCATGAACAGTGCTTTTAATTTTTATCTCCAAATGCTATGGAATAGTATAAAATGAATATATACTGGATATATATGATATTTAAAACATCAATACTATTCTTTATATTATGTACCTATAACTACATGGAAAATTATTTTCCAACAAGTTCAATTTTTTACTCATGTACCAAACATCGACAAAAACGTCTGATATGAACTCATATTATTAACCAATTATTATAACATTAAAATATGTGATATGAACTGAATAATAATCTTTATAGGAGGTACTTAAGCAATTATAAATTGACCAAAGTTTATTATTCAGGAATATAAAGAAACGAACAAGACAAGTTGGACTTGAGGTAAGGGATCCTACTCCTCTATTTCTTTTTAAGTACGCTCTTTTATGTCATTACTTTTAAAGCTAATATTGCTTGTTATTGGGATGTTCTTTTATATTAATCTTACTGTAATTTTTATTGTTCATGTGATGAGAGACCCTATTCTCTCTCATCAATCCATTTTGGAAGTTTTGGGTGGCGCCGTTAGGCTGCCGAATTTTCGTAAGAGATCTAACCTCTCTCTTTCTTTTTAAGTACTCTCTTTTTTGTCACTTATTTTAAGATCCTATTTGTTATGTTGGGGGATGTTCTTTTATATTCATCTTTCTGTAAACTTTATGTTAATATGATGAGAGACCCTACTTTCTCTCATCAATCCATTTTGGAAGTTTTAAGTGGCGTTGTTAGGCTGCCGAGTTTTCGTAAGGGATTTTTCATCTCACTTTTATTCACGTGAGATTTATTATACATTTGCCACAATTTCCTTTGAGTGGTGTATGTAATTCCCATTATTCTACACTTTGTGTAATATACTTTCATTTATGAGTATTTACATCAATGATGTATTGTCCTTCTTTCATGGGGTGTATGTTTCGAAAGAAACCCAAGTCGGTAAGGGAACCTTTCACCCTCCTCTTTTTAAAAGACTTGTTTTGTTGGGTATTTTAATTCACATATTGTTATGTTGGGATATATTCTCATATATCCTTACTGATGTAAATTTTATGTCTAAGTGATGAGATACCCTTTTTTATCTCTCATCAACTCTTTTTCTGAATTTTGAAGTGACGTCGTTGGGCTGTCAAATTTTTGGAAGGGAACTTCTTAACCCAAATTTGATTCTTTGGGATAAACATGTACTCCATGAATATGTTGTTATATGAATATGTGTGAATTACCTCTGATTGTTTTACACTTAATATCCACTTATATTTTCTGTATTCATTTGTCACACATAATTATGCAATTGATTTATCCTTAAACCAAGGATGTCGTCTTTGTAAGAGTCTTCGTCTCAACCTCCATTCATTGAGGCATATTTTGTTTTATACACAACCTTATTTTATACGGTGTGTAAACCCCTTTAAATTTTACATTTATTCAAAAGGAATCTTTTTTCTACGAAGCATTTTACTAAACTACAAAAAGTAATGTTTCTTTTTACGTACGCGGTGACAACGACCTTTTCCACCGTTGCGAGTATTATTTGATCTTTGGCTTCCTCAACAAGTCGTAATGTTTTCAAAATAAAATAAATACCATATAATTTTTTTTGTATTTTGGTATTGAAAATGGTTTTGATAAAGGTTTCTATTATGTCCATATATTTAAATGATATATTGTGATTGAAATGTGGAAATGTTATCATTCATTTATGTTGGTTTTATGTGTTATAATTTTATAATGGTACTTGGACATTTTACGGGTGGTTACGTGATAAACCATATGATGGGTGGGGCTATGAATGCCAGGACTGGTGGTTACGTTATAACCTCCAATTCATTGGGTATGGAAGTCGGCCGTATGGCTATTCCTTTAAGTATGTGTGGAAGTCGGCCGTATGGCTATTCCATTAAGTATGTCTGGAAGTCGACCGTATTGTTATTCCACTTAAGTATGTTTATGTCCCAAGTTACCTTTATATGTTATGTGATCTTTATATGGGTTTTATTTTAATCTTTTGGTTACAGAAGGGTAAGTAATGAACTTTTATTCAGTGAGGTGTTTTTACTACTTCGAAAAGGTGAAAAGTATTACTTTGATAATGTATACATGGTTTACTTGTTGTTTTGAAAAACTAACAGTTTTCATTCTTTGTGTATCCTTTTCTGAGCTTTTTATGCTCACCCCAAGTTTTTTTTTGAAGTTTTTTTCACATGACTTAATGTGGAATAGGGTCAAGGATGGGATCAAGGGAAAGTCATGCTATCTAAAACATGGAACTAGACATGTTTCTTATTAAGAGTTTTTATTTTATGGAAACTTAATGGAAGTGTCTACTTTGTAATCTTTTGAGATGTAATAGTTATGTCATAATTCTCTAAAACTCTAAACCTAAAAAGATCATCAATGTGAATTATTCATTTAATTTAATATTAAGTAAGGTTTATGGTCGGGGCCTTATATTCATGACCCAAGAATGATACTTTCTGTATCAAAAAATTCATAATTTATAAATTTGGAATATATATTATCCTTTCGTAAGGTCTTCAACACATTCTCAAAATGATATTCATCCACTTAAATGATCATAGAATATATGATAATATCATCTATAAATACTACCAAAAATTGATAAAGGTAATATCTAAAAGACTCTAGTTATTACATCCATTAATATGACATGGGAATTGGTAATTCAAAATGGAATCACTATAAATTCATTATGTCCATACCCTGTAAAAAAGAATTCCTTCAGTATATCCTCTTGTTTGACCCTTAACTGATGATATCTAGGTCAAATATTAATATTTTAATAGTATTTAGCCCCACACATTTGATCAAACAAGTCATGAATATGGGGTGGAGGATACTTGTTCTTGATAGTGATTTTTTTAAGTTCTTGATAATCATTTAAAAGATGCATTGGCCAAATTTTCTTAAAAAATATCAGGTCACTCCAAGGTGATTCACTAAGGTGTATGGATCTATTTTCTAGATTATTTTATAGTTAATTATCAAATTCCAATAACTCAATTGTTTTCAATCTATAAAGAGTCTTTGAAATAGGGGTATAATATGGTATGAGTTATTTTTAATATATAATTTCATTGTTCAAGGGAAGACCGAGAAACTCATAAAAAATATATTGGAATATTACTGAATAATAGGCACATCCATAATTTTTATTTCCACTGACTATTTGAGATAAATTCTCATTATGAGTAGGTAGTAAAACCCAAATAAACAAATTAATTTTCATTGGAAGTTCTTTTTCACCCTCTCACTGATAAATAATAATAAATGAGGTGATTTGAATATCGCTTATATAAATATTACAACATTTTAGATTAATATTAAATACATATCATAATAATACATTCTCAATAACTATAAAGTTGTAGTTTCTTTTGAGACTAAATACATAATCAACATATTTCATGAAGGATCATAAATATCTCACGTAAAGTTTTTCTTAATTAGTACCCCTCTTAGACAAACCCTACATAAAACCTTTCTTCATAGCATGGAGAAATGGAAACTTAAGAAATGGTGATCTTATATACTCAATAATGGTAAACCTAGGAAATATCATTTGATGATTATAAGTGAGAATGATATTACCATAATGGTATGATAACAATATCATAATTTATGAAAACATGTGCAACAATTCATAAACAATTAATAATGAGTTCTGGAATAAATATTTCCCATAATAAAATTAAGGAGTCATAAGAGTTCAATATATTCTATAATCAATCATGTGTTATTATATCATATCATAATCATACGACATAAGTTTTCAAAACAAGCCTTAGTATAGAAAATCATTTCCTTTGTCAAGGATCAATATGAATACTATCATAGTGGAGAGATAACCATATTGTATTGAGTTCAATCACCATTAGATAAACAGAGTGGACATTATAGTACCACAATATTTTTAAAATAAGACTATGTTAGATGGCATACATGATGCACAACACTGAGCATTAATGACCATGAAATATTATTATTTAAATATTACTAATATAACCAAGACATTGAATTAAGAGATATGAATAGGATTAATTGAATTATGAAATACATATATAATGGTTATACTCAGTAAAAATTCTTTGATAAATTATTTGTAAATATTCACTCATTTTTTAGTAGAGTCATTTTATGTTTCTAAATATATTTTCTTCAAAAATGGTTTTTATTTCTTTTTGTGAGATAATAATATAATTAATTTCATCCAATTTTTATAATTTTATTTAATAAATAGGATATAATTTTTTAAATTAAAATAGAATAATTAGCTTATGTTTAAACTTTTATATTTTTTTAAAAAGATTAATTTTTCAGTGAATAATGAAAAATATCAATTTTATAGAAAACTATATTTTTTATTCAATTATTTACAAAGTCCCATTTTGTTTTAAATTGATTATAAAATTAAATTAATTTATTTTTATTAAAAATAATCCAATTAATTTCATTGTAATTGAAATTATACTTAATTTTTATTTAAAAATCTTTTTAATACTTAAAAATAAATTTTTTTGGATTTGCATTTTTCATCATGTTTTGGGGGTTTATTTTAAAAGTAATGTAGTCCACTTATATGGATTGAATTTTATAAAATGGATTAAATTTTCAGAATCATAATTTTTAAATTTTGAAAATATTTTAACTTTATTTTGGGTTATTTTGAATAATAACTGAGGTAATTATGTGTCACCTCGGTAAGGGTAAATCAGGTAATTAATTTTAAAATTAATGGGACAATGCTGTAAAAATCTATGTAACACCTGATTAATTTTTATTTTATGATTTTATTTCAAAACTAATTATCCAATATTCAATGATAAGTAAAGTTGATTCCATTTTTCTTTGATAATTACTTTAATATTACTTTAAATATAGAATAAATACAAAATGTCACTCCCTTTGTTTTAATAACTCTAGTATTATTTCATAGGGATAATAATATGATATGTTTATTTTTAAATGGTTATATAAAATATTAAATGCTTTTTTTATCATGTAAATTTATTTTTAATTTTTAATGACGGAATAATTACCTTAAATGCTTACGCAACACTGACGCGATGTTTGTTCAAGTAGTATAAAAGTCAAGTAAATGGATTTAAAAAATCAAAATTAATATGTTATGGGTGATTTATGGTGTTACAAGAAAATTTTAGATAAATATAATATATTAGTTATGTGTTAGGAATTTATATTTGATTTAGACTACTATATTGATATTTTTTAATGTAAATTATGTGAATTTCCACAAAAATGACTTTAATGGTAATTTTTGTTAAATAATATTATTTTAAATATTTTAAAATAAAAAAAATGGTTGATAAAATGGTATATGGTTGATAACCTCAACAATTTTCTATTTATGGGGTAATTTTCCTTATATAGTAACTTTCCTGACCCCTATTGAGTAAAAATCATTTTTAACATGGAAATCGTTAAAAGTGTTTACAGGGATTAAAACTAAGTGATAAGAGTTAAAAAAACCTCAATTTGCCTAAATTTTATTATATAAGGGTATTTAGATTCATAATAATATAATTTTTTAAATATATCATTTTTGATCCACTTAAACATGAAAATTAATTTATATTAATTTAATAATTTATGTAATTATGAGGTTTCCCCTCTCCTCCCTTATATAATAACATCACATATCCTCTCTTCCCCAAAATTAATGAGCCAATTAGTTCTAAAAAACCTGAAAATAATTTTCTTAAATTCCTTATCTGGATTCTATAGGTTTTGTTCTTCTTAAAATACCATCCCTAGTGTTCTTATAGATAGATCCAAAGGAGGTTCTTCAAAGAGGAGGAAATCATCCCAACGGAGCATTTTCATTTTACTTTTTCCTCTACCTCCTTGATTTATATCCTAAAAATTACAATATAATAATATAATTTTTTTAAAAATACCTATACGTTATAATGTTAAATAAATAACCATATTAATCAGATTTTTCATCCCATGGGGAACAGAGACATCATTCGTGCGAATGTGTGGACTGCAACCTCCACGAAGCGATGTATTTTGTTTTACATCACTTCCTCTCATGAATATTTATAATAATGTATTTAATGTATATATATATAATATATTAATTAAATAATTATAATTTTAAAAATAAAACATATCATTTCATTACCCTTCTGCACATTGGAAAATGATAACATCATTCATGTGATAGTGTGATTACCACCTCCATGAAGCTATGTCACTCATTTTTCATGCATCCATTTCATGTATAGTTATAAAATTATATTTAATGTATAAAAATTATAATTATTTTAGGATTAATATTCATTATATTATTTAAAAATCACCTCTTTAACTATATTCAACCTACCAGATTAATTTTTAAATTATTAACCAAACATCCTTAAAACAATGTGGACTTGACCATTTAAGAAATTAAATATGTCATTGAAATAAATGAAATTAATGGTTTAATTATAAGTTAATAAAACTATAAAATGTTATTAAATAAATAATTAATTAATATAAGTTTATTATATAACATTTAAAAAACATAAATAGAAAGTTGAGAATCGAGGTAAGGGATTTCTTCTCAATATCCATTTATTGGGAGATATTTTAATTAAATACACAAACTTTATTTTATATGGTGTATATTCTTACCCATTTACATTTTAAATCAATAATCCTTCATAATTAATGGTATTTTAAGTTACATTTCATGATATTTTATACAAGGTGTTTTAATTCAAAAGTTACCAAGGTGGTAAGGGGTTTCTTAACTCAATTTAATTTCAATGGGTTATAACACTAATTCGTTCAATTTGTTATTCCACGATTATGTATGAATTGATATATAATTTTTTTATGTTTTATTAAAAAAAATTATATGTATTTTCATTTTCTCACAAAATAACTTCATGGATTAATTATCACTTCAAAGGTTATGATATTTGCAAGGGTTTTCTTTGTTTCATTTTCATTTTATTGAGACATGATTCATATCATGAACCCTAATTTAATTTTATGGTTTAATTAATTCTACAAGAAATAATTTTGACATATTCCATAATGTAATTAATGGGATTTAAATATCCATATCATATTCTTTCTTTCAATTACTTTTGATTTGAAAATTACCTAAGTGGTAAAGGCTTTATGTTAAAATCACATTTTTTTCAGGGTTGTTTATGTTCAAGGTTACATTGGGGGAAATTATATGATATTTATTTCATTAACCACATCTCAATTATTCTATTAGGATTATTTATAATATTTACATCATTTCCTTTCATTTTCCTCTCTTTGGTACTTAAAATGACTGAAAATGTTTTTAAGAAAAAATTGATTTATTTCCTCTTTGGTTGATGAAATTTTTATTCATTGTACATATTTTCATTAACATGTTTTCAAGAATATTTCTACTATATTAAAATTATTGAATGAATTAATATTTACATATTTTTGACTTTATATAAAAAATTTAAAAATAATATTCTTATCTTATTTTTATTGAGTTACTTTTTTCAAATTATGGAAGTAATGTTTTCTAATATATATCGATTGACATCCTTTTCCCACGAACATAACTATTCTATGATTTTAACATTCCTCTAAAATTTTCCATGGTTATATTGAATGAAAATTATTTTCTTAATATTTTGTGACTTTTTATTTTTTTATGATAATGAAATAAAATTGAATTTTCTGCTATTTTCACAGAAATGTTTTTAATGTTCTTTTAAAGTAATATTAATCAATTCTAACATCCTTTAAATATTCCTCTACTTAACTAAGAATGGGATATTATGATACTATAAATATTATTTCTCTATATTCCTTGTGGTTACTATTTTAATGAGATTATCATGAAGTCCATTTCTTTTCTAAGGGTAAATCATTTTATAAAGGAATACATGTTGTTTAAAAAAAATTATGATGAAAATTAAATATTTTTGGTTTTTATTCATGTATGGTATTAAAAATTATTGATTATGGTCGATGAGATCTATATAACTTATATGAAAGGTGATCTGATATATCTCTCTAATGAATTGGATAATGTTTCTTTTATTTAGAGGAATGAATGAGAGACTTAGCCGGGGAGGTTTCTCCTGTGGATTTAACTGGGATACAATTATTTATGAGATGAGTGAACATGGGTGATGAATAAAATTTTCCAATATACCAACACATTTTCTCTCTGATTTCTATAAGTTCTTAATGGTACCTTTGTTCAATACTGACATCACATGTCTCATGGTTATTAATGTCTCTTTCCTTTGATACAGATTTATTCCATTTCATGTATTTAATTATCTAGGTTTTAATAGGTATTAAATCTTTTATTTAATTTCCATAAATATTGAATATGTTGTAATACTTTTATTCTCATCATGTGCTCACTGAAGGCATTTCATTAGTAATGCGTATTTTTCCCTAACTTGGAAGTTGATTTCATTTGTAATGTCTATTTTTTTCCTAACTGGGAAGTTGACCTCTATGTTTTTATGTTTCACTTGACTAGGTTAGAAATAAATATGTTATATAAGATATTCCTTGAATGTTTTCATATGTGTGATGATTAAGACTTACTGTGAAAAATGAAAGTTGGGTATAGTGAAAAAAATGCTGAATTGAAGACATGGAAATTATTATGTAAGAGTTTTCCACAATTCATTAAAACTATAAACCTAAAATTTCATTGGGGTGTAAGTGATCCAATATTTTTGTTTGATTTTTTATGTTTTGGATAATTAAATTTGGGTCATGATAACTGGTATCAAATCTTGAAATATAAATATTATTTTTTTAACACCATATCTAGGAGTACAGGTTCACGATATTATCATTGGTATCATAGTAGGGTTTATATAACATTTGATATTAGTATGTTTTCATGTAACATTAACTTAAGACTTATGGATACTATCATGGGTATAAAATTTTAAGTTTTATTGTATGTTCAATGGAGAAAAGTCTCTTTTAACGGTCATAAGTGATTATACCTTAAAGTGATTTGAACCTTTAGAGAGATTTATGAAGTAAACACCATTGAGGTAATTATGGAATACGGAATATTGGGATAACCTTTATAGTTGAAAATTTATTTTTTACAAGGTAATATTTTTTTGATATTTATAATCAAGCTAAAGATAACCTTTCAGGTTAGTATCTAAAGTTGATTCTTGTTATTTTGGTGAAGTTCGCTACATCATATGATTCTGTAGTGATTAAAGTTAAATTAGAATAAACATATTATCAAGAGTGGTTGGATTTATCTATTAATGGATTTATATAATTTAAACAATAGGTGTTTGTATTTATTTATTGGAGATTAATATTTTATGTCTTCATATAAAGGTTTTTATGAGTATTATATTATCATGTACTAACCATTTTGGTCTTAGTAAAGACAGAAAGAGTATTATTTAGTCCTATTATATACCTCAAATCCTATAAAAGTGTATTATAGTGTTTCAGGAAATAAATATCCATAATTTTCATTTGTATTAAAAGATTAGATAAAGGTGGAAACTGATTAAAACACACAACCAATAGATGAAAGTGTTTTTATAGATTTCAAGAAAATAAAGTATATTTCCTTATGTCCATAGCCTATATGGTAAAGAAATTACTCAAATATAGGAAAATGTACTTGAAATATATATTTTATCCTATTACCTTTATTTATTATTAATTGATAATATTCTTAATCCCTTACTAATTTATGGTTTTGTGGTAATTGACTTTCTCTTAATTATTCAATTTCTTAGGATGAATTCTCTCTATCACTCACCACCATTGTTTGGGCATTAATTTTCTCCAACATGTATATATTTGTACTTACCTCTAGTTTCATCATTATCTAGGAACCTAATTATGTGTTATTTTAGGTAACCTTTATGTTTCCCACATTTCCTTTTCGAAGTATGTTTTATTAACCCTTTTTATGATGTGGGTTCTCAAAAAATGTATTTTTAAATATTAAACACCTGAATTAATAAGAAGAAGATAAAATTTTGAGGATCCAATTTACTAAAGTTTGGGAGATTTTAATAGCCTTATAGTTTTGTGTGAATTCTAGGTTTCATATCATATAGGACATGCAACACCAAACTTTAATGACCACGAAATATTATTATTTAAATATGACCATTATAACATTGTTATTGAATTGGAGTTTATGAATAAGAGTAACCAAATTATGATATATATGTATATCTTACTAAATAAAAATTTATTGATAAATTCTACATAAATAAACGGAAACTATAGCAGTACTGTTCACCGAGGGGTCCTTTGGGCCAAAAAATGGGCTTTCAAGCCTTGTATTCAGGCCACTTGGCCTTGGGCCTCCGGGATATGTAATGGGTCTCCCTCTACCCAATAGAAGGAGGTCTTTACTTTAAAAATAATAAATTGAGGCTTCATCCCCAACCTTTAAAAACACTCAAATTTTACTAAAGCCTTTTTATGCTCTAAAATACATTTTCATTAAAAATGAGTTTTATTGATTTTTGTGGGAGATTAATATAATTAATTTATTTAAACTTTAGAAATTTTATTTTATAAAAATGGTATAATTTTTTAATTAATATTTAAAATTTATCATTGGGGTAAATTTTGTGATTTTATAACAAGATCAAGTTTCAGTGAATAATGAAAATACTTATTTTATTGAAAACTATAATTTCCATTCATGTATTTACAAAGTCCCAATTTTTAAAATTAATTATAAAATGTAATTAGTTAATTTTTATTAAAAATAATCCAATTATTTTCATTATAATTGAAATTGTGCTTAAATTTTTTATAAAAAAAATTTCATACATAAAGATAACATTTTTTAGGAAAACTATTATCATCGTGTTGTGTGGGTTTATTTTAAAATTAATTTATACCAATTATACTGATTCAATTTAATAACATGGATTCCATGTTTGGAATAATAATTCCAAAATTTTGAAAACATTTCATGTTTATTTTTTTTCATTATTAATAGTAATAGTGGTAAATATGTGTCACCTCGGTGAGGGTAAATCGGATAATTAAGTTTAAAAACAAATATACAAGGATTTAATAATATATCTAACACCTGAATAATTTCTATTTAGTTATTTTAGTTTG
The DNA here is from genome assembly GCA_963277665.1 of Viscum album. NCBI lineage: Eukaryota > Viridiplantae > Streptophyta > Magnoliopsida > Santalales > Viscaceae > Viscum > Viscum album. The sequence continues at coordinate 583,878,184 of OY728167.1, read as the reverse complement.
ACCATACTCATCCAATATTTTAAGATATGATAACTGGGTTCCATTTTTCGTTGAAAATTTCCACAATATTATTTTATGTGAAGAATAAGTAAAAAATATCACTATATTTGTTTTAATTACTATAATATTTTTTAATAGGGATAAAAGGATATCATGTTTAGTAATAAAAGGATATTTTAAAGATTAATTAATTTTATTTTAACATCGTAATTTATTATTAATTTTTAGTGATGGAATAATTACCTTAAATGCTTAGGCAACGCCAACACAATACTTGTTCATGTTGTAGATGGATCAAATAAATGGTTTTAAAAACTTAAAAAGTAATAATTTTTGGGTTATTTATGTTGTTCCACAGATTATTTAGATATATATAATTTATTATTGATATAATGATAGGTTATATTTTACCTAAATTATTTTCATCATATTTTTTGAAGTAAATTATATGAATATCCCTAAAAAAATACTTTAATGGTATTTTATATTAGATAGAAATTATATAAAATTATTTAAAATTAATAAAAATATTATTTTCATCTAAGTGAATGGGATATGGTCTATAATATCAACCATTTTCCATTTATCTGTAACATTTCCTTATATAAGAACTTTGTTTACAACTAAACAGTAAAAAATATTATAACCATGATAATCATTAAAAGAGATAATAGGGGTTAAAACTAATAGATAAGGGTTAAAACATCACCAAAACTTGTATAAATTTTATTTTATGAGATTATTTTGACTCATAATCATCATATATTCAAAGCATGCCAATTTTGATCTATATTAACATGAAACTTAATTTATATTAATTTAATACTTTATATAATTCCAAGGGTTCCCATATTATCCTTATATAATAACACCAACTATTCTATTATCCTCACACTTCTTGATCCACTTAGATCTAATAAACCATATTCCATCTATTTGGGCCTTTATGGAGAGATCCAGGGGGTCTTCAAAGAGGTGTTAATCATCTCAACCAAGCATTTTTATCTCACCTCTTCTCCCACCTCCTTTAATTTTGTCCTAACCATACCAATATAATAACATGAGTATCTTCCAAATAATTAGTTTTTTTATTTTAATTGAATAACCTTATTCATCTAATTTTCAATCATACAGGGAAAAACATCATTTTTGTGTACTTATAGACTACCACCTCCACAAAGTAATGTGTATCATTTCCCATCACTACCTCTCATAGATGTTTATAATGATTAATTTAATGTATATATGTATGATATCCATGAAATAATTATAATTATTTAAATATAATATATTATTTATTTCTTTACTCATCCATCATTTGGAAATTGATAATGTCGGTCATCTGTACATGTGCATTACCACCTCTACTAAGGAATTTGATTTGTTTTTTTGTATATATTTCATGTATGTTTCTAAAATTTTATTTAATGTATAAAAATGATATTTATTTTATTAATAATATGATATATATGATGGAAGAATGTCCTATTTTACAATGGTCAACCCACAAAATTTATTTTATAATTATTAACCGAACATCATCAAAACACCTGACATGGACTTAACCGATTAAGTATATTAATAAATTTGGCGGAGGGGGAAAATAAAATAAAATACATATACTACTAATAAATAATTACTTGATGAGAATTGAACCTGATACCTCACCATAACCCCATAGGGTCGCTACCAACTGACCTGCACCTTGGGGGAAACTTAACTGATTAAGTAATTAAATATGTTATTAAATTAAATGAAATAAATGGTTTATGGATAAGTAAATAAATCTATAAAATTTTATTGAAAAATGAAATAATTAATATAAGTTAATTATGTCATATTTAAAGGACATACATAGCAAGTTTGGACTTATGGTAATGGATTTCATCATAATTTCCCTTCACTGAGGCATGTTTTAATATTATACACCTAAATTGTTTTATACGGTGTATATACTACACCTTTTATATAATAAATAATTAATCCTTCATACTTAATGATATTTTATGTTAAATTTCATTTCATTTCATCCAAGTGGTTTTTATTTAGAATCTTCTAATGTGAAAAGGGGTTTCTTTACCCAATTTCATTTCATTGGGTTATAACACTTCTCCATTGGCATTTTATATGACATGATAATGTGTGAATTGATCTACAAATTGTTTTATGTTTTGTTTCCACTTGTTTTATTTGGATTTACATATGTTTACTTAATCACTTCATGGATTAATTATCACTTCAAAAGTTATGAACATTACAAGGGTTTTCTTATCTCAATATCATTTTCTCGAGAGATGATTCATATTGTGTCACAAGATTTATTTATAGGTTGTAATTGATACCCCATGAATGAAAATTGAACTATTAATTCATCTAACTCATAGGATTTATATAACCATATCGTATTCATTATTTCAATTACTTTTAATTCAAAAAGTACCAAAGCGGTAAATGTTGTATGTTATAATCTCATTTCTTTTAGGGATTGTTTAGGTTCTAGTTTACTTTAGGGGAAATTATATGATATTTATTTATTGAACCCCATATAGATTATTATCATTATATTATTTCTGAAGAATCAATGATTTCCTTCAATTTTCTTATCTTTGGTACTTTGAATGAACAAGAAATTATTTTTAAGAAAAACAGACCATATTTCCCTTTGGTCAATTTTTTTTCTTACATGACTATATTTTACTTAAAATGGTTTTAATAAAGTTTTTAATGTTATAAAATGATTGAATAAAGGAATTTTTATTAATTTGTTACTTTCTATAAAAAAATTAAAATGAATCTTCTTTATTATTTTCCAAACAATGTACTTTTTACTAAAGTGTGAAAGGAATTTTTTTACATATATGGTTTGACTTAATTTTCATTATATCATAAATTTTCTTTTCAATGAAGTTTTATTTCAAAATTTACAGTTTTATTTTCAAATAAAATAATTTTAACAATATTTTTTGAATTTATATTTTTAAAAGGTTACAAAAGAAAAGGGAATTATTCCCTATTTTGAAAGAAATGTTTTCAGTGTTATTTTCCTTTAATGATTCCACTAATTCATTGGAATATGATATTATGATTCTATCCATATTATCCTTTTGAATTTATTTCAATTATTTTTTTAAAATATATTATATTGAAACTTATTTCTTTTCCATGTGTAAACCAAGCTATAAAGAAATGCAAGTTTAAAAAAAATAGTGATGGAAATGCAAGAATCTATGTGTTATATTCATGTTTGAAACTTGTATATTATTGAAAATTATGGGTGAGAATGATATAGCTTCTACGATGGTTGATCCTGATATAAATCCATAATGCATTGGGTAATGTTTTATGTCATTAAAGGCAATAAGTAAGGTGTTATCCAAGGATGTTTCACTTATTTATTTAACTATCCTCTAGTTATTCTGATATTAGTGAACATGAGTTATGTAGATCATATTCTAAGATAACAACATGTTTTCTCTATGGTTTCTGTGTGTTCATATTAATTCATTTGATCAAGATTGACATCTCATGGCTCATGATTAGTGATGAAACTTTCATTTGTTAAAGCTTTATGCCATTTCACTTGTTTAACAATCTAGGTTTTGATGCGTATAAATTATCTTATGGAATGATAAGGAAATTTGAGTAAATTATTATACCCTTATTCTCATTATGTTCTCACTAAAGATATTTAATTTTTAATGCCTATGTTATCCCTTACTAAGCATTTTATCTCCTCGTTATTATGTTTCTTTTCCCTAGGTAATAAAAATTGATGTTAAGTAAGATGTGATTTTAATTTTTTCATGTGGGTGATGATGTACACTTATTATTGAATATGAAAATCTAGGTATAGTGGAAAACATTAACACTTGTGGATATGTGTATTGTTATGTAAGTGTTGTAATTCACTAAAAATATAAACCTTATAGGTCCTTAGGTGTGTGTGTAGTACAATATTTTTATTTCACATTATATGTTTTGGATGGATAAAATTATGAAAAGTTTATAAGTATAAAATCCTGAAATATAGAGATTTTGTTTTTAGAATTGGATCTGGGAGTGTGGGTTTAGGGATGTTATACCCATAGTGGATTGGGTTCAGTCCCCATTCCATTTCATATCATCTCATGGGATATCAAGACTTACTCAATGATTTGGAAGGATATATAATTCTAGTACCACCTTTATCGCAATGAAAACCATACATAGGAATGCCACAAGATCATTAAAAATATTCATCATTTAATTGTTTCTTAATTAACATTTGGAAAATAAATGGATATCATAAAAACTTCCTTGGAACTCCATCATAATAGACCATAAAGGGAGATAAATTAGATGGTAACATTATATCATATACCCAGTGAATCATAATAATATTTATAGTATATTTATTAAAATTAAATAATACTTTTATAAAGGGATTATAAATATACTGTTAAAAACAAGATAAAACATCCTATTCTTTTACAAAATTTTAGAATTTAAAAATTCCTAGAGAAATATAAATCCGGTTTTATTTTTAAATCTGCAGGAAATTTTAAAATAATTTAAATTATGATGAAAGGATACAATGTTAGTAAAATCCATTTATTTTATATACATTTAAAAAAACATTCATTTTATACTTTTTAAATAAAGTAAAAAGGTGATTCATATGAAATACGTTTGAAAATATTCATTTTGATCATAATAATGTAAAAGGTAGTATAAAAAACCATTAGAAAAAATTTATGTATTGATAGAAACCTCAATAATTTTTTTTGAAGAACATGGATATGGAAGAAAATGATTCTCAATCAGAAGAAGATAAATAATAGAGACTTTTCTTAAAAACATTATTTCATCCTTTTTGAGTACTGAAGAGGGGAAATATCAAAATTATACATTATACACCCATAAATAACCAGAGGAGAATAAATTATTTGGGGCTTAGAAGAGAGGTAACATACAAATCCCCTAATTTAAATTGAAATGTAAATAATCCTGATAAAAAGTGAGAATATAATATAAAACATTACCTCAAGTCCTAATTTTCTTCATATGCACTTTATCCTCCTAAATATATATTTATATTTACTATAAATATATAAAATAACCATATTGTTACCCCAAATAGGTTAAAAACTCTGATAGGGGGTAAAATAGGGTATGAATCATTGAGACAACATTCTCTTTAGATCTTGGTTTTTCGTTAAAAAAAACTTTGTTCTCACACGTTCTTGTGGTAAAGAATAAATTGGAATTAAAACATGAAAAGGAAACTAAAATTTTACTTGTTTCACCCTCAATGGGATAAATAAAAGTAGAATACAAATAAAGTTTACTGATTTACCAAATACACTAATGTGAACAACATTTACATATTTCAAAGTGGACTAATTGTCCCTCTTGGTTTATAACCAATGAGAGTTTGAAATCTCAATTCTCTCACAACTAGAGTGTGCTCAATACTCTTTTAGAAGATTATTCTTTTAATCACTTGAATAAAAAAAATTACAACTCATTTGATATGTCATAATGATATGATTTCATCCACTTAATGAATAAATCATTAAGACAAAAATTTGTGGGAAGATCCTTCTGGTTTATGTAAGATAATCTTTTGTGAAACCCAATCTAAATATTCGTGAAACTGCCCAATTATTCACCAAATATTTCAAGACATCAGGAAAAAATTACATTCATACAACTCTTAACATTCGAAACACTTTCTAATATTTTATGGAACTTCCTTATTCATGAATCCGATGTTCTTTTGAATCCTTCACATAAAGAAATTTTTCATGAAATACCTTTGCAAATTCAAATCATTGGGATTTTTTGGGATTTCTACTATCAAATGAGGTGGGTAACCCTCTATTTGTATTCATTTTCTCCCCTATAGGAATCACTCATGCCTTCCACATCCTTTTAATGAAACTCTTCATCTCTATTCAAGAAATCACCATTATCACAAAACATTCCATGGAATTAATGTAGTCAAGAAACATATATTATTTCGTGAAACTTTCTTATATAAATCACTAATAATTAATGAATCACCAAACCTTAAATAAACATAAAAATTACATGAATTTCAATTATTTTCAATACTTTTATAAAGCAGCCCCGAAAATCCATCTTTCCCAAAACTCTTCCCTTCCTCAAAATTTTGGATTCCAAAAATTTGACCATCACTCTAAAAGGATTCCATCAGCTACATAAAACTTATTGAACTACTTCTAGAGCTTACATACCTCTATATTGAATATTTTTTAACATAACTAGTAAAAAATCATGCTGGAAGACCACAACTAACATTGTCAACCTTCTTTTTCAACAAAAACAATCAACCCAAAAACACTACAAAGTAACCTTAAGGTATTTTTTCCCAACAATCTCCCCCTTTTGGATAGTTCAAAACTCTTCACCCTTAGACACCAATTTAACGTTTTTGAATCCAATGTGTCTAAAAAACATTGTTCTCTATCTAATTCTACTAAAAAATCCCTTCTTAAGATTACTAATGGTGATAAAATATTTACTCAACACACACTTTATGACCCCATGATTCATGCTCAACATAAGAAGAAAGAGTATCATGAAACGTTCATCAATGAGTCACTTCAGTCTTGAAAAATACAATTTTTTCTTCACAAAACCCATATGTCATGATATAGAATTTTTTATTGAACATATTCATCCTCTTCATATTTAAAACTTACCATATTTTCCCCCCTATTAGCTTTTACCATGTCTTAATCAAGTCATTTTCTCCCTCTTTTTCAATGAACCCAATGGTCACTCCTTTGTAGCTGAACCATGTTAGAGAAAACATATCAGCATACAGGAAAAAACACATTATACCTCATGTAGAGGGGGTTCCACACAAACAAATTTTCAAGTGTGGGATGTTGAATGAACTCCAAGAGACAGTCCATACCACTCAATTGCCTATTTGGTTAAGACCTTCAGTATAATTTCTATAACCTATAGTTCTATAGGCACATAATCCAAATTCAAAAACACATACTCCACCTTCTCCTTGATAAAATGAGACTTGATTTCAATATTCTTTATTCATGAGTGATATACTATATATTTTTAAGATTTTTAGTACTTGAATTATCATAATATATTCTAATCAGGGACTTTACTTTAACTCCCATATCTTCAAGTTTATGCTTCCTCAAAAATAACTTCATGAAATTATGACTGTCTAAAATATATTCATCATCTGTGGTGCTTAATGAAATGAAATATTTTTTCTTTCTAAGATAAGAAATACCCATTCCTCTAAGATAAAATACACCACCTGATGTTGATTTTCTATCATATGATGTACCGAATAGATCTACATCTTTATGACATAATAAATCTTATGGAGATTTTTCATGATATAAATAACTAAAATCCACCATTCCCTTGATATACAAGAGTATTTATTTTCCCTTTATGTAATCAAGTTTATTTGGGATAGATTTTATGTTATTATTCTTTTCATGTCAAAAAAACAATATTTTGTCATTTCGATATCAAGTTCAATAGCTTTTCAATGATATTCCTATATTCTAGGACATTAACCTCTTTACCTTCATCATAAAGTGGAAATTTCTTCTAGGTATCCTCCAAATCCATCATATACTTGTAATTATCCATTTAAAATCTTCTCAGAACCTCCTTAGCATATTTGGATTAAGAAATAAATGTTTCATTCCTTCCTTGTGTCACTTATAAACCAAGGAAAAACATTAGTTTACAAATCATTCACATTTTAAACTAATATTTCATGAGTTTTGTAAGGTGTTTAAACTACGCTTAATATAATCAAACAATGATTATGTCATCAATATACAGCAACACCGTCATGCTTTGATCACTCACACTATCTAAATTGAGATTACAATCAATTCCATGAAGCTAAAAATGATATTATTCAAAAAAATATCAATTTTTCAATACCATGATCTTGGTTCTTTCTTCGTACCTTATAGTTGCTTACTTATCCAAAAAAACATTAATATTATCATTATGGATAAGAATATAAACTGTCTATTTGATGTAAACTTATTTTAGAACCACATCTGAAATTACAACTTAACGTCCTTCTTAAAAACATTGAAATTTCATTTCAAAGCAATGTATGAGAATATGTGAATAGTTTCCAACCATGAAATAGGTAAAAATGTCTCATCAACATTAATTATTTTGATCTAGAAGTATCCCTTACATAATAGCCTTGATTGTTTTAGAATTACCTTTCCATATTCATTTATTTTAATCTAGAAGACCCATTTGGTCCCGATGACATTCTTATCTACTGGTCTAGAAAAAATATCCCATTTCAGATTATTCTCAATTTGGTCAAGCTATCCATTAATATCCAGAACCCAGTTCATATATCCTTCTGATTATTGAAAACATTTAGGATCTACATGAGTTAGGAATGATGTTTTTTGTAACAAAATCATTCTCAATGTTTGAAATATAACTTCCTAATCACTGATGATGGCTTTCCTATCAATTTAATCTTGAATATTTGGCCTTTGGTAATATATATTTAACTTCATCATTATCATCTTCATTATATTCTTCTGAATCAAAATTTCACACTTCTACTCCCTGGGTTTCTTTCCTCCTCATCACAATCATCAGGAAACTATTTATTGTGTTTTTGATGATTCTATTCATTTTCTACAATAGTGACATCATTACTTTCATCCACTTATCCCAGAATCTTGTTAAATTTATTATATGATTTTACTTTTCTTGAGTAACCAAGGAATATAACCTCATATCCATCAGATTCAAGTTTTCTACGTTTCTCCTTATTAAGAATAAAACAAGTTCTTATAATGATTCAAATGTATTTCAATGTTGGCCACTTTCCATGTCGTAACCCATAAGGGTTATTTTCATCTTTTTGGATGCAAAAAAACTCTATTTGATATATATAATGGTATGAAGAGTTTTTCATTCAATAATTTCCCTAGTAGTTCCTTTTCAATAAGAATTGTTTTGGAAGTATTGTTTATGATCTGATTTCTCGTCTCAAACACTCCATTTTGTTGTGTATTTTTTACTACTGAAACTTGGTGCCTTTTCCCGTGTTTCCTGATATAATATTCCACTATTATTTTTGTGAATTTTATTTATCATTTTTGGTTCTTAACATTAATATTTTCTTGCTAATAAGATTTTCATCTTACCTACATTATTATATTATAAAACTAAACAACTTAGACTTCTGGGAAATGAAAAATATCCATTTTATCCTTTTCAAATCATCAATGAAATAAATTTAATACCATTTTCTATCAATGGATCTTGGTGAGATAGTTCCACACCCATCAGTATGCACTAATTCAAACACCCTAGTTAAATTATTTTCAATTAAATTATTTGCATTTCTAATAATATTCCCTATTTTAAGCATCTCACGAGTGAGTATGATCGAGTGTTAGCTTATGGAGATCTCAAGATTTACTATATTTCACCCGTTCTTCTAGATATTATTTGAAGAAATGTCAAATCCATTTATTCTGCAACCTATTTTATTCATCTCTGGATAGAAATAACATATATTCTTCTCCACTCACAGGGATGTGATTCCCCTTTTTGTTCTTTCACTAAAAAACAACTACATCGTATTTTCCATTGATGATACACAAATTCTTAGTAAATCATATAGTATGCCCTGAGTCACATAATTGAATAACACATAATTTAGTTGGACTAAAACCTTTGAGAACCAAGACATAACCATGCCTTATTTCTTTGACCCCAAACTTGGATTTCCTTAACCTATAATATTTAGGCCTTCATTATTGAAAAATCTGACAACACCATCCTTTTAATATTTGATTCATGTAACAAGATCCATAATTCACATCATATGGTATGTGCATCCACTATCAAGGAACCAGCTTGATATTATTCTTTAAGTGAAACCTATGAAACCACCACTTTCTTGGATCCTTTCCTTTTTGTACACATCATTGACTTTATACATGGAGATAACATGTATTTTTTGTCTTCCTTATAGTGTGATAGAACATCTTCATCATGTAGAGCTACAAATTAATTTTTTGTTTTCAGATCATACAATGATTCTTTAATATAGTGATTAAAAATATTTGGTGTCTTCTTCAATACATTACACTATATTAATGATAAACACTATTTAACTATGTGTCTAAATCCTTAAACCTAAAACAATGAAAATTAAATAATTCCTAAAATATTGAACTCTGTTTAGATGCCATTATTTCTATTAAACTCATCAATACCTCTTGGATATGGAACAGACCTTTTGAGTGTGTCCCATATTTCTATAGCAGTGACACCTGATGTGAGCTGTATTAATATACATCATTAGTGTAGCATTGGGTATCCCATGGGATATCTAAATCTTATTATTATAATTCATACCCAAATCGAACTTTAACATTAAATTGGGTGGTTTTGGTCTCACATCAGCAATTAATTATTTCAATTTATGATCAATCCTCATACTAGCTATGTCATTATGATGTGTTTTTTTCTTCTCTAGAAATTAATTTTATTATTATAATAGACATTTTAACTCCAATTCCCCTTATTCTATCATATGTACCACCTACTTTCCCAATATCATACCCAGAGTCAAGATTTTCTCAAGATCTTTTACTTTTCTTCATAGGTAGAAAACATCCACTTCAATTTCATCGATACATTTGATATGATATTTTGTTATATTATAAAAACCATTGATATCTCTGGTTTGTTCTTAAAATGTGATCTTGTACTCAATGAATATCTCTGAGATCATTGGCTTTTTTAATCTGAGATCATTAGTTATATCATTTAGATCATACTTCTCTTCTTCCTACTTCTGCATAAAGAGTTTAGTATCATGAACAACTCTTGTGGATTTCTTTTGACTTCCAAAACTTATATCTACTCAAGAGTATAATCTAATTTAACTTAGAGTTCAACTCTTATTTCGAATTCTCCATAATTTCCACTTTATTATGTTGTTTGGGAGTCACCTACAACTTCAACCATAACATTTTCTCCATGTCCCTTTTAATTCTCCATTTCTTAAACCTCATATTATTCTAAATTTTTATTTTCTTTTGAAATAAGTTCTTTATTTTTTAATAAATTTCTCTTAAACTTTTTCTCACCTTTCACATAGTCTGAATACTTCATCATTGGTATTTCAACATCAACCTCATCATCATCTTGAAACATCCTAGGGAATATTTATATAAGATTTCCAACATTTCCACATTGAAATCATGTGAGTGGAATTTTAACTTTGAACATTCAATTTCGACTTTATAGATTTTAGTAAAGGAATGTAATGACCTCATCCGCCTCTTATTCTTATTGCAGATCCTCTATATTGAGCTTCTTCATTGCCCTGAATTCCAAATCTTCATATTTATATTTTCCCACAAACCCATTTACTTCATTTATCATCTCATATTTGACAATAGTACTATATAAGCTCTCTAATGTAATCTCTTTATGATATTTATCTTAAAATTTAGATAATTTTGGATTAAAATGAGGTGGAAGTATTATCAATATGTATTTAATGATCATTACATCTTCAAGGATTTCTCTGAGACCATGCAGATATTCTATAAAAACATTCACTCAGTTAAATAATTTATTTATAGACTCATTAGGGTGCATTATCATGACCTCATACTTAATTCACAGAACCTATAATTTTGATTCATTGACTTTTGAATCACCTTCATTGACAATTAGTAGTTTTCCCACATGGAATGCATTGAATTTCATGACATCACCTTTGTTTATATTGTGTCAAATAAATGTACTCCTACGGAATTGATACCTTTGGAATCAGAATCCAATTCTCTTAAGTCTACTTATGATAAAACTCTATTATCCACACTATTAGAAAAACCATACATCACTGCTATAAAGAAATCCAAAACTAATGATCAGAAGTAGTTCCACATTTGATTGTTCCATAACTACAATTTCATTCCTTTGAATATCATAATCCCGTCGAGATTAACAACCTGCATTAAAATCACTAAGGGAGAAACACTAATTTTATCCTTTTTCTCTGATACCAATTGTTAGCCTAACTAGCTTAATACCCTGAGGGGGTGGGTGAATCAAGGTATGAAACATGAAAACAATTGTCTCTTTAGATCTTGTTTTTAAAAAAAATCCATTCTCTCTCCTTCATATAGCATAGAATAAATTGGAATTAAAATAAACATAGGAAATAATAATTTTACTTGGTTCACCCTCACTTAGATGCATCCATAATGCATAAAAAGTTAGTATGTTGGTGTACAAAATCCACAAAATTTCACTACTATTATGAGGTTTGGAGTGTACTCATTATCCCAACTAGTTTACAACCAATTACATTTTTAAATATCACTAATCTCACAACTAAAGTGTAATCACTAATCCTTCAGAAGATTCTTCATTTGATTACATAAATCATTGTTTTTTCACCTCATTTTTAATTTAATTAAGTTTTACATTAATGAACAAGATGAATATATCATTACCATATTATTTCTAGGAAAATACTTCTTGTTCGCATAATATACACTTTCACGAAACAATATCTCAACTTTCATGAAACTACTCAATTATACTTCAAAAATTTCAACCCTTTAGGAAACATTTACTTTTAGGAAACTATCACCATCTAAAAAACATTCTATGCATTCGTGGAACATCCTCCTTTGTGAAATTGATGTTCTTATGAAACCCTTATGCTAGTATATCTTTCACAAAATTCCTTAAAAAATTTATATCCTTTGGATTTTTGTTAAGGTATCTTAATATCAAATTATGGGGGTAGTTTCCTATTTATAGACATTTCCACCCCTTCATGAAACATTCAATCTTGCCACTACCTTTTTAAAATATTCTCCATTCCTATTCTTGAAACTCACCACCTTAATGAAACCTTCTAGGGAATTGTTTTAGTCATGAAACTTATCATATTTCATGAAACTTTATTCCATAAATCACCAATATTTCTCAATTCACCAAACTTTCATGAAACAAAAAACTTTCATGAATTCCATTCCTTTTTCATATTTTCATGAGGCATCCCTATAAATCAAATTTTTGTGAAACTTTTCCATTACACCAGATTTTATACCCAAAAAACATATAAAACATTAGTAAATGACACCACCTCATACAAACAACTTTTTTAAATTATTATATATCTTCTATACCTATATCTTAAATCTTGATTAATATACCTTTCCTACAATCGTGATGGAACTCCACTGCTAACTTTATCAAACTTATTTTTCAAAATAACATAATCAACCAAAAAACATTGTAAAGTCACCTTGATGGAATTTTCCCAACACATATTCATAATTATCATACTATATATAATTTCCTTATAATTTATAATTAACTATTTATTAACAATTCTTCATTAAAATCATTATTTAGGTATCAACTATTCAATTTTCCATGTATGTTTTGGTTTTGAGATATCGGTCCTTGAACCTTGGTCATGGTTTTATCCTCTATAGACTCTTAATAATTTCATAAATATAATATTTATTCATTATATTCACTTTTATAACCCTTTACATAAGTAGATTATGAAAAATTAATTACATCACTTCGTAGAGGCAGTAGTTTGCACATACACACAATTGATGTTTTTATTTTCCAATAGATGGAAATAAAGGATGATAAAAAAATTTAAAGAATAATAATAATTTTTTAAATATCATATATATTCATTAAATCTATCTAAATAATCATCCGTGAGAGGTGGTGATGAAAAATTAAATGCATCACTTCATAGAGGTAGTAATCTGTATGTATATATGAGCGATGTTATCATTTTCAATTGGATAGAAAGGTGTATGAAAATAGTTATCACATCAACATAATAAAATTTTAGTATATTAAATATAATTATATAATTATATTAGGATGTATTGAAAAAAATGAGGTTTAAGAAGAAATAAACTTGAAAGAGTTTGGTAAGAACATATACCTCTTCCTTGTATAATCTCCTTTGAAAAACACCTTAAGGCTTCCTAGATGGGTATTTTGAGAAGGAAAAAACCTATAGGTCCTATATAAGGTTTTTTGAAACATATTTTCATATATTATTTTCAATCTATGTTTCTCAAGTTTTTTTTTGGAAAGTGATAATAGGAAGTTCCCTTTTATTAAGTGAGAGGTGTGACACCCTTATAAATACCCTTAACATAAAATAATATAAAGTAATTTTCCATGGAATGTGGAACCAAAATAGATAATTTTTTAATATAATATATTTTAATTTCTAAATACACACAACCTATAAAAATGTTAAATGTTTTCGTGATATTGTGGTCTAATCTCTTAGGTTAACCACCTTTTAATCCTCCTAACCGTTACAATGGTGACCAACATGTACTTTGGTAACATATTCATATGGAAAAAAATTAATTTGAATTTATTGCCTAGTATTAATTATTTTGAATAAAAATATGGAATCCATCAATTTATAAAGGTTTATAAAATTAATTCTAATATGCGCACACAAAACACACAAAAAACATTTTTATAAAAAATGTATCTTTAAGGATAAAAATCATTTAATTATCATCCCTTTCACAGTAAAAACCATTAAATTAATTATATTTTATTTTATTAAATATAATGTGAAAACATTTAATCAAGATCATTTATCAATAGTTAAATTTTTAATTTATTAAAAAAACATTATAGTCGTAAAAAAATAGTTTTCAAAAAAATATCACTTTTACCTTCAAATGATTTCATCATAATTAATATCCAATATTTAATCATTGAATGAATGATAATTTATATTTATGCATGTATAAACAATAATATTCCATCATATTTATATTCAAAATAATATAAATTATCATTTAAAAATAATCATATATAAATAAAGAAATGTTTTTAAACAAAACATTTTCATTTAACAAGAAAAAGTACACTATCATTTCTTAATATTACTTAAGAATTTAATTGATGTATTTAATTTAATTTATTAATTATTAAATTATATCATTAAATTTTATTAATATCATTCATCAAAATTATTAAATTTAAAAAAAGATCATAATTCGATAAAATAGTTAAAATAGTTTCTTAAAAATTAATGGTATTTTATTAAGTGAATTTGACACTTTTTGTAAGTCATTTATTTTATCAACATCATTTTAACTATCTGATAATGTATTAAATTACAGATTTTAAAAAATTATTGTTGACTTAATTTCATTTTTTCATACATCAAAAGCTATCAAACACATAAAAGGTATCACAGAGAAAATATATTTTAAAATTTTGAGTTGTTACAGTAACTATTAGATTTATTTTTCATGAATAAAATGTAATGGAATGAGTCTTTATAATTTTTGCACAACATGTTCTTTGATGTACAAATTTATTCTTTCTTGCCTTTACCAAACTGCAAGTATACTGATTTTCTCAAGCCTATTTCCTAGAATTCATTCCATGTATTAAAACCGTCTTTTATTTCCACTTCATGAAAAATTGTTTGCGATATATTATCATACACATTTTTTGGAATGTGTATGAAGTCTAAATCATGACTTCAAAATGATATCCATGTAATATGAAAAGTTAAATAAAATAATTCACTTCTTCAAATTATTACGACACTATCGATATACATTGATACAAAAATAAAATGAAAGATCTAACAAAGCTAGAAAATAATTTTGAGTTTTAATGATCATTTTCCAAATATGTACTATAATTTGAAATCCTATCATTATTTATAGTGGTTGGATAAAATCCATAAACCCACCAAATGGAACTCTACCTCTTTTGAACCTCTATGGTAAATGGAAAATGTATTTTTCACACATTTATGGAAAAATTTTACAATTTTTATGATATATTGATTTTTTACTATTATTTTAACAAATAACATTTTTTTGTACCTTATCCTTATATATTCATATATGTATGAAAAACATTAATTTTTCCTAATAAATAAAATTATAATCCAAAAAATTTATTAAATTATGTATCAAAATTGATCACTCCTTCAATTATAAATTTATTCATCTCATCAAATAATAGATGTAGATAAACATCAATTTTATCTACATTTTATCTGAGTTTATCAATAAATGTATAAAGTATCAATAATGGGATTTTTATACAAAAAAAATGGAAGGGTTGTATATGTAACACCTCAATATTTTAGTTTATGAATACTATGTTTGATATCATGTGATACATGAAACACCTAGATTAAAAGAACCACAATATACTAGAGAAATGTTATTATTTAAATATGGTTTTAATATAGTTGTTAGGTTGGTAGGTATGAATATGTGTAACTTCATTATGAAATATATGTAGAAAATTTTTCCTAATAACAACATATTGATTAATTCCAAGGAATTTTGTTTTAAATTTTCAATTATAAGAATTAAATCATATAAGGTTAATAAATGTTAAAGTTAAAATGTTTCATTTTTTAATAAAATAAGACTTTATTTACATTATATATGCTTCATTTAAAGGATAAATTTAACTTATTTTGAGTAATAAATTAATTTAAAATTTATTTTTTAAAAATGTAATCACAGGAATAATTATTCATACATTTATTATCAATTTGTTATAAGTGAATATAAAATAATTTGATTGTAAAAATATATATTTTTCAGAAAACATTATTTAAGTGTGTAACACAGTTTTTTGTTAATAAATTGAGATAATAAATTTGGATTAATACTTTTTATGAACTTATTAGATTAAATAAATTAAAAATTATATAATTTTTATTACCTAGTTAGGAATGAGAGTAAATTATTTTTATTCATTGAAAATACATTTTTCAGAAAATAGTTTTTACACAATTCTTCACGGATATTATAATTAATATCTATATCATTTACAAAATTTCTTATATAAAAATAAAATAATTATTTATTTTATAATATCAAAATTATCTTAGGGTTATTTTTTTGAATTTTTTTAAAATAGTTTTTTTAATAGAAAAAATTATTGATTTAAAAATAATGTCACTTTTATGAAACTAACCTGATATAAGAATAACAATAATGTTTATAAAAAAATTATCTGAAAATATATATTTAACTATAGATATAATCCATTCAAAAATATAATGTTTAACTTACAGATATGTGTTTATCATTTTGGAAATCTAAGTGATGTTTTTATTCAAATAAAAACTAATTTTGATTCATCTATTTTAATCAATTATTCAAAAGTTTAAACTCAGATTTTATTTGATTTTAAATTAAAATAATTCTAATTTTATTTAACATTATATAATTAAATACTTTCGAATCCAAAATATAGATGAATTTGATATAAAATTAATTTTATGCTTAAAATAGACATTTTTTCAAAAATGGTTTTTTGTTGCATTTTATGAAATTATATAAAAAGTAATTTTTGTCAATTATCGGAATCAAATACTATAAAATGGATTCCATATTTATAATCATCATATATAATATTATTTAATTTGTTTGACTTATTTTTTGTTCATAATGAATTGTATCCATGGTAAAAACATATCACTATAGTAAGGATTAAAAATGTTTAACATGGAGGATAAACTAAAGAGATAAGGATTAAAATAACATAAAACTTGTATAAATCCTATTTTTTTATGGATTTAGAGCATATATCAAATCATGATGAAAATTTATCCCATTTTTAGCCACTTTAACATGATAGTGATTTTATTATATTTTAATGTTCTCAATATTTATAAGTTTTCCACCCACCTCACTTAAAAAAGGGTGCCTCCTCTCTTATTTTATTTAATCTTCATGAGCCACTTAGATAAACCAATACCTACCTAAATACCTTAAAATCATTATTTCTATTTACCTATAGTTTCTTGTCTTTTCAAAATACATCTTCAATAATACTAAAGGTGTAAGCCAAAAGAGGTTACCAAATGATGATATATATATTCTTACTGAGATTTTTCAAGTTTCTTTCTTATTAAAACTCCTAAAAATATTCAATAATAATATTAAAATAATTAAATTATAATATTTACCAAATTTTTATATTAATTTTACATCCATTTCATATCTCCTTTCTATCCCATGGAAATTGAAAACATTGCTCGTGTGTACATGTGGAATATGACCTCCACGAAGAGATGTATATCATTTTTCATCGTCGATTTAAATAGATTTCAAAATATATAATAAATGAATTTGTATGATATAAATGAAATAATTGCAATTTTAGAAATAAAATATATCATTTTTCTTGTTACCATCCCATTTTATGGAAAATGATATCGTCGCTCGTGTATACGTGTGGACTACCTCCTCCACAAAGTGAAGCGATTCATTTGTCAATTTTGGTTTCAATGGTTTAATATAAGGATATATCTAATGAAAATATATTATATTTATAATATAAATATGATTATGTGAAGATTAATCATTAGATACTTTATTTTCTTTCTAACCAATTGAAAAATTAAAATGCCATCATGAATACGTGCGGACAACTGCCACCATGAACAATGTGTTTCATCTTTCTATTACTGTACATAATGGATGATTGTATAGTTTTATATAATGAATAAAATTATATTCATGAAATTATAAAAATTATATGTATGATGGAACCATTTCCTAACACCTTTAACCATGGTCAATATATCAACGTCATTTTGGAAGAATTGACAGAACAACCTTATGTGGTTGATGTAATTAATAAAAATTAAATTAATAGATATAAAATAATTATAAAAGGAACCTAAAAAATGGAACATAGTTTGAAAATTTTATGAATAAATTATTTGATAAACAAAAATTAATTATTCGGTAGAATATAGCATGATTGATTAATCAGGAATCCTTGGTAATGGTTTTTTTGTCTCAATTCCATTGCATTGATACATATTATATATTATTCACTTGATTTCATTTATATGGTTTATATAATACAATGTTTACATATTATATCATGAAATATTCTTTATTCCTAGTATTTAAAGTTTCAATTCATGTATTCTCATTTAATTCATTTCGATTTAAATGTTAATAAATCTGTAAAGGTTTATTTTACTATACCATTCAAATTCAGAATTGTTCATGGTTAAATTTATGTTGGAAGAATTATATGCACTTGATCTTATTAAATTAAATCTATTTTATTCTACTCTAAGTATATTAGGGGTTTCTATGTTTTTCTTCCAAATTTCCCTTTTTCGGTATACAAAGATAGAAATAATGTTTTTAAATGGAACTGAGCATACTTATCTTTTTTGGTATAGAATCACTCTCTTATATCAATATTATTCAAGTATTTTAATTGAATATTTTATCAAATTTTAAATTATAGGTAATTTTTTTTCTACTACCTCTAACATTCACAACAATTGTTCAAAAGGAATATTTTTAATGTTTTCTGAACAATTCAATTTTCACTTTTTACAAAAGTGTGAAAGGAATTTTCTTTATAACATATAATACCTGGATGACTTTTCATTCCTCCATTAACATTATATGATATTTATCTTATTCTACAAGTTTCCATGTGTTTTTAAAGAAAATATTTTTTGTATTATTTTATGAAAATATATTTTTATATTAAAATAAAAGTAATTATTATTTGAAAATTATAAATGAATTTTTCTATTGATTTATAGCTTTTTTTTTATAAAACATTAATAATTCTTTAAATAAATTACTTTTTAAAATTTCAATTCCATTTTTCTCTCTAATTATCAAAAGTCTTTCCATTATTTCAATCCTTATTTTTTGAATTATTTATGGTCATTTATCATACATTACTGATTAATGTATTATAACATTTTGGGATTATTAAATTTCTTATGATCATTTTCTCTAAAATTCTCCATCATTCATTATAAATTATTTTTACAAATTTTGTCCGTATTTTTTATATCATATATTTATTTAGTATCATTTCTATTATTTTTCTGTTATATTAACTGTATACCATTTCAATATATGGTTATTTTTTAAGTAATATTATAAAGATTTTTATTTTATTTAATGGGGAAATGTTGATGTTGTGTATTCTTCATTCAATATAGATATTTATTGATTGATATGGAACATTTTTTATGTATTATATTATAGATTCAATATATGGGGAATGCATTAGATAGATATAAGTGATAGGTGGGGATTGGTTATATATTTTCCCCCATTACATCGACTTGTCTCATGGAGAAAACATTATAGAAACATTAATTAGTGTATACCTATCCATAAAATAAATGTTCCATAGCTAAGGGTTCGGCAGCAAGATTCATTATGTCCTGGCCATGGTATTTATGGTAAGATTATGAATTCACATCATTATGAGTTTCTTTCTCTGTGAATTTAGTTATTATTATCCATATGGTTTTTTAATTTTCCATAGAAAAATTTTCATGCTCAGGTTATTGATTAAATGGAATATGTATTGATTATTTAATTTGGCATATTATTAATACCATGTGTATTCATGATTGATTCTATTATACGCATTCTATTACTCATAATTTTGATATAAAAATTTATTTTGTTTTCCATTCCCTAAGATGTGAAGTAGGAATAATTGAATCGTTTTTAATGATGTAAGAAATTTCTTTTATGATATGTTTTTATCTTCCAATGTAATATGAAATTAATGTATGTATTCATTTTTTTCAAGATGGGTAAACCGATCGATACTTCATGATGTGATCTCCTATATCCCATTGAAATTTTAAAAAGTAAACACTGGTTATGGGTTACTGGATTCATGTTGTTACATTTAGTATCACATGAAATTTATTAGGAAATTTGGAAACTATATTTTATTAGAACATTGATAGCATGAAAATTAGGATTAACCCCTAGAATGTTTAATAACTTTTAGTTATTTTCATGTTATGGCTCAATTTTCATAATGTTATGATATAATTATGTTTCTGTCATTGTTTAGAAATGTCTCACAATAGAAGAAAGGGAAATCATACAAACACTCATAGTCAACATAGGTATTTCCCTTATGATCAAGTCAATATAGTGGATGTTGGAATTGAGAAGACTATGTCCATATTGGGGAAACTGACCGAGGTTATGAAAAATTACATGGATCGTATGGAGCAACCTATTTTTTCATAATGAGATATACCTATATTGGATCTCTTAGTGTGATAGAATCATTCAACTTTTAATGGAACTGTTAATCCATTGGAATCCAAATACTGGATCAATAGCCTTGAAAATATATTTCTATATTTAGGATTTAATGAAAAGGAAAATATTTTTTTGGAAGCATATTTTTTAAAAGGAGATGTGAATAAATTGTGTTCATTAATTTAGAATACAATGGAGGAGGAGGAGAAGTATATATAGCTAATGGATTTGGAAACCATTAAGGTGATTTTCTTTAAGAATTTTTTTCCTCAAGAAGAACAAGATAATATAAAAAATAAAAGCATTATTTTAGGATATAAGTAAGATGAAATCATTTCTATGTATAAGGAAAACATTAATAGATTTCAAGGCATGTTATATAAAATTTAAATAATCAAAAATTAATATTGACCATTTATTTGATGTTTCTAAACTGCACTTATCAAGGGAATTAGTTGTAAAACATTTTTATCGTATGATGATATGGTTTCAAGTTACTCCATGATATAAAAATAATTCTCTGAGTAATGTATCTTCAAAGGAAATCAAGAGAACAAAAGGATGACTCGACACCAAGGAAAAAGAAGTGAGGAAAAGGAGAAGAAGGGTAGAATGGTATTTACAACATGTGTAAACTATAGAAATAATCATCATGGTAAGTGATTAAATGGGATGGAATTTTTTTTATAAGTGTGGGGATAAAGACCATTTATCTCATAAATGAAATATAAAGAAAGAAATCAGTAATAATAATTGTTTTAACTATAATTATATAAGTAAATATTAAAACCAATTACCCATTCATCGTGTATTACCTTGATAATTTCATTATCATCATCTTGGTATATTAAAATGGATGAAGAGCATTATAGAAAAATGTAAATCATTCATAGGACTCTAAGAGGAATGATTTTATTTGAGAAATTTAGCATGAGTGAATATTTGATTCAAAATGTTTATTTTCATGGAAATATTATCTCCAAGGATGAAATATTTTTTTATGTTTCTAAAATAAAGAAAACCTTCTCCATCATATATATCCTTTAGGCTTATTATGTGTTTTCAAGTAAGGGTAATTATAGTAAATATTTTTATTAAAATGTTTTCTAGAATATTCTAAAGAGTTTTAGGGTTTCATGATTAATGTTGAACCATGGGTGTTAATATTAAGATTTTGTGGATTATTCTTTGTTTTTTTGGTTTAATTTTTTTAATATTACCCTAACATATGCTCACCGTTTTTTATTGTAGTAAATGTATAGAAACTGGTGGAATCTAAAATCATAAAATCTATCATAGAATGAAGAAAATTATCCCATAATAGATCTCACAGTCTCATAAAATTAGATTTTAGTTCATTATTTATGAAAAAAAATCTTAGTCATTCATACTTTTTAATATGGGATGGATGAGAGGTAGAAAATGATCGAAATGGAACCAAGGAAAGAAATCAAGTAAGTAAATTTTATTATAATTCCATAAGAAATGGAAGATAAATCTGTAATGTTTTTCTTATGGAAAGTATCACTTAACTATCCTGTTATGATTCTAGAAACACATTCACAAGTATAAATCTTCTAAAGAAACACATATTTTTCAGGAAATAGTTATTTCCGAAATAATATGGTTCCTAGTCCTAACATAGAAATTAATATCCATGGAAAAAATCAATTAATAATAAGAGGCTTCCCGAGAGAAAAGATCATTAGCCTAGAAAATATTATAAAAATTAAGAGAGGGACTTTAGAAATTTTAAAGAATTCCAAATCCTCAACAACATCTATAACAGAAAAATAAAAAATAAAAAACTTTTACCCCACCCTTACATTGGAAATAGAATAAGAAATTTTAGCACCTTTCATTTATATGTGAGACAAAACCAAATTAACCAACTTAAAATATTCCATGAAACCATTCTAAGGGACTAAAAGTATTTAGAAGAGATAAAAGGTTCTAATATTGATGATATTTAAAATAAAATATGACACAAGTTCTATCCATAACATGGTACAATTGTTTTGTCTCATAATTTGGATCACCATAATCACACCATACATCTTTGGTTCATAATAACTGGAAGTCCGAAAACACTTTTAGAAGCAACGGATAGGTCCTCCTTTATAATCCTTAAAAATGCTCCCATGTATATTAGACCCAATATTACCTTTGGAAGCACTTTTAGTGTTAATTTAGATCCAATCCCTGAGATGAGGTCACCAAATAACTAGAATAAATACCAAGTAATTCTTGAAATGACCATAAATACAAATACTATTATTAAAATCGATCTCTCTAATGAAGTTAAAAGAACAACCAATGTTTCATGAGTCCTCCATTCTGATAGCATATAAGGAACATTATAGTTCAATATATTGATCGAGTCCCTAACCCCCATGCCTTTGTAGATTAATTTTCTTAAAGCTTATATGATATGATCGGACACAACATCATGGAGTAGGTTCCTGATCTAAGTCAATACTTTAATACTTACACACTAGGATTAGAGTATTCATATGTCAGTAAAATTAGAGAAACCCAATTCAATGAGATCCGAGACAATTATCCATACACATTTATCAAAATGGAATTGAAAAATTTTATAATCAATATAATAGAAGACTTGGTGAAAAACATAGTATCTATAAAACATATTGATCCTAGTATGCATAAGTTAATTGTCCATCTGAAACATGTGATAATACGTTCTCCATAGTAAGGTGTTATGAGATGGTGAAATCTAAGGCTTGTAAAAAGTATAGTGGTTGGTAGTCATAGCATTCATCCCTCCCATGGAGAAATTATAAAACCTCTTACTCGGGGGAGATCCATGTAAATGTATATCTCATACCGTATTATCCCTTTTTTTAAATAATTGGTAGTTATAAACCTCTTTTTTGATGGAGTGGGGAAGATTATACATACATGATCCAAGAATCTCACTAATTTCGATATGTGGGTCCTGAATCTGATCCTGGAACTCATCAAAAAATGGAGGTACCATCAAGTTATCCTTCCAAAATATGAATTGTGGGTTAATGGGGAATATAAAGTGGATATTATTCATGGTTTATTTATATTTCTTCTTGAAAATGTGTAATATAGTGGAAAGAAGATAATAGAATTTTCCAATTACAGTCCGATTAATGAGTCTTTGATTTAGAAAAATCAAACTGCTCAGATTATCAAGCATATTTCTTATTTAAACAAGGAGAGATGAATTAAAATTACAAGGAATAAATATCAATATTTATTGGAGAATGTAACATCCCAATATTTTATTTTATTATTACTATATATGATAAATTTTGATAAAAATTGTAACACCCCGAAATTCTAAAGTAAGAACTTTGTATTCGATAGCATGTATAACACGCGACACCAAGCGTGTAAGGGAACATAAAGTCCCATGTGTTAATAATATATTTAATATTTTAAATTAATTAAATGTAATTTTTAGCTTTCAATGCAATAAATACTAAGTTATCATTCATCCCACACAACAACGTCCTTCTTCGATATCTTACGTTATACACAAGACTGAGTTTTAACTAAACAATAATATATTATTAAAATATCATTATTTAATATAATAATAAATAAACTAGACATTAAATTAGTTTTTATTAATAATATTAATTAACTTATGAAAATATATGGTTTAAAAAATATATAATTAATTAATAGGTTACCAAATAATTATAAATAAAAATGTAACCCAATTGAATATAAAGGAAATAGTATTATTATGATCCCAAAGGTGTTTTGTATTAATAAATTAAATTAATTTAAATTTTTTAATGATATTCATGAAATATTTATTTTATATATTCCATAAAAAAATTATAATCATAAAATAGATTCGATACACATAATATAATAATAAACTCAATATTACACATAAAAACCTATATTATTATTTAGGTACTTTTACCACCTTTTATTGAAGAATGCATTTTAAATGCAATTTTAACCCCTTTATAAATATTATATGTCAAAATAAAATTAATATTTTAAATAGGAACATAAAAATTAGGTTAGAGTGAATTTTTAGTATTTTTCCATGAAGTTTCATTTTTTAATGAATAATGAAAAATACTAAATTTCAATCCAAAACTTCTTTTAATATAATTTATTTTTTATGGTTAATTTATAAATTTAAATGGTTTTAAAGTTTAATTGGATTATATTTTTATCAATTAATACAATTTAGGTCATTGGAATCAATTTCACTTTGAAATTGACTATAAAAAACTTTAGGATGTTTTTACTTTAAAAAATCACATTGTCATCCCGCTTATGGGATGAATATTAAATTAATTTATGCCACTTATATTATTTTAATTTGTAAAAATAGATTCCATATTTGTAAATACCATAATTTACAATTTCTAATATGGTTAAATTAGTTTTTTAACAAAAATAAAATTGAAATTAATTTAAATTAATTACAAGGAATAAGGTTAAATTAAGCTTAATAAGGGACTAAACCATAACCCTATGGCCCAAATCGACCTAAAAACATGTCCTAAGTCTATTTTATGGCCATGTATAGACCCTATAATTTATTTTAACTACTTTCTATCACTATTTATCCACTTTCAATAAAAAATACATGGGATAGATTCCTTTCTTTTAATATTTCAAGAGATTCCTCCCCTACTCCATTATAAAAGGCCCCTTCACTTCCACTTCCTCACACTTATAAAACCCCATATTTTCAGAAACAATCTTCCCATTTCACTCCCCAACAACCCCACCTTCCTACTTGAAGCCTTATTTGGTTATAAATCCATCCAAGTAATCTCTTTTGGTGAAAACCAATAGAAGTTACCTGATTAAGAGGTAACACCCTCCCTCAAACTCCTCTATTTTATTTCCATTATACACTCCCTCAAATATTATTATTTAATATATATATATATATATATATAATATAGTATAATAAATATACTATAATGTTTTTATGCTAATAGTTTTACCAACACTTGCACACACCTTCATCTAATGGGTAATGAAGATAATGTTTACGTGTAGGCGGACTACCACCTTGCTAAACAATGCTTGTTAAATTTTCAATTACCACATATCATGGTTACCATTATGATGGAAACTAATCTTATTTATGATAAATATTATATTTATAATATCATTATTCTTATTAAATTCCTTTATAACACATACCTCTATACATTTCATTTTGTGTAAAAATGATAACATCGTTCGTGGACGTGCGGACTACCGCCTCCTCGACATGATGTGATTCCTTTTTATATCATAGAATTATATATAAAACTATATATGATTAAATAATATTCTATTTATGACATAATTATAATTCTGGAAGGATATAATGATACTTACCTTCTTTCCATAATGATCATTGAAAAATGGGAAGGTCACACATGCGTACGTACGGTCTACTGTCTCAATGATTGTAACGTTGGTTCATTTTTTATAACCATATTCAATGATTGATTTTAAAATTGTAATTAATGTATAAATATGATAATTATTTAATTTATTTTATTCTTTATATGTTATATAATGACCCCATTTACTGTATTTGACCAAAAATATTTGTTTTGACACATAAACCGAATGTGGTCAAAACACCTAATGTAAACTTAATTGATTAAGTAATTTTACACAATAAGGTAATAAGTGAAATAAAATTAATGATAAAAATGAAAAGGTTTATGAATCAAGTTTAAAATTAATATAAATTTATTATATAGGAATTTAAAGGATGATCACCTAAAAGGAAACTCAAGGTAATGGATTTCGTCTCAATTTTATTTCATTGAGGTATTTTGTATTGTTATGCACCTAGTTTCTTTTATATGGTTGATTTAAGGATCATATGAAATGTATATAATGAATTTGATTTATTTATTGGTATTTAAATTTCTAATTTATTTTATTCTTTCATGGATCTCATGATTCAAAATTCACTAAAATTGTAATGGATTCTTGTCTCATTTTCATTCTGGGAGGCATACTTAATTGTAGTGCACCTAATTTTTTTTATATGATGTAAATACTACAAAATTTAAATATAATATCATGAATTATATTATCTTCAGGATATTTAAATTTTATATTTAATTATTTTTACCTTTTTGTTTTCCAATTCATTTGTTACAACATTAGTAAGGGATTTTCATCTCACTTTTTACATCCGTGAGATAAATGTCGTATTCACCACTTACATCTTTTTTTGGTATACATACAATCAAGTTTGGTATATTATATCACTAATTAATTTATCTTTATGGTATTAAGATGTTTCACTTTATGGATATTACTTTTGGGCCTTTCGGTTCATATGTAATGGAATTTAGTCCCAACTTATATTTCATTGAGACTCATTTGTTATTATGCGCCAATTCACTTTTATATAGTGTATATACTGTCATTTTAATATTATATCATGAATACCCTTATTATAACGATATTTTAAGTTTAAATTTGTTTCATACCTTTCTATAGATTATGATTTAAAATTTTTAAAGTGTTATGGGACACATTGGAATGTATAAAGAATATTCTCCTCAAGAATGTTCTTAATCTCACTTATTTTTGTAATTTTTAACTTTCCCTTGAAGAAATCACTTTATTGTAATAAATTTTCATTGGAAATTTAATTTAATATCCCTACTCTCATATAATGGATATTATTATTTCCTAAAACATATACCATTTTTCATATGATGTTTACTTTGATAGTTATTTGATTAATTGGGGAATTATTGATAAATATGTATTTCTCATTCAATACAGTTATTTGATAAGGCATATTAGTTATTATGATTGTTTAATATGAGTAGTGATTTGGACTGGAAATGATGAGTGAATCTCTGACTTTATATAGCACCTTGTTTCATCAAGAGGTTATCATGATACGAATAATTGCACAAATAGGTTTATACCCTTAGTTTTAAATCATCTTGAGAATGGTCTTAACGGTAATAGGTTTTCATGTTCCTGAGACATGATGTTTGTTAAGAAATAATTGCCCTTATTTAGATTTATTTATTATTCATTCTTGAGATTTTGTATCTATATATCTATGGATACATTTAATTTCAATTCATTTATTAGATGGCATGTGTTTCAGTTTCTTACCTTGCCATACTTATTTTTCCTTACCTAGTTATTTGAATAGAATGTATTTTTAGTTATTTCCTTTCCATATTGTTTTTTTAGTTCCATATCAGTTTTCTGATTACATGGTATGTGTGTTCAGTTATTTACCATTCCATAATTATTGTTCTTATTGATTCATTATTGTTTCTGCTATAATTTTCCCTTATTGAGAATTTGATATCACCCTTATTATGTATCTTTCCTTAGGAATCCAATAAGTTTGATTTGAAAGATATGAAGGGACATACTTGATATATTAGAGTTATCCTTGAATCTTTTTATTTTTAAAGAAGAAAAAAATATTTTTTGATTAGTGTATTCATTTATAATGAAATAATCATTTATGTATCTAGTTTTCCAATACAACTAAAGTGATCGATCCTTCATGGCATGATTCCTTGTAATCATGCTAATGTAATTGATAAAAAACACCAGATATGTGCTATCTTGGGTTGAGTCGCTATAGTTGGTATGAGAGGAATTTTAGTAGAAACATTGGAAACTAGATTTAATAAAACATAGGTTAAAAAATATAAACCTCAGGTAGACTTTGAGGATAACTATAGATGAAAACCCTAGAATTTTGGTTAAGTATATATTTTTTCAGGCTTCCTAGAATTACATCCTTTTTTGGATACTAAAAGTGGGCGTGGTTCTGGAACATATGTACCATGGAGTAACAACTCTGACAAGGTGTTCTTGGCCTGAGTCAGGGTAACCTGGTACACGACAACGGGCCTTACTGCACACCTGGTTTGACACTCCTGGGGGATATGCTTAGGATAATTCACATTTTCTTTACAAATCATTATGAATAATTTTAATAGATTTTGATAATTAATGACTTCAATTAAACCTAAGATATTTTAGATTAAAGATAAGAAGTCGTGATTTAGATATCCTATAAATGATATTATTATTAAACCTTCATCAAAGGAAGGAACAATTTCAATGAATTATTTTTTGGATTTAATAATTAAATTCTAGAATTATTTTATATGTGGTATTTTGGATATAAGAATCATGAAACCTCTAAGTAATATGCTTGATTTTAGAAACATATGTTTTAGAGGAAAAGTATTATTTTATGAATAATGCCTTTTAACTTTTATAGACTTAAGTTTAAGAGTATCGATACCCTTTAGGTTTCATATGATTAGTAATGACGTCGTACTAATAGTCAAATAATATTATGATACTTTGAAAAAAATGGTTGTATTGAAATTCATAGATAAGTATTTATTTAATGATTAAATTTCAAGCATGTCCACTAGATATATTTTTTATGTATGTTAATTTGGTTTTGAAAAGGAATACATGTATTTTGGGTTACAACCAATGAAATACAAAAAGGATGCCAGTCTTGATCCCATGACCTAAGGACGGTAGACGTTTCACGCCAACCACTAACCTATACGATGTCCTTGTCAATTTTTCATTGTTTTTAGTTAACAATTGTTATGAAAAAATGTTAATGATGAACTAGTAGTATCACTTTTTTAGGTTAGTGATTAATATATTAACCATATTGTCTTTGGAGAACAATTAGAGACAAATATATAGACTTGTCACTATTTTATAGTCATTATGATCCATTAAATGTTTTAGTGCTTTAGGGGTCAATGTTAATTTTTGGATATCCATTTATTGAGATAAGGGATGAATTAGAATTTGATCTAAGTACAACTAAAAGAATAAATTTTCCTTATGAAATTGAAATGTGTTATTAAATTATATTTCCATATATTTTTAGGCGATAAAATAATTACTCAATATTAATAAAATGATTTAAAAAATGTGTTGTCCAAATACCTTAATTTCTTTTGAATCTATGGTTTACTAAATCATCTCAGAATTATGGATTTAAGGACCTAAAATTTATATTTATCGTTCACTTGTTTTTGATTGATGACCTCAATATCTCCCTATAAATATTTATTCTTTTCCTTCAAGTATGTATCCCTACTTTCCACTAATGTTCTCCTACTTAGAGAACTAGTTACATGGTAGTCCATGTGACCTTGTGCATTCTATTCTCTCTTCTCTAGAAGATGTTTTATAAACTCTTCTACCGATGTGGTATTTAAACATAGTAAGTATCAATAAATCTATTTCCAAAATTGAGTTTGAATTTGGAGGATACAATTTAATTAAGGGGGGGGAGTATGTAACACCCCGAAATTATAAAGTAAGAACCTTGTATTCGATAGAATGTATAACACGCGACACCAAGAATGTAAGGGAAGAAAAATTATCGAGTATTAATAATATATTTAATATTTTAAATAAATTCAATATAATTTATATCTTGTAATAAAATCAATATTGAGTTAGTGTGCATCACACGCATCAACAACCTTCTTCGATATCCTACATTATACGCAAGATCGTGTTTTAACTGAATAATAATATATTATTAAAATATCATTATTTAATAATAATTAAAAAATACATTAAATTCGTGGTTATGAATAATATTAACTAACTTATGAAAATATACATTTAAAAACTTAAAAATGAATTAATAGTTTACCAATTAATTATAAATAAAAATATAACCTAATTGAATATAGAAAATATTATTATTATGCTCAAAACGGTGTTTTGTATTAATAAATTAAATTAATTATAATTACTGATTTATATTCATGAAATATATATTTTATATATTCAATCAAATATTTTTTATAATCATCCAATAGATTCGATAGACATATGATTAGAATAAACTCAGAATTACACATAAAAACCTATATTTTTATTTCTGTACTTTTACCACCTTTTAATGGTAAACCCATTTTAAATTAAATTTTTGAGACATTTATAAATATTATATGTAAAAATAAACACAATCTCTGAATGTGGAACATAAAAATTAGGTTAGGGTAAATTTTGGTTATTTTTTGTGAAGTTTCATTTTTAATGAATAATGAAAAATACTAAAATTTAATCCAAAACGGATTTTTCATCTAAAATATTTATAAGGATAAATTATGATTTTAATTGTTTTTAAAGTTTAATTAGATTATATTTTTATCAATTAATACAATTTAGGTCATTATAATCAATATCACTTTGAAATTTACTATAAAAATATAGCAAACGTTAAGACGCTTTTACTTTAAAAACCTACATAGTCATCTCGCTTGCGGGATGAATTTTAATTTAATTTGTGCTCCTTATGTGATTGGAATTCGGAAAAATGGATTCCATATTTTGAATCAGAAAAATTTATAATGTCTAATATGTCCAACTTAGTTTTTGAACAAAAATATTAGAGAATGTAATTAAAATTAATTACAAGGATTAAGGTTAAATTAATCTTAACAAGGGACTAAAACATAAACTTAAGTCTCTAATCGACCTACAAACTTTTCCTAAGGCAATTTTATAGCCATATTTAGACCCTATCCTTCCTATTATGTAATTATGATCATTATTTATCCAATTTCAATAAAATAATACATGGGAGAGATTATTTTCTTTAAAATATTACATGAGATTTCACCCCTCCTCCATTATAAATGGCCCCCTTCACTTCCACTTCCTCACACCTATCTAACCCCATAGGATCGGCCAAAATCTTCCCAATTCACCCCCCAAAATACCTACCTTCCTCCTTTAATCCTCCTTTGGTCATAAATCCCTCCAAGGAATCTCTTTTAGTGCAAACCAAAAGAAGTTACCCGATTAAGAGGTAACACCCTCCCTTAAACTCGTCTCTTTTATTTCCTTTATCTAGTCCCTAAAATATTATTATTTCATATATATATAACAAATACAGTATCCAAAATATACTGGTATTTTTATATTAATATTTAAACATACACTTTCACACACCTCCATCTAATGGGTAACGAACATAATGTTTACGTGTAGGCGGACTACCGCCTCGCTAAAAGATGATTGTTCAATTTTCCATTACCATCTCTCATGGAGGAAATTATGATTTAAAATATTCTTATATATGATATATATGATATTTATAATATATTTATGCTTCTTTAATTCCTTTATAAAAAATACCTCTATACATTTCATTTTTGTAAAAACAATAACATCGTTCGTGTACGTGTGGACTACCACCTCCTCGGCAGGATGTGATTCCTTTTTACATCAAAAAATTCTATATATAAATATATATGATTAAATAATATGGTATTTATGAAAAAATTATCATTCTATAAGTATATAATGATACTTATTTTCTTTCCATAATGATCATTGAAAAATGGGAACATCACACATGCGTGCATACGGTCTACCATCTCTATGATTGTAACATTGGTTCAATTTTCAAAACCATATTCAGTAATTGATTTTAAAATTGTAATTGATGTATAAATATGATAATTATTTCATTTTTATTATTTTGGAAATGTTATATAATGACCCCTTTGACAATAGTTTACCAACAATAGTTTTTTTGACACATATACCGAATTTGGTCAAAACACATCACGTAAACATAATTGTTTTAGTAGTTATAAATAGCATGGTAATAAGTGGAATAAAAGAAATAATAAACATGAAAAAGGTTATGATTCAAGTAGAACATTGACATATGTTTATTATAAATGAAGTTAAAGGACTTTCTCCCGAAAGGAAACTCAAGGTAATGGATTTTGTCTCAATTTTATTTCATTGAGGCATTTTGTATTATTATCCACCTAGTTTCTTTTATATGGTGTATATGATGATCCTACAAAATTTATATCCTGGATTTCATTTATTTCATGGTATGAAATGTTTCATTGATTTTATTCTTTCACAGATCTCATGATTCCAAAGTAACTCAAGTTGTAAGGGATTATTCTCTCATTTTCATTTCGTAAGGCATACTTAATTGTTGTGCACCTAATTTATTATATACAGTGTACATACATCCAAATTGAAATATAATATCATGAATTATATTATCTTAATTGTATATAAAAGTTTTATTTAATGATTTTAACTTTGGTTTTTTCAATTCATTTGTTACTATATTAGTAAGGTATTTCCATCTCACTTTTTACATCTCTGAGATAAATGTCATATTCACCACTTACGTCTTTTATGTGGTGTACCTACTGCCCATCTTGGTATATTATATTATGAATTAATTTTTCTTCTTGTTATTTAGATGTTTCATTTTATTCTTATCACTTTTGGGTCTTTCAATTCATATGTAAGGGAATTTCTTCTCAACTTACATTTCGTTGAGACTTATTTGTTATTATGCACCAATTCACATTTATTTGGTGTATATACTTCCATTTTCATATTATATCAGAAATCCCATTATTATTATGATATATTAAGTTTAAATTGATTTAATTCCTTTCTATAGATTATGATTTAAATGTTTCAAAGTGTTATGGGACACCTTGGAATGTTTAAATATTATTATCCTCAAGAATGTTATTAATCTCACTTCCTTTTGTGATTGTTAACTTTCCCTTAGAGCAATCACTTTATTGTAATGATTTTTAATTGGAAATTTAATTGAATATCCATATTCTCATAAAATGGATATTAGTATTTCCTAAAACATATACCATTTTTCATATGGTGTTTACTTTGACAGTTATTTGATTAATTGGGGAATTATTGATAAATCTGTATTTCTCATTCAATATGGTTATTTTATAAGGCATGTTAGTTATTTTGATTATTCAATATTAGTAATTATTTTAGTGAAATGATGGGTGGATCCTAGACTTTATATATCTCCTTGATTCATCGATAGGTTCTCATGATAAGAATAATTGCGCAAATGGGTCTCTACCCTTATTTTTAAATCGTCTTGTGAAGGGTCTTGACAGTAATAGGTTTTCATGTGCCTGAGACTTGATGTCCATTAAGAACTCATTTCCCTCATTTAAATTCAATTATTATTCATAAATGATATTTTTTTTTTGACATATCCATGGATACATTTCATTTCAATTCATTTATTAGATGACCTGCGTTTTAGTTTCTTACCTTTCCATATTTATTTTTCCTCATCTTGTTATTTGAAAGGAATTTGTTTTCAGTTATTACCTTGCAATATAGTTTATTAAAATATATATCAGTTTATTTATTACATGGTATGCGTGTTCATTTATTTACCATTCCATAATTTTTATTCTCATTGATTCATTATTTATTCCACTATACTTTTCCCTTACTAAATATTTGAGCTCACCCTTATTATGTTTCTTTCCTCGGGAATCCAATAATTTTATTATGAAACATATGTGGGGACTTACTAGATGGATTAGATTTATCCTCGAATATGTTTATTTAGAAATAATAAAAAATCTATGTTGTAATTGGTGTATTCATTTGAAATGCAATACACATTTATGTATCTAGTTCTCCAAGGATACTAAATTGATTAGTCCTTTGAGGATTCATTATTTGAAATCGTGTCAATTTAATTCATATCAGATACTGGATCCAGACTAATTGGGTTGGGGACACTGTAAAAACAACACCTTCAATTTCTCGGAATTACGGTGTAATTTTTCTTAAAATTATATCGAATTATTTCGATACTATATGTTCTGACGACACGTGATTCCGAGCCTCGATGAGCCTGAAATGAAATTTAAAAAAAAAATAAGTTACGTTCAGTAAACATGCGAGTGGGTTTTTCTAAATTTTTAATTGATGCTCAGATCAAAAATTTGAGTAAACTGTTGAACTTAGAATGCCGGTATTTTCCTAGAAAGGACTTAACTTCAGCCAGAAATGGCCGAACGGAAAACTTAATTTCTGGAACTTTCGGGAAAAAAATAAAAGAACATTAAAAGGATGTTTTATATGTTTTCCTCAACTGAAAAGTGGCGACATAGATATGCTGTGGTGCAGTGATGAGACGACAACAAGGCACATTAATGGAACTCATTAACGGACCATAAAGTCTTAGTATAACAATGCATTAAATGACACGTAAAAGATACGTTGTTTCATAAATGAAATAGCATAACGAAGCGG
Organism: Viscum album; assembly: GCA_963277665.1. Classification (NCBI taxonomy): domain Eukaryota; kingdom Viridiplantae; phylum Streptophyta; class Magnoliopsida; order Santalales; family Viscaceae; genus Viscum; species Viscum album. The sequence goes on along the minus strand of OY728167.1, from coordinate 583,842,929 downwards.
TGTCACAGTTTAACAAAAACACTACAATGTGTTTTATCTTTATTTGTTTGGAAAATTGCAGGAACAATAATTAAACCTTAGCAATTCGATGATGAACCACCAGTGGGTTTTCTCTCTGATGAAGAACGACGAAATCCATCAATGAACGGTGGAGAACACCATCAATGAACGGTGAAGAACTCTAACGGATCGATGATCAAAGAAGGATCAAAGCTTCACCCCTCGATAGAGATAGATCCTCAATCCAAGTAGGGGTTGTGTTTAAGTTTGTTTTCACCCATTATCAAATTCAACTAAAAACGTGGATCAACCCATGAACATGTTGATCTGAGGATTGTGCGTTCTTGTGGGAGGGTGGATTTTTGGGATTTATTTATCCAGGTTTAATCTATCACATGTTTGATTGGACTGAAATCTGTGTACCTTCCCCTATTTTAAATCTCAAACGTGGAGGGTGCAGACTGACATGAACAAGGCCTGAGCACCTCCACCTTGTGTATTCTTTGTGGCAGCATCCTCAAATTGGTGGCAGGATGAATCTATGGCCAAGACAGAAATAGCGGTGAGCCGAGAGGCCTGAAGGCGTAGAACGATCAAATATCGGACCACCGGAGTAGACCCAGTGGCCCATGGAATGTGTCGCTAGAGCGGCACCACCAGTGGCCTGCGGAAGGTGCCGATGGTGGCAACTAACGCTCTCTGACCGCATGTAAGAGGTTGCACCACCCCGGGCATCGCATGCTGGACGAGGCGACCAGCCCTTTCCAGCCACGCTGGATGAGGTGGTGTGCTCGTGTGTGACACAGTGGAGGAGATTGTGGCCCATCATCTATGGTAGAGGTTGCGCTAGCTTGGCACTGCATGGAAGAGGCGGCCCATGTCTTGGCCACCTGAGCGATCTGGTGAGCCGCGGTCACTCGACCGCGGCAGGAGGGAGGCACTATGTCCGCGGGGCAGTAGAGGATCCAGACGTGGCATGTGGTCGCGTCCCAGCCAAGCGCACCACCAGTCCACCCCTGGAGGCATGGGCTTCGGCTGGCAGGTCGCACCCCCAGCTAGTAGACTGGGCCAGACCCGTGTCGACGAGCCGAACCCGCTCCCAACAGGCTGGACCCTTGGCCCAACTGGGTCGGGTCTAGCGAGGCTCATTGGGCATGGCCCACTGGCCTGGTCTGACCATACCCACCCTAACCCGAACCATGTCATGTCATATTATTTGAATCAAACTGGGGTATGTGGGACCCCTAGTCTAGGTTCATCGGTTCGGTCCGGCCGAGTCGGACCGGAGCCAGACGCAGATGACCCCTGTTTACTAAAACGCTAATAACTTGCAAACCACAAGTCTAGTTGACGAGATGTTTGCGGATTTTGGACCCTCTTGATGAGGTGAATCTTTTAGTATGATCTATGGAGACTTTCATGGGATATGATATGCAATGAATGGATTGAGGAGCAGTTATCCCAAGAACTCTATGTACAGAACCCTACAGTTGGCTATGACCTGATGACTACTGACAAGCGACTTTGTGTGACTCCACTATGGCCCAGTGGTAAGCACCTATGTATGACTTTTCCAACCCACGGTGGGAGAGAGACTGTGTAACTCAGCAGACCCATGGTACATGATCGGGAGGAGTACCTCAGTTTTCCAAGGTGGGAAGCACCTCTGTGTGACTTTGTAGGCCCACAGTGGGAGAGAGACTGTGTAACTATGCATACCCATGGTACTCATTTGGGATGATTACCACAGCAGTTCAAGGATAGTGGGAAGTGGCTTCTGTGTGACCCGGCAGGCCCAATGTACTCATAGGGGAGTAGTTATCTAGCAGAAGAGGTGTTCAATTATGTGACTGATGATTCTTCTATCACTTCTCTAGAATATACCTGGAGTGAGCTATATTGTGCTCTTTTCTTGTGCTTCATGCTCTAGCTTTGTGCTTGTGCTTCGTGCTTGTGCATCGTGCTCTTGCTTCCTACTTATGATTTGTTATTTTCTTTGAGGATTGCTTTGTGGTATTTCCTTTGTGTTCTGGGGTCCCCTACTGAGTATTTTTTTACTCACCCATGCACAGGCTTCTCCCTCATGTGTTGTGTCTAGTGCAGACGATCGATGCTTCGACAGAGGACTTGGTGGTCAAGGAGAAACCAGGGCCCAGTATGATCAGGTGGTCAGGACGTATTACTTTGGATTCTAGTAGCTACAATACTCTTACTATCAAGTATGGTTTTCAGCGGATGGCTACCCGAGTCCCTTTGTACTTTTCTATTTTCTGTTCTTTTTTGTTGGGTTTGTATTCTGGCCCACTTGACTTCAGTTGTACTTGTACTCAGCACATGTTTCAGTATACTTGTTTTCCCCTTTCAGTTTGTGGGATGAGTTTGGGTGTGTGTGTGTGCATATAGGTACTCAGGAAAATGCCTCCCATTTGCAGGTTGAAGCCTTCGGTGCTAGTCGCCAGCCCCTGGCCTTTGGAAGGCGGGCTTGGGGTAGTCACAGTAGGGGACCTAGGGGATGGGTCATGACAAAGTGGTATCATAGGTGGTCGGTTCTACCTCAAAGACTGAGAGTCTATTGTTTTTTTGGGGGAAATAGTGTTGAATGTTTCAAGTTCAAATTTCATATTCGGGGGAGTTCGGTGTTCGTGCGACGGTCGACGTATCCATACACCAGGACCCTGAATTCTACTTTTCGGCTCTATACATGAAAACATTGGTTGCATAAGTGTCTCCTTGTGATTTTTTTGAATAAGACTCTGCTCACCAGGAATAATCTTCTGACTGTGGTGCATCTTGATCTATTTTAGGATGCCTCCATGCAGACATCTAGCTAGGCTTCTGATACGTGATCATGTGGACAACTCACCCAGTGATGAGGCATCAGTTTGGGGATCAGTGATAGAGATGGCCCCGCCAGGTGGTGGAATGGTGTTTCCACCACCCTTTGACCAAAAATTACTACTAGAGTTAACGATAGAGGACGTGTGCAGGTTCAGCACCTTGAAAGAGTTCCAGATACAGATACCTCCCAGGTTTTGGGGAGAGACAGATCCTCAGGTCATTAAGGACTGGCTGGAGGTAGGGATGGGGGTCCTCTGCTTAGTGAGGAAAACGCTAGACCAGATGGTGATCTTGGACATGAGCCTTCTACAAGGATCAGTTGGGAGATGGTGGAGCTTAACCATCTAGACGCATGATGAGGTGACCCTAACCTGGGCTGACTTTGAGAAGCTTTTTTAGGATGAGTTTTTTCCCACGACCTTGGGCTCTACGTGCATTCAGGAGATGATTCACCTTGAGTAGGGCAACATGATAGTGGCTGATTACTCAGTGAGGTTCAAGGAGCTTTCACACTACACTTCACACATGGTTCGAGGCCCTTTTTTAGGGCTCGATCCTTTGATAAAGGACTCGGGCGGTAGATCAGGGCATCAATGGTGTCTCTTAGCATCCCTACCCATTATTGGGTGCTAGAGTGATCCCTTATTCTGGAGGGATTCTTGGTAGAGCAAGATCTGACGGCCAAAGATACTAGTAAACCTCAGGAGGTGAAGTCTTCAGTAGGCAGCAGACAGTTGACATGAAGTCCTAAGCGGGCCAGGTCTTTCAGGGGCTGACCCTAGGACTCAGGGTCGGCAGTACGGGGCTCCCATACCATAGAGAGTTATTAGAGAGCTAGGATTTTTTTCATGTGTGGCGGGAACGGCCACATGGAACGTGATTTTCCAACCCACCGTATAGATGACAAAAAGAATGTCGAGGTGCTACCGAGAAAGAGGCATAGGTTCGAGCGAGGAGGTCCACAGGGTGACAGATGTGGCAGAGGAGTAGGCCGAGCAGTAGCCAGTGGGTGATGGTTTGAGGTACTACTGATACCACCCACAAGTGGTCCACCCCGACCTTCGGGAATAGATGAATAGGGGAGAGCTCAACTTTAGGCAATAGAGGCCTATGACCACAGCACTCTGGAGATGATTTGAGGTTCGATCTATGTCATCTCCACCCTAGCTATAGTTCTTATAGACATGGGTTCTAGTGGCTATTTCATTTCCATGGTTCTTTTTCAGAGCTCGGAGATTCCGGTGGATTCGTTGGCTCATTCCTTATGGCTAGAGACTTCTACAGGAGGGGATTCGACGATTACACACTAGTGTAGTAGTGTGAGCTTACTCTAGGAGATGAGAGCTTTAGTTGGGATGTCCTAGTAGCGTATTCAAGGCCTTACAATTTCATCTTGGGTATTGATTGATTATCCACAGTCCATGTTCAGATCGACTATTTTAGGTGTACAGTGTGGAATGTACGCAGAGATGGGACCAGGTTTTCCTTCATCGAAAAGAATGAAACCCTTGAATCATAGGAAAGACTTTCTCGGAGGTGGGTACAGCCAATCATTCGCCAATTTTCTAGCCTCACCCTTGGTGTTGTAGGAGACTAATCTTTCCAGTAGTGGTAAAAGAGTACGGGGGCTTTTTTCCCAAGGATTTTCTAGGACTACCTCCTCGTAGTGAGGTATAGTTTTACAACAACCTATGCCTCGGGATGGCACTGATATCCACACAATAATATCGTATGGCTCTCGTGAAGCTTCACAAGATGATGGTACAACTAGAGGACTTGTAGGAGAAGGGGTTAGTAGGGCCCAGTGTTTCCCCATGGTTATCCCTGGTATTGTTTTCCATTAAGGTAGATGGGAGTTTGAGGTTGTGCATTGACTTATGGTGCCTGAACCAAGTGACTATGAAGAACAATTATCCACTATTGAGAATTGATGACCTCTTCGATTAGCTAAAGGGAGAGAGGTGGTTCTCTAAGATAGACCTCAAATCCGGCTATCATCAGCTTCAGGTACAGGATGAGGATGTACAGAAGACAGCTTTTAGATGTCGATATGGCCACTATGAGTTTATGGTGATGCCTTTCAGCATAACCAATTCCCCATCAGTGTTCATGGGACTCATGAATAGGATTTTCCAGCCTCACCTCGACCAGTTTGTCATGGTCATCATTAATTAAATCATGGTGTAGTTGGTGTTAGAGGAGGAGCACACTACACTCCTGAGGATAGTCCTAGATACACTCCAAGAACACCAGCTTTATGGTAAGCTCTTAAAGTGCCAATTCTGGATACAGGAGGTCCACTTTCTGGGACACGTCATCTTGGAAGCTTGAGTAGCAGTAGATCCAGCAAAGATAGAGGTAGTGCTTTCTTGGGAGCCACCCAGGAGCATAACTAAGGTACGGAGCTTTTTGGGGTTGGTTAGTTACTATCGAAGGTTCGTGCCTGACTTTACCAGAGTTTCATCAACATTATAGGATTTGACATGGAAGGAAAAACCCTTTCGTGTGGATAGAGAAATGTCAGTAGAGTTTCTAGGCACTAAGGAGAAAACTGAATAGTTCCCCCATCTTGAGACTACCAGAGGATGTCATTGAGTATGCAGTTTTTTGTGATGCATCGGGGACTGGTCTAGGTTGTGTCCTGATGTAGGAGCGAGTGGTGATAGCCTATGGATAATTCCAGTTGAGGCAGCATGAGCATAACTATGTGACCCATGACCTAGAGTTAACAGCCGTGGTCTTTTCCTTGAAGATGTGGTGACACTACTTGATGAGTGGGCAGTTTACAGTTTACTCCGACCACAGGAGTCTCAAATATATCTTCACCAATAAGGACCTAAACTTGAGACAACGGTGATGGCAAGAGTTCCTCTTGGACTATGACTTTGAGATAGTCTATACTCCTGGGTAGGGGAATGTGGTAGCAGACGCGCTTAGCAGGAGGGCCCGTTTGCAGCTATTGGGTGAAGCGATAGAGCAGCTAGCCGCGATGCAGATATCCTTCGTAGATGATGATGGAGAATATGACCTTCAGTTTATGACTGTTAATCCCCCCACTCTAATAGTGAGCCAGGGAGACACAACTAGTGGATGTTGACTGTGAGGCCCAACATGATCAATTATCCTTAGGACATGTTCCAGATAGATTTTCGATAGGTGGGGATCATGTCATCCTTTTCAGAGGGAACACCATAGTACTTGTGACGTTTTGGGAGGAGGTTTTGAGGGAGTTCCATACATCACCTTTGGTTTTACATCTTAGAGTGGAGAATATGTACCAGGACCTCTGACATCATTACTAGTGGCCAAGAATGAATAAAGAATTGGTCGATTTCGTCTCATGATGCCTCACTTGTCACCAAGTGAAGGCCGAGCATCAGGTTCCAGCACGCTTGGCTTAGCCACTTGAGGTACTAGAGTGTAAATGGGAAGGTGTCTCATTGGAATTCGTGACAGGGTCACCACGTACATCCATATGCCATGATTCTATCTAGGTGATCATTGACCGACTCACAAAGTCGACTCACTTCCTACCTATCCGGGAGCAAGGACTGGTAGAGGGCTTGGGATGACTCTACGTCTAGGAGATAGTGCAGCTTCATAGGGTGCCTTCGGCAATCTTCTCAAACCACGATGCACGCTTCACATCCCGGTTGTGGAAGTGATTATAGGAGGCGTTCAGGACTTAGCTATGCTTGAACACATCATTTCATCCCCATACAGATGGTTAGATGGTGAATATTATACAGACCCTAGAGGACATGCTTCGTGCTTGCTCTTTGATTTTGGTTATAGTTGGGAGGACCACCTACCACTGGTGGAGTTTTCATACAAAAACAACTATCACTCCACCATTGGAATGACACCGTTCGAGGCATTGTACAGGAAGATATGCAGATCACCTCTATGCTGGATAGACCCAGGGGAGTCGGCACTCCTGGGTCTAGAGTTGGTACGAGCTACCACTGAGAAGGTTCGGATCATCCAGGACAAGATGAGGACTTTGCAGAGCAGGCAGAAGTCTTATGATGATAGGAGATAGAGACCCTTGGATTTTCAGGAGGGAGACCATGTGTTCCTTTGGTTCTCACCCCGATGAGGATTGCAGAGATTTGGCTGGGGTGGTAAGCTATCTTTGAGGTTCATCAGACCTTTTCAAATCCTGAGCAGAGTTGACGAGTTAGCGTACCGCCAAGCTCTTCCCCCAAAGATGCACTGGGTGAAAGATATTTTCCACTTGTCTCAGCTGAGGAGATACGTGCATGATCCATCGCATGTCATCGACTAGGGAGAGATTGACATTGACGATGGGGAGATATATGCAGAGTTCCTAGTGAAGATAGATGATCAATAGGATCAGTTCCTACATGGGCGTTTGATTCCTCTAGTGCGCGTTCGGTGCAAGCATGAGAATCTCTAGGGGAGAACATGCCATCAGAAGGCTCAAATTCATGCTCGGTACCCCCCATTTATTTTATTAGCCCTCGTTTTCACTTTCAGGGATGTAAAGCCCTATAGTGGGGAGAATTTAATGTCTCATAATTTCCTTATAAATTTTTTTAATAATTGTATGGAATTGCTTTGAGACGACACACTCAGATGGAACGTGATTCTGAGTCCTGGTGAGCCCAGAACAGAATTTTAAACTTTTTTAAGGTAGGTTTAGTAAATGTACGAGAGTATTTTTCTCACTTTTGAACCATTGCTCAGATCAAAAATCGGAGGGCAGCGTTAAACTCAAAATGAAGGGATCTGCCTAAAAATGACTTAACTTCGACCAGTAAGGGCTGAATGGAAAAGTTAATTTTTGGACCTTTCGGGAAAACAAATAAAATAACTTTAAAAACATATTTTATTTGTTTTCCTCAACCGAAAATCGATGACACGATGACACTGTGATGCGGAAACGAGGCAACAACGAGGCGCATTAATGGAACTCATTAATGACTCTTAAACTCATAGCGTAATGAGGCATTTGATGACGTATAACAGCTATGTTGTTTCATAAATGAAACAATGTAATGACATGGCGTCGTAGCGTAACAAAAATGTTGTGATGTGTTTTCTCTTTATTTGTTTGGAACATTGGAGGAACAAGAATTAAACCTTATAAATTCTATGATGAACCACCAGCAGGTTTTCTCTCCGACGAAGAATGATGAACTCCATTGAAAAACAGTAGTGAATGCCATTGATGAACGGTGACGAACGCTAACAGATCGAGGATCGACGACGGCTCAGAGCTTCTCCACTCGATAGATAAAGATCCTCAATATATGTAGGGGTTGTGTTTAAGTTTGGTTTCACCTATTCTTAAATTAAAAGATGAATGTGGATTAACCCATGAACAAGTTGATCCATGGATCGTGTGTTCTTGCAAGAGGGTGGATTTTTGGGATTTCTTTATCTCGGTTTAAACTATCACATGTTTGATTAGACTGAAATCTTCAGACCATATCCAGCATTAAACCTCTAAAACAGAGGGCGCAGGAAGACATGAACAAGGCCCGAGCACCTCCTCCATGTGCATTCATTGTGGTTGCTTCTTCAAATTGGTGGAAAGAGGAATCTGGGGACAAGGTAGGGAAGGCGGTGACCCGAGAGGCCTGAAGGCACTGACGGATCGGTGATCAAACCACCGGATCGGACTCGGTGTCCTGTGAAAGGTGCTGTTAGCATAGCACCACCGGCACAGCACCACCAGCACGATGGCGTCTGGCCCTCACCAGCCATGTGGAGGATGCGGCGACACCCCGGGCGTTGTGTGCTAGACGAGGCGGCCCGCAATCGTCGCCCTATCTGGAGGAGGCGGTGCGCCCATGCGTTCCATGGTGGAGGAGGTCGCGGTAGAGGCGGTGTAAGCCTGATGCCACTTGGAGGTGGCGACCCACATCTGAGCTTCCTGGGTGATTTGGTGAGCCACGATCACTCATCTATGGGGAAGAAGAGGAGCCGGATGCGGCATCTGGCGGCCTCTCATCCAGGCGCACCACTAATCCTCCCCAAGCGGACCGGGATTCTACTGGCAGGTTGCTCCCCCAGCCGGTGGGTCGGACCTGCCCCAGCAGGCTGGACCCACACCCTTCGCCTCGGTCTGGATAAGTCCAGGTCGCCAGACGAGACTAGGTCGCCAGATGAGACCGGGTCGCCGGGTGACCCTGCAGACTGGACCCTCGGCCAAACTGCACTGGGTCCAGCGAGGCCCATTGGGCCTAGCCCACTGACCAAGCCGGAGCAAACCTACCTTTACCCAGACTAGGTCAGGTCAGGTCAGTCGAATCAAACCGGGGTATGTGGGACCCACATGCTGGGTTGGTCGGCTCGGTCCGACCGGGTCACACCGGGCCCAGACGCAACCGGCCCATGTTTACTAAAACACTAATAACTTGAAAACAGAGTGTCTGGTTGACGATCTGTTTTCAGTGTTGGGACCCTCTTGATGAGGCAGATCTTTTGGTATTATCTAAAGATACTTTCATGAAAGTTGATATGCGTTGAATGGATTGAGGAGTGGTTCTACGAAGCGTGCTACATACAAAACCCTGCGGTTAGAAGAGACCTGAAGACTGCTGACAATTGACTCTATGTGACTCGACTATGGACTAGTGGGAAGCACATCTTTGTGACTTTGCAGTCCCACGGTGGGAGCGAGACTGTGTGAATCGGAAGACCAATGATATGTGATGGGGAGAAGTACCTCAGTTGACCAAGGTGGGAATCACCTCCTTGAGACTTTGTAGGCCTACGGTGCGAGCGAGACTATGTGACTCAACATACCTAAGTTATTCATTAGGGATGAGTATCACAACAGTCCAAGGTTAGTGGGAAGCGGCTGTTGTGTGACTCAGCAGGCCCATTGTACTCATATTAGAGGATTTCTCCATCAACTGAGGTGTTTGATGATATGACTGATGATTCTTGTATCACAACCCTAGAATATATCTGGAGTGAGTTGTCTTGTGCTTTGTGTTTGTGCTTTGTGCTCGTGCTTTGTACTCTTTCTTTGTGCTTGTTCTTTGTGCTTGTGCTTTGGGCTCTTACTTTGTGCTTATGATTCGTGCTTTTCTTTGAGGATTGCTTTATGGTATTTCCTTTGTGTTTCAGGGTTCCATACGGAGTATTTTGTTGCTCACCCCTGCACAGGTTTCTCCCACACGTGTTGTGTCTGGTGCAGATTATTTATGCTTCGACGGAGGACATGGTGGGATAAAAGAAGGTAGGGCCAGTAGGATCCGGCGGACATGACTTACTACTTTGTCTTCTAGTAGCTACACTACTCTTACCATCAAGTGGGGTTTTTTGCAGATGGATACCTGAGTTCCTTTGTAATTTTTTGTTTTTAGTTCTTTTGTTGGGTTTGTATTATAGCCCAATTGACATCAGTTGTACTTTTACTTAGCACTTGTTTCAGTATACTTGTTTTCCTCTTTCAGTTTCTGGGATGTTGTTGGGTGTGTGTGTGTGCGTATATGTACTCAAGAAAATGCCTCCCACTTATAGGTTGACACCTTCAGTGCTAGTCGCCAGCCACTGGCCTTTAAGAGGTGGGCTTATGGTAGTCACGACACAGGCCCCGAGGGATGGGTCATGACAACACAAATCTTAAATGAACTGCAATATACTATTGAAATGTTATTTTTAAATATGAGCTTTATAACATGGTCACTAGATTGGCGGGTATGAATTAGAGTGGTCACATTATGAAATATATTTAGTAAAGTATTCTTTATAAAAATATATTTAATAATTACAAGTAATTAAGAAATCAATTTTGAATGCTAAAAATAAAGCATATGATGTTATTAATAGTTAATGTTAAAATTAGTTATTTTTCTATAAAAGTTTAATTTCTTTATATTATATATGTTTCATTTAAAAGATAAATTTACTCTAATTTTGAGTAATAATTTTATTTAAAATTTATTTTTTATACATATAAACTAATTAATAATCTTTGATACATTGATCGTCAATTTTAAATAAATGATGGTAAAATCATTGGATTGTAAAAATAGATATTTTTCATAAAACCATTTTTAATTATGTGATGTATTTTTATCTTATTAAATCAAAGGAATTACAATTTCATTATTTTTTTTATGAAATTTATTCAATAAAATAAATTAAAAAACATCTAATGGTTGTTACTAGGTTATGAATGAGAATAAATTTGTTTATTCTTAAAAAATACATATTTTAAAAAATGGTTTTTACCCGTCTATGCACGGATATTAGAATTATTATCTACCTCATTTAGAAATTTAATTTGATAAAATAAAATTATTTTTTATTTCATCATATCAAAACTATCTTAGGGTGAATTTTTCAACTTTTTAGAAATAGTTTATTTTTGGGTGAATAGTAAAAAAATACCGAGTTTACAAATAATGTCACTTTTTTACATTAAAATGATATAATAATGAATTTAATGATTATGAAACCTTTTTACATACCAAATATATTATTTGTAATTAATAAAATTCATTTAAAAATATAAATCTAAACATAGAAATCTATGTTTAACATTATTTAAATATAAGAAATTTTTTAATTCAAATAAAAACTAATTTTTATTCTTCTATTTTAATCAAGTATTCACAAGGTTCGTTTAAGTTATTATTTTATTTTAAAGTAAAATAAGTATAGTGTGATTTAAAATAATCCAATTAATTCAATTTTAATCAATATCATACATGATTTTTCTATAAAATTATTTTTATACTTAAAAAACATTTTCCTAAAAACGGGTTTTCATTGCACTTTATCGACTTATATTAAAAGTAATTTCTACCAATTATATGAATTGAATCTTGTAAATTTGATTTCATAATTTTAATCAGAATAATTAATATTATTTAATGATATAACTCAATTTTTGATCATAATGAATTGTACTCATGGTGAAAACATACCACTATAATAAGGGATAAAAAGGATTGATGAGGGGCTTAAAAAAAGAGATAAGAGTTAAAATAGATTAAAACCTTTTATAAATTCTATTTTTTTAATTTTTTGACACAATATTATCCAATATTTAAAATTTATCACATTTTCATCCACTTTACTAAGAGGGAGACTTTAATATATTTTAATGTACTTAATATTTATATGTTTTCCAGTCGCCTCACTTATAAAAGGGAACTTCCTCTACTCTCTTACCAACCTTCTTAAGGAACATAGCTAAAAAAACCAACCTAAATACCTTCAGAACATTAATTTTATCAACATAGATGTTTTTTCATACTCAGAATACCACTTCATGAGGGATTAAGGTATAAACTGAAGGAGGCTAACAAAAAAGTGGTATATGTTCTTACAGAGCCTTTTTAAGTTTCCTTATTTCTAAAACTCTTAAAAATATTCAATAAACAAATTAAAATAATCACATAACTTTATTTTACATACTTATATGTTATTATTTTAATGGTTCATCCATTTTATATCTCTTTTCTATCCTATAGAAAATAAAAAATTGTTCATGTGTATGTGTGGACTGCCATCTCTATGAAGGGATGTGCATCATTTTTCATCACCAGCTCACATGGACGGTAAAAAATATGAAATTAATGAATATATATGAAATATATTAGATAATTATGATTTTAAAAATATAATATATCATCTACTTTATAACTTTCCCAACTATTGGAAAATTATAACATTGCTAGTGCATACATGTGGATGACCACCTTCACACTGCGATGTGATTCATTATTAAATTTATGACTTAAATGGTTTATTATAAGGATATATTTAATGAATATATATGTTATTTGTTATATATTTATGGTTAAGGAATGATTAATCATTATATACTTTATTTCTTTTCCAACCTTTAGGAATATGAAAATGCAATCATGCGTATGTGCGGACTACTGCCTCTATGAACAACATATTTTATTCTTCTATTACCACATTTCATGGTTGATTATAAAATGATTATAATGAATAAAAATTATATTCAATATTTTATCAACAAACTATTTTATAACACCTTTAACCATGATCATTATACTGATTTTATTTTGGATGTATTGACTGAAGAACCTTTCGTGGTCGATGTAAGCAAGAACAATTCAATGAATTGATGTAAAATGATTATTAAAGGAAACAATTAAATGTAATTTAGAATAAAATTTTCTTAATAATGTATTTATTAAATTTTAATTTATTATTTGGGAGGATATAATGTTTCCGATCATGCGGGAATCCAAGTCAATGGTTTTTTGTCTCAATTACAGTCCATTGAGAATTATTTTATATTATGAATATAATTTCAATTAAATGGTGTATATACTTCCCACTTGATATATTTTATCATTAAATAATATTTATTCATGTAATTTAAAGTTTCAATTTAGGTTTTATCTTTTAACGGGGTTCGACTCAAAAGTTATTAAATCCCTAAAGGTTTATTTTACAATCTCACTCGTATTCAATATTTCTTAGGTTTAAAATTATGATGGAAGAATTATATGTTATTTATATTATCAAACCCCATATATTTTCTAATCTTCTAGTTATTTCAGTGGTTTCAATATTTTTATCCAAATTTTTCATCTCATTGGTACACAAAGAAAAAATTAATGTTTTTAAAAATAACCAACCTTGCTTCTATTTTTTGGACATTAATCAATTTTTTATATCCACATTCTTCAATTTTTCATGGAATTTTTATCTAATTTTAAATTATTGATTAGGATATTTGTATACTACCTTTTTCTTTATTTATAAGTGTTTAAAAGGAATAATTTCAAAAAAAATTAACAAGTCCTCTTTGAATTTCAATAAAAGTGTCAAAGGAATGTTTTTTAACATATACAATGTGAACAAATTTTCCATCCACCAAGAAAGTTATTAGATATTTAGATTCCCACAAAAATTTCTGTCATTTTTTATAGAAAATAATTTTTTCAATTATTCTGTGAAATTTTATTTTTTTATATTAAAATAAAAAATCATTATTTTCTGAAATGTTTAAAATAATTTTGAAAATATTTATAACATCATTTCTAAAAAAAAGCTAAATAAATTTATGGAATGTTTTTTTATATTTTTATTCCATTTTCCTCTATAAATCTCAAAATAATTTCATTTTTTGTTCTTTATTTATAATGATTTGATGGTATTCTATTATCCTTTACTATTTTTGGATTATACCATTTTTATTATTAAATTTATTATGATCATGTTATATATCAATCTCCATTATTAATTGAACATTATTTTTCTCCTTCATGTCTACATTTTATATATAATGGATGCATTTAGTATCATTTATATTAATTATATATGGTATAAAACTTATATAATTTCAGTATGTGGTGTTATGGGATGGAATATTATTGATAATGTTATTTAATTTATTAGGGAAATATTAATGTTATATATTCTTGATAAAACATGGATATTTATTTATTTGTAAGGATCATTGATTATATATTATATTTTTGATTCAATATATGAGGATTGAATTGGAAATATATAGGAGATATGTGGGCCCAGATATAAATAGCCACTTGATGCATCAGTATATCTCATGAGACAAAAAAGGTTGCCACATTATAAGGGATATTGGTGTGTACCTACCAATATAATGAAAGTGTATTGACCAAGTCCTTGATTGTAATATTTATGATTTATTAGTCAAGGTTCTGACAGTAATATCATGAATTCTTGACATTATTCATTTCCTTCAATAATAATTTTTTTATTATTATCCATGTTATTTTTTTATTTTCTATGGATGTATATTAAAGATCAAGTTATTGATTAAATAGAATATGAATTGATTATTTACTATATCATATTGTTTATTCGTTATGTATTTAAGATAGATATTGTTCTACACTTTCCCTTACTGAGAATATGACTTCAATTTTTGTTATGATTTGCATTCCCCTATATATGAATAAGAAATCATTGAATGGTTTTCAAGTTTTCAAGAAGGATTTTTTCATCCTATTTTTTATCACCTAATGTAATATGAAATGCATGTATCTATCTAGTTTTCCAAAGATTCCAAACCGATTGATCCATCATGGTGTGATCCCTTGTATATTGTACCAATGTAATAATGTTAACATTGGCTCTAGAAAACCAGAGTTTTGGGTTTCTATAGTATAAAACCAACACCACAACCCATGTAGAAATGGTTACAATAAACATAGACCTAAACACATTAAATTTGTATTTGTCTAACCTGAGTTAGATATTATGAAAAACATAAGAAATGCATGAGTTCAAATATTCTAAATAGTCCAACGAGTGAGTTAATTTATTGATTTCATTATTTTTCTTCTCAATCCAACTCATCTATGTAGACTTTTTAGATAACATAAAAAATCCCTTCAACCACTATTTTAATGGAAGTTAATGTATTTTATTCATTATGATCTATTTCCCATGTTTCAACACCCTAAAACTATCAATTTGATGACTTTGATTTAACTCATCTCCATTCACCTAGATGAAATATATAAAATACAAGAATCATGCTGGATATTCCATTTTGTAAATAAAATATGGTTATTAAGATACAAATATATTTTATTATAGTCAAAACCATCATTCATGATCAACATCTGGGCATGGTGGTATCATTAAAAATATTCACCCCAATGATAAGGAAATTTTTCAATAACACCAACACCATTTAAAATGATGTGTCTCTCCACAGATTTAATGCCTTATAGAGTGAGAAATCTTGAATAAACATTAATCTAATGAAGGTTAGGATTTAGTACTACAATATAGTATATGAATCACAAAATTTTCTAATGAACATCAATGTTTCTTCATCATTTCATGAGTGAAGATTACTCCCCTTGTATAATCTTTCATGATGTTACTTTTATTAGTTGTAAACTCACATACCATATAATTGAGAATTACATTTATCTGATCAATAAATTCCACATCAATTCCCTTATAAATGTATTCTACTCAATGAAAAAAGAAATAATCTTCCCTATGATGATTTCAATTAGTAAAAATTTTCAAAAAAAAAATTCAAAAAGAATTGCTTTCTGATATTATCCTACTTTAAATAATATTTTATTCAAAGTTTTTTTTATAGTAAACTAATATAATCATTTATAAATTCTCTAGTGAAAGAAATATACTATATAATCCACTCGAAATATTCTCTATAAATTATATTTATTAAGATCAATCATACTCATATCCATATTGGTGCATACATAATACAAAATGTTTGACATATAGGAAAAATAAATATAAAATTGAGAGTGTAATCAATTAAATGAACTGAATATTTGTATAAATGATAATGTTAATAATTGTTAAAAAGTTATAAAACTCAAAAAAGAAATATTCAATCATAAATGAGAAAAAAATAGTTATGTAAAATGAAAAAAAAATTAATAGGTTCATATATTTTATTAATCTAATAATTTTCAATAATAATATTATTAAAAAATATTTAAATATAATTTTATAAAATGTGTGTTTTGTATTAAAAAATAAAAATAACCACATTTTACTTTAAAAAATAACAATTTAATAATATATATATATATATATTATATTTTTTTATTTAAAAAATTATTATAAAACATTAACAATAAATAGTTTAAATCATAAAAACATATCAAATCAATAATAATTCTTCAAATTTAAAATTCAATCACTATTACTTCAATGGTATAAATAATAATTGAGATAACCCATCCATAAATACATACGTATTATATAATTTCCATATGATTATCTATTACAATTAACAATAAATCACTCCCCCAAATCCTATAGGTTTTGTGTCTTTAGATATTAGACTCGTAACCATCTTATTTTACAGAAATTCTTCAATGCATCCCATAAAAAAATTCCACACATGATACACTTCTAGATATATACTTCACAATACTCTTCCTCATATCCTAGTGAATGGATACATGAGAAGATTTTATGGTTGGTAAGGTGTAAATCATTAGAGATAAGAATTGAGACAACATAAGCTACCATAATAAAGATAATAAGTGAGAATATGATTCCCATGTGGGTATGATAATATAATCAAGGTATATGGACATAACATAAGGAAATAATATCAAATAAAACATGTATCATGTATCATGACTTAAGTATTTTTTTCATAACATAACAAATGAATTATAGGAATATGGAATGAAATATAAATGTGGCACCTGAATAAGAATATAAAATCATATCTTTTTTTTGAGATTCACTACCAAGAACATCATCACATAGCGGATTCACATGTAATATAAAATAATTGACTTTGATAACCTATTATTTCATATAACATAACATTTCATGAGATATAAATATTTACACAATGCATTGGAGGGCCACATAATTCTATTCCCACCCATTAAATGATGATAATCTAGACATATGTGTTCTATGAACATAAAATCATTCATTAATCCATTATATCATAATTGAACTATGATAATTAAATGGGTTTCATAAAAATATTTGCAAGACAATAAGTCATCCAAAGAAAGAATGGAGATGATTTAATTATAACATACCCCAAGTAAAATATAAGAAATATTAAAGGATATTGACATGTGAGATGACCGGTGGATATAATGAAATGTCTAAGTGGGGGTGAATCAAGTTTGGGAAAAAATTTATCAAAAACAATTCTTATTTTGTAATATTAAACCCCTTTTGGGTTTTAACCCATATAAACTATTAAAATTTAAATGGATCTCTTTATATTTTACCCTTCCATCAACCTATATCAATTTTGATACTCAAATTAAAAATAGAAGAGGTATTTTTACACGGTTCAACACGGTGGGGATGATCATGAAACATTCTTCACACAATATTACAGTAGTGTAGTCACCATATTACACAGGATACTCCGTCATCTACTGTGGGTTCTTTATAATTGCATCCCATAAATTCCTATTCATCTTACACCATCTAAAGTATATCTAAATAATATTTCTAAGGATTTATTCAAATCCAAAAATGATAAATTTTTTCCTTAATTTAGAGGAATTCAACTTCTTTAATGTCTTCCAATATAAATCATGTAACTCAGCCTTTGAAATTGTCCATAGATTTTAGTTCTTGATAGAATCTATTTTTATAAATTCAATAAAAAATCTTTCTTATTTATTTACTATAAAGTTCCATAGGCTCAACACACTCACTCCATATTCTTCTTTACTATAGGTTACAGTGGATTATCCTTCTTCTTCTTCTTCTTCAGGAGCTACAATTCTCTCAGCTTCCTATAGCTCTCACTCTCATACTACCACAACACCTATGAATGCGTCTTTTTATTTTCTTATATTCTTGATCTCCACAAAATCACATGAATAGGCAAATAAATTTAATTCATTATTATTTTTTCAAAAATCATAAATGGTATTTTGTGTATAAAAAAATGGATGTCAGTGTAAAATCACCATAGAAAATACCCATATTTGGTTCTAATGACTTCCCATGCACTGATTTTTTAATTCAAATAGTATTCCAAAGAACCCATCATTAAATATTACTTAATTTTGGAACTAAATTGAATATAATATGTCATGAACCAGCCCGGAAATCCAAATCATGTATGTTCTACCAGTCAGTATCTTTTTTCCCTCGTTGTTATATACGAGAGTTATATAATGTCTTCCTTTTTGTCTGCTGATGTTGTGTAACATCATACCTCCGAGAAGACATGTGAATCGGATCTAAGAAGTGGATACTATTGAACATCTATGAGCAAATCCTCTAGTGGAACCGAGCCTAGTTGAGGTGATTGTGTGCACTGTCCAAGCTCTGGGATAGGCACCACCTCTAAATCCCCTTTTAGGCTCTAGCTGTGGAACCTAGGGGGTGCTCATCGAAATTTTTTATGAAGAGTTCTTTTACCAGAAACTACCGGTTTTCAAAGGCTCCACTGATCCTCAACATGCTAAGGAATGGTTTGGCGGGATAGAACTTCTATTTTTGTTCTTGTAGACACCGGACGGGATCAAGGTGAAATGTGCCACCTTTTGTATTGGAGGGACCAGGAAGAAGATGGTAGGACACGATAGTGACGACAAAGAAACATGAGGGCTTAGATTGGAAGGACACCAAGGATCTTTTCACCAAATAGTTCTATCTAGAGCCAATGGTGTTGGCCAAATCCATGGAGTTTTTCAAGCATGAGCAGACTAAAAGAACTGTGGCTCCTATAGATGTTTGGGGGACTTGTAGAAGTTAATCCACATCTTTCCCACTCCACGCAGCAGTACAAGATCATCAAAAACTGCGGGGCAATCAAATGCTTCATGTACAAAAGTGTTCCAGCCACAGGCATCCAGAACGAAGCTTCTTCACGCAGTGAAAGAGTCTCTAGAGGAAGCTACTACATGTCCAATGACCATAATAGGTATCATTACTATAGATTCGTCTTTAGTGAATGCACTTTTGATACCAGTGGATCTTACTTGTTTATTTCAACTAATATCCTTAATATTCTTAATCTTCCTATGGAGCTTTTATCTTGTGCAATGGATATTACTACACCCCTTGGTGCAAAGAGAGAGCATGGTCTCTATAGTCCTGATTGTGTCTTCTCCCTATCAAATGTTGAGTTTTCTTGGAGTTTTCTCATACTCGACATAGAACCTCATGACGTCAAATTCAATATGGATTGGATTATTTTCAATAAAGCCCGGATTGATTGTTATCTCAGACAGTTCTACCATAATACACCCAGTGGTGTGCCTCTTGTCTTTTAAGGAGAATGAGACCTAAGGTCGAGAAAAGTTAGAACTTATTTAGAGTTGGGGAATGTGATATCAATGTTTACTTTTGATATCGAGGGAGATTCTACTGGGGGTGATGTTCCTCCAGTTGTCGTTGAGTTTCCCATTCTGTTTCCTTCTATTTTTTTGGTTTACCACAAGTAAGAGAGGTTGAGTTTTCTATTGACTTGATGTCGGTACTCAACCAGTTTCTTTTCCGTCTTACAAAATGGCTCCAACTGAACTGAAGGAATTCATGTTCTAGTTGGATGATCTTCTTGAGAAAGCCTTTATTCACCAAAGTGTGTCACCTTGGGCGGCATCGGTTCTCTCCACCAAGAAAGCTAATGGTTCCCTTACATCTTTTCTTTTCGAGATGATTCTTCAGGTACAAAAAGTTGTTGACGAATTTCGTAAGCACTAGAGACTTTCTTTATGGTGGGGAGAGTGATGCCCAGTGGTTGTTTTTTAAAGACAGTGTTCTGTGTTATCAGAACTGTTATGTTGCACTGTTAGCAACAAGGCTATAATAGAGTTTTTTTTACCAATGGGTTGTGCAACTAGGAAGCACTATGACATTCTACAGCTTGAAGCAGCAGTTTTGGTGACCATGTTTTCTTAAAGGTTTCACCCCAGTTGGGTCATCGACGGCTTGGGAGGCAAGGGAAGCTTGCTCCTTGTTTTGTGGGATCTTTTGAGGTTGTTGATTAAGTGGAGAAAATTTGTTTACCATTTAGCACTACCACCGCAACTAACGTCGATACATAATGTGTTTCATGTATCTCAGCTTCGAAAGTATTTGTCTGACTCATCTCATGTTCTGAGTTGGCGTGATCTTGAAGTGGAACCTGATTTATCTCTGACTGTAGGGCCAGTCAGGGTTGTTGATTCTGAGACCAAGGGATTTCGTGGCAGGACGATACCTCTAGTCCGTGTTCTATGGCAGCATGGTTTTGATTCTCATGTTATGTGGGAAAGGGAGGCACTGATAAGAGAGGAGTGACCTCATTTATTTGACACGGAGGATTCTTCATAGGCTTTCTGGGGACAGAAAGTTCCTATGGTGGGGTGGTTGTAACATCCCGTTACTGTTTCAGGTATTCTTAATCCTTCTTAGGTTAATTTATTATTATGTAAATTAGAAAAAAAATATTTTATCAGTAAAAAAAAATTGTTTGTGTTAAAACACATCGCTGAATGGTAAAACGCCCAATTAATGCTCAGTGATTTTCAATATTTTCTAAGTTAATCACTGTGTAAGTATGAGTTTTTGAGGTCTGAAAAGTCTCAAAGAGGACGGAATGAATATATTCAATATATTATTTTAAGCATGAGCAATTTATTCAAAATAATTGAATAACTCCAAAACGGTCTGTCATATGAGAAATTTGAGACCACGATTATGTCCGAAATATAGTGTTTACCCTAGGAGGGGTATAACATTCAAAGACACCGGACATTTAGATGTCTCGCTCGTGAGATAAAGTTTTTTTAAATAATATTTAATATATTATTTATTAGAAAATAAATATCTCCCAAACGGTGCATCGTATGGAAAATCTGAGACCACCGATGGGTCCGGAATGAGGGGTTTACCCTAAACAAGGTATAACTTTTGTTCGCATCGGGTGTTTGGATGCCTCGCTCGCAAGAATACAAATTTTTATATTAATTAAATAATTATTCCGGGTTTTAATTAAAAAATCACTAATATCTCTCAAACCGATCATCGTTTGAGAAATCCGAGACCACCGTTGGGTCCGAAACGGGGTGTTTACCTTAGTCGGGGTATTAATTTCATTCGCAACGGATGTTTGTTGTCATTTAATTTTTATATCAAATATTTAAAATATTAATTATATAAAAACTGGATTTACTATTCATCTTCCCTGTCAACGTTTTTCCACAATTTTTAACGCCCAAAGGTTTTAAAACCTTCATTTATAACCCGTTTTGATCGTTTTAAATTAAACACGTATTAATGGACTGATTTAAAACACTCCTTTGGAGATTAAACACAAAATAATCTAGTGTTCATAAATTGGGATGAAAACGGATGGGTGCTGGTTTTTCTATTAGTCGAACAACCAAGTTTCAATCATGATATGAGTTTTTCTTAATCCAAGTGTTCTTAAACTTCTATGCGCACAATCAGAGAGGTATTAGTGATCTTGATCAGCGTTGGCGTGAAAAGTTAAGTTTCTCTCCTCATTCTGCTTGTGCGCAACATCCAGGTTTCTTATTATTATTTTTATTTTGTTCTTTTTCTTCTCTCTTTTCACAATTCACGATTTAAGAAAAAAAAACAAATGATTCTAAGTAAAAATGATAATTCAAAAAAATTAGCATATGATAATGTTAATTGCATTATCAAAAGATAATCATAAAATAAATTATCAAACGACTTTTATCAAAGATTATCAAAGGGGATTTGTTTTAAAAAAAACATTATCTTGGATAATTTTATTCAATTTAACAAAAGATAATTGTCAAAGGTTAATTTCCTCAAATTATCAATGATATTAGATTATCAAATAATAATTTTAAATAAAATTATCAAAGGATAACACATAAAAATTATTATCCAAAGATAATTGTGGGGTATTATTAAAGTTAATTGTAAGGTTTTATAAAGCAATTTTTTCTAGAGATTCTCATGGATAGTTGTAAAGATTAATAACACGATAATTACATATGACTGTCAAAAGATATTTTAATGAGTTTATCGAAGAACGTGGTATAAAAATTATCAAGTGATAATAACTTCAATTTGTCAATGAATAATTTTGAGATTATCAAAGGTTAATTATTAATATTATTAAATTGATAATTGTGAGTTTATCAAAGATAATTATTCTGAGGGTAATCGTAAGCGCATGAGCTGATATAATGATAAACTAATTTTTTTTCCATGAAATATAAATATTATCGCATGCAATAATTTATATATTTTGAAACTTATCCTGGTGAGATAAATTATCATCGCATGTGATATTTTAAAACGATAATTCAGAAATTATCCAGGAGAGAGAAAATATCATCGCATGTGATATTTTATTTTCTTTGTGATATAAATTAGTGGGTTTGGTTCTAGGAACCCTTGACGGAGGTCAAGTTTTGGTGTGTCGACGCTTATGGTAATAAGGCCCTGAGGAGGTGTATTGAACCATACATGGTGGTTTGTCTTTGTTTTTGTCATCATCGACCTTGAGGTAGGTGGTTCCATTCTAATTAGCCAAATTGATTATCCTTGTATTGCTTGATTTATTTCAATTGTTGATTTAAATTCAATTGCTCAAATTCGCTTTCAATTAAATTGATAAAAACTCGATTCCAGTGAATCGAGATATTTGAAACGGTTTTGGCATGAAAATTTGGAAAACCCCCAATTCTATTGAATTGGGTGTGTTTATGGAAATTGAGTGATTTAAATTGTTTAATTTAAATTGTGGATTTGATGGAAATGATTTCAATTAAATTGTTGAATTTAATTATGGAAATAAATTGTGTAATGATGAAATTGGTTTTGAATGGATTTCAAACTCATGAAAATGGCTTAAAATGATTTGATAGAAACCCAATGGTTTTATCTTGTGAAAAGGCATGTTTTGAATAAAACCTGTTTTGGTTTTAAATAGATAGAAATTGGAACTTTTGGAATGGAAGAATGTGAATGATCGTATTTTTAAGCAGTCTTAAAATAGTTCACCCATCATGTAAGAGCACATGCAAGCCTTAGGTAGTTTGTAAGTTATTTGGATACACTCTACGCTAGGACAACATTCTAAAACATACTTGCGGCAAGTCACATCCCCGATGGGTTGGTGACGAGTCTCCTTTGGCCAGTGTCATAGGGACATGTGTATACACATTTTGCTGAGTTCACATAGAGAGTGCGGAATCCTATAACTGGTTAATACTATCGTACCTTTTGGCAGATGACCATGTTGCTCCCCTTGTTTATTTATATTTGAGATATAAATGTATTCCAATGATTTTGAACTGCTTTACATGTCTGCTAAATTTATATAAAATGTTTTATATAAATGTTTTATTTAAGCCATTGTTTTAGAAATATTCCATCATTTGTAAAATCCTTACTTAAAATATTTATTTCCATCATTTGAAAATGTATAGCATGTTTTGTTTAAATATGTTTTTGAATTGTGAAACCTGTTTATTTCAAAATTGATAGCTTTTATTTGGATAATCTATATTTGAAATCTTTTATGGAATCTTTGGTGGTATCCTACTGGGCTTAGGCTCACACCCTACTTTTGCCTTCGGGTGTTTGTAGACTTTCTTCTTCCAGGTTCGAGCGAAGGGAAAAGATCTCTTGGAGGTGGATCCAACTGTTGATCTTTGGTCTTGGTGAGTTGTGTCCTCAGGGACCTTGGGGCTGTTTTCCCCATTTTTAGTACTTGGGTTGTAGTACTTTGGGATTTTTATGCCTTTTTGTATTCTGGTACATTACTCTCAGTGGAGTTTACTTTTTGTTATGCATACTGTTTGTTTACTCTTGCTTCCGCATTCTTGTGGAAAAATCGTTCTCACTTGTATGTTGTACGATGCCAGGTGCTTGTCGCCGACCCGTGGGGATCAGGAACGCCCTTCGGGTTATGTCAGGGCCGGCTCGGTTATCGGGTTACCAGGGTACCTGGGCTAGTTCGTGACATAATATCCCTTCATTCTTATCCAGGACCATATTCTTCTTATTTCTTTTCTCAAAAATATCTCCACTAAATCCAAACATTATAGAACTCCACTATTGTATGAAAAGTATATAGGAAACTTATTTTTAGCATGAAACTAATCTTGTAGCATGAGATCTTTCATAAACACAGTAAATTCTTTAGGATCAAATCCATATATATAAGTAGAGTATTAGCTACAAACTCATCTCATCAAGTTTCAATCATTAAAATATAAGACTTCATGAACAACTCAATATTTTATGTAACTTCATCTATATTAGTCTCGAAAACCAGATAGTTACATTTTCTTCATTAAATAATACATGTAATGAAACTCCTCTATTAATGTTTCTCAAAACAAGATCGAATCATGGATTGAATACTTTTCTTGATGTTTTTATCACTTAGTAATAGCATCAACATCATCTGATTTTCACTTTTCATAGAATTAACAAAATTCATAAACTCCATTTTTAAATTTAATTTGATCATCCCTTTCCATGGATTAAGATAAACTTATATTTATTCTCAAGCATGGATAATGAACCATTTTAAGGATTTTTTATGTTTATAACTCGATCATTCAACCTTTTCATTATCCTTAATCAACGTCATCTTCATTTGATTTAAAATATCAAAAGTAAATTTTTATTTTAGGAACAAATTCAATTTTTTTTTAAGTGTTGAAGTCTTACATAGGGGACTTTATAGACTTATGTTCAGAAAAATTTACTTCTCAGAGACTTATAATGAGTGAAAAAGTGTTATGATTAGTTGTAGAAGACTTATGGCCTTGCATTTTTCAATTTTTAGCAGACTTCAAAGCTGTATGGTGGGATTTGAAGCCATACAATGAAGCTTTATGACCAGAAAACACATAATATCGATAGAGTAACATGATCAATCTAAAATAATTAAAATCACACCAAATAATTAGATAAAGTGACCAAAATTTTATGTTATTAATCAAATATTTTCACATGGTAGAAAATTTCTTACATTCCAGACTTCCCTATTTTTTCACTAACTCTAATATCCTAATTTCAGAAGATGGCTTCAAACAAATTTTTTATAACAACAGATCTTCTCAAAACTTATTCAAATTTTCTTGAGGCTTCTTCCAATGAATGTTATAATTATTAAAACAATTCCAAACACCTTTAACAAAATTTTAATGTGTTTCAAAAAATAGAATACTCAAAATAGAGTACTTCTATGAATATATATGCTTGTTCAGGTGCAGATCTTGCTCAATCAATCTTGATACATCTCTATTGTTTGTACCAAAGGGTAGTAGAAACCCAAAGGGGTGGGGGAATCAAGGTATGGATACTTTTCAAAGATAATTTTTCCAATGGATCTTGACCCCATAATTATGAGGGTCAATTACTCATCTCTTTAGTGTTTTTGTTGTTCCAATTACCTAACCAGACTTTGTATATCAATTTTCATTTTGATTATCTTTTTCAACTTTATCTGATTATTATTTATCGTAAATAAATAAAAATTTTAATATGGAAAAATTATTTATTACTTTCTTCAACAAAATGGGATAGTCGATGGATAATGCCACCAACATTGTGTCGGTACTCCAAAACCACTAAACTCACTACTTGTTTCCTTAGGCTAGACCACTCCTTCCTAGGCTCAACACCTTACAATGGTTTTTTATATATGAACTATCTTCCAATAATCACTTCCCTATTTTTCTCATAGATTTATAAGGAACAACGTTGTCACATAGGAAAAAAAATATTATCACTTATTATATGACTGTTTCACCGAATATAGATTGGTACCCTTTGAATCTCTAATTTCTCCTGCATAGTTTTTTTATGAATATTGCATTATTTATCTTCTTTTCATTAAAGATATTGGAATATTCTCCTCAGATTAGCGTGTTCTCCAAGAGATTCCAAATCCTCCTCCTTTTAGATTGATTCTGGAATTTCTTTTACTTGCTGGAATGAAGAAACTCATTTTTTCATTTACTACCTCATATTTAATAGTGAATAAAATCTTTACTTTCATGTAGTAAAAACCTCCTTCAACATGAATCATTTATTTAGAAATTTTATGGTCAAAATCATCCTCTACCTACTATATACATATTTCACAATAGATCTCTCTTTTATTCAACTGAAAAAATTATTAAATGGTGTTGATCAGCTATCCTTATATTTATGGAATGAAAATTTTTTCAATGTAATTCTGTGGATAAAATCCCCTCACTATATTTCTTTTTATATTGGATCAAATAGTATAGATAATTCTCTTATTTTACTTAGGCTCTCATATTCTTCTTATAGGCATGCCTCATTGTAATATGTACCCTTCAATATTTTTAAATATGGAATTCCCTTTATATATTTCTTCCAATAAAGTATCATATTTGAAAAAATGAAACCCCTAAGACACTCTCCCTTTAAAACCTAGATCATTACTATATATAAATATTTTCATATCTATAAATATGGACTCCTACAAGTCTCATTTTCACCTTTTTTTATTAATAATCCTTTCCATAATACAATTTATTGAGATCTCGGTATCAATAGAATAAAGAAAGACTCCATGATTTTTTCTAATTTTTTAAAAAATTTCTCCATCAACTTATCATACATATTGTTATTTTAAATTTTATCCAATACTTGTCTATTATTATTCCCAAAATATTACATCATCAAAATTTATGTTCATCTAGTTTTGGAAACATCAGTTGTAGCTTAGTCGATCCCCATGCAGCCCATATAAATCGACCATGTCATTTTATTCAAATTATTTCATGATACATAGATCCACCATATCACTACACCAAGTGAAATAGAATAGTGAGATTTCCATGATCAATTCTAGTTTCCATCAAGATTCTGTAATGCGATGATGTGATTATGAGAGGGTTCTGGTTCAAGTCTTGGTGGCAAGTTCGTGCATGTAGGAACTCGTGATTGAGAGGTTGAAGATGATATGGACATAATCATTTCATTCAAAGGTCACACATGTAAGAGATTTTAGACGAAGGATGATCATTGTCATAGTAATCCTAAATCCCACATCAGATTTCTATTTGGACGGGAAACACATAATAATACACTGTGTTTCTTAGTATCTCATTCAAGTTGGAATGGTGTAAGTGTTCACCAACTTCTTCCCATGATTACCACATGTGAGAGGCTAACCACTTATTTTCCCATTTGCAACGACGTGTTCTCTAATAGCTACCCTTACACACACATGTTCCTTTACATAGGGTTTCTCACATGCACTTACCTCTCTATGCTACCCACTAGGAAAAGTGGTTCCTTTAATCATGGCCACCAGATTTTATGGAGGATACTCAGGTGGTGTGTTTGATTGGATATCCAATTTGTTTTTGATAAATCGTATCCCCTCTACACATGGCCAATAATGGTCACCATCATATAATTACTCTAATACAAGGCATAACCAAATTCCCTTCAACACAATTCCACCTGATAGAACTTAAGGTAGCACCTCCACATAAATATATATTTTACTTCATAAATAACATCAACATTAATTCTTCTAGCTTCAATGCCATCAAATCCAATCATTTTGTTATAAAAAAATATTTGCGTCATATATTTTCAAAAATTCTACTTCAATCTCACAGGTGTTCAACAACCCCTCCCATATAATTAGATGAAAACAACCTCTTAAATCCAACTTCATTCTCACACTCCCCCTTATTATTAATGAATGAAAAGAGATTAGTGTATGTGATTATAATCCCCATGGACTTCTAAATTGCATAGGAAAATCAACATTGATGATTTAAATTTCTCCCATATATTAATATAATCTTTTCCTAATTCCTTAATACCGACTATCAAAATTTTCTGATTGAGTTTAAAAAACTAAAATCCTGAAATTATCAAGATTTTTAAACAATTTTTTTAACAATGGAATCACCAATGACAAGAGAAATTTGTTGGAAATATTTACCACTTAGCACATGATATGTCAACCACTTCTCTAAGATAATTTTTCTGAGGATCTATGTTGGAAACAAGGGTCTTAAATAACACCAACAAGGATATACATTTAACTCACTTATTCCAATAAATTAATATCATCCTTTTCATCCCATTTTTTTAACACACCCTATTATCCAAACTCATACAGAACTATTATCACATAAACATTAAATCATGAGGAGTAAATGACATACCAATTTCCGCATTAGTTTTGTCACTTCTTAACACCAAAAAATAATTCCTTTTTATTTTTATGTCTTTATATTACATTATATGATCCTTCAAATGTGAATGTGGCTAAAAATCCATTAGAATGTATTCTAAAACACCTCCCCCCCCCTTAACTTCTGAAATATATTCTTGAATCATACATCATTATAATGGACTCTCTTTATTTAGAAACACTCCTTGATTTTCACCATTAATTACCCCATTATTTCAATTTTCTCATGTTTTCCACATGTGTCTTCAAGGTCTGTCTGAACTTGTGAGGGCATGAAATTACCAAGAAACTTCTAAAAATCGGTTGACAGTATTCGGAAGTGCCAAGACTTGTCTTTGATACCTGTTTCACAAAAATTCAAATCAGGACACACTTATTTTTATCAAAAGAACATGTAAAACCATATTTAGCTTTCTCAATATGTCCTTCTACTTTAGTTGGAAAATTCTACTAAAAATATAACTTTTGTGACTTCAAATCCAATTCCCCAATGATTATAGTATTGTGTATTTGAAATATTTTTCATTTTGGGGGACATAATTTGTCGAGTTGTTCCTTTTTATTCAAAATCATTAGATAAATTAAATGATTACAAAATTGATAAAATATATTAGGATATGGATAGATATACTCATGATCCATCCTTTATTCAGACTCAATCAACTTCTCCTCTCTTAGTGGACTGATTCCACTAAACATGTGAGCTTTATACACTCATTTAATAACAGATTAATCATAGCAAAACATATTACCTAATATATATCCTCTAGTAATAGATTGAATTTAAATTAGTCCTTTCATTATCAAATTCAACATGATAAATTAAATCTTACATGTAGCTTCTTGTTTGACACCCAACTAAACTAGAAATAATTGAACCACTAATTTCTTCATGTAATTTATAGCTAAATATCAAATATGATTCCAAATTTATTTCACGTATTTTTTAGGACACATACCCAATAGATTTTGTCCCCTCATAGTCATTCACATCATTAAATAAGTTTGGATCATTTAAAGCTCAAGATGATAGGGTTACCTTCTGTATTCCTTAAGTTGAGGAGGATGGTGAGTCAACAAGAGCCACCACTTTCTCTTTAACTTTAACATTAGATTTCACCTTTAGGTATGAAATTTTTTTAATAGAATCTGATTTCTTTTCCACTCCGTTAGGATTGTTCTCTTCTACAAAACCTCAGTCAAAGTCTTCTCCTCCTTGGGAAATTTTTCCAACAAAGATTTAAAATTGAAAAAAAAATGTTGAATTTTATTTTTACTACCCAACTTTCTATTTTTCCAATCCATACAAGGTTAATTTATTTTCTCAGTATATACCTTTCATTGTTACGTATCCTTAATAAAAAAAATCTATAGAATTAGGGTTATGTGATATCTTTCTCTCTTTCCTCAAACATTTATCTTATTTCTATAAGAGTAATATGATTCATAAAAATATTTATAACACCTTTATAGATTTATTCAATCATTAGTGAACTCTTTTGTGTCTTCTAAAATCTATTTCTCAATGTGAAAGATTTATCCATCCAACGGCCCGAAAGCCTTAAATTTTTTATTTTTTTTATTATAAAGATAGACCCCCTTTTAAGGGAATAACGGGGAACCCAGACTCCAAGGACATAGGACATACACAACTCGAAGGTAAAGAGTAAAACTAGACTAATAATATAGTGTTTCCCCCTCCCAGCATTTGATCATGATGAAGCATCCACCGTTGCAAGGAAATTCAGCAAACAAGTGTCCTGTGTCAAAGCACAGGCCCGATTCAATGGAAAACTCCATACCCTCTCAAACAACCAAATCCAAAAAAAAAACTCTGCAATGAGAAACGGTCACCTCTGAATCCTCCTCTGGAGCCAATTCCATAAAATCAAGTCTAGTTGTACTGACCACCTTCAGAACAAACCATGAAAAGGCAACACTCGCACCACCTGAAAATCAACAAAATCCATCACCACACGCAAGCTCGAACAGACCTCTTGCTCCTTGAAACTTCACCAGTCGCCAGAACTACCGCCGAAAAATAGCCCAGCCACCATCCATAGCCAACCCCAAACACCCGTGGAAGCAGAAGCATTGCTGAAGAGAGATCTGATCCGCACCAACAGGAAGCGCCTCGCAAGGCCTGGATCCAGACATGGCAGCTCGGAAGCACACACCAGAGACCAAATCACGCACCCTGGAAAGCCAGAGATAGCAGGTAGAAGCAAGGCTCCTCCAGCGACAGCGACGCCGCACAAACCATCCAATAAAAGCCTCAACTCATCAGACGACAAGATCCCAAATCCTCAAAACCTGCAAAAACCAAACAGATCCTCCCCCATCCTAGGAAATGCGAGATGATGACGATCCACACTGGAGGAAGGAGAAGAATGCGTGCCAGAACCATCTCCGAGCCAAGCCGACACCAAGTTGAAACCATACAATGCCGAGAAACTCCAAGACGAAGCCGGAACACTGGAGCCGAAGCTGATCCATGCCTACGCTATGCCAACCCAGTTGAGGAGAGCGCCGAACCACCGCGAATGTGACCATTAATCCCATAGAAATAGTACATGTTTCCATACCTTCTTATTGAGATCTTCCAGTTATCATTACCTCTTTTGGGTATCCTATTTTATATGTTTCCATTACCTTCAATATTTTACCTTTTCATGGGAATATTTATAGCTTTCTTACACTTATGCTTGGGAGAGGGTTCATCATAGCTAATATCAGTTTTTCTAATATTTCATTGGCTTTCAAACATCACAATATTTTTATGATTTTACTTATATGTGCCATACTTATCCTTCTTTACTTCATCACCTATTGAATATTGGTCAAATAATAAATTCAAGGCATCCTTTAATTTTTTCTTACACTTAAAAAAATATTTCTACACTTCTTTATTGAATGATTTTATCTCTTCTCCTAGTTGTTGAATCTTATTATCCCTTGATTCAAGTTGAAAATTATGTTATTTATAGATAGTATGCCCCTATTTCATCCCATTTTTCAATTCCATCAAGTTCTTATCCATCATTCCACTTTCCTCATTCATTTTAAAAATCATTTGAGAAACATAATCTTCATGGTATACTGATCCTAATACTTTATACATGAAAAAATTATTGTTTTTTATTATTTTATTCCCAAATTATTAATTTATATAATATTTTTAGGGTGTTTATATTTTAAATAAAATTTTGGAAAAATAAAATTAAAAAGAAAAATATTTGAATCCAATTTTTAATTTATGACATATTACATATTTTGATAAGGATTTTTTTATTATTCTATGTAATAATAATGCAGCCTTTAAAACTAACCATTGGATTACCATGACCAACCAACCAAGAGACAACTCTAATGATCCACAATATACCAGAGGGTTTAGAGCTTGTTCATGGAGTTCATCGGCATGTATAGGGTAGCTAAAGGCACGTTGGGCCCGTGAAAGTCAGTATGGGACCATGCGATTTGAGTGTTGTGTATGTGGGAGCCCATCCCCACAACTGGATTCTATACTAAAGAAGGATTAGTCACATATAAACGGATCTGGCTACCCACATGAAGATCTGATATGGGATTAGTTCATATAAAGGACACATTTCCCTTAATGAAAAGAGAATATGAAGTGATTAATCATTACATCACCCCATGTTTGACATTTTTAAATCAGCGTTGTTGTACTCTAACTCTTTCAAACCACTACTTATAATTAATGGAATCTCCTATGGATGCCACTTCCAAGAACGAAATCATGAAACAATCCACTAAAATAGGATAAGAACAATATGGATGAACTCTAGAATCATGGAAGACCACTATGGAGGATAAAATGAATGAAGATAAAACCCCTGAAAGAATAAATATCAAGGATTCCTTGGCTATGTTGTAGTGGTAATGGTCATGGTGCATAGTGACCTATCGTGTTGGAAATGATGATCAATACATGAAGTAAAGTGTGGTGAAAATCACAGTTGAGGAGAAATGGATTATGATTTTTTTCTCTTCCATAGTGAAGATTCTCGAATCCAACAGAAGATCTCGAACTATGAAATGAAATTTTAAATGTCTTGATAATCCATGTGCAATACATTGGTCAGGTGTTTCATGAATGAATGCAGGGTGAAGTGGAGTATGTTATTTCCATGGATTTGGTACCTCGTGATTAATAAAGGGAGCATCATGGTATGTGATATGTCATGTTGGAGTGAGGATGTGGTGTACATGATATTACAGAGTGAAAAAACCGTAGGCTATGGTCGGTGTGTTTGGACATAGTTCCATGCGGTGAGAAAAAGTGATAAAAAACATGAAATACACCTGAGTAAAATATTATACACTATGGTGTGGGTTTTTAAAAAAGATAAGAGGGTCTCACTAATCCAATCCCATTCACGTGATATAAGGTGATTTAAAGTATTAAAAAATAGATATTATAAGGGAAGATGGACAATATTTTCCCAATATATTAATAGGAGTAATATTATGACAAATTAAAAAGAGGAAATATTGGATATATATGAACATAGATTAAAAAATATTGATTTTTGGAGATTTAAAAGGGAAGTCCTTAATGGGGGAGGTCAATTTTTATTTGTACAAGGAAAGGGGTATCATTATCTCTCATTTGATGTTTGCGAATTACATCCTATTTTTTATCAACTGGAGAAAGAGATCAATAAAGCGTTAGAATGCTATGATGGACGTCTATAACAATCAAAGTGGGTAGATTATGAGTCTTGGGAAAAGTTATATCTATATATATATATATAACAAATTCACTTCACATTGAGCCAGAGAAATTCAAAACCAACTGGTTATTATTGGAAAGAAGCTGCCTTTGATTTAACTGGGTGCCCCCATATCAAACGAAAGGATTAAGAAGAGAATTCTTGAAGAGATTATAATGAAAATCACTTTCCATATATGCAATTGGAAAAATAATTTCTTGTCCTTCAGCGGTCATATTACACTGATTAAGAGTTTGTTGTCTTCGATGACGATGCATGTGCTATCAATCATTAAATCTCCAAAGGTTACCATTGACCACATTGAGAAAATTATGATGAGGTTATTATGGGATACAAATGATGGTGGGAGATGTCATTGGGTTATGTGGAAGAGAATGGGTAAATCAGCTGAGGAGGCATGAATCAATATTCATAGCATTTCAGAGGTCATGTAGTCTATGAAATCCAAGCTAGCATAGGAAATAATTGAGGGGAAAACTATACGGTAAAGATTCATGCGACACATGTTCAATGATAATTGGATGGATTTGACTGATGGTAAGATAAAGCCTTTGAAACTAGCTAGAACCATGATTAACTTTTTGGAGGTGTTGTAGGATAAAGTTATATGGATTGTGGGGCATGGCGAGGTTAAATTTTTAAAATAAAATTGGAGTGGTTACCCCCTTTTTTCCAAGCTATCAAGTGCCAGATATCTCACTTAGGGAAGCCTTCGCTTGCCTATAATTTGTTTTCACTATGCTCAATATATTGCAGTGGGTGCTTTTTGACAACATTTTATTGAACGATGAGCTGGATAGATGAGTTCTCTCCACATATTCTTCTAGTTATTTCATTGGTAAATATATATGGTAATTTTATCATATGAGGAGTGGTAATGATGAATGGTTAGTCGTGTTATGGTGTAAGTGGATTCCGATCAAACAGAATTTTTTGATTTGGTGGTTTCAGAATAGGGCCCTCCCGACGGAGGATAACATATAGAATAAGGGAGTCTCATTAGACTCTTGGTGCTGGTGTTGTGATAAACCGAGTAGTAAATAGATTGGGAATATGTTTTTTGGGAGAGATGTGGAGATGGTTATATGGTGCGATATCAGTAGTTGTATTGGTGTGTCAGTTGGAGGGGGATACCATTGTAGATTTTATATCTTCCTGGTTTTGGGGAACGGAGTCTAACATTGAGGAATATAAGGCTAGGAGCATGATATTCATTGTAGATTTTAGGATCATTTGGGAATCATGAAACAAGGAAATATAGGGTAGAGAATACTCTCATGAACTCATATGAGTTCACTTCAGATCACTGGTGGACGAGTTGGGAAGGCTTCAGCCTTGTGGGTTTTCCTTTTGGTCACTTAGGATGATCATTACAAGGGTGGTGTTGTCGACCGAGGGAAACACAATCAACAGGGGAAGGTGGTTCTTCCAGAATCCACCCTCCAATGGATTTAAATTTAATGTGGAAGGATCATGTTCTAAAGGGTCTATACGAGGTGGAAAGCTAGTCATGGATGGTAGAGGTTCTGTCGCTATATGGTTTAGTTCCCTTTATGGTGAAAGCAATTCTCTTGGTGTATAAGTGAGGTCTCATCTTAGAGGGTTGCAACTATTCAAATTATACAATATCATGTTAAAGGAAGTGGAAACGAACTCTAAAGCTCTTATTGGTATCATGTAAGGCTCTTATAATCCTACCTGAGATTTGGGCTATTTAATTTGAAAGGAATGGAGGTTTTCAGATCCTGGTTTGAGGGTTCAACACACATAGAGAGAAGGCAACTTTTTGGCTGATGACTTAGCCTATCAGGGGTCCCCAGGTTAAGAAATTGTATAATATTTTAGCACGGGGTCTCTTCTATTGAATTTTAATCTCAATGTGAGGGGTGACACCCTTGGTCTTTATCACTTTTGACCGCCTTGACTGTTGTTCCCCCCCTTCTTAATAAAAATTTATCTTATCAATCAGTAGAGAGTAATGTTTTGTGGGAAGAGAGGAATCTCAACTAGGAGGAGGATACTGGTTTTATGTTTTCTTTTTTCATTTAACATCATATATATATATATATAAGTGTTATTCCATTCCCCTCCCTATCTATCAATATCTCTTTACCATTATCACTGGTACTCAAGATTATGATTAACTAACCCATGGAATATCCCAGGGGAGTAATTTGATATTTAAACCCAATTTTATGTTTAATATTTTCATTTGGTTAATATAAGGATGTTATTTGGTGGGTGTAATACTCATTGGAATTATCTAAGGGTTGGATTATTATTCTACAACCATTCTCCTTTGATTGAGGAGGTGAATGTGTGGTGTACTTGGTGATCAATGAGTACACTATATTTTCACAACTAGGGTAGAAATATATGTTCACACATATGTTGTAATGTGTTTATTAATTAAATATAAAAAAAAGATAATGAAGTTTATCTCAGGATGACTCTATTGGTAGAAATTGTTTTATAACCTGTAATCAATCTATTGCATTGCATC
The DNA here is from genome assembly GCA_963277665.1 of Viscum album. Taxonomy (NCBI): domain Eukaryota; kingdom Viridiplantae; phylum Streptophyta; class Magnoliopsida; order Santalales; family Viscaceae; genus Viscum; species Viscum album. The sequence continues at coordinate 583,807,180 of OY728167.1, read as the reverse complement.
TACATGTTTAGTTCTAGATTTTCAATCACATTCTCAAGTCACCATTTTTTGTTTTCATAAAATTATAAAAACAAAAAATATATATAATGAGTGAATTGGGAATAGTGGTTGATCAACTACAAATATCCTCAAGTGATACAACCCTTTTTAGCCACTATCATGTGCAAGAGGATAAATAGTAGATTTTCCACTACCAAATAATAGGCATGTCACATACCTTCTATTTTTTTAGACTTTTATTCTCCTCAACAAGCTCAGATAGGTGTGAAAAAAGATCATTAGTCTTGGATTTCAAATTTTGAACCTATTTTGAGTTCAAATTCTTCCCCTTGAAACCATATTTGATTATTTCCACCTTTTTCGACATCTTCTCTAACTCATCATCTTGGTATTTATTCTTTTCACTTGGGTTAGTAGAAACATAAAAACTCTTATTTTTATCTTTTTAGTTTATCAACATCAAACCTCAACACATGAATCAATATGTCATGAGATTTGGTCTCCTACTTGAGCTTCATATTCTTTTATCTTAATTGTCAATCCATATCATATGATTGGTGAAAAACATCCCCTTTTATCCTCCTTGGGATTTCATCATCACCAGTAATTGTAACTTCACTTGGAATATCAGGTTCATCATTTATACTTATAACATATTCATAAATAGATTCACAATCTGAGTCATCCATGCCTTTCTTTTATAAGTTGTTGGTATCTTCCAACTGAATCACACTTTTTCCCTAGATATTTCAACACTAATGGATTCCACCAAACTTCTAATTCTTCTATTAAGTCTTCCCTTTTCCATAGAACACTAAAATATAAGGGATAACTGAACTTTCAATTCTAATGATCAGATGAATAAATTCAAATAAAATAAATCCAATAAAAGAATCTTATTCTCTGATATTAACTATTAATCCCAAAAGTGGATTACGTACCTGGATGAGGGATAATTAGGGTATGGATATATTTCAAAATATCTTCTTACCCTAGTTTATCTTTACCTATTAATTATAAGTTCCACTTCTTCTTCTCTTTAGTGTTTGTGTTGATCCAATTTCATAACCAACCTTTGTATATAAATTTTCCTTTTGATTATATTTATCAAATTTTACTGATTATGATGCACAATAAGTAAATAAAACCAATCACTAGGTCACACTAGTTTTTTACTCGGTTCACTACAAAGTACTAGCCCGAGGAGGATGCTAAATACATTATGTTGGTGCAAAAAAATAACTAAGATCACTTCTTGTTACTTTAGTTTGTGAGATTATTTTATAGGCTCACTACCTTATAATGGTTTGGAGAAGCTTCACTATCTCTTTGGGATAACTTCCCTCACACATCACTCGTCTGATCAATGCTTCAGAAACAAAAAAAATAGGCATGATGTATAAAAAATATTATCACTTATTGTTTTAGAGTTTCATAAATATAGATTGGTTCCATTTGAATCTCTACTTTCTCCTTTATAGGTTTGATGAGAGCATTACCTCAAGCATCTCATTTCCATGAGAGTTCATAGAAATCTATCCTCATAATGGAAATTTGTTTATGAGATGAAAAGTATTCCTCATTCAAGAATTATGATGGAATTACATTCACTTATTGGAATAAAACAAATCATTAGACCATTCACTACCTTGGATGTAGTAATTATTAAACTTATTACTACCAAGCACTAAAAACCTCCTTCTATGAGAAACATGTATTATGATATTTCATGTTTGAAATCCTTCTCTCTCTAATGTATCCATATATAACAATAGATCTCTCTTATATTCTTATGTAAATACTATTTAATGGTTCATATCATCTTCCCTTCTTTATTTAGCATGCATATTATTTCAATAGACTAATGTGGCTGAACATCCCTATATTTTCTTATACACATTAAATCATATGGTTCATATAATCCTATTAATTTCCTCATAATCTCATGTTTTTTATAGCAATGCATCATTTTCATATTCAAACTTATGTATTATAAAATAAGGAATTCCCTTCAAATTGTGTGGACAATAAAATTTTCATATTTGAAAATATTAAACCCTTGAGATACTCAACATTTGAAACCTAAATGATCATTGTATATAAGGATTTCCATATCTAAAAATATGGTCTCCTACGATCCTCAATTTTACCCTCTTTCAATTCTTTATCCATTTCAAAATATGATTTATATAGATCCCTAAGTGAAAAGCATCAAGAAATCCTTTATGATTTTCATCCTTCTTTGAAAGCTATCTCCATTAATTCATCCTGCTTCTTATTATTTTATATGTTCTAAACTAATTATCTTTTATTCTCCCTCAAATCATTTATCTTCAAAATTTAATTTCATAAGATTTTGAAAACATTGGGTGTAGATTAATCAAACCCCATGTATCCAACGTGACATGATAGTGCCATTTTATTCAAATTCCTTGACACCATAGAGATCCATCATATCACCATGCCAAGTGAAATGACCTAGAGATATTTCCATGATATATTCCAATTTCATGAAATCTCCTATAATATGATGATGATATCATGAGAGTTTCCTTGTTAGTGTGTTTATGATGAGTCCGCGCATGTGGAAACTCTCAAACAAGAGGTTGAAGATGATTGGTATGCCACTATTTCATTCAATAGGCTAATCATGTTTAATATTTTAAATGATGGGTTAATAGTGTCATGATACTCCTGAATCCAACATCAGATTACTTCTTGGATGAGTACCACTTAATAATACATTACATTCTTCCATAGCTCATTCATGTCAGAATGGTATAAATGTTCACCTAATACCTCTTGTGATTCCCCAAACATGATAGGAAAAGAACATCTTTTCCAATATTTGTTGACCCGTATTCTTTATACTACTAATGTGGGACTGCATTATGAAACTTTTCCACATTTTTTTATGTATTTTTATTTAACTTTTACAAAAAATCACCTTTTAATAGAGTTTCATTGAATTTGGAACAAAACCCATATAATTTTTTATTCATTCAATATTTAATGAAAATTTATGTTTTTAGTAACTCAATTGATCAAAGTTTTTATTTTCTGTATTGAAAATATAGCCGTAAATATTTTTTAAAAATTAATTAAATTTTTGGAAAAAAATGACAGAATATGGAAATGTCTATACAGGAAATACAAAAAAGATCATGACATATGATTTCATTTTTCTTGTCCTATCATCTGGATCATCCACACATTGAAACATTCCCATGACCATCTAGAAGTCAAGTTCCCTTGAGCTAGGCTTACAACTTAAGGTTTTCAACGCCACCACCTACCAAAAGTTTGGATTTAGATATGTTTTCCACCATGGCCAACCATGAAGGATTCACTAATTATGAAGAGGTTGAAGATATTTCCCTCTTTTTCAGTGTATGAGTCCCCATTTGAAGAAGTCCATGAAATTAGCATGAAAAAAGACTACACTCAAGAATTCTAAAACATGATCTATGTTACTGCTATAGAATCCACAACTACATATCTTGCTGATGGTTGATGTCGCTCATATCATGTGCACTAGGAATGATTTATTAAAGGCTGTAATATGATACATTAGTAAATTATTGAGGATTATTCATTTTTAGGCATGGTATAATACTATCCATTTGATAAGACACTCTTCTCAGTGTGACCGTACCTATGGTACTCAACAGTTTAAATCCAGTAGTAAGATATATTGTAAATTTTAGAGAAGGTTCCAATTGGTTATGTCATACATTTGGCTACATCGATCAATCATATAAATCATCTGATCTATTACATAGTTCAATCTATTTTGTGAGATCCAATCGCATATGTGAGAAAAACACATATGAGGTCGAATAGCCTATGACAAAGAAATGGCTACATGGAGATTGAACTATGTGATGGGATTCTTCTACGTAAAAGTATTTAAATATGTTGATAATTTCCGATGTCAATATTCACCTAAATCAATAATATCATATATGTGAGACCAAAAAACTATAAAATAACAAATTTCCTTTGATATGTGGATTCCTCGGTTGAGGTTTGGTATTCTAGACAGATGGAATACCGAATTTAAAAACCCGCACTTGAAGGCCACCCAGGAAGCACTATTATGATCATGATTTCCTAACTAAAGGAGGGGTATAGATTTGGTTCCTTTCTCCCAGGGAGAAGGTTATATTAGGGATAAAGTAGGGGAGTTCTCATTGGGAATTTAATAAATAATACATGGGTATGGTGATAAAATAAAGGGGAAGACATACTGGGAAGAGAGTACATCGTCGAGAGGGAAAGACAGAGGAGTAAGCACTCATGACTCCTTGGTTTTATATCTTCAGAAGAAGTTTTTGAAGATCTTCTTGGGATATTTCTTGTTTATTTTCATTTTTTTGTTTTTTGATAACTTTTTGGATATAATGAAAATTTTTATTATAATGGTTTTCTAATATTCTATTAGGGAATTAGATTTACCAATTGAGTATATTTACTTCATTCAAGTGTCAAGTGTGGTTGGTATCTACCATTTTCTCACTAAGAAATTAATATTTTTACTTTTACTACCCAAACATAGGGAAAACAGTTTTTGATTTATTGTTATATATTAACCTATCATATGGGAGTCAATCTGAAAGGGGGACAATCCATGCAAGGGTAGGTTATCTGGTAACTTCATTGAGTATATCATTGGGATATATTGTTGAGAAACTAGAGAATCCACTAATCTCAAAGTCAACCACTCAAAAGGACTAGTAAACATTTTTTTCTTTAAATCCATATCCACTTGACCCTAAATGAAGTTAGAAATAGAATGAAAAAATATATAAAATTATAATAAAAAACCATCCAATCAAATTTCCATGTTCTTATCATGATAATATCCCTTCTATCATGGATTCTCCATTCTCAGCACTCACATTTATTTTGTCATCTACTTTCCAAACTCTATCTCAATGAATTCATCACCACCATTTAACTCACTATTCTTCCCTTTTTTGCTTGTATCAATTTTTGGTTATTCCCTCTTTTACTTGGTCTTACTCACACACCATCTATTGAAGTCATCCACTATTGGTCAACCTCTAATCACCACTACACTAGTCTTACGTAGGGTTTATAGATAATTAATTTTTCTTGGGCCTATAGATGACCTAGTCCTAGAAGAACAAATTTTTGTGCCATTACAAGGTAAGTGAACCTATGACTAAGAAAAGACAAAAAAATTATTTTTGAAAATGGAGTTATTGAAAACATGTTCATTATCTGGAAAACTTGGGGAATTCATCCCTAAAATAAACATACATCTATGTGCCTTTAAAATAAAGAAGAAATCATTAATGGAAAATATTAAGGAATACATGAAGAATCAATAAAATTAAAACCTCAATCGAGATGAAAATTACAACCCTATAACATTTGGAAATGAGATAAAAGATAGAGTGGGGTATAGGTAATTTTAGGTGCCTAATGTGTTAAATAATCCCTCATTAATTAGGAAGACTGGATATCTAGAAACTATGAGATTAAGAAATGCCACCTATCTATTCTACCACCCTACCATAGATTATCTAATAAAGATTCAATTTATTTCATAAGTGATTTCTATAGAACATTTCAACAACTACTACTTAGAGGATTGAGTGAGGAAGAATTGAAATTTAGAGTTTTTTAATTTTTATTGAAAAGAAATGAAAAAAAATTGTTCCAAAAAATGGATGAAGAAATATTTGATTCATGTGATCAACTGTATGATGATTTAATAGGAATTTTTAACCAAGAATAATGATTTATGAAATTAGGAATAAAATCACTTACTTCTTACAAGATTAAAGTGATTTTTTTCATGAATCATGGGATAGATTCAATGGGATACTTAGTTACTTCCCAAACATCCTATGTACTCTAAAATATCTGATAAATACCTTTTATAATGGTCTCACACAATACCATCAAACCCTAGTTAACCAATCATCTAGAGGATATTTTTCTAATGAAACAACTTAAGAGCTCAAATATATTTTCAATAATTTGACACAAAATTCAATACAAAAAATTATTGAAGGAGGACCATTATTTGGAAGGAAATCACACCCACTCCCCAGGATGAAGCACAGTGTGCTGTTTTAGACAATAAAAATTATCAAGACACACTTGGAGAAAAAGTTCTTCAATTTTGGGTGTTTTCCCACTCGCAGTCCAGTTGTCCAAACTTTTATATACCAACCTGAGTCCCTAAAAATGATAATTTCACTTGGTATGGCCCTAGGATGACGCTAATAGATTATATTTTCTCAAATAACTATAAATTATTCCATCATAACCACCCCAAATTTTCTTGGAAAGATAATGGGTCTTTGAGACCTACTTCCCTCCTTCTTTTCAAGAGAATACAAAATAATTCCAACATCAACCAAGGGCCAAGCTGTCAAGTTCCCAATATGATGTAAAAGGGATTTTCCCATAGCTGATTTTTAGGTTTGATGATAAAAAAGATAAAATTGATTTCAATAAATCACATAAAAAATATAGGTTTAAAAAATAGAGTTTCATGTCAGACTGTTATCCATAAATATGGGAGTTGAAGATAAAGGAACAATGTCGAACACCACTGATTGAAATCCTAAGGAGAATGAAATAGTAGTCACAAATATGAGTAGTCTATAAACTCGATGGGAATCAAAAAAATACCTCAAATATATCCCCCAAGAAATATTTTTTAATATTAATAATAGACTTTGCAAGCTAAACAATCTGGAAATTCAGACTACCCCATTGAAATTCAGTTAAGGCTGATTTTACCTGCTGAAAATCACAGGGATAAAACTTTAAAACCAAGGAAATTGAAATAAATAATGTGATTATAGAGGAGGATGATGTGGTTCCTACAAATTTGAGGAACGTTTACCTAATCCTTAACCTTCCTCAAAGAATTAATAAGAAAAATCATGATTCTAAACTGTTTAATTTTATGAGGATTATCAATAAATAAAAAATTGATATTTATTTTTTTGAGGCTGTCATTAAAATACCTTCTTATATGAAATCTATCAAGAATATCTATTCAAATAAGAAAACATTAGAATATTTTTCTACCTATAATATCATAAATGAGTGTAGTTTTATCCTATAAAACATGATACCTATTAAAAATTAAGATCCAAATATTTTTTTCATTCCTGACACGTTTTCTGATTGGGATTCATAGTTTAATTGTACGTGTGATCTTGGTGCCAGTATCAATTTCATCCCTTTATCCTTGTTCTACAAGTTTTTACAGGGAGTTTCACAACCCACTACAATATTTTTTCAACTTATATATCAATCCATTACCCACTGAGTCAGTAGGGAAGATTAATTTCTAGTTGGAGTGGGTATTTTCTTTCTTCCTTAAAATTTTCTCATTTTTGATATGGAGTGTGACCAAGCGAGGCCTAATATTCTTATAAGTCCATTTAATTCAATGGGGTGGCTTTCATTGATGTTTCAAGGGGAAAATTAATTTGTAACCTTGCTTAGAAGAAGGAATATTTTAATATGCTAAAAAATTAATGAATCTCTCCAAGACCATATCTTTCCAAGAGATGATATTTTACAAGTTGGTGAATCTATAAATGAGGAGGATGAATATTTTTTAAAGATTATGGAATTAATTAGTGATACACCTAGGTTTATTATAAAAACATACATGAGGATTAGTTCAGAAAAGGACAAGATCCCTTCGATAAATTTAACAATAATTCTTAGGGAACTTAGATGAATTTTCCATGGAATAAATTTTTATCCCAATCAAGGAAAGAAGATATGAGGAGTTATCTTTTGAAGTTAATAATGATGAAGAATAATTTTTTAACACTAAATTCTTTTGATGATATCATGAGGCTCTTAGACCACCCAAACCAAAGTGTCTTCCAACTAGCAAAGTTTCTCCCATTATGGAGCTCAAACCACTTCTAATCCATTTGAAATATGCTTTTTTAATAGAATAATTAATGTTACCAGTCATTATTTCTTATAAATTAGAGGAAAATAAATAGGATACATTGATTGGTATTTTTAGCAAGTTTTAATATATTTTTGACTCCAATATTGATCATATTAAAGGTATAAACTCATCATTATACATGAAAAAAATAATCATGGAATCTTACTATACATAAAGGGTGGAATCTCAGGGAATAATAAATTCAAACATGAAATAAGTTATCTATAAATAAGTGATTATACTTCTTGATGATGGAATAATATTTCCCATTTCATACATCCCATGGTTAAGTCCTATTTATGTGGTCCCTAATAAGAGTGGAGTGATTATGATCACCAATGAAAAAATGAACAAATTTCAATCCATAATTTTGAACAAGTTTCGGGTCTGTATAGACTATGTGAATCTTATCTTTTCTACCAGAAAAGATCATTCTCTAATTCCATTTTTAAATAAAATGTTATAAATATTGGATAGAAATTAATTTTTATACTTTATGGATGGGTTATGCAGTTATAATCAGATTCCCATTACCCTTTAGGACCAAGATAAAACAACATTCACCTATCCATTTGGGATATTTTCTTATTGATTAATTCCATTTGGTTTATGTGGATATTATTCCACCTTTCAGAGGTGCAAGGTAGAAAATGTATTTGATATGATTGAGTAATTTTTTGAAGTGTTCATGGATGAATTTTCTATAGTAGGTTCTAATTTTGAAAATTGTTTGAAACCTCTAGAAATCTCTTTTCAATGGTGTTCCAAAATAATCCTACTTTTAAAATTGTAAAAATTTCATTTCATGGTTACTGAGGTAATTTTTTAGGTGAAAATGTTTATATGAATGGATTAGAGTTTGATACTACTAAAATTGTAGCGATTGAAAATCTACCTTGACATGAAAGTTTCAAGGTAATTAGAAGGTTCTTAAGACATGATGGGTTTTACAGGAGTCTCATGAAAAAATTTCCTAAGATAACTAAACCACAGTGTTACCCACTTGTCAAAGACACGCAATTTTTTATCAGTGATTTTTTGACTACTATAATTTGATCTAAAAAAATATCATTTATTTACCCATTATAATATCCCAGATTAGGAACTTCCCTTTGATATTATGTGTGATTCCAATGAAATTATGTTGGGAGATGTTTTAGGAAAAAGGAAAGAAAGAAAGTTTCATGTAGTGTGTTATTCTAGTAAATTTCTTTATGAGGATCAAAGGAGATACACCACAATAGAGAACAAACTATTTTAAGTAGTTTTTTTAGATAAATTCATGAAATAATTTATTGGATCTAGAGTCATTGTCTTTACATATCATACAACCCTTAAATATTTTTTACATAAAAAAGAAACCAAACCATGACTGATGATGTGGGTTTTACTACTATAAGAATTTAAATTTGATATCAAGGATAAACATGCGGATGAAAATGTTGTGGTTGATCATTTTTTTAGGATACACGATACCCAAAATAAACACCCAAGGGAGATAAACTCATATTTTACAGATGAAAATATTTTTACTATTTACAATGAGATCATTCCTTGGTTTTCTGACTTTGTTAACTCTATTATGGTTGGAATTATACCTAAATAATTTTCTCACCACTAGATAAATAATTTTATCTCAGAGCTTAAGTACTTTTTAGGGAATAATCCTCTATAATTAATTTTTTTTTCTGATGGTATTATGAGAATACATGTTCCTAATGATGAAATATTACCCACTCTGGAGATTCCGTATTCATCTTCATGGAAAGAATCTATGGTAGTAAGAGAAATGATCAAAATGTTTTGCAATCTGAATTCTACTAGATGACACTACTCAAGGATGCTCAAATCCTAGTTTTCAGGTGTGATAAATTCCAGTAACATAGAAATATAGGAAGGAAGAAAGACTTACTCAACAGATTATCGTGGAGCTCAAACTTTTTTATGTTTAGGGAATAGATTTCATGGGATCCTTTCCTTTCTCATGTGGAAATGAATACATTTTGGTTATAGTTGACTATGTATCGAAATGGGTTGTGGTGGTGGTATTGAAAAACCAAAAATCTAGTACTGTGTCCATGTTCTTTGGGAAGAATGTCATTTAATGGTTTTATTTCCCCAAGGATTTAATGACTGACAATGTTTCCCATTTCAAAAAAATTAAGTTCAGGAAATTAATGGAGAAATATTGTATTGTTCATAGAATGGGTACAACCTACCACCTATAAACTAGTGGGAAGTCCATAGTATCTAACAGAGAGATCAAATAGATTTTGTAAAAGGGAGTTTCTAGCTCAAGGAATGATTGGTCCTTAAAGTTAGATGATGTGCTATGGTCCTATTAGACTACCTTTAAAACCCTAATAGGAATGTTACCGTATGAACTAATTTTTGGAAATAATTTTTATTTTCCCGTGGAACTACCACATAAGTATTTTTGGGAAGTAAAGGATTTAAATTTTTTATGTCCATTGTATAAGGAAGTTTACTTGAATTAGGTGAACAGGATGAAATTAAAAGGGAATCAAATGGAAATTCCATAATCAATAAGGAAAGGAAGAAATATTTTCATGATTATTTAATTCAAAATAAAAACTTTCAAGTGAAAAATAAATTGAACCACTTCAATTATTTATTTAATTTATTTCCTGATAAAATTAGTTCCAAGTGTCCTAGTCCATTAACAATTTTGATGGTACTAAAAAATGGGGCAGTGGATTTTGTTGGACATGATAACCAAACTTTTTTGGTCAATGGAAAAAGTGTGAAACATTTTTCTGAGGGTCATCCAAAGGGTTTGGATACCATATTCATCCTTTGGAATTGAGATATTTTTTTAGTTTTACTGGTGAATATAAACTCAATGATTTATGGTAGAAAACCCATCTTTCATTTCTATTTTTATTTTTTCATATTGTCTCCTATTTCTTTTCACATATTTTTTGTGCATTTATTTTTCTCATTTCTGTTTCTTTTCAAGTAATGGAACAGGCTACCTAGAGGATCCAAATTGAAGGGAAATGGGTGGTTTTTTGACTTATCTAAAAAGAGAAAATCTTTTATATCAGGGAATTATTATTTCTAATTTTACCCATCTATTTTTTTCATTGCTCGGTTTTATGTGTGGAATAATTTCCACAATTGTTTTTTAAATTGCATGCCTGATTTCCCACATGGGTATTAGTTCTTGAAAATTGAAAATCATTTTGAGATGAATTTCAATTCTGATGAAATCCTAACTATATAATTGTGTATGTAGGAATTATTTTGTTTTAAACAATCATGTAACCCTCCAAAAATCTATGAACTATTAAATTGAATATTCTATTTGAAATATAATTTCATTCCACATTAGGATTCAATATTGAGGAAAATGTTGAGTTTTATGTGTGTGGATAAATAACTTTCTATACCTTGGGTGGGATTAAATTCATCCATTTTAAAACAACCCTCAATATTTTTTCAAAATTCCTTCTCTTTTGGGAAATTAAAACAGTTTTTAGTCTATGTAAATATAATTTTTCTATTATGTATTGGTTCAAAAATAAGATCTCAAAGAATTATACCTAAAGGAAAATTTCATATCTTGTTTGAGAAAATTCACTTATTCTGAAGTTGTGAGTATTGAGCGATTTCTCAGTGTTGTTATCCACTGTCTTTATAGAAATATTAATCGAAAACGGGGAAATGGATGTTTGATTGGTTTGATTCGTGTATAATTATAACTATAACTTGAGGAATATCGAAGTTTAACTTAAGCATATATACTTATACTGGATAACATGGAACACCTTCGGGATCCAAATCATTAAAGAGTATTAGGAATCCTTTGATTCTGAAGTAAAATGGGAAATTGGGATCCCATTTTGAGCATCTGAGATGATGGAACTGGTTGGATTTTTATAAATATTGACAAATCTATAACGCCCCATACATTACATACATTTATATTACTAAAAAATTGAAGAATATTCATTAAAAAATATATCAAAACCATGATCGGACCGTAAAGTTATAGTGTCTTTAGAAATTGGGAAACATAAACAACTAGTTCGTAAGACATATTTATTGTCTCCCACTTATTTCTTCATAACTAGACCCATTTTTTACATATCTTATTTTTTTACCCTTATTAATGACCTGGGGAAAGGAAAAATATGAAAGGGTGAGATAAAATGATCAGTAATGGTAAACAAGGTAGATATCAATCATGTCATAAACATAAGACATAAGAACAAAACATTTTAAAATCTTATCATACATATGAAATATTTTGATATCATGATATGGGATAAATCATAAAATTTCATAAGAATCATTGAACATAATCCCAAAAGTCATAACATGAGACATGAAGTTTTTATTCATACACATTATCATATAAAATCATTTCATATTAGTCAAGGCTCATTTCCAAGATCATCAAAGTGGACAGAGTCCATTACTGAACCGAGTTCACTCCTCATTCCATCCCTGTATTACTGAACCGAGATCGTTTCCCTTTCCATATATGTTTATCTAATGAGATATAAATATTTAACCAATAAATTTTAGGGATATATAGGTCTCACCCATCTCATAATGAAATAATTACTATGTTCACCACAATATCATAAATCATTCATCATAACCCAAGGAATAAAATGGGTTTCTTTAAACATCATTCCACCATAACAAAATCAATGTAAAACAAATGGATTTCATCAATACCATTCCATCATAAAAATAATAAAATCATAGGAAAAATGAGTATATTATACTTAAAACATAACCCTATTAAATAATTCCATCTTAGATGGAAAATGATTTTGATATAACACTTGAAATTAATTCTTGAGGAAAAAATCCTTTCTTTTTCAAAAAAAATTTCCTGTATAAAAATGTAAAAGAAATATAATGAAAATAATTTATTAGAAAATAATCTTGAAATCATATAGATTAATATTCATGTAAATAAGACGTTATGAATAATAAAAATCTGTTCATGTTGTATGAGTTCAAAAAACATTTTCCTCGTACTTTTTCCAAAAAAGTAAAAAAGTACCTTGTATTGAATAAAGACAAAAGATTTATTTCATAACATTTAGTAAAAAATCATAAATGGTAAAAATTGACTTTAAAAAAATTTAAAATAATAGATATATTATTATATATTTAGGGAACATGGACGTGGATGAAAAATATACCACAGTAAATACTTACGAATAAACAATCTCAGATAATAATGAGATTGCAAAATTATCTCTTACCTTAGGTCTGATATCCTTCTTATGTATCTGAACCTCCTATATAATGATTTAAATAATTTAATTGATTTATTAAAGAATAATATTCATTTTCATGGTATCATATATGATCATATTATCATCCATTTGTTAATAACATTTCATTATTAGTTGTTATTCGGGTATTAACTGCTTCATTTACTTATGCATGTTTTGTCAAGTAAGTTCTTTATATACTTCATAGGTCATATTTATATCATTCCAAAATTATATTAACATAATATATATCATATTTATTCATTCTATAAATTTATATAATCATTATTTAATTAAGATAATGTAAAATGAATCGCATCGCATCGTGGAAACGGTAGGTCGTACGTACGCACAAGCGATGATATCATTCCCATAATTGTTGAATGGTATTGAATTGAATGGTGTATAATATTTAATAATAAATATCATGTTATAATAATCATATATAGTTATTATTTCCATAATTATACTCATCCAAGTAAGGAAGTGGTGAAAAAAAAGATTACACCACAACATGGAGACGGTAAGTCGTACGTACGCACATGTTGTGATTTTGTTTTTCATAGGATGTATAGAAGGTGGGATATGGTTGTTTCATAGTTATAATAACATCTTAGTATATAATTTATACTATATTAATTACTTTATACTGAAACAAATCATGAAGAGGAAGTAGACAAAGAAGGAATTTTGAAAGAATTGGTAGAGGATATTACCTCTTCTTCAACGTGCTTCCTCTAAATATCCTCTTATATCCCTAGAGTTGGTCTTTTCAAAATACCAAAACCTATAGAATGTAAATATTGAAGTTGATAAGGGAAAAGGGTAGGTTATGGCCGAGCTTGAAGGCTCAAAGTGAAGTGAAGATGCGGGGGAGGAGGTTCCCTTTTATAATTGAGGTGGGGGCACTTTTGGGATCTCTAAAAATATTAATTTATAATAAAATAAACCCTACCTAAAAAACTCCAAAATGTCCCAATTTCAAATAAGAGATGAGATATGGTTTTAATATAATCAACCAATAAATTTTAGATAAGATTATATGTCAATTTAAACATTGTCATTTTAATTAACACTTAGTTATTATATTTAATTTTAATTAAGATAACAAATGTTTCAATACTAAAATGGTAAAATATTTACTCATTTGAAAAATATTAGACCATAAATAAGTAACTTAGAACATTTTAGAACATATCGTAATTATTATATATTTTTTAAAAATGATTTATAATTTTTAAATAATTTAATAATATATTATTCTGATAAACAATCAATAGTGTCAATTTTGACACTATTCAATTAATTGATCTTTAAAAATATTAAGATAACTGGTTAACTTTGAAGAAACTTTTTTATTATATTTTTAATTGGTAAAGGTAATATATAAAATTCATTTTACATATTAATTAACCCAAATTATATTTATTTTAATATTTTTAATAACATTTATTTGATATCTCTATTAATAAAATAATTACTACATCAATTTTATGTAATTGTTTAGTATACTTATATGTTAAATAAAAATTAAAAAAATACTAAAATTAATATAAATCTACTAGAATTAATAATAATAAAAGTATTTGGATTTATATTTTGGAAAATCCAATATTTAAAATGTCATACTTATTAAATTATGAATGTGACAACTCTAACATCACTTTAAATAAAATAATATTAGTGTCACAATCTCTTCTATAAGGCTCCAAATGGTCACTAACTCGACCCTTGGATGGTTATGGTTGATATATACTCGACCAATAATATTTTTTCAAGTGTTTGGGTCCTTTAATTGTTGTTAATATTTTAATAAAAATTGTTTTATTGATTTCTCATCAATTAATTAATTTTTACATCATCAAAGTAGAAGTCTTTAAGGTAATTATTTATTCTCTCATTTTACAAATAAATAATAATGGTAAAGAAAAATATTTTGGATTTAAAATTAATATTTATAATCTAATTTATCTTATGTATCACCTTATATAAAAATTATTTAGTTTTTAGAATTTGAGTGAGACATATTTAACTTTTCTTTAAAAAAATTAAATTAAATGTTTTAATCTCATCCAAGGGGATGCCAAAGGACACAATTTTGACCCATGGATGATTTAGGTAGAAAAAAACTCATAAAATGATATTAATATAAGTGTTAGGGTAATTTTATAATAGTATTCTTCCCCTTAATTACATGTTTTACCCTTTTACTGTATTGATAAAAATTACCAAAGTTACTATTCATAATTCCCAAAAATAAATCAAAACTATTTAAATAATTTGATCCTTATGATTCCAAATATATAATAAATTTTTCAAAATTAAGAACACATAATTTTTAGTAATTAATTTAAAATTAATCCCATTGTCGGAAAGAGAGAATATGTTTTTTAAAAGTTAAAACATTGCAAAATATTGAAATGTTTTTATATTTGAATTCAATGTAAAATTAATTCTAATGAAATAAATTATATTTAATGATAAAAATATATTATATTTATACTTTAAAACCATTCAATATTATAATTTAACCATATAAATCATTTTGATGAAAAAAGTTGTTTCCAATTAAAATTTAGTGTATTTATATTATTCATCAAAATTTGAAAGTTATCAGAAAAATATTAAAATTTAATCCAAAGTAAATTTTTATATCCCCATTACAAATAAAATGTTTATGTTTTCATATAAAAATTATTAATGTGTCAAAATCTTAATTTAAAAGGGGTTTTCCATTAAAAAGCGGAAAATTACCATTTTGAAAAATATAGATTTTTATACATCAAATAGGGTTTATTTATACCCTATGAGAAAAATATATATTGGATGAATATAAAATAAAATATTCATTATATAACATATATATTTAATTAATTTCATTTACCAATAGAAATTCACTAAAATTATTAATACAAAAATACAAATATATAATTAATTTATATTTTTCATAAATAATTGGTAGTGAATGACTTCACTATATATTTTCAAAAGTTGGTTGTATTTATTCCTAATAACCTAAAAGATAGGTTAAAATGGTAATTTTATACTAAAGGAATCTTGTGGTTTCATTTAAACTCATGATTGCATACAATGCGGGCTATTAAATAATTAAAATTATTTAATGAAAATATTTCATAAAAACTATCTGGTGTTACATTCTACCCCCCTTAAACTGAATTTCACCCTAAAAATTTATCACTTAAATAAAAATAGATGAGGATATATCTCCCTCATCATATCATGAAGTTCCCACCAAGCTTCATCAAATTAGTGGTTCTACCACAAAACTTTTACCAAGCGAGTAGTCTTGTTTCGCATAACTTTTTTTCTATGATCCTGAATCTCTGTTGGTTATTCTTCATAAGAAATATCTTTCTTTGGAGGTACGAATTTTGAGTTTAGTACATATGAAGTATCATGTATTAATTTATTAGTATAGATGAATGGAACATATCATGAACTTGAGAGAGATTTTGTGTAAGTGTCAATTAGAAAGCTACCTTCCCAACATGATCCTAAATTTTGAAAGGACTGATATACATAGGGATCGTCTTGCCCTTCTTCCAAAATCCCATTACTCTCTTCCCTGGAGATATTCATTGAAACACCCTGTCACCCACTTCAAACTGTAACGACCCAAAGTTTCATTAATAGAAATCCCTCTTAATCTAATTAAATGTCTCTTTATGTTTATATAAAATGTCAACTTCATTGGTTTTATGTTAAGAATTCTGACCATTGATAATATAGACATTAAACAGTGATCACATGATTAGTATAAATATAGGGCTTTAACACATCCAATTTTACTTAGACAAAAGAAGCGATGGCCTCATTCAGTAGAATTGCACCATACGAATCCCATTTTTCGGAGCTCGGAAAAGAGGTGGCATCTCTGGGATTCACCCTTGACCATGCCCAAGCTGAGCTTCAACTTTTCAAGCTCGAACGTGACCGTCTACGGGAAAAGTGGAAGTTGATTGAAATTACCACTCGAGCGATGCTATCCGAGCCACCCCAAGAGTCTGTCACCATCACACACCTTACCCTTAGGTCTTATGCAGTTGTTTTAAGGGGTTATGTAACAAATAAGTAGTACTATGTTCATGTACATTATTTTTTTTGTATATAATAATGAATATAATTTCTAGTCATTTTTGATACATTGTAAATAGTTTTAAAAGTACAAATAGTGTTTTTAGTTATTATTTAACTAAGAATTATATTTTATTAAATTAAGGAATTTTTGAATTAAATATTATTTTAATAAATTATTATTGTTATTATTAAATTAATTTTTATTAAATATAAATAATCTTATAATTTTATGAATGCAATTATAATTTTTATTAAGGTTTGAAAGCCATTTCTGTCTAAACCTGTGAATTTTTTATAAATGTCGGTTTTTATTTTAAAAGTGAAAATTAACATATTTAGAAAATTATTTAGATAAAATAAATGTTATTTTTAGAAATCAGGATGTCGAAATTATCCAACAGTGAATTTTTCATAATTTTCTGAGACAGTCAAATTTTTGAGTAAATATTAAATACCGTTTAAATATATAATGTGTTTTATGACATCATAATGACCCAATAGTGATATAATAAAATACTATAATCTTTATGTTCGGCCAATATATGTTTTAACATTAAAATAATGTAATTTTGGGTTAGTTTAACTTACTTTTAAAAGCATTAATGGACCCTCAAGACTTATTCAACACCTTGCCTTTTTAAATTAATTTCCAGTGGAGTGTGACTCACCTCCACATAAGAAACCATAATATTTTAAGAATTTCGGACTTTGGACATATAAAATATTGTTTTCCTCTTCCTTTTTCCAAAAACCATGGGCAAAAACCATGGGATGGTTTGTGGTTTGGATTAATTTAATATAAGGGGTCCCAAACCTAAATAATAAAGAATTCCCTCACCTTTCCTATATAAACCCACCCAAGATCCCACTTCCTCCTCACTCAAAGCCTTTTGAGTTCGTCCAACCTCTGCCCTAATCTCTCTAGAATCCTCCCAAGGTTCCCCAAGCTCCCAATAAGCCTCTCACAAGCCTCTCTCTAGCCTTTCGAAGCACACTTCCAAGTAAGGGTTTTTTCTTCCTTTCTCATTTTTGTCAATTTTCTTTAAGTTGTATTGCCCTTTTAATTTCAATTATGAATGTTGGGGTATGGTTTCACACCTCCCCCATACTTCCCTCTTATTGTTTGAATTATGGGAGACCCCTTTACATCTCATTAAATGCCTCCCATGTACACCTGTTACTAAGCTGAAATTCCGAAAGGAACTTCTCTCTCTTCTTTTATATTCAAGCAATAATTTTGTATCATGAATCTAAATTCCATTAAAATTGTTGGGACATGTATCTATATGACCCCCTTACTTTCCATTACATGTAAATATTATGAGTAACCCCTTTCTCTCTCATCAACCATTTTTATGAATTCTTATGTGACGCCGTTACGCTGCCGAAATTGCACCGATTTTCTAAGCCAATGCCATTGTGTAGTGGATACCATGCCAATTTCTCCATCAAGGGTATCCACCTTTATGCACCTTTAATTATTGATTACAAAGTTTCATGTATGAATTCCACATTCCTTTATTGTGTAATAAATTATTATTTTTTATGAATCCATGTTTTATGATCCATGTGGCACACTTATGCATGAAATGAAATGTTTAAGAAAGGTGCGCCCGTATAGTGCTCCAATGCATTGGGTAAAGTGTAGTATCATGATACGTCATGTGCAATGAGTGTTAACTCATGCTAATTCAAGTGCAACAAGGGTTTACTCTTGCTTTATGTGAAATGAGGATTTACTAATGCTCCATGTGCAATGAGCCTTGGCTCATGAAAATTCCATGTTAAGTGTTGTTGCCACTTTTCAATGTTATGATTATCATGATTTATCATGACTTTATGTTCATGTTTCTTATATTCTCTATTGATATGCCTATTTTCTAACATTTATTTTACTCCTCATGTTATTCCATGTGTACTCCCTTACTGGGCTTTATAGCTCACCCTTTTCTTATGCATGTCCTCATGTTATCCCATGCAATGCTAAGTACGAGGGAATGTAGTGGTCATATAAAGGAAGTTTTCAATAAAGATTTTGTATTTCATGTTTTAAGTTTTTATGTAATGGTCCTAAGCCCCAAATACAATAAACCTCTCGATCTTCTTTGTTGTATCAAGTGAAGTTTTATGTAATAAATCATGTTTAAGTTTGTAATAAAAGCAGGGTTGTCATAGTTGGTATCAGAGGATAGGTTTAGTTATTTTTTGGATTAGGAAACCCTTGTAAAGCCTTAGAGACAAGACTAAGTATAATAAAAACATCCCTAAGTTTTGGTAAGTACTGAGTAAGTGGTTTATCAGAAAAATACATCCCTGTCTGGATACGAGCAGGTAGAGGCGGCTCTGGCACAGATGTATCCTAGGGGTAAAACCCGAAAACACCGCTTTGAGCTAGACTCGAACGGGAATTGGTGCACGAAAACAGGCCTTGCTGCAATCCTGGTTATGACACTCCTGGGAGATATGTTTTGATAAATTCACAATCTTAGTATGAACCTTTATTAAGGGAAAAAAATGCCCCTAAGAATATATGTTAGAAAGTAGATCATGAAAAGCCTATATTGAAGCCTATAGACTCATGAGTTAAGGAAATTAAAGTTTATTTATAAGTCATCAACTTTTGTCTTTGGATTACTATTTATGTGTTACCCCTAACATTCCTTTTATTCCAGCCAATGGACGGTAATAGGAGGACTCGGGCTAACAATCGATGTGAAGATCTGTGTGATGACTGTACTAATGAGATGCCCAATCCAATGAGAGCGGGAATCGCGAACATTGTCACACTTCTCTCTCAGCTAACTCAAGAATTGAATAGAAACACGGGTCAAGAGGAACGTTTAACCCCCCCCCCCAAGAAAGAACAAGTCACTATTGAGAGCTTCATGAGTCAAAGGCCTCCTACTTTTAGTGGATCATCTGATCCAACGATCGCTGAACAATGGATCCACTCCATTGAAAAGATCTTCTCCATCCTTAAATGTTCTGAACAAGAGAAGGTTCTCCTGGATGCCTATCGTATGGATGGTGAAGCTGATCAATGGTGGAAATTGATCAAAAATACGAAGCCTGAGGAGGAGATCGAGGCATTGGAATGGAAGGATTTCCGGAAGGTGTTTTTCGATAAATATTTTCCGCGCACCCTCCAGCTTAAAATGGAAAGGGACTTCCTTTCCCTCAAGAAAAAAAGATGAAGAATCTGTTGGAGCGTATGTGGCAAACCTCACAAGGCTTGCATGCTACGCTTCCTGCTTTGTCGTTACCCCCGAATGCAAGGTTGACTGCTTCTTTGGTGGGCTGAATCCTAGCTTGTGGAAAGAATTAGCGATCCGTGACTTCGACAGCTATGAGTAAATTGTCTGATGTGCCCTCAAGGTCGAAATGGAGATCGGGGAATCACAGGGGTATCATGGGGACAAGAAGCGTAAGGTGGACTTCAATGCTGGTGGTCCGATGGATAAATCCAAAGGTGCTAAGAAGATCCATCACCCCACTTTCCAAAAGTGCGGAAAGAAGCACCCTAGAAATTGCATTAAGGGGACGAGAAAATGCTTCAGGTGTGGAAGAGAAGGGCACCTCACTGTTAACTGTCGGCAAGAAAGACCCACGGTTGCGACAGAGGAGAGTAACGCTCCGTTTGAACCTCAACGCGTTGTTAAATGCTACAAATGCAAAGAACCGGGTCATTTTACAAATCAGTGCCCTAATACAAGGGTTTTCGGAGGCGACCAACAACCTCCAAGGAAGCAAGGAAGAGATTTTTCCATCACTTCTGCCGAAGTGAACCCCGACAATGAAGTGGTGACAGGTACTCTAGTTATTCATTCAAGAATAGTGAACGTACTTTTTGATTCAGGTTCTACACATTATTTTATATCTCGAAAGTTTAGTAGATCAATTCCAGCACGACCACAAATCATGGAAGTAAAGATGTCGGTGAGTACAACAAATGGGGAAATCATTGCATCCCATGAATATAAGTCCTCCCCTATTATAATCTGTGGATTGAATTTCCCGGCGAACCTCATCATACTCCCTCTGGTGGAATTTGATGCAATTCTTGGCATGGATTGACTTTCCTTATATAGAGCCAATATAAATTGTTGGGAGAGGGAAATCACACTCCATATGGAGAATCGACCCTCGATTCTTTACAAGTGTCAGGAGGAAGATGAATCTCTTTTAGCTCCATCATCTCAAGCATGGATATTAGTGCCTTATGAGCACGTTTATCTGGCTCAGATGATTGAGTCCAAGGAAGAAACCATCCTTGAAGAAATGCCTATTGTGAGGGAATTCGCTGAAGTGTTTCCCGAGGAACTTCCTGGTCTTCCTCCTAGAAGAGATGTTGAGTTCTCAATTAAACTTATACATGGGGTGCTACCAATATCCAAGACTCCATATAGAATGGCTTTTGTTGAGCTTGAAGAGCTGAAGAAACAACTACAGGAGAATCTGGATAAAGGGTTTATACGCCCAAGTGCTTCACCATGGGGTGCACCAATCCTCTTCGTCAAGAAGAAGGATGGGTCAATGCGGCTCTGAATCGATTATCGTGAACTTAACAAAATCATGATAAAGAACAAGTATCCTCTTCCAAGAATCGATGACTTGTTTGATCAGCTGTGTGGAGCACAATACTTATCCAATGTGTACTTGCGGTCAGGATATTATCAAGTAAGGGTGAAGAAGGAAGATGTCCCCAAGACTTCTTTTCGTACAAGATACTGGCACTATGAATTCATAGTAATGCCTTTCGGACTCACCAATTCTCTAGAAATCTTCATGGAATTAATGAATAGAGTCTTTAGAGATTACCTAGACAAATTTTTGGTAGTCTTTATAGATGATATTCTAATATACTCCAAAACCAAGGAGGATCATGAGGAGCATTTAAGAACTGTACTGGAGACTTTGCGCAAGGAGAAGCTGTATGAAAAGTACATAAAGTGTGAGTTATGGTTGAAGGAAGTCTCATTCTTGGGCCATATCATCACAAGCAATGGGATATATGTGGATCCCTCCAAAACAGATGCAATTGAGGGATGGTCGAGGCCAACATCGGTAATTGATATCCGTAGCTTCTTGGGGTTAGCTGGATATTATCAACGATTTGTGAGAAATTTCTCACGATTGTCCAACCCTCTTACCAAGATAACTCAGAATGGAGTAAAGCTTGCTTGGAGTGATGAATGCGAAGAATGCTTCAAGGAGTTGAAAAGGAGGCTTATCACTGCGTCCGTGCTCACTTTACCCACAAGTGGGGAACTTTTTGTGGTATTCAGTGATGATTCAAAGAAGGTCTTAGGCTGTGTGCTGATGCAGAATGATAAAGTGATATCCTATACCTCAATATAGTTGAAAATCCACGAGAAAAACTATCCAACACGTGATCTGGAGTTAGCGGCTATGATCTTTGCCTTGAAAATCTGGCGGCATTATCTCTATGGAGAGAAATGTGAGATATATACTGACCACAAGAGCCTTAAATATATATTCACGCAGAAAGAGATTAATATGCACTATAGAACATGGATAGAGCTCACCAAGGATTATGACTGTTCAATACATTACCACCCTGGGAAAGCGAACAAGGTGGAAGATGCCCTAAGTAGAAAGGATCCAACGATTCTATCAATGATGAGAATTGAGAAGGATCCAATCTTCTTAGACTTTATGAAGATGGACATGGGAATCATAGAGAAGCGAACATCATCAATCCTTTCACAAATGATTGCTCAACCATCTCTTTTGGAAAGGTTAAAGGATTATCAAAAGGATGATCTGGGAATTCAGGAAAAAGTGGAAGCTATCAAAAAGGGGAAATCCTCAGAGTTTAATGTTAATGAAGAAGGAATTGTGCGGTTTGGGAAAATACTATGTGTTCCATCAAGTCCGGAGCTGAAGAAGGAAATTTGGATGATGCACATAGTTCAAATTTCTCTATTCACCCAGGGAGCACAAAGATGTATCGAGATCTCCGAGAAAACCTTTGGTGGGATAATATGAAGAAGGAGATCACTGAATATACATCAAAGTGCATGGTGTGTCAGGAAGTGAAGGCAGAGAGGCAGAAGTCTAAGGGGATGATGCAACCATTTCTCATACCAGAATGGAAATGGGAGAACATCACCATGGACTTTGTCATCGGACTTCCAAGGACATTCAAAGGCAACAATGCAATCTGGGTTGTTGTGGATCATCTTACAAAGACTGCACACTTCATTTCTATTCGGGAGGATTTATCATTGGATCAACTGGCACAGATATATATATGGGAAGTGGTAAGGTTTCATGGAGTACCACTATCTATTGTGTCTGACTGAGATCCAAGATTCACCTCTAAGTTTTGGAAGAGTCTTCAACATGCTCTGAATACTGAAATAAACATTAGTACGGCCTATCATCCTCAAACTGATGGACAATCCGAGCGGAGTATCCAAACACTAGAGGATATGTTGAGAGCCTATTCAATGGACTTTAAAGGAGGATGGGATCAATATATTCCTCTTGTTGAGTTCTCTTATAATAACAGTTTCCACTCGAGCATCCAAATGGCACCATATGAAGCCCTGTATGGGAAAAGGTGCAGAACATCGGGGCTGTGGAAGAAGGTCATGAGGTTTGGAAAGAAAGGGAAGTTAAGTCCAAGGTACATCGACCCCTTAAAGATTCTTGATCGTGTCGGGGCTGTGACATATCGACTAGCACTTCCACCTACTATGGCCAAAGTACATGATGTCTTTCATGTATCCCTCTTAAGGAAGTATATACCAGAACCTTCACATGTACTCTCTTCTGAGGTGGTACAATTGGAAGATGATCTTTCTTATGAGGAGAAACCAGTGAAGATCTTAGATCGTAGAGAAAAAGTTCTAAGAAATAAGACAATGCCCCTTGTCAAGGTGTTGTGGAGAAACCACAAGTTTGAAGAAGCGACTTGGGAATCGGAGGATATGATGAAGTTGAGTTACCAGCATTTTTTTAGTGTGGGAAAAGGAAAATTTCGAGGGCGAAATTTCTTAAGGGGGGAATATTGTAACGATCCAAAGTTTCATTAATGGAAATCACTCTTGATCTAATTAAATGTCTCTTTATGTTTATATAAAATGTCAACTTCATTGGTTTTATGTTAAGAATTCTGACCGTTGCTAATATAGCTGTTGAACAGTGATCACATGATTAGTATAAATATAGGGCTTTAACACATCCAATTTTACTTAGACAAAAGAAGAGATGGCCTCATCCAGTATAATTGCACCATACGAAGCCCATTTGTCGGAGCTCGGAAAAGAGGTGGCGTCTTTGGGCTTTGACCTTGACCAATCCCAAGCTGAGCTTCATCTTGTCAAGCTCGAACGTGACTGTCTATGGGAAAAGTGGAAGTTGATTGAAATTACCACTCGAGCGATGCTATCCGAGCCACCCTAAGAGTCTGTCACCATCGCACACCTTACCCTTAGGTCTTATGTAGCTGTTTTAAGGGGTTATGTAACAAATAATTAGTACTATGTTCATGTAAATTATTTTTTTTGTATATAATAATGAATATAATTTCTAGTCATTTTTGATACATTGTAAATAGTTTTTAAAGTACAAATAGTGTTTTTAGTTATTATTTAACTAAGAATTATATTTTATTAAATTAAGGGATTTTTGAATTAAATAATATTTTAATAAAATATTATTATTATTATTAAATTAATTTTTATTAAATATAAATGATCTTATAATTTTATGAATGCAATTATAATTTTTATTAAGGTTTGAAAGCCATTTCTGTCCCAACCTGTGAATTTTCGATAAATGTTGGTTTTTATTTTAAAAGTGAAAATTAACATATTTAGAAAATTATTTAGATAAAATAAATGTTATTTTTTTAATCAGGACGTCAAAATTATCCAACGTTGAATTTTTCATAATTTTCTGAGACAGTCAAATTTTTGAGTAAAAATTAAATACCCTTTAAATATATAATGTGTTTTATGACATCATAATGACCCAATAGTGATGTAATAAAATACTATAATCTTTATTTTCGGCCAATATATGTTTTAACATTAAAATAATGTGATTTTGGGTTTGTTTAACTTACTTTTCAAAGCATTAATGGACCCCTAAAGACTTATTCAACACCTTGCCTTTTTAAATTAATTTCCATGGGAGTGTGACTCACCTCCACATAAGCAAACCTAATATTTTAAGAAGTTAAGACTTTGGCCTTATAAAATATTTTTTTCCTCTTCCCTTTTCCAAAAACCATGGGCAAAAACCATGGGATGGTTTGTGGTTTGTATTAATTTAATATAAGGGGTCCCAAACCTAAATAATAAAGAATTCCCTCACCTTTCCTATATAAACCCACACAAGATCCCACTTCCTCCTCACTCAAAGCCTTCTAAGTTCATACAACCTCTGCCCCACTCTCTCTAGAATCCTCCCAAGGTGACCCAAGCTCCCAAGAATCCTCTCACAAGCCTCTCTCTAGCCTTTGGAAGCACACTTCCAAGTAAGGGTTTTTCTTCCTTTCTCATTTTTGTCAATTTTCTTTAAGTTGTATTGCCCTTTTAATTTCAATTATTAATGTTGGGGTATGGTTTCACACCTCCCACATAATTCCCTATTATTTTTTTCATTATGGGAGACCCCTTTCCCTCTCATTAAATGCCTCCCATGTACACCCGTTACTATGCCGAAATTCTGAAAGGAACTTCTCTCTCTTCTTTTATATTCAAGCAATAATTTTGTATCATGATTCTAAATTCCATTACAATTGTTGGGACATATATCTATATGACCCCCTTACTGTCCATTACATGTAAATATGATGAGGAACCCCTTTCTCTCTCATCAACCATTTTCATGAATTTTTATGTTTCGTTGTTACGCTGCCGAAATCGCACCGATTTTCTAAGCCAATGCCATTGTGTAGTGGATACCATGCCCATTTCTCCATCAAGGGTATCCACCTTTATGCACCTTTAATTATTGATTACAAAGTTTCACGTATGAATTCCACATTCCTTTATCGTGGAATAAATTATTATGTTTTATGATCCATGTGGCACACTTATGCATGAAATGAAATGTTTAAGAAGGGTGCACCCTTATAGCACTCCAATGCATTGGGTAAAGTGTAGTATCATGATACGTCATGTGCAATGAGTGTTGACTCATGCTAATTCAAGTGCAACGAGGGTTTACTCATACTTTATGTGAAATGAGGATTTACTCATGCTCCATGTGCAATGAGCCTTGGCTCATGCTAATTCCATGTTAAGTGTTGTTGCCACAATTCCATGTTATGATTATCATGCTTTATCATGCCTTTATGTTCATGTTTCTTATATTCTCTATTGATATGCCTATTGTCTAACATGTATTGTACTCCTCATTTTATTCCATGTTTACTCCCTTACTGGGCTTTATAGCTCACCCTTTTCTTATGCATGTCCTCAGGTTATCCCATGCAATGCTAAGTACGAGGGAATTTAGTGGTCATGTAAAGGAAGTTTTCAATAAAGATGTTGTATTTAATGTTTTAAGTTTTTATGTAATGGTTCTAAGCCCCAAAGACACTAAACCTCTCGATCTTATTTGTTGTATCAAGTGATGTTTTATGTAATAAATCATGTTTAAGTTTGTAATAAAAGCAGGGTTGTCATACAAACTATACGAAATTTATTCTGCTTTAAGCATAACTTTTCTGTCGACTCTGAGATGATCCTATGTTTTGTTGAATAGATCTGACGTTTTCTATCATTTCATCAACAATATCAGATCCTAATAGATTTATTCCCCCAAATTCATCCCAGAATGTTGGAGTTCTACACCTCTTTACATATAGGTATTTATAAGGATCCATATGAATGTTAGAGTGAAAGATATTGTTGTAATAAAATTCCACCAAAGGTAGGATTGATCCCAACTACCTTTAAAATCCATAAAGTAAGTTCTCAACATCTCTTCTAGAGTTTTAATTGTCCTATTATACTAACCACCCATATAAGGATGATAAGAAGTGATTAATCTTAACTTTATATCCAGAGTCTGTTTAAGACTTTACCAAAACTTCTAGGCAAACCTTAGATCTTGATTAGATATAAGGAAAAGTGGTACTCCATGAAATTTTACCACATTCTTTACATATATCTGGGAAAGATGATCAAGAGAGAAATCCTCTCCAATAGAAATGAAGTGTGATGACTTCATAAGGTGATCAACTATAACCCATATAGTATTATGGCCTTTACATATTTTGGGAAGTTTGATGATAAAGTCCATAGTTATGTTTTCCCATTTCTATTCTGGTATGGGTAATGGTCATAAGATACCCTTGAACTTCTGTCTCTCAACCTTAACATACGGACAAACGAAGCACCTAGAGACATATTTAGCAACATCTCTTTTAATTCCATCCCACTAGAAATACTCTTTCAGGTCCTTGTAAATCTTTATGCTTCCAAAGTGAATAGATAATGAAGAACTATGAGCCTCATCCAATATCTCCTTCTTTAATTATACTACGGGAGAAACACAAACCCAGTTCCTCACCCTTATTATTCCATCACAATCATGGTTAAATTTAGGAACATTTCTAAACTTATTTTGTATCTCTACATCTTCCTTTTGTACCTCCTTAATCTTAACTTGTATATATAGTTGAACATTCCTTTGAGAAAGATAATATTTATCCTCTTCCTTTACAATTTCAATATCCATCCTTTGAAAATCCATAAATATTGAATCATTTTTTATCCTCATCATGGATAGACTATCATAGTCCTTTCGACTCAAAGCATCTGCCACCTTGTTCTCTTTCCCATGGTGGTAATGTATAGAATAGTAGTAATCATTAATCAAATCTAACCATCTTTTTGATGCATACTCATATCCTCTTGTGTGAAAATATACTTAAAACTTTTATGATCAATATAAATATCACACCTTTCACCATAAATATAATGCCTCCATATATTTAATGAAAAGATTATCATAGCTAAATTCAAATCATGAGTTGGGTAATTTTTCTCATGGATTTTCAATTAACATGAGGAATAATCTATCACCATATCATTTTTCATGAGAAAAAATCCCATCCCCTTTTTATATGCGTTACTGTAGATCACAAACTATTCTCCACTACAAGGTTGTGTGAGCACAGGTGCATTGGCTAACCTTCTTTTGATCTGTTTGAATTTCTATTCACATTCCTCTGTCCACACAAACTTAACTCCTTTACGATTCAACTTGGTGAGTGGATTAGATAATCATGAAAAATCATTCACAAAACTTTGATAATATCCAGTAAAACTATGAAAACCTCATATCTCAGTTACCATTTTTGGTCTCAGCCAACATTCAATAACTTCTATTTTTGTTGGATTCACATATATCTCCTCTTTGGATATTATGTAACCCATAAATGAATCTTTCTGAAGCAAAAATTCTCACTTGGTAAATTTTTCATAAAGCTTCTCTTTTCCCAGGGTCTTCAGTATAATTCTCAAGTGATATTCATGATCTTCCTTTATCTTTGATTAGACAAGAATATATTATATAAATACTACCAAAAACTAATCAATATAGTCTCTAAAGACTCTATTCATTAGATCCATGAAGTTAGTAGGGTCATTAGTAAGACCAAAAGGCATCACTATAAATTCATAGTGTCTATACCCTGTATGAAATGTAGTAATTGGTGTATCCACCTTCTTGGACCCTAATTGATGATATCTTGAAAGAAGATCAATCTTAGAGAAGTATTGAGCTCTGTATAATTGATCAAATAAGTCATCAATGCAGGGAAGATGATATTTTTTCTTTATAGTTGTTTCACACTGGAATTGGGAATGACCTAGTTTTTTTAAGGTTCAAAAATTCCAATCAGTTTCTAACGGGTTTGTTCATAGAACCGGAAACATTAAATGATTATATATCCATTTGGACATACTTTCCAAAGGTATGTGCTCATTATTTGTGGACTGATGAGGCTTAAGAATTTGCATTGGTCGAGAGTATGGGAGGTTGGACTCATCACACCTTTTTTGGGGGAATTATTGTCTACTCCGAGACTCTCTTTATAGATTTGAGTTATGTTCGTGAATCCTTATTAAATTACCAAGTATAAAAAATGAGTTTTCCTTTAGGTCTGACAATCAATGATTAGTATGTAAGATATTTAGAGAATCTTTTATATGTATTCGAGGTTTTTCATTGATAGAGAATCATCTGTATTTGTTTAGAGATTCTTAGTCAATGGTATCCTTCAACACATTATATAGAAATCTCTTGGTCATTATGATAACCATACTAGTTTTAAAGCCACTCAGTGGGGCACTTGAAGTTTATTGTCATTCGGAATGACGTAGATTATTTCAGAGTTGGGATCGTACCCGCAGATGGGCTACCTGCGTATCCTTGTTTAGAAAAGGAATAAGAACCCACGTAGTTCTAGTAAAGAAGTATGAGGTTGATGCATGGTTGATGGCTCAATAAAAGATGTCATAATTACTTTTACGCTCTAAGATCACGTGAGTCATGATCGGTGTGAGAAACAAGAGGTATTGGTAAAACCTGACAATTGTGCCACAAAAGATGAAATCATAAGAAATAATGTGGGGCGTATGTATGTATGACTACCCAGATAGATGAGGATTGGGATTTACTTCAGGGAAGAAACTCGGGAACAAGGTCCATAAAGGTATATGTTCTTTATAGATATTTGGATACTTAACTTAAGGCTTACTCCTGATAAGGATGGCCAAATTAGAGGGGATTATGATTGGGTTTTACTCCTAAGAAGGAAGCCTAGATAAAAATAAATTAAGACTGGTTAAGAGAAATTATGAATGTGGCTTATTCCTGAGAAGGAGGCCAAGATTAAAGGGACTTGGGAACTGGGTCTTATTCCTGAGAAGGAGGCTCAGGTTAAGGGGAATTATGACTGGGGATTATTCCTGAGAAGGAGGCCCATAATTTAGAACTTGGGGATTACTCTTGAGGAGGATGCCCATGAATTAAGGGACTTTGAAGACTGGGGCTTACTCCTAAGGAGGATTCCCAGGTTAGGGGACTTGGGGCTTACTCCTAAGGAGGATTCCAAAATTTGGGAATTTGAGATTGGGGCTTACTCTTGAGAAGGAGGCCCAATTTAAGGAAATTTGGACTGGGGCTTACTTCTAAGGAGGAGGCCCAGGTTAGAAGATCCTCTCATCTTAAAGTATGAGGTTGAATGAATGAAATCTCTAACCTTAGTGACATAAAGATATGTAAATCACCAGGTTTTAAGAGATGTTCCATAGAATTCCTTTCAGATAAGGAAGCCAACCAAGGAAACATGCCATAAATGGCTTTGAAGAGTGTCTTGAAGACTAAATATTGAAGAGGAAAGGTGGATTAGAAGAAAACAAGTGAATAGGCAGGAGGGGTAACCAAAAATAGAGAGGCACGCAAGTTCTGTGTGGGCATGCAGGTCCTAGTCGCACAGGTATACCTGCACGACACATAGGTACCTACGCGACGGTCAACCCATAGGGTAATACTTGGGTGAGACTTGGCTCAAGCCCTTAGTATTAACCCTAGAGGCTTACAAAAGGGTAGAGCATAGGTTCTATTGAAGGGATTAGATGGTGCGTAGGTGTCTTCATTTTCCCATAAGGGTTAGACACTTAGGCGCATAGGTGTTGATGAATTTCAACACGTAGGCCTTGTTTCCCCTATTTAGATCTTCCATTCTAGGTAAAAAAATTACCTTAGAAGTCTTCGTAAGACTTACAGAAGAGACTAGGGCACCGGGAGCTGAAATATGAGTTTCTAGATTTTTTGTCCTTGAAATGGGGGCCCACAAGGGGTATTTATAGGTTGTTAAAGACCCCGGGTGAAAATCAAATCGGGCGCATAGGTCACCTGCGCGCCCAATATTTGGCGTGCAGGTATACCTACGCGACCATGATAAAACATGTGCAGCCCATTCATAACCAAATCCTTATTCATGCCTTTGTCAATTTTTGATGTTTCTTCAAAGGATTAATTACTTTGTTTTAAGGTATTCCCCCTTTTCAGTCATTAGACTCTGTGACGGAAAGGAACATCAACAAATGTCCCCCCTCAGAGTTGGATCTGAAAGGAATGATGATTTGACTCTGAGGTGAAGGAGAAAACCAAGTAAATTTTGGCACGCAAGTGTTGAGCACGCAAGTAGCAGCGCGCAGGTGATAGGCGCATAGGGGTGTGGCTTGGCCTATAAATATGTGTCCATTCTTGTGCAAAGCACCTGGTTTTGAATAGTTCGAACTCTCGTCATGCAGGTTGCTCTCGTCGTGCAGGTGGCTGATTTTCCGCGGTTTAGTGCTTTTTTCCATGTCGCGCTGCTACAGAGGTATTTTGACCTGCGCGGTGATACCTACGCGCCAAAAACCTGCACGACACAGTTCCACCTGCGCGCCAAAATTGGACTTGCGCGCCTTAATGCCTTAGCCATTTTTTCACTTTTCTTCACAAAAGTTAATGATAAATCAACTCAATTAAGAGTTAATTACTTGACTTTTGTGCAGATTAAATGGATCCTAGAATAATTGGAACGGCTGATGAACTGGTTAGCAAGCGTATTGATGACATGATGAACGTTGTTGGCCATGATTACTATGATATCTGTGACAACACACTCCCAAATATGGACAAGTACTTGAAGAAATATCATGTTAATTTCCCACATAGCGTTTACCCACCTCTATATGGCCATGATCATCTGCAAGGAGTCAACATTCTAGATGCAAAGAATTATCTACCCGAGATGTAGCTGCACTTCTACTCCTCTATTTCGGTTATGCTATGCATAAGAGCAACAACAATGGTGTGAACCTTCAAATTTTTCTTCCATGCCATTTCCTTGCGGATATAAAAATGGAAAACCCATGGGCTGAAATGTTTTCCACTGCCGGTTGGTGGAGAAAAGACTATCATGGTATTAGAACCATATCTGAAAAGAGTAATCTATCCAAATAGATCTTTACTTCCAATTCTACATTCTCAAATCCATGTATCCATATTCCAAGTCTCTTGGATAGAAACAGAGTCACTGTTTGATCAGTAGAAAATTTTCTCAAACCGCACTAAAGCTGTCACATGGAGGATAAGTGGTCTTCCTTCAACTGGTGGAATTAATACCGGTGGGCTCAAGAGATATTTCATCAGAACATTGAATTCTTCTTGACATTATTCAGTCCACTGGTAAGTGACTCCCTTCTTTATCAATTTGGTTAAGGGTAACATTTTGCCTGCCAAATTGGCGATGAAACGCTGAATATAGGCTAAGTGTCCTTGAAGTCCTCTCAATTATATCAAATTTCAAGGAGATGAAATACCAAGGGTTGACTTTGTCTTCTCCGTATCGACTTTGATACCACGATGGCATACAATAAAGCCGAGAAATTTTCTTGAGGTTACCCCAAAAGCACATTTTGAGGGGTTCATCTTCAAATTGTGTTGTCGAAGTTTGTGGAATATGACTTCCAAATCAGCCAAGTGATTAGAAAGTTTTCTGGATTTAACCACCATATCGTCCACATAACATTCAACAAACTTCCCTAAAAAGTGTTTGAAGATACGATTCATTGCACGCTGATATGTTGCGCCTGCATTCTTCAACCCAAAGGGCATTACCCGATAGCAAAACACACCTTGAGGGGATCTGAAGGTAGTAGATTCTTCATATTCTGGAGCCATTCAGATTTGATTATACCTGGAATATCCATCCATGAAGGAAAGTGATTCATAGCCAGCTATTTCATCAATTAAGAGTTCTGTGATCAGAACTGGAAAATAATCCTTGGGACAATGCCGATTAAGATCTCTGAAATCAATGAAAACTCTAATTTTTCTGTCCTTCTTTTTCACAGGGACAATATTAGTTAGAAACTTGGGATATTGAACTTCTCTGATGAAGTTAGATTTGATAATATTATCCACCTCAGCTTCAATTTTGGAAGCATAAGTTGGGTGTGTTCTTCTTGCGGCTTGCTTGAATCCTCGATGTTCTTCTGGCAAACCCAAATGATGATTAGCAACATCAGGATC
The DNA here is from genome assembly GCA_963277665.1 of Viscum album. Classification (NCBI taxonomy): domain Eukaryota; kingdom Viridiplantae; phylum Streptophyta; class Magnoliopsida; order Santalales; family Viscaceae; genus Viscum; species Viscum album. The sequence continues at coordinate 583,773,778 of OY728167.1, read as the reverse complement.
AAGCCCTGGAATCTCTGTATAGTTTCAAGAAAATATATCTCGATTTTTCTTCAAAAATGAAATATACATTTCTTACTCTTCAAGGTTCATCGCCTCACTAATTAAAGTGGGGTATGGATCTTCTCTTGTACCCAGATTTATTTCTCTGAGTTCATCCACAGTGGTTGAGATACCCTCTTAAAATGCTGGAGGAGCATCTCTAAGATCTCCCTCTTCTTCAACATGTCTTATTTATTTTGTTTCTACTTTCATAGTAGATGATGAAGCATAATTTCCAGGATCAAGAGAGATGTTAAATTTGAACATCTTGAAGAAGAGGCTTCCATTTCTGACCCTATTGATGATGAAGGGTCTTCCTGGGGTAATAAAGAGGAGATGATGGATTGAGAATCGACATCATCGTTCACCTATGACATTTCTATAACTTCTTCTAGCCTAGTTGATGAAGTATAGACTTTCTGGATCTCAGCGGATGAAATGAAGACATCTTCATTTGAGATTTCATCATTTCTTGGTGAATCACCAATTTCTCCCATGTTTTCTGGCTTGATTGTCGTAATTGACATTATGGAAGTTTCCATAAGAGTATTTGGATTTGGGTCTATCCTGTCAATTTGAATGATAGGCAACACATAATCTGTACTCACATGTACGAATGGATTTACTGGAATATTTTCCAAACCATATGGAGCATTAACCTTGGTAACCTCCCTTGCTGTAGATTTCTCCTTACCCTCCATGTGATAGAATTACGCCTCAATGTATTGAGATTCACATGTTTTGAATGGGGATTTATCACCATAAAATGTCCCAATTTGGCCATTGAAACAATATTTAAGACATTGATGGTATGATGAAGGAATAACTGCATGTTGATGTAGCCAAGGTCTTCCAAGCAAAATGTTGAAAGATGTGTCATGACGAAAAACCATGAAACTTGAATTGGATAAAAGATCTCCAAACTGAGTTCTGAGTGTGATCTCACCCAGAGTTTCTTGTTCATTTTTATCATACCCTTGCAACATCAAAGTAGATGGAGATAAATCAGATTCGGTGAGGCCCAATCGACGAAGTGTACGAATGGGGATGAGGTTGACTCCTGAACCATTATCAATGAAAGATCTTCGGATGTCTACATCATTGACCTTTCCAGATAAATACAAAGGTAAAATATGCCCACGCACAACATCATCTTCATCTTCATCTGTGAAATATATCACTACATGGCATTCTGTAGGATTATTCTCTACATGGTAGAATTCATCTGCAACAATTTCAGTTTCAAACTCCTGAGGACTTGAAAAAGCCTCGATGAGTGCCTCCCAAAGATCCTATGATAGATTCAAGGCATCCAGAATTGATAACTTAACTGGTACTTAGGCCAAATGCTTCAAGACATCATATTTTTTATCTAAAGGTCTATGTTTCACAACAAGAACATGTGGTTTTTCATGTGCCTTAGAAGTTGATGCTTTAGAAGTGGATGTATCTTGTATTGGGGTAGGAGTTGGAAATACTCCTGGCTTTAGAAGATTAGACCGAATAGGTCTATTTACCTACTAAGAGGAAGAAGGTGTAACCTCCAACCTATCCTCCAAAATGACTGTGCCATGACTGAATCTGCCATGTGTGGAAGAACTTGCTTGTTCTTGTTGAGCTCGCTAAAGGGATCTTCCATGAGTTTCTACTGTATATACAGTTCTAGGAGGGGTAGAATTGGAATAGTGTCTTCTGGGATATCTACTTCTCCCTCTGTATCCCAGACCTCTGGAATTCCCTCTAATTCCTCTGTTTGATACAGGGAACTTAGGTTCATCAAGATCAAAACTATTACTACCTAAGGATATGTTAGGTGAATCATGTTAACAAAACCAAAGATCAACTCTTCGTCTGATGAAGACTCTGTCTGATTATCTGGTTTAGGTTGTGCCATTTGGTGGGGTGGTGCCCGTGGCTTCGAAGTAGATGACATAAAATCTTCCAAAGTCAAAGACAACTTGGGATTTGACACGAACTCATCTTCTTCTGATTTCTCTTCTTTCTTTGAATTATTCCATTTCTTTGAGGATTTTCCCTCTGATGAAGGGGGCTTCCCTGTGGCATTCATAGTAGAAGACACAATTTGTTTCTTCAATTGCATTTGTAAAATGGCATGAGTTCGGTTGATCGTTTTTCTGACCATCCAATCATCATATTTCTGCGCATTTCTGCTTTTGACTTCTTGCCACTCGCCTTCTTCCTCTGGATCTGTAGCAGTAACACATGCTACCTGAGCTGAAGAACCTTTCAATTTGACTTCTCCCTAGTTGACCATTTTTTGCAGGAGGTCCTTGAAGACAAAACACTCATGAATGGGATGCCCCAACATCTGATGAAATGGGAAAGAGTTGGGATGGTCTTCATCTCCTTCCTTGTTTAGCCTTTTGGGCCTTGACAATTGAACCAAATTATTTTCTAGAGCCGAAATGAAGTAACCAAGAACATGTTCATTTCGGAAAGAATAAACATTGCTCTCGAGATCCTCAAATTGTTTCCATATTTGATCTCTTTGATCATATTGACGAAACGGCCTATGTTGTTGATGCTCATAAGGTGGAGCCCTTTAGAAATATGAAGGTTTTGAAGTAGAAGCAGGTACAGGTGCTTGTTTAAGAATAACTGTAGCAGTCTCTGCTCTACCCATTCTCCTTCCTGGAGCTGATGGAATTACATGAGTTTTATCCTTAGTCTTTGTAAGAGAGTCTTCGATCTGCTGAGTGATCGAAGTAAGGTCTCAAAACCCTCCTATGTATTTCACAAGGATCAACGGTGTGCGTAATTCATCACACAATTTTTCCACACAAATTGGCAACAATTCTTCTTGAGGGAGTGATAAGCTTAGGGAAATGATTAATCCCTTCCAGCGAGCAATGAAATCCAAAACCCTTTCATTTTCCCTTTTATTACAATTTCTAAGATCAAAAACTATTGTCTTTGGAAAAGTTGAGCTGAATTGAAGAAGGAATCTTTGACAAAGATCTTCCCACCTGGTAATTGACCGGGATTGCAAGCTTGTATACCAGATAAAACCAGGCCCTTGTAATGACTGTACAAAATACCTGAGCTTAACTGCTTCCTATTGCTGAGGGGTTCCCATCATAGGATCACAATGAGAAACCAAATGTGTTAAGTGTTGCTCTATGTCTCCCGAACCATTAAAGATAGGGAATGTGGTAATTGCAAAATTTTATGGGGGAGGAATTACATCAACCCATTCAGGGTAAGCTCTCTTTTCTGGTTGAATTTGATCACGTTTTCCATCCATATCTTCCAATCGAGCTGTTAATGACACAATAGTAGTTATTAAATTTTGAGAAACATCCGGTTGAGCTTGGACCTGAGCAGGTGCAATAACTAGAGTTTGGACAGATGTGGTGACTGGTACTGCAACTGATGATAACACCACCGGTTGTTGTTACACCTAACCCATGGGATTAGACCTGTAAGGGTGTACTAATAAAGGAGGATATTCTTCATCTATCTCAGTAGCTACAACAAATTCCCTTGGATGACTGACTCTAGCACGCTTAGGAGGAAGACTACCTTGAAGTAGTTCTGCATTAAACCTCCTCAATTCCTTCATTTATTCCTCTTTTTGTGCGAATCTTTGCTCCAGTGAGAGAGATTGGCCTTCTCTAGAGGAAGGGTATGTAACCTGAATCTTTCCTTTCCCCTTGTTGGACATCTTTCAGAGAGGGGGAAGTTGGTTATTTGAAGGAACACCCAGATTCTGGGTTAGCCTTTGATTTTTTGTATGCACACCTTCTTCATTTGTGTATTTGTGTAAAACTTCTTGAGAAGGAACCACTTCATTTGATCCCTCTGAGTGAGCCTCATGTTCTGGAGAATCAGCAACAATGGCATTGATGACATTAATTAATGCATAACGCATTTCATCACTTCTATATGCATTTCTGTGATACTGTATTTTTTCATTTCTTTGATGAGACATTTCCTTTTGTTGATTTGATTCCTCAGGAACTTCTTGACGAACCATAATTTGGATGGAATCTTCTGATAATTCATCTCTTCTTTCCTCTTGTGGCTTCTTCCCTAATCAATAGAAGACTGACATTCTCTGAGGAAGAGAATGAGGATTTGAAAAAGTCCCCAGTCCGGTGGACTGCGGTTGTTCCTGCTGTTTCTGATCAACTCCTCGAATCCTATTTGTTGATTCTGAGGGTTGGGTAAAAAGAGTCCCTAGTCTGGCAAGATGGGGTGGTTCTTGAGCTGCTAAATCTAAGACTTTCTTAAAAGCTCTCCTGATCTTGTGGACTTTAGTCCAGAAATTGGTTGGATGCATCGACACACATCCACTTTTATCACCCGGCTCAAATGAATTCTGGTTGATTTCTGACACTTCTGTCACCTGATGATGCGCTCGCTCTAAACGAGAAGCATATTCAATATTCTAATTTTCCTGATGCAGGATTAGTTTGAAAACTTGTTCTCTATATGCCTGACTTTGAGAAGAAATAGTTGAGGCATGTTCCTGAGTGAGCCTTTGATTAAAAACGAAGCCAATTGGTTGTGGCTGGCCATGGGAAATAACATTGCATGAGACCATTTTTGGCGGGCTTTTTTGACTGGATAGTAGAGTGAAATGTAGTTCTCCATGAATACCCCAACCCCTGATATGAATAACAGATGGGGAATTGGCAATTAACTGGTGCAATCTTCTTAGTGCACCAAGGCATGAACACTGAAGGGCTCTCTACTGCTTTTCAGCCTTCAGATATCGAGAAACTGAGAGAGATGCCAAGTCAATTTCGAATTGTAACCTTTCTATTATCTTGACATGATTTTCATATTCATCATAAGATAATATTTTATTTTTCAAATGACAAAGAGTTTTTTATATATTGAGACAAATATCCTGAATTCCATCTTTCATCAACATCTCTGGAATTTCATACTGACAGTCATCCAAAGGCCAAAACATGACTGGAACTTCACCTTTCACCAGTTGTTTTCTCATATTCAGTACTTCCTCTTTATCAATCAATGAAGATTCTTCTACCTAATTAGACCAGAGCTGGTGCTTCCTTGTTGCTTCATTGGATTCAACAAGATTTGTAGAGAATTCACTGATCAAACTAGAAGATGAATGACCCAAGGGTGGTTCGGAGAATGACCTACACCCTGGGCTATCTTCTGATTGAGAAAGTATTTCACCTACAAGCAGTAAAGCATCATACATGACGGGCTTTACATTTGCAAGTGCCACAAGATAAGAGGGATTTCTATTCACTACATTATCCTATAAAGAATATTCTAGACAATGCGCATTACTACTACGGAGAGGACTTTCACAGATAAATTCATCATCATGGGGAGGACCACCATAGTGGGATATAGAAAAAGATGAAACATTTTGCTCCTTGATCTTCTGGCCACACAGTGGGTTCTTGTGAATCTCATATGAATATGAAACTTTGAGATCGACCGAACTGTCATGAAGCAAGCCTTCATGAGGAAGTGTCTGATGAAGACCTTCAGAATTAATGTTCCAACTATTGGTAAATGAGAGAGTAGAATCTTGAGTTCCAACAGATAATTGTTTAAGGTCTTCAAGAACTCCAGCATCGAGCAAGGCCATATTATAGATTGGCTCTTGATTTCTTGATTGTGCTGGACGGGTCTTCTTCTTAGATGCCTTCTTACTCACTTTAGGAACCACTTGTTGACAAAAGTGGTTATTATGGGTAGGTGTATGTGCCTGCTCAGGAGAAATAGTCAGGTTATACTGATTATCTCCACTCAAATTAGGTATGTGTGCCTGACTTGGTTGTCCGTATGACACGAGGGAGTATGCCCCACAACCCTCTTAGACTGGAATAGAGGTGTGTGTCTATTTCAGAGTTATATGTTTATGTGTCACTCCACTGGTATGGATATATTTTCATTTCTTTCCATGTGATGCTGCTGAAGCTGTTATAATATTCTGACAGGCATCAAGAATATGACCAGGGATTTTCTTCTTCTCTTTCACCATTGACATAATATGATAGGTGACTTCAGCTGTCGGAAAGGGGATATACGTCCATTCTGTGCTTGGAGTAGGTGTGTATTCCTTCTCTTTTCCTCCTTTTCCTGTTAGTGAATTCTGACGGTACTCAAGTGTGGGGGCAGAGAGTTGAGTCTGCCTCCTGTTTGTCGTCGGAGCTTTCCGACTGACTTCTCCGGGTGCTACAAAATGAGACGGTTGGGAGGCTTGATCAATACTAACAGGTGTATGTGTCTGCTGATTGCACTCTTCCAAACGTGGTTGATGAAATTCCTTCAATACTAGTAGACGAGGCTATTGGTAGGATTGATGAGTGTAAGCAGGTGTATGTGCCTGTTTACCAGTTGTCAACACATTGGGTTGGCAGGCTTCATCGTATGTTGTTAGACGAGCCTGTTGACTAGCTGATGATTTATAAACAGGTGTATGTTCCTCTTTATAGTACTCCACCGAAATTTCCTGGTGGTATTGGCGTGTTGCTTCCATACGAGTCTGTTGGACAGTGGAATTAAAATAGACGGGTGTGTGTTCTTGCTCGTTGCTTTCCACCACGTTAGGTTGGTGGACTTCTTCGGAAATGGCAGAAATGATAACCTACTCACTGTTGATCGGTCCTTGCCTCTGTTGGTTCGTCTTGCCTGCTCGGGTTTGAGGAACCTGAGCCGAACGCCTGGAGACGACACCCTCATCATGCTCTGGTAGCTACTTTCTCAGGTTTTGATGTTTTTTATGCATTTTTGGATGGACTTGTTGCCTCATCAATTGCAGATTCTTGAAGGATTGTATGGATGCTTGGTTTTGTTCCTTGTGTGTAGACCCCTGTTTGTCACTAGGAAGGATATTTTTTTGTGGGATATTTCTGCTTGTATCTTTGCATTTGGATGGCGTGTTCTTTTTTGCAGATTGCGTTGGGTGGGAGACCTCAATGGAGGGATGGGTGTCTTGGCACCCATCATGCATCCATCTGTTCTTTTAGATGGATGGGTACCCTAATTGATTTTTGTACGGTGTTCTCTAGCGGATATTATGGCGCAGCAGGTTGATGGTGCAGTGAGTCTCTCATTTGTACCGTCGGGGGGGGGGGGGCTCGAAAGAGAGATAGGTGTGCTAGAACCTATCGTCCAGTCCTCCTCTCATATTTCAGTGTGAGTTGGAGGAGTGCTCTGCCTTGGTTGTGTTGCCAGCACGACACACTTCATCGCAGAGGGGGTGACGCGTCATCTTACCTGACTTCGTTGTTTCATTTTCGATTGGGGGGGGGGGTGATAAGACTTTCTGACTTGATCCTACTATGATTTTTGTTTCCTTTGGACATTTGGATTTTTGTATGGCTGTGTACCCTATTTTGTTTGATGTTTTACATCTATCTATATAAGGGGTTCCTCCTAATTCCCTTCTAAAGGAGTTTCTTTCTTTAAATAAACGGGAGACTGCCCCTTTACCTTTAAAAAAAGAGTTTAAATAGGGGCCTAACAAATAAGTAAAACATAATTTTAACTTGGTTAAGGATTCATGTCGGGTTCATCATTTTTTGTTTCGCGCTGGAATTGGGGATGACCTCGTTTGTTTAAGGTTCAAACATTCCAATCAGTTTCTAATGGATTTGTTCGTAGAACCGAAAACATCCAATGATTCTATATCAATTTGGACCTGCTTTCCAAAGGTAGGTGATCATTAGTTATGAAATGATGAGGCATAATAATTTGCATTGGTCGAGAGGATGTGAGGTCGAACTCATCACACCTTTTTTTGTAGGAATTATTGTCTACTCTGGGACTCTATTTATAGATTTGAGTTATGTTCGTGAATCCTTATTAAATTACCAAGTATGAAAAATGAGTTTTCCTTTAGGTCTGACAATCAATGATTAGTATGTAGGAGATTTGGAGAATATTTTATATGTATTAGAGGTTATTCACTGATATAAAATCATCTATATTTGTTTAGAGATTCTTAGTCAATGGTATCCTTCAAAACATTATATAGAAATCTCTTGGTCATTATGATAACAATACTGGTTTTAAAGCCACTCAGCGAGGCACTTTAAGTTTATTTTCATTCAGAAGGAAGTGGATTATTTCAAAGTTGGGATCGTACCTTCAGATGGTCTACCTACTAATCCTTGTTTATAAAAGGAATCAGAACCCACGTAGTTTGAGTAAAGAATTATGAGGTTAATGCATGGTTTATGGCTCAAAGAAAGATGTCATAATTACTTTTACGATCTAAGATCACGTGAGTCATACTCAGTGTGAGAAACAAGAGGTATTGGTAAAACCTGACAATTGTGCCATGAAAGATTCAATCATAAGAAATAATGTGGGGCTTATGTATGTATGACAGCCCAAATAGATAAGGATTGGGATTTACTTAAAGGAAGAAACCTGGGAACAAGGTTCATAAAGGTATATGTGCTTTATGGAGATTTGGATACTTAACTTAGGGATTACTCCAGAGATGGATGCCCAAAATAGAGGGGACTGTGATTGGGTTTTACTCTTGATAAGGAAGCCTAGATAAAAAGAAATTAAGACTGGTTAAGAGAAATTATGACTGGGGCTTATTCCTGAGAAGGAGGCCCAGATTAAAGGGACTTGAGAAGTGGGGATTATTCTTGATATGGAGGCCCAGGTTAAGGGGAATTATGACTGGGGATTATTGCTAAGAAGGAGGCCCCTAATTTGGAACTTGGGGCTTACTCCTGAGGAGGATTCCCATCAATTAAGGGACTTTGAAGACTGGGTCGTACTCCTAAGGAGGATGCCCAGGTTAGGGGACCTGGGGATTACTCCTAAGGAGGATGCCCAAATTTGGGAATTTGAGATTGGGGCTTACTCCTGAGAAGGATGCCCAAGTTAAGGAAATTTGGACTGGGGCTTACTCCTATGGAGGAGGCCCAGGTTAGAATATCCTCTCATTTTAAAGGATGTTGAATGAATGAAATCTCTAACCTTAGTGACATAAAGATATGTAAATCACCAGGTTTTAAGAGATGTTCCATAGAATTCCTTTCAAATAAAGAATCCAACCAACGAAACATACTATAAATGGCTTTGAAGAGTGTCTTGAAGACTAAATCTTGAAGAGGAAAGGTGTATTAGAAGAAAACAAGTGAATAAGCAGGAGGGGCACCCAAAAAGAGAGAGGTGTGCAAGTCATGCATGGGCGCGCAGGTCCTGGCCATGCAGGTATACCTATGCAACACATAGGTACATGAACGATGGTCAACCCATAGGGTAATACTTGGGTGAGACTTGGCTCAAGCCCTTAGTATTCCCCCTAGAGGCTTACAAAAGGGCGGCACATAGGTTCTGTTGAAGGGATTAGGCGGCGCGCAGGTGTATTTATTTTCTCGTAAGGGTTAGACACTTAAGTGCGCAGGTGTTGATGAATTTCAACACTTAGGCCTGGTTTCCCCTGTTTAGATCTTTCATTATAGGTAAAAAAATTACCTTAGAAGTGTTTGGAAGACTACCAGAAGAGACTAGGGCGCCTGGAGCTGAAATCTGAGTTTCTGGATTTTTCTTCCTCGAAATGGGTGGCCCACAAGGGGTATTTATAGGATGCTGAAGACCCCGGGTGAAAATCAAATAGGGCGCGGAGGTCACATACACGCCCAATATGTGGCGCGCAGGTCACCTGCGCGCCCAATATGTGGCGTGCAGGTATACCTGCGTGACCATAATGAAACCTGTGAGGCCCATTCTTAACCAAATCCTTATTCATGACTTTGTAAATTTTTGATGTTTCTTCAAAGGATGAATCACTTCGTTTTAAGGTATTCCCCCTTTTCAGTCGTTAGACTCTGTGACGGAAAGGAGCGTCAACAATAGTGATCTTATTAAGTTCTTTATAATCAATTCAGAGTATCATTGATCCATATTTGTTCTTAAAAAATAGAATAGGTTCACCCCAAGGTGACTCACTAGGGTGTATGAATCTATTATCAAGATTCTCGTGTAGTTTCTTCTTAAATTCCTAAAACTCAATTTGGTTCATTCTATGATGAGTCTTTGAAATAGGCATAGCACTCTGTATGAGTTATATTGAAAACTCAACTTCATGATTTGGTGGGAGACCTTGAAATTATTCAGGAAAGATATCATCAAACTTCAGTATAATGGGTGTATTCCTAATCATGAGTTTCTCCCCAACCATTTGAGATAAATAACCTTAATTTATAGGAATCAAGAACCATAAAGTGGAATAAATTTCTACTGGAAGGCCATATTCTTCTTTTCACTCGTAGATGATCATATATTGATCTGTAATAAGATATGTGACTTTCGTTCGTTGTAAATTGATATGACATCCATATAGAGAAATCTAATCCATGCCAAGAATCACATTAAATTACATTATAGGATGGATCAAAATATTTTTAGGAATCAATTTCCCATAAACTTTAACCAAAGAATAATTATAAACTTTTGATGCAATTGTTGTTCCATTAGGAGTTGTCACAACTAACTAAATATATAATTGTTGAGGTAATATGGAAATACCCTTCTATAATTCATTATAAATAAAATAATGGGTAGATCCAGAATCAAATAAATCATTTTCTACATTAGATTGAATGGTAAGTGTACCTTTCACCACTTCATTATCGTACTCCACATCACCGATAGTGATCTCATGTGACTTGTCTTTGTCTTTATCCTTAGGAGTTTTCTAAAATTGATCATCATAAATAACCCTTGGATTAGGGAATTTATTGGAATAATTCCCCATTTCCTTTCACTTGTAACATTGAAGTGTAGGAGGTGCATTCTGTGTATCCTTTTCTCTATTCGCATCATTAGACATATTTTTTCCATCAATTTGGAATTCAACTACCTGGTGACCTTATTTTCCAAATTTAAAACATTTACTAGTCCCTTCAATATAATTCTATCCATGTTTCTTCCCAAACTTTGAGCATAAGGTAAAACTCATCTTATTTTCAGTGCGGTCTTTAGATTTTCCCTTGAATTCCACTTTTCTCTACCTATCAAACCCATAGGACTGATGGTTTACTGCAATATCCATATCAACCTTGATATCGCATCGAAAGATTTATTCATAGCTATTGAAGTACCTTATGGATAATTCCCTTTGGATACTTGGTTTTAAGCCACTAAAGAATCTATCAATTTTACCATCATGTTGGATAATAATTCCAGAATCATACCTTTCAAGTCTTATAAAATTTGTTCTATAGGTACCAATGGATTCATTATACTTTTTCTTAATTTCAAGGAACTTCTTCTCCATATTTGTTTAAATAATATGAGGAAAGTACTAATTGAAAAATAATTTCTTGAAATCATCCCATTCCATGGATTCAATTTCATCTATTTTCCTCATATTCTTGATAAGGTTCCACCACTGATCAGCTTCACCTTCCAAACTATAGACTGCTAAAATGACTTTATCATGTTCTGAACATTGGAGAACTAAAAATATCTTTTCATTGGTACAGATCCATTTTTCATCCAGTAATGGATCAAAAGACCCGCTAAAATAAGGTGGACACTACCTCATGAAGGACTCAACATAATGTTGTTCCCTCCTTTTCTCGTTCAGAAGTCATGTATGATTCATATCTTGAGAAATTTGTTTGAGAATAGCTATAACATTTTTCATTCCATCTCCCATAACATTTTGTTGGTCATGAGGACAATCATTGCATTTTCCATCACATTCAACATTAACGTGGTTCCTTTGGGTTTCATCCATTGACTAAAACCAGGAAGAATAGTGTGATAAACACTAATAATAATGTGAAAACCACTTAATCAAGAATAAAAGTCCAATTTTGGACACTTTAGGTTTTATCTTAGGTTATTGATGATCAATTCTAAAACACTCAGATTATAACCTATACTTCTACATATCCTTAGGGTTCTTGATAAGGTTTTATCCTCATAGATTCCAAAGGTCAACTAGACCTTTCCTATGATACCAGCTATAACTCCCCATACTTTAAATACATTTATATTATTTCAAAATTGAAGAATATTCTTTAAAAAATATATCAAAACTATGATAGGACCATATAGGTGCAGTGTCTTTATAAATTAGGAAACATAAAAAATTGGTACATAAGATATCTTCATTCTCCCCCACTTATTTCTTCATAACTAGATTGCTTTTTGACATATCTTATTTAATACCCTTCTTCATGACCTGGGGAAAAGAAACATATGAAAGGGTGAGTTAAAATTCTCAGTAATGTTAAACAAAGTATATATCAATAATATCATAAACATAAGACATAAGAACATAACATTTTAAAATATTATCCTATATATGAAAGATCATGATATCATGCCCTGGGATAAATCTTAAAAGTTCATAAGAATCAATGAAAGTAATCTCAATAGTCATAACATAAGACATGATGTCTTGTGGCATATATATAATCAGGTAAAATCATTTCATATTAGTTAAGGCTCATTTCGAATACCATCATAGCGGACAAATTCAGTTACTGAATCAATTTCACTCCTCGTTCCAGCCCTGTATTACTGAACTGAGATCATTTCTTGTCTTATTCATGTCTATATCATGAGATATAAATCTTTACCCAATGAATTGGAGGGAGATATAGTTCCTACCCATCTCTTAATTAAATCATTCTTATGTGTTCTACTATATCATAAATCATTCATCATAACCCAATCAATAAAATGGGTTCCTTTAAACATCATTCCACCATAACATAATCCATGTAACACAAATGGATTTTATAAATATAATTCAATTATAAAAACAATAAAATAATAGTAAAAGTAAGGATATTATACTTTAAACATAAACCTATTAAATAATTTCATCTAATATGGAAAATAATTTTGATATAACACTTGAAATTAATTCTTGAGGAAAATATCCTTTCCTTTTCAAAAATGTTTTCTTTTCTTAAAATGTCACGCAATTTTAAAAGAAAGAATTTATTTGAAAATAAACTTGAAATTTTTTAGAGTAATATTCATGGAAATAAGGAATTATGAATACATAAAAAAAATTATTCTGTATAAGTTAAAAAAAATTCTCCTCGTACTTTTTCCAAAAAAGTCAAAAATACCTCGTATCGAATAACGATAAAATATTCCTTTCATACCGTTGAGTAAAAATTCACAAATGGGTAAAATTAACTTTAATAAATTTTATAATAATATAAATAGTATTACAAATTTAGGGAACATGGATTTTTATGATAAATATACCCCAGTAAATACTTACGAATAAACAATCTTAGATAATAATGAGATTGCAAAATTATCCCTTACCTTAGGTCTGATATCCTTCATGTGTATCTGAACCTCCAATATAATGATTTAAATTATCTAATTGAATTATTACATAATAATATTTTTTTATTATATCATATATGATCGTATTATCATCCATTTGTTAATAACATTTAATTATTACTTGTTATTCGAGTATTAACTGCTTCATTTTCTTATGCAAGTTTTGATGAATAAGTTCACTTTATCCTTAATAGGTCATTTTTATATCATTAAAAAATTATATTAAAATAATATATATCATATTTATTCATTCTATACATTTATATAATCATTATTTAATTAATATAAAGTAGAATGAATCGCATCGCATTGTGGAGATGGTTGGTCATACGTACACACGAGTGACGATATCATTACCATAATTGTTGAATGGTATTTAAGTGGATAGTGTATAATATTTCAGAATCAATATAACATTATAATAATCATATATAGTTATTATTTCCATAATTATACCCATCCAAGTAAGGCAGTGGTGAAAAACATATTACACCATGACATGGAGACAGTAAGTCGTACGTATGCACTCATGGTGATTTCGTTTTTCGTAGGATGGATAGAAGGTGTAATAAGTTTGTTTAATAATTATAATAAAATATCCGTATATAAGTGATATTTTAGTTATTAATTTATAATTAAAAAACTCATGAAGTGGAATTATAAGAAGAAATAAGTTTGAAAGAATCGGTAGAGGAGATTACCTCTTCTTCGACATGCTTCCTCGAAATCTCCTCTTAGATCACTAGCGTTGTTCTTTGAAAAGGTCCATAACCTCTAGAATTTAACTAAATAAGATTATAATGAAAAAATTTTGGGGATTACCAAGCGTGAAGGACTAAAGTTAAGTGATGATGTGAGGGAATAGATTCCCTTTTATAATTGAGATGAGGGGTACTTTTGGGATCTCTAAAAATATTTATTTTTAATAAAATAAAACCCTAACCAAAAACCTCCAAAGTCTCCCACTTTAGAATTTGAGATGATATAGGGTTTTAATCTCATAAACCAATAAATTTTTGATAAGTTTTTATGTCAATTTAAACATTATCATTTTAATTAACACTTAGTTATTATATTTAATTTTAATTAAGATAACAAATATTTCAATATTAAAAGGGTAAAATATTTACTTTTTTGACGTAAATTAGACCATAAATAAGTAAATTATAAAATTTTAGACATTATAATAATTATTATATATTTTTTAAAAATGTTTTATGATTTTTAAATAATTTAGTAAAACATTATTTTGATAAACAATCAATAGTGTCAATTTTGACACTATTCAATTCATTGATTTTTAAAAATATTAAGATAATAATTTAACTTCGAAACAAATATTTTATTATATTAATAATAGGTCAAGGTAATATATAAAATTAATTTTAAATATTAATTAACACAAATTATATTTATTTTAATATTTTTAATAAAATTTATTTGATATCTTCATTAATAAAATAATTACTACATCAAGTTTGTGTAATTATTTATTATGCTTATTTGTTGCATAAAAATTACAACTAAAATACTATGATGAATATAAATCTACTATATTTCATAAGAATATAATTATTAGAATTTATCTTCTGAAAAATACAACATTTAAAATTTTATAATTATAAAATTATGAAAGTGACAACTTTAACATCACTTTAAATAAAATAATATAAGTGTCACAATATCTTCTATAAGGATCCAAATGGTCAACAACTCGACCATTGGATGGTTACAGTTGAGATATACTCAACTAATAAGATTTGGTCATGTCTTTGGGTCCTTTGATGGTCATTAATATTTTAATGAAATTTTTTTTATTGATTTCTCACCAATTAATTATTTTTTAAATCATCAAAGTATAAGTATTTAAGGTAATTATTTATTTATAAAAATAAAAAATTACCATGATAAATAAAAAAATATTATTTTTCAAATTAGTATTTATAATCTAATTTATCTTCTATATAACTTTATATAAAAATGATTTATTTAGTAAACTTTTAGTGAGACATATTTAACTTTTCTTTAAATAAAATAAATTAAATGTCCTAATCTCATCCAAGTGGCTTCAAAAATATATCATTTTGACCCAAGGATGATTTATTTCGAAACACACTCATTCAAAAATATTAATACAATTGTTAGGGTAATTTTATAAAAGTATTATTAACCTTAATTACCTGTTTTATCTTTTTACCGTATTAATAGAAATTTCCTAAGTTACTATTTATAATGCCAAAAACATAAAAAAAATATTTAAATAATTTGGACATAATGATTCCAAATATGGAATCCATTTTAAAAAATTCAAAACATAGAAGTTGTAGTAATTAATTTAAAATTAATATCGTTGTTGGAAAGAGAGAACATGTTTTCAGAAGGATAAAATATTGTAAAAGATTGAAATGTTTTACATCTGTATTAAATATAAAATTAATGATAATTACATAAATTATATTGAATGATAAAAATATATTTTATTTATACTTTAGAACCATTAAATATTATAATTTAACCATATAAATTATTTTGATGAATTTTTTTTTCAATTAAAATTTAGTGTATTTTTACTATTCATCAAAATTTGATAGTTATCAGAAAAATATTAAAATTTCATCCAAATTAAATTTTTATATCCCTCTCCCAAATAAAATTTTTATTTTTTCATATAAAATTATTTCTGTTTAAAAATATTAATTTAAAATGGTTTTTCCAATAAAAGGAGAAAAATTACCCTTTTGAAAAATATAGGTTTTTATACATCAAATAGGGTTTACTCATACCATATAAAAAATATCTATTGAATGAATATCAAAAATATTTTATTATGTATATAACATATATATTTCATTAACTTCATTTACTAATAGTAATTCACTCAATTTATTAATACAAAAAAACAAATATATAATTGATTTATATTTTTCATAAATAATTGGTAGTGAATGACTTCACCATACATTTTCATAAGTTAGTTATATTTATTCCTGATAACCTAACGGCTAAGTTAAAGTGGTTATTTTATACTAAAGGCATCTCATAGTTTCATTTAAACTCGTGATTGCGTGCAATTCAAGCTATTGAAGAATTAAAATTATTTAGAGAAAATATTTCATAAAAACAATCAGATGTTACAAAATCAATAAGTGCTATGCATAGTTCTTTGAATAGATTCATGGTTAGAAAGAATTTAAATGAAGTTTCCTTGTCCAAAATGTGATCATGACATTGAGGGTAATTGTAGAGACCCGAAGCTTAACGTACATAGACATTACATTACTTTTGCGGAATACTTAGTACATAACAAAAACACACACACAAGGACCGTAATAGTTTAGTGTCTTTGGAAACTCGGAATATAATCTTCTAATCGTGGCGAAAGATCTTCAACATCACCCATAAAGATCTTCCTTTTTTTTACCTAAAACCTTTCTTTATATCCTGGGGAAAATAAAACATAAAAAGGGTGAGCTCAAATGCTCAGTAAGGTTAAACAAAAGAAATATCAATCACATCATATTCATAAGAACATATCTATTGGAAATCTTAACCTGCAAAAGAGATCATAATTTCATAACATGGGATAAATCATAGTAGTGAAATGTAATCCCAATAATCATAACTTAAAACATGAAACTTTTTGGCATACACACATAATCATAGAGAATCATTTCTTGTTAGTCAAGACTCTTTTCCAAGACTATCTTAGTGGACAAAGTCCATTTCTAAACCGAGTTCATTCCTCGTTTCAGTCCTGTTTCACTGAACCGGTATAACCTACCGTTCCAGCCATGTCTATCTCCTGTGATATAAAATCTTTACCCAACCATTGGAGGGATATATAGGTCCCACCCATCTCATAATGATACCATTCTTATGTGTGCCACAAAATCATAAACCATACATCATTGCATAACCCATGTAATAAAAATGGGAATCTTAAACATCATGACATCATAAAACAATTCATAAAAATAATTCCATCACAACATAATCAAATCAATGTAATAATAGGGATAAAAACAGAACCCTTTATTATCTTAGATGGAAAATAATTTTTATAAAACACTTGAACTTTATTCTTGAGGAAAATATCCTTTCTACTTCAAAAACACTTTTCCTTTCTTAACATGTCATACAATTTTAAACTAAAAGAAGTTGATTAAAAATAAACTTGAAAACTTGTAAAGGAATATTTTTGGAAATAATGTTTTAAAAATTCATTCATGCCGTATAAGTTAAAAAATTCTTCGTACTTTTTTCGGAAAAGTCAAAAAGTACCTCGTACGAAAAACGACAAAAGATTCCTTTCATATCCTTTACTAAAAACTCATCGAAGGGTAAAATTGGATTTAAACAATTGTAGGTTGATGGAAATAATATTACATATTGAGGAAACATGGATGCGGATGAAAAAATACACCCCAGTAAATTCCAAAGTATAAACAATCTCGGATAAAAATGAGATTGTGATATTTCCCTTACCTTAGGTCTGATATGCTTCGTAAGTGTCCGAACCTCCTCTTTTTGATGCGCCTTCACTTAACCTCCACTTAAAGAACTAAGGATGGTATTTGAAGAAGACCAGGACCTCTAGGATGATACTAGGGAAGTGGAGAAGAGATTTTGGCAGGGGTCTCCCGAGCTTGAATGCTCAAATTGGTGTGAGGAGGAGAGGGAGGAGGTTCCCTTTTATAAGGGAGGAGAGGGGCACCTTAGGAAAATCTCAAAATATTATTTTATATTAAGGTAAAATTCGTTTTATAATTGTTACAAAGGATCTTATTTCGAAGATAAAGTTGGGATGGGTCGAAATCATTTCATCCAATAGGATTTAGACAATTTTAGGTTATTATTTTAACCTTATCAATTAGATTTAACTCTAAGTTAAATAATTTAACTTTTACCGTGTCTTTTTGTTTTCTTACACTATATGATTGATAAATTTACCATAACAAGTCAAAAGAACCCCAAGTTGTTTATTATTAATATATCTATCCTTATCTATGTCATTTGGCCGAACCTTAGATTTTTAGGAATTAAATAACAATTAATAATATAATATTTGTTTTAAAAACTAATTTATGTCAATTTTGACACTATTTGGTACATGATTTTTATGAAATTCATAACAGAATGATAAGTTCGAACCAAGTTACTTATATCAACAATAACATGTCATATTAACCTAGAAAATTAATGTAAGTCATAAAAAGTCTCAAATTACATTTATTTGGGCATTTATAACATCAATTATGTCAATATTTCATTAATAAGACAATTACTGCATCATCTTTGTGTCATAATGAATGATAATTATTTAATCCCTAAAAATTCTAAATAAATTCCTATGATGTAGATAATTGTATTAGATTTCTGGAGATTATTCAGGTTCGAAGTTTCATGAAGTTTATCACTAAATTAAAATTATTATACTTATAAGATTTAAGAAAGTGACATGTTGTTACATTCTTTGGTTTTAATAATAATTAAATTATTTTCATGGAAAAAAGTCCATAAAATGAATCTAATCCGACCCTTAGGTTATATGGGTCTACTGTTAGCCATCCAATAGGATTTTTCCAAGTGTTAGGGTAATTGTATAATCTTATATTTACCATTAATTACCCGATTTACCTTTAACTATAGAAAATAAAATTTACCGTAGTTTCTATTCACAATGCCCAAAAATAAAAAGTAGCTTATTAACATAATTTGGACCCACTGATTCCAAATATGGAATCCATTTTTCCAAATTCAATACACAAAAGATGCAGAAATTAAATTAAAATTAATTCCGTTGTCGAAAGAAAACAGGTTTTTCTTTAAAACATTGCAAAAGATTGAATTGATTTAACCTACGAATTCAAGGTAAAATCAATGCTAATGACATAAATTATATTAAATGGTAAAAATATATTCTATTTATACTTTAAAACCATTCAATATTATAATTTAACCACATAAGATATTACGATGAAAAAAGTTGTTTTTAATTAAAATATAGCGTCATTTTACTATTCATTAAAATATGAAAGTTATCGGAAAAATATCAAAACTTTATCTAATGTAAATTTTTATATCCTGATTCAAAAGAAGAATTTTATTTTGTCAAATTGAACTTATAAACATGTCAAAAACTAGATTTAATGTGGGTGCGCCATCAAAAGGCGGCAAAACTGCATTTTTTGAAAAATAATTATTTTACGTGAAAAATTTATTTTGTTCTTATACCATGTTCTAGAAATGTGTAAGCTGAATAATAATGTTATAGAATTAAAAATTTAGTTAACCCTATTCATAACGGTTATTTCATAACAATATTATAATAATATATCGTTGTTTAGTAAAACCCGGTATTGCGTACAACACACGCTATCGAGGAAGGTTGCGACTGCGTGTAATGCAAGCCAAGTCAGGGTTGCGTATAGTGCACAACTCCTTTGTTGTTGCGTATAACAGATTCCGACCATATTTTATTTATACACTCAATGTTTTGTAGAATAACTTCTATCAAATGAACGTGAAATTGTGTGTAACAAGAGCCAAGAAAAGTGTTGCGTATACTGCAAGCTAATACAGTGTTGCGTATAGCGCAAGGTAATCTTGGTGTATCATACAACACAAGACATTAATGAAATTAAAAGAATATTTTTCATAAAATCTCGGGGTGTTACATTCTACCCCCCTTAAAATGAATTTCACCCTCGAAATTCGCCGGGGTTATAAATGGTTTACTATTCGAAAGTTTCTTTAATAGAAACCCACATCGTAAAAAGGAATACCAAAACCAATCTTTAAAAACAAAAGTATGAAATGTAACGGTTACCCAAATAAACTAATCACTGGGTTTCCACATAGGTGAAAATATGGATATGGATGAGAAATCTAACCATCATGTTCTGATGGAGAGTGGTAGAGAACTTGGCTATGGAAAAGCCAGCAATCACAAAGCCATAAATTTGTGACAATCTAAGATACCATCTGATTTATCAGATGTAAGAGTACTAGGACAACATTTTTGGTTTTCAAGATCATTTCCCTAAAGTTGATGAAATTGGAATTAGAAGAAATACTTTCGCGATTTTGGTATAGTCTCACCGTTTGTCGTTCTTTGGACAATTTCCACTTCATCTCTTAAAGAAATGAAGTTGAATTTGTCATTCGTGATGTGTTAGTAGATCATGTGATAGAATGATGGGTCATTCCATCTGTCTCAAAGAAAAGGTTAGAAAAGTTATCAAAAAAAATACATAAGTCCATCTATAGTGAGATTAATCTTATATAGTTCCTAAAATGGACTTATATTGCTTAATATAATAAAACTAGTTTCTATTAAACAGGGACTTCCTGTAGGCCAGTGGTAGGTGAAAAAGGCCAGTCGCACTTCGGTTGTGGGTTCGATTCCCACAGCCTTGTCCGACGCGATGGGTTGTCGCCCGTCCTACAGGTTGTCCTTTTTCTAAAACTACATTACTATAAAATACCATCAGTAATATCGAAAAAAGTTCTATCCTTAAACAATACTTAGCATATGTCCAACATAATCCATTCCAATATTTAGGCTTATCTAAAATACTTCGGTCCAAGCTCATATTATAAAGAAAACGATTAATTGAAATGTCATCAAACAAGCATGTTAATACCATCATTTATCCCCCATATATATATATACTGTTGGTCACATTCCAATCATGTTAATACCTTAATCATGTATTCTCTTGAAAAAATGAATACCCATTGAACCATAGTGAAAACATGAATGCAGTTAAAAGTTAACACTTTCCACATACCAAAATCCTCAAAATTCTATATACTCAAACCATGATATCACTTAGTCCTTATATCAATCATGAGCTCATGAATACTGTTAAACATTTAATTTTCTCATTTTCCCTTCATTATCCGCATATCATCTTATTTCCAAAAATATCTCAATCACTTTGAATACCACATTAGACCAATACATAAATATTCCAATACTCCTGATACAACATTATTTTGGAATCCCATTACATAAACACTTAATCATTCCACCACATCGTTGTCATATTCAACATCGCCAATAGTGATCGCATGTGACTTTCCTTTGTCCTTTTCCTTAAGCGGTTGCTCATGTCGATCATCACTAACCCTTGGATTAGGGCATTTATTAGCATAATTCCCCATTTCCTTGCACTTGAAGCATTGAAGTGTAGTAGGTTCATTCTGTGTATCCCTTCCTTTGTTTGCATCATTAGACATCTTCTTCCCATTATTGCGGAATTCAAATGCCTGATGACCTTCCTTTCTACATTTGAAACATTTACTTGTCCCTTTAAGACAATCTACACCATGCTTCTTTCCACACATTGAGAATAGGAAAACATTCATCTTCTTTTCACCATTATTCTGAGATTTCTCCTTGAACTCCATCTTTCGTTTCTTGTCAAAACTATGAGATGGATAAGTAACACCAACTTCCATTTCAACCTTGATAGCACAACGCACAATTTCTTCATAGCTACTGAAGTCTCTTATAGCTAATTCCCTTCGAAGACTTGGTTTTAAGCCACTGAAGAATCAATCAACTTTACTTTCAGGTTAGATGATAAATCCATATGCATACCTTGAAAGCCTTGTAAAATTCGCTTCGTATATACCAACTGATTCATCAGACTTTTTCTTTAGTTCAAGAAACTCCTTCTCCATCTTTTTTCGAAGAATACGAGGGAAGTACTTAGTGGAAAATAAGTTCTTGAACTCGTCCCATTCCATGGACTCAATTTCATCTCTTTGCCTCGTATTCTTGATAAGATTCCACCATTGATCAGCTTCACCTTCCAAACGATATACTGCTAAGATGACTTTATCATGTTCAGAACATTGAAGAACTGAAAATATCTTTTCAGTGGTACTGATCCATTGTTCAGCAACAAGTGGATCGGAAGACCCACTGAAAGAAGGTGGGCGTTGCCTCATGAAGGACTCAATAGAATATTGTTCCCTTCTCTGCTCATTTGGAAGTCCAGAATGATTCATAGCTTGTGTAAGTATAGCAATAAGATTTTGCACTCCATCTCCCATAACATTTGTTTATTCCGGAGGACAATAATTGCATTGTCCATTGCATTGATCAACATGGTTCCTTCGGGTTCCAGCCATCGTCTAAAACCCAAAAAGAATAGTGTGAGAGGAAAAAATCATGCTAGGGAAAACAACATAATAAAAGGGGGAGTACCCTCAATATCTAACATCTTAGGTTTAATTATAAGATCGTTACCGTAATTCTAGGACTATAACCTATACGTATACTTATCCTTAGGTACATCCCTAGACATACCTTAGAAATATCTCTAGGGATCTCACTAACGTTTTCGCATCCTAGTTTCCAAAGGTTGACTAAACCTTTCCTCTGATACCAACTGTAGAGACCCGAAGCTTAACGTACATAGACATTACATTACCTTTGCGGAATACGTATTACATAACAAAAACACACACACAAGGACCATAATAGTTTAGTGTCTTTGGAAACTCGGAATATAATCTTCTAATCATGGCGAAAGATCTTCAACATCTCCCATAAAGATCTTCCTTTTTTTTACCTAAAACCATTCTTTATATCCTGGGGAAATAAAACATAAAAAGGGTGATCTCAAATGATCAGTAAGGGTAAACAAAAGAAATATCAATCACATCATATTCATAAGAACATATCTTTTGGAAATCTTAACCTGCAAAAGAGATCATAATTTCATAACATGGGATAAATCATAGTAGTGAAATGTAATCCCAATAATCATAACTTAAAACATGAAACTTTGTGGCATACACACATAATCATAGAGAATCATTTCTTGTTAGTCAAGACTCTTTTCCAAGACTATCTTAGTGGAAAAAGTCCATTTCTGAACCGAGTTCATTCCTCGTTTCAGTACCTCGTACGAAAAACGACAAAAGATTCATTTCATATCCTTTACTAAAAACTCACCGAAGGGTAAAATTGGATTTAAACAATTGTAGGTGGATGGAAATAATATTACATATTGAGGAAACATGGATGTGGATGATAAAATACACCCCAGTAAATGCCAAAGTATAAACAATCTCGGATAAAAATGAGATTGTGATAATTCCCTTACCTTAGGTCCGATATGCTTCGTAAGTGTCTGAACCTCCTCTTTTGATGCGCCTTCACTAAACCTCCACTTAAATAACTAAGGATGGTATTTGACGAAGACCAGAACCTCTAGGATGATACTAGGAAAGTGGAGAAGATATTTTGTCAGGGGTCGGCTGAGCTTGAATGCTCAAATTGGTGTGAGGAGTAGAGGGAGGAGGTGCCCTTTTATAAGGGAGGAGAGGGGCACCTTAGGAAAATCTCAAAATATTATTTTATATTAAGGTAAAATTCGGTTTATAATGGTTCCAAAGGGTCTTATTTCGAAGATAAAGTTGGGATGGGTCTAAATCCTCTCATCCAATAGTATTTAGACAAGTTTAGGTTATTATTGTAACCTTATCAATTAGATTTAACTCTAAGTTAAATAATTTAACTTTTACCGTGTCTTTTTGTTTTCTTACACTATATGGTTGATAAACTTACCATAACAAGCCAAATGAACCCCAAGTTTTTTATTATTAATATATCTATCCTTATCTAAGTCATTTGGCCGAACCTTAGATTTTTAGGAATTAAATAACAATTAATAATATAATATTTGTTTTAAAAACTAATTTATGTCAATTTTGACACTATTTGGTACATGATTTTTATGAAATTCATAAAAGAATGATAAGTTCGAACCAAGTTACTTATATCAACAATAACATGTCATATTAACCTAGAAAATTAATGTAAGTCATAAAAAGTCTCAAATTACATTTATTTGGGCATTTATAACATCAATTATGTCAATATTTCATTAATAAGACAATTACTGCATCATCATTGTGTCATAATAAATGATAATTATTTAATCCCTAAAAATTCTAAATAAATTCCTATGATGTAGATAATTGTATTAGCTTTATGGAGACTATTCAGGTTCTAAGTTTCATGAAGTTTATCACTAAATTAAAATTATTATAATTATACGATTTAAGAAAGTGACATGTTGTCACATTCTTTGGTTTTAATAATAATTAAATTATTTTCATGGACGAAAGTCCATAAAATGAATCTAATATGACCCTTAGGTTATATGGGTCTACTGTTAGCCATCCAATAGGATTTTTCCAAGTGTTAGGGTAATTTTATAATCTTATATTTACCCTTAATTACCTGATTTACTTTTAACTATAGTAAATAAAATTTACCGTAGTTACTATTCACAATGCCCAAAAATAAAAAGTAGCTTGTTAACATAATTTTGACCCACTAATTCAAAATATTGAATCCATTTTTACAAATTCAATACACAAAAGATGCAGAAATTAAATTAAAATTAATCCCGTTGTCGAAAGAAAACAGGTTTTTCTTTAAAACATTGCAAAAGATTGAATTGATTTAACCTACTAATTCAAGGTAAAATCAATGCTAATGATATAAATTATATTAAATGGTAAAAATATATTCTATTTATTCTTTAAAACCATTAAATATTATAATTTAACCACATAAGATATTACGATGAAAAAAGTTGTTTTTAATTAAAATATAGCGTGTTTTTACTATTTATTAAAATATGAAAGTTATCAGAAAAATATCAAAACTTTATCTAATGTAAATTTTTATATCCTGATTCAAAAGAAGAATTTTATTTTGTCAAATTTAACTTATAAACATGTCAAAAACTAGATTTAAAGTGGGTGCGCCATCAAAAGGCGTAAAAATGCATTTTTTGAAAAATACTTATTTTACCCGAAAAATTTATTTTGTTCTTATAACATGTTCTAGAAATGTGTAAGATGAATAATAATGTTATAAAATTCAAAATTTAGTTAACACTATTCATAACGGCTAGTTCATAACAATATTATAATAATATATCTGAGTGATGACCTCCGCTCCTGATGCTCCCGAGGGTTCCACCGATGGTGGTTCGAGGTGAAGACCTTGATCGCCGATGGAGATTGCTGTGTCCCCTCCTCCCGCAGTGGGGGGAGGGGATTCTTCGTCTTCTGGTTTTGAAAATATAGGTATGTTTGAGTACGGTTTCTTCATGCCTGAGATACAGGTAGCACCGAGGGTTCCAGGATGCGTGTCTGGTCAGCCCGTCGTTCCAGTCTCAGTTCGAGAGTTTTCTGAAGCCACTTCATTGCTATCCACAACCTTAATCGCAATATTTGTGCGGCAACGTCCTTTGATTGAGGATTTTGGGAAGATGGTGAATGAAGATTGGGGCTTGAAGAATCTTGCATCGGTTGGGATTTTAGGGCCACAGCAGATCCTCATCGTTTTCTCTGATGAGGATGACTTGGGTAGAGCTTGGTCTAGACCAAGGAAAGCCTCTCCTTTCCATATTCTACGATGGTCTGTTGACCATCATATGAACCAGGATTCTCCAAATCTCGCCATATGGTTGCAGCTCCCGAGAATTCCCCTCCCGTTTCAGAACCCTGGGCTTCTGAAGTCGATAGGTAACACCATCAGGCGTTTCATTTGTTCTGATTGGAGGATAGCATCCATGGGAAATCCTACATCCGTACGAATCTGTGTGGAGATGGATATTTCAAAGAAGCCACCTGGAACTGTCTGGATCATGGTGGAGGGTGAGTACAGGTTTGCTCAAAAGATTTTTTATGAATCTTGGATTCCTTTTTGCTCCTTTTTCCATAAGCAGGGGCACGAGATAAATGCTTGTCGCAGGAGTGGCATAGCATTGAAAAAAGTGGATGCCTACACAGTGATGAATGATCCCGCTCCAGGTGCTCATCAGGCAGATGAATCTCTTGCGGAAGTCACTGCCATCATGGAGCAGGAAGTGTCGTCAGGGGATTTGATGAATGGAAACTCCTTGAATTCTGGATCCGGTCAGGCTCCAGTGGATGTTTCTAGGGAAACCCAACTGGAAAACACTGTATTGGTTGTGTCTCGGCCTGGAGACTCAACTTTGAATGACTCTAATACACTTTTGAATGTGACAGAAGGTTCAGATTTACATATTATGGCAAGATCTGTAAAATCTGGATCCAATATTCAGCATGAAGTGGAGAGATCAAATGAGGACTTTCAGTACATTGGCAGGGGATGGGCTGTGATGCTGGATAGCTCTAAGCCTGTGGAATTGGTCTCTGAACAGAAGAACACAACTGATGTCCTAGTGTAGGTAAATTCTCATGAACTGTTTAATTGTTCTACAAATAAATTTGCAGTGATGGATGATGTTGGATCAAATGAGGCAAAAGAGATGGAAGTGGCAGAGGAAATTTTAGAGAAGGAAGGCAATGCTGGCCTGGACAGATTGAGTGGTAAAGGTAAAATTCCCTGCACTGATGACACAATCAAGATATCTCAACTGGAAGATGGGAAGGATGGAAATGTCAACCCTCCTTTGGCCCATAAAAAGCAGTGGGGGGATAGATCTGATTGTGAAGAAGAGCTCCACAGTCACAAAATATCTTACAGTGATGCTGTTAAGAATGGAATTCATGAGACCCTAAGTAAGGAAGTGGAAGAAAAAACTCAAAGCAGGAGGAAGCCAAGGAGAGACTATACGAATCTACCCAAACCAATGGAGACAAGGTCTGCACACAAGATTTTAGGGTCACAAGAAAATGTCATTGAAAATGGGTAAAGTGGAAAACGAAGAGGAGGGTCCCCGAAGAGGGACAAATGATTCAGTGGGAAACGGCCGGTCAAAGAGAAGTTGTCTAAGGAAATGCTTCGGAAGAAAAATATGTACCTTGAGATGATGCACAAATACGAATCTTCTGAATGGGAGTCAGCTGATCCTGGTGATGAGTTATATGATGATGGGGAGAAGGATGCATATGGTTTTGATGTAATGTAGCATTTTTATTTTCTACTGACTTTACTTGCACTTTTCCTTTAATAAATTTTCAGGACCAGGCTTACGCCAGGTTCAGACTTTCCTGGGTATATCGTTGTTTAGTAAAACCCGGTATTGCGTACAACACACGCTATCAAGGAAGGTCGCGATTGCGTGTAATGCAAGCCAAGTCAGGGTTGCGTGTAGTGCACAACTCCTTTGTTGTTGCGTATAACAGAATCCAACCATATTTTATTTATAAACTCAATGTTGCATAGAATAACTTCTATCAAAAGAACGTGAAATTGTGTGTAACAAGAGCCAAGAAAAGTGTTGCGTATACTGCAAGCTAATACGGTGTTGTGTATAGCACAAGGTAATCTTGGTGTAGCATACAACACAAGACATTAATGAAATTAAAATAATATTTTTCATAAAATCTCGGGGTGTGACAATAATATTGAACCCAAATGAACAAGGGGACAATTTCTTTATAAGAAAATCCTATGAGTTGTATCAATAAAGTGGGAAGTGAATTCGTGGTTTGAGGAACCTAGGGTAAAGTAAATGTTTCTGTTCCTTTAGATATAGATCTAATTCCACTTGGGTCTCTCTTCTCTTTAATCCTTGAACTATAATTTGATCATGTATTGAAATGGTACAGTGTTAAAAGCTCACATAGAAGGCATGAAATTCCAAGAAGATGATGAATCAGTGATTTTAGTTAATTCGGATATATTCACATGAACCGATGAAGGATGGAAATAAATATATCTTATGATTTTATGTAAATAAATAATTTTATTTTATTTACCATGAGTGCAATGGATTATGTGTGGGGGTGTTTGATGTAACACTATTTTATCAAACTTCCCACATTGTTTTTATGCATTAAATGTCACTTATAAAAATTGATCTATTAATGGAGTTTCATTGTATTTAGAAAAAATATTATGGAATTTTTTATTCATTGAATATTTAATGAGAATGTAAATTTTTAGGAAGCCTATTGATCAAATTTTTTATTTGGAGAAGGGAAAATATAGACATTACTATTTTTGAAAAGGTAATTTAATTTTTGGTAAAAATTAATAAAAGATGTAAATGTCTATATAAGAAATAAAATAAGAGAAGAACATATGCATTAATTTTTCAAGGCCCATCATCCAGATCATCCAAACATCGACACTTTCATAGGTAAATCTGGAAGATAAATTCCTGTGAGATAAGTTTATAGCTGAAGGTTGTTGAAAATACCACTTGATTCTAATTTTAAATTGGAGATGTTTGTCTCCATGGCCGACCATGAAGGATTCACTTATTTTGAAGTGGGTGAAGCCATTGCCTCCTTTATCGATGTGGGATTCCCCATTTAAAGAAGTCGTCAAACTAATCATAATTAAATTCTGCACATAAGAATACTAAAACTCAAACTGATCAGCTACTGAAGAATATACAACTACATCTTCTTCTGATGGTTGACTCTACTACTCCCATTTTCACCGAACATCATTTTTTTGAAGTTTAGTAGATGTTGGTTTAGTATAATATCAAGTATAATTCATTTTTATATGTTTTATCTAAGACTATCCATTCAATTAGGAACTCCTCTTAGTCTTTTGGAGCATCTGGCAGTCAGTGGTTTGAATCCAGTGACTATATAGGTTGTAAATTGAAGAGAAGAGTCTAATTATTTATTTCATACAATCCAATACATGAACTAATCATATAGGTTGACCAATCGGCTATGTGGTAAAACCACCTATGTGATATCCAATCGACTATGTGATCAAAAAATTTATATAGTCCAACCATATTTTTCAGTGAAATGGATACTTAGAGATTTGGATAACTAAGGGGATTCAGCTAGGTAAATGTATTTTGCTACATAGATAATTTCATATGTCGACATTCGACTAAATCAATCAGATAAGATATGTGAGACAAATGTCTAGGTAAGACAAAAATGATTACTTGAGAAGAATTAGCTACATTTATTCCCAGGTGGAGGTTTGGTATGTTGGACAGAGTGAATACCAAATTTTAGAACGCACATGTGGTGGACACTAAGGAAGCACTATCAGTATCAAAATGTCATGATTGGAGGAGGGTTATAGAATTTTTAAATTTATATTGGGGTGAAATTTGCATTAGTGAGAAATTATGGATGTTTTGAATGATATTTTTCAAAGAATAAATGGGGAAAGTTGGGGGAAAAGTGGAATACATGTACGAAAGAGAGTGTATCATCGAGAGGGAGAAATATATGAGGAACCACATGAGGTCTCTAGATCATACAGCTTTAGAAGAAGTTATTTAATCCCTTTATGGGAATTTCTGATTTATTTTCATTTCCCTACTTTATGAACAATTTTTGATATATTGACTAATATTATTATGATGGTTGGTTGAAATTCTACGGAGGAATGAGATTGAGCTTGTGAGGATATTTACTTTATTCAAGTTTCATGTGTCGTTGGAATCCACCCTTTTCTCGCTGAGCAAGTAATAACTATCATTTTAACACCTAAACTCAATGAAATAGGTTTTTGATTTATTGGTCTATATTAAACTTTAATCTAGAAGAGCATCTAATAATAGAAAATTTCATGCAAAGGTAGGCCATCTTTTCACTTCATGGATTATATCAGTGGAAAATATAGTTGAGAAACTAGAGAATTAACTTAACTATAGTATTTTCACTTGAAAGATCCAGAAAATATCTATTGACCATATCAAACTGAACTTTTCCATGAATGAATATATAAGCAGGAAAAAAATATACTAAATTTGTATGAACAAACAAACCAATAAAATTCCCCTATTCTTCTCCTAATATTCTCCCTTTCATCCTGGGTTCTCCACTCTGCACTCATGTTTTTCTATTATCTAATTTCTAACCTCCATCCCATTTACTTCATCACCACCATTTCACTCACCATTCCACACATTGTTACTTGTTTACATTTTTTCTTCCTCTATCATTTTCTTGGTCTCACTCACACACCTTCTATGGAAGTCCATATTTATGCAACGACCCCTACTAACCACTACACTAGTCTTAAGTAGTTTTATAAGTAATTAATTTATCCCAGGCCTGTTTATGACTCGAACCTAGTGGCCAACTACCCTCACATGTACCTATGCCTCCACGCATAGGTGATCACATGCACCTACCTCTCCATGACGCCAACTCAGCTAAGTGGTACCTTTGAGCTTGTCCATTAGCTTTTTTGGAGGCCACTCATGTGCCTAATTTGAGTGGGATGAATATTTTTGATAAATCCTCCTCTCTCCATACATATCCATAAAATTGAGTCCAACATAAAATTCTTATAGTATAAAGTATAAAAAGATTTCCTTCAGCACAATACCAGCATTCATAACTTAAGGAATTTCCTCCACATAAATATATTTTTTTACTTATTAAATAACATCAACTCTAATTCCTCCAACTTCAATTCCAACAAATCCAAACTTTGTATTGTAAAAAAAACTATGCATCACATATTTTACAAAAAACCCACTTCAAAAACATATGGGTTCAATATATATTTACATCAAAATTAAAATAGGGACATGAACACACTAACTACAAAAACCAACATGATTTATACTCCTCGTATGGGTTCTATTTTATGCTAGTTCTATTCTAGGTTTTGAACCTAATTAATAGGTGATATCACAACTATTAAAGATTTAAATCCATAGGTTTCGTATCAAGATTCTCTTCCTTTCTCATTTTCCATTTATTCACATGTCATAAAATTCTTATTAAAGGTTGGTTACATATTTAATCACATGTGAACTTCCTTTAATCATACCATTAACTTGATCTTTGACAAAAAAAATATGATAAAAACATTCAAACATAGCCTACAGCCACAAAATATGCCCCTTTTTGTTTTTTGTAAAAACATATATCATTTAATAGTAAATGACATTCTCTTATCCTTTTGAAAATAATTTAAAAGGGTAATATACTATACCATTTTTGACATTTAAGGTTTTATGGTGTAAATTTATTCTCCTCCTTTAATGACTGA
Organism: Viscum album; assembly: GCA_963277665.1. Taxonomy (NCBI): domain Eukaryota; kingdom Viridiplantae; phylum Streptophyta; class Magnoliopsida; order Santalales; family Viscaceae; genus Viscum; species Viscum album. The sequence goes on along the minus strand of OY728167.1, from coordinate 583,742,469 downwards.
GGCCACTTGAGATTCCAATAGAGATGTGGGGGATGGTTCTTCTACAAATTATTATTATTTAAATAACATATTCTCTAAATTTGTTTTTTATTACCATATATTTATTCCAATTAAAATTTACAACTCACTGATACCATGAGAGAAGAAAATTTACTAGAATTTATTCTTACCATTTTCAAGTGATTGTAAGAACTTTAAAATATAAAATAATCAACTGGTTTTACATGGAATCACATTTATATTGGAAATTTTCCATTAATTAATTAACTATTAGTCTATTTAAGATATCAATTTGTATAAAATAAGAGTAATAAGTTCAAAAAACATGTATTTCTATCTTTTCAAATGTTAAATAAGGTTTTTTAATTCACATTTTTCACAGTTTCATGTACTGATTTTCAAGAAACCTTAAGAACTTGTACTCACTTGAATAAATTCATAAGCACATTTCATGTGGAATGTCATACCAATTTTTTTAGATAATTAACCCTATTAAAATAATATATACATGTTAAAAAAAGTGGTGGGATAATTAAATCATTCCTCATCCTTCATTTTTAAGGGGTTACATAGATTTACATTTTCAATAGAATGTATAAAATCTCTTGAAACTTCACACACTTTTTGAGATCCCCATTAAGGGATTCTCACTATCCTTTATCACCTTCTTGAAAAATCATTGAAAAAACTTCACACAAATATAGGGTGATGGTATATCTTCCAATATCATTTCATTTCGATCAATATGCCTACGATAGATTTATCAACCTAGGAACTCATTTTATTATAGTTATAAAATGTCTAGACCTCTTTATTATTGAACCATATTTTTATTTACAACCTTTTTAACCTTTAATAATCAAGTAATTATCTCCCTTTTTACCTTTATTCTTAGTTGGAGTGGAATTAATGACTTGAGAAAATAAAGAAGAATACTTATTTTCACCTCATTCTAATATCCTAGCCAACTTCAACTAATATAAACATATGGAAATATAATCTTTGGGCATATACTCATCCTCGTTCATGGATATGGAATATTTCGTTGAAACAATAGTTTTCGAACTTGATCTCATTGGTGATTACCCTTTAGTGTTCATCATCTCTTATTATTAAGGCATCCATGTCATACATTTGATGGTACTAGTACTAGATTTCTTCCACATTCCACAAACCTCTACATCAACATTGAATTTTCCCTTCATGGGAATCTTATCATACTCATCACAAAAATTTTCAAAAACCATACCAATCCATATATATCTTTCTAGGATTAGTTCCTTTCTTAATTTCATATTTCTCCCTTCATTCTTTATGTTCATGGAAATTTTTCAATGGTCTATAGTGTGGCCTTTCTTACCACAATAGTATAAATTCTTCCATTTTGGATTGACACAAATATTTGTTTACCTATTGTGAGTAGTTTTCTTTGTAACCCCCTTCATTAACCCATCTTCAAAGGTAGACTTATCTTATATCTTTACCTATTGTTTGTCCTATTGTGGTTATATCTTTCCATTAATAAGTGGATGTTATTTGGTAGGGTTATACTAACATTACTTATATCTATTCCACTTATGTTTCACATCTCAAAGAAGTTCATCATATTTTCAAATCTGTTCTTCAGTGAAAAGATCCTCACCTTTAGTGAGGTATGATTATTTTTAGAAAGTTTCATTTTTTCTATAACTTTTATCCCCCATGATTTAGGACTTATATAATTTTAACGACAAACTTATTATTCTGGAAATTGACATATCTATGCTTGAGTTTCTAGTATCACAAACACCTTCCAATTAACCTTATTCTTTTCAGGTTAGGTGCAATCTATGTGGCATCCCGCCTTTTTATTACATAACTTTCCCTTGCATTTTACAAACAGAGGATCTTTAAAGTCTAGTGTCTTGGAAATCAAGGACATAAAACATGAAAAAAACATAAAACATTCTTCTAATACACTTTTAAGGCTTCATCATATGTTCATACTACGTTCAATTATTGTGTCTGATATCCTGGATACATACATCAAAGAAAAGGGTGATCAGAAGGCCCAGTAAGGGTGAACAAGGAAACAATTTACTTGTGATGTCAATAAGAACTTGAATAAAATCATAAAGACATGTGAAATGGATGCATAGGCATATAATAAATAATATAACTTGAAACATAACTTGAATATGTGTCTACAACATTTCATTTATACATTCATGAACTTATCACCAAGTTCAATCCCCAAGGTGTCATAAAAATTTCCAAGTTTATTCACCAAGGTATCGTGAAACTTGTCATCTATAGAGATTGAATATTTACCCAATGCATTGGAGTGATATCAGGGTGAACCCTTAATATTTATTTACATGCATGTAAGACACATATATCATAATCAAAAATTTCATAAATAACCCATATAGAATAAAAGAAATGGGTTTCATTTCAAAATCGTGATGTTTTAAAATCTCTTAAAAATAATATCATTATATCATTTGTAACCCATAGAAAGGGAGTCAGGGTTATATGTATGTCAATTACAGAATAAAATATGTCATATTTATATATTTATTAACACCCATAGAAACAAAATAGGTCTGGGTATTCACATAAATAAACAAGGGAATTTCTTGAGAGAAAGAGATAGAAATTTTGAGGCGAAATTTCTGCAGCATAACGGCTATGTAACATGATTTTAGAAAACATTGAAAAGAGAGGGGAAAAGGGTCAACCACTCATAAATAATTCATAATAAAATATGGTTACTGAATAAGATCATGTTATGGATATTTTATTGACATAACACATGAAAATGAAAATGAAAGAAAAGAGAAGATGTGATTTCTTTTACGAGAAATTCGGCAGCCTAACGGTGTCACATAAAAATTCAGAAAAAAAATTGATGAGAGAATAAAGGGTATCTCATCATTTGGACATGAAATATATAGTAATAAGAACATATAATAACATACCCTCAACATAAATATATTGAAACTAGAAGACACAACATAAAGGAAGTCATGCCTTAAAAGAGGAGGGTGAAAGAATCCCTTACTTGAAAAGTAACTTTGAAAGCTTAAAGGTTGGAACATTGGGAGGCTTGAGGGCACATTGGGAGGACTCATTGGGAGGTACGGAGACCATAAATTCATTTAGGAGTATTTTTTAATGAAAATGATGAGATAATGGCTTGGTATTTATAGGGTAAGTGAGGGGACAAGGCATTAGTGGCCAAGGGACACCTCATCAGTGGTATTAGAAAAACTATGGGCTATCCAATGGTATCTCCTCATGGTATTGGACACTTGGGACACCTAATACCTTATCTTACTATTCATAAGTATACCATAATTATTTCATAATTTTTACCTCCTTAATGATGTCATTAAACACCCGAACTCAAAACTAAAATTTCACTATTCACCGAAAATTCAACTTTTTCAGAAAAATCCAAAAAAATTACCTTAACCTAAAATAGATGCTCTGAAATCAAAAATGAACTCCATTTTATAAAAATAATTTTTTAAATATTTTTAATTTAATTTTTAAATAAAAAACACTATTCACCCGAAAAAACTAATACTTAACTAATAATTTCTGAAACAGTTATTTACCTATTTTATTAAATCACATTACTTAATCAAGGTATATAAATTATATTAATACATTCTTAAGTGAGGTTACTTAATCCATTTTTTCACATTACTAATCATAAGTGTAAAATCACTATTCATAATTTACTATTCACCAAAAATTAAGTTGATCTTATTAGACTCCAAATTTCTTACTGAACACATTTACAGAATACCATTTTTTGAAAATTATTACTCATCATTAATTATTTAAGGTTTACATAAATATTTTAAAATATCCTTTTTTTCGAAATTCATCTATAAGATACATCCTATATTTATCCAAACATCTGAAAATATAGGATGTATCTTATAGATGAATTTCGAAAAAAAGGATATTTTAAAATATTTATGTAAACCTCAAACATCTGAAAATTCAAAAACCTCACCATAAGAAGGTTTGCTAAGGTGAGAGAATCCGAGGGTGACTCGGCCAACATTGCTCGAGTAGTGATTTCTATAATCTTGAACTTATCCCGAAGGCGATTCTTTTCCAGATTCACATGATGAAGTTCAGATTGGGTTTGGTCCAGAGCAAAGCCTAGTAGTGCTACCTCCTTCCCCAGTTCCTTCAGATGGGCTTCAATCGGCCCGAGACTACTGGATGAGGCCATCATATCTTCTTTCTGTCTTAATTAACCAAGTTCACTTGTTTTTATAGACAATAATCGCAACATAGAGTTTAGTTTCCAACGGTCATATTGACCAACAGTCTTATTTTAATTATACTCATTTCATTAAATGAAATAGTTCCATTTAGTATAAAATAAAATAACACACAAAATTATAAAACAAAAATTTATTAAAAGGTTCGGGTTGTTACATTCTTCCCCCCTTAAGAAATTTCATCCCCGAAATTTTAACTCGTACCCTTAGAAGAGAAAAGGTTTGGGTACTTCTGCCTCATATACTCCTCTGATTCCCATGTGACTTCTTCATATTTGTGGTTCCTCCACAACACCTTAACAATGTGGGTAGTTTTGTTACGTAGAACCTTGTCTCTACGATCCAAGATCTCCATCGGCTACTACTCATAAGAGAGGTCATGTTCCAGTTGTACCACCTCTGGGTTCAGTACATGTGAAGGGTCGGGTATGTACTTCCTCAAGAGGGATATGTGGAAGACATCATGAACTTGTGCTAGATTTGGAGGAAGTGCAAGTCGATAGGCCACTGCACCCACACGGTCAAGGATTTCATAGCGGCCAATGAACCTAGGACTGAGCTTCCCTTTCTTCCCAAACATCATGACTCTCTTCCAAGGTGATATTCGAAGAAAGAACTTGTCACCAACATCAAAATCCAAGTCCCTTCGACGGTTGTCGGCATAGCTCTTTTGCCGACTCTGAGCATCCTTAATGTGTTGTTGGATGGAATGGGCCTTTTCAGTCATCTCTTGGACAAGATTAGGCCCAAGAAGCTTTCTCTCACTAGCTTCATCCCAACAAGTAGGAGTTCTACACCGCTTCCCATATAGATCTTCATAGGGTTCCATTTGAATGCTCGAGTGGAAGCTATTGTTGTAAGAGAACTCAACTAAATGGAGATGTTGATCCCATCCACCTTTAAATTTCATTGAGCATGTTCTCTACATGTCCTCAAGTGTTTGAATAGTCCTTTCAGATTAGCCATTAGTTTGGGGGTGATAGGCCGTACTGAAATTCAATTCAGTGATCAGATATTGTTGAAGACTTCTCCAAAATTTTGATGTGAACCTTGGATCACGATCAGATACGATAGAAAGTGGAACTCCATGAATCCTTACCGCTTCATTCACATAAATCCTGGAAAGTTTTTCAAGAGAGAAATATTCCCAAATAGAGATAAAATGGGTAGTCTTGGTGAGAGGGTCCACAATAACCCATATCACATTGTTTCCTTTGGAAGTTCTCAGGAGACCAGTGACGAAGTCCATTGTGATATTGTCCCACTTCCATGCTAGTATGGGTAGTGGTTGCAATACCCCTTTAGGAAGTTTTCAATCTGCCTTCACTTGTTGACATACTAGGCACCTTGAAGTGTAGTCAGCAATCTCCCTCTTCATATTATCCCACCAAAAATGATCACGAAGGTACCTATACATTTTTGTGCTTCTTGGATGTATAGAGAAAGTAGAGCTATGAGCTTCATCCATCAGCTCCTTGTTTATTTCTGGAATATATGGGACACATAGTCTTGTACGAAATCTCGGTACACCTTCTTGATCAATATTGAACTCATGAAACTTTCCATCCTTTACAGCCTCAAACTTCTCTTGTAACAAAGGATCTTGTTTTTTAGCTTTCTTGATCTTCTCTAGTAATGATGGTTGAGAAATCATTTGGGTTAGGGTTGATGATGTAGACTCCCTTATAATTCCCATGTCCAGCTTTACTAGGTCATTGATCAAAGGATCTTTTTAAATCCTCATCATGGAAAGAACAATTGGGTCTTTCCTGCTTAATGAATCTACAAATTTGTTTTCTCTTCTAGGGTGATAATGAATTGAAAAATCACAGTCTTTAAGAAGTTCCAACCTTCTCCTTTGTCTCATGTTCAATTCCTTTTGTTTGAAAATATACTTCAAACTTTGATGGTCTGTGTATATATCACATTTCTCCCCAAAAAGATAGTGCCTCCATATCTTCAGAGCAAAAACGACCGCATCCAGCTCCAAATATTGCGTAGGATAATTCTGCTCATGAAACTTCAACTGTCGATATGCATAAGTAATGACCTTGTCATTTTGCATGAGGACGCACCCAAGACCTTTCAGAGATGCATCTCTAAAAATAACAAATCCTTCTCCACTTGAGGGGAGAGTTAAAACGGGTGCAGTAACCAATCTCTTCTTCAGCTCTTGGATACTTTCCTCACACTCCTTTGTCCAGATGAACTTGACCCCTTTTCGAGTTAACTTGGTTAATGGATTATAAAGTCATGAAAAGTTTTTCACAAACCTTCTATAATATCCTGCTAATCCAAGGAAACTTCGAATATCAGTTATTGTTGTAGGTTGAGGCCACTCCTCTACAACTTTTGTCTTTTCATGGTCAACTATTATTCCTTCGTTGGTTACAATGTGCCCCAAGAAAGAAACTTTTTGTAACCAAAATTCACATTTACTAAACTTCCCAAAAATCCTCTCCTTCCGTAGAGTTTGTAAAATAGCCTTTAGATGATCCTCATGCTCCTCACGACTTTTGAAATATATCATAATATCATCAATAAAATCTACCACAAAGTTATCAAGGTAGTCCTTAAAGACTCTATTCATCAAATCCATAAAAATAGCAGGTGCATTAGTCAGTCTGAAGGGCATAACAACAAACTCATAATGCCCATATCTTGATCGGAAGGAAGTTTTTGGAATATATTCTTTCTTCACCCTCAATTGATGATAACCAGAATGAAGATCAATCTTAGAGAAGAATTTAGCCCCACGAAGTTGGTCAAATAAGTCATCAATTCTTGGAAGAGGGTATTTTTTCTTCACTGTGATCGCATTTAGTTCTCTATAATCAATGCATTACCGCATCGATCCATCCTTCTTCTTCATGAAGAGAACTCATGATTCCCAAGGAGACACACTCGGTCGGATAAACCCCTTCTCCAAAAGATCTTGGAGTTTTTTCTTTAATTCCTCTTGCTCAACATTTTCCATCCTATATGGAGTCATTGATATTGGATGAGATTCAGGTACGAGTTAAATGGATAACTCTACCTCTCTTTCTAGGGGAGGTCTGGGTAACTCCTCAGGAAATATGTCAACGTATTCCTGGATGATGGGGACACTTTCTATCCTAAAACTCTCATATCCTTCTTCTTTTTCACTGATCAACTCCATAAATAAGGATATAGGAGGTTCTTCTAGACAGAGATCAAATTGAGATATCCCTCCTTGGAAGATAACTGTAGGTTTTCCATTCAAGACTACTGATATTTCCTTGCTTCTGCAATTGATCTTAGCATTATACTTTGAGAGCTAGTCCATCCCTAGTATAATGTCGAATTCCATCATGGTAATGACCACTTGATTTTAGATAATATTGTGCTCACTAAAGTAAATACAAGAGTTTCAAAGCACTGATGATGCTTGGATAATCCCACCAGAAGTCTTGACTGATAAATCTACTTTTAGCGAATCGAGGGTTGAATCAAAATTCTTTGCAAATTTGGAGGATATAAAGGAATGCGTAGAACCAGAATCAAACAAATTATTTTCTATATGTGAGAGTAAAAAAATAGTACCTGCTACCACATCAATTGGAGCATCAACTTCATCTACCGTGATAGAAAAAGCACGGACCTAATCCCTTGGCCTTTGTTGAGGCTGATGGTGGTTCCCCTCCACTGCTCTCGGATTTGGACAGTGATTGGAAAATTTCCCACGTCATCCAAACATAAAGCACTGGACATCAGGTAGGGCTTGCACCATCTTCCCCTTTTCATTTGTTTTTGGAAGATGAGTTTTCACCTCACCGTGACAATTCCTCTCAATATGGTCATCTCCTCCACACTTGTAGAATCTCTCGCTCCCGATCAGGCAGTTCCCTGAATGATTCTTCCCACATTTATTACACGTGGGAAGTTTCACTTTCTTTCCTCCTCTTCCCTGAAAAAAATCCCTCCCTAAGCTGGGATCCAACGATCTATTCTTGTCATTTTCTTTATGAGAACACTGTATCTCACCAAACTCTAGCTCAACTTTCATCGCACTCCATACGATCTCCTCATAGCTATCATAGTCTCGGATGGCTAGATTCTTCCGTAGGTGAGGTCTCAAACCACCGAAGAATCTATCAACCTTACTATTTGGATCCATGACAAAGCTAGATATATATCATGAAATTCGGGTGAAGTTCATATCATAGCTTCCGATAGATTCATTCTCCTTCTACTTCAGCTCGAGAAACTCCTTCTCCATTCTTGTTATCATGGAACGATCGAAATACTTACTAAAAAAGATCCCTCTAAACTCTTCCCACTCCATAGCTTCAACTTCCACTCTTTTCCTCGTGTTTTTTATCAGTTCCAACCACTGATCAGCTTCCCCTTTTAAATGATATATAGCCAGGGTGGCGTTCTCTTGCTCTGAACAACGGAGCACAAAAAATATCTTCTCAATGGAGCTGATCCACTACTCAAAAATCAATGGGTCAGTCGATCCACTGAATGTTGGTGGTCATTTATGCATAAAGGACTCAACAAAATGTTGTTCCATTCATGGTGAGATCGGTCTCTCAGCTGGATTCAAGTTATTTCCCATAACTTGAGTCATTTGGTTCATCATTCTCATGAATGTTTCCATTACGTCTTCCATCGGAGGTCAGTCAGCACATGGTGCATTGCGGTCACCATTTACACGGTTCCTCCTATTGCCCTCCATTTTCTAAAAGAATAAAACCTTATTGAGAAACTTATTTCATTTATGAATCATTTAACTAAAACTTCATGCTTAGATAATTACATTTCTCAATAATTTCTTCATAATGATTCATAAAAAGCTTCTGATTAACCAAAAATATACCCTGGGAGTGTCGTAACCAAGATTAAAGCAAGAACCATTATCGTGAACCAGTTCCCGTTCGAGTCTATCTCAAAGCGGTGTTTTCGGGTTTTACCCCTATGTACATCTGTGCTAGAGCTGCCTCTACCTGCTCGTATCCAGACAGGGATGTATTTGTTTGATAAAACACTTACTCAATACTTACCAAAATACCAGGAAGTTTTCCTATATTTAAACTTTTCTATAGGTTTCTTACTGAAGTTTTAAAATCGTAATTCCCATAAATAACTAAACTATCCTCTGATACCAACTATGGTATCCCGCCTTTTTATTACATAACTTTTCATTACATTTTACAAATAGAGGATCTTTAAAGTCTAGTGTCTTGGAAATCAGGGACATAAAACATGAAAACAACATAAAAAATTCTTATAATCAACTTTTAAGGCTTCATCATATGTTCATCCTATGTCCAATTATTGCGTCTCGTATCCTGGAGACATACATCAAAGTAAAGGGTGAGCAGAAGGCCCAGTAAGGGTAAACAAGGAAACAGTTTACTTGTGATATCAATAAGAACTTGAATAAAAACATAAAGACATGAGAAATGGATGAATAGGTATATCATAAATAAGATAACTTGAAACATAACTTGAATATGTGGCAACAACATTTCATTTATACATTCATGAACATATCACCAAGGTCCATCCCCAAGGTGTCATAAAAATCACCAAGGTTATTCACCAAGGTATCGTGAAACTTGTCATCTCTAGAGATTAAATCTTTACCCAATGCATTGGAGTGAAATCAGGGACCACCCTTAATATTTCTTTACTTACATGTGATCTAAATAGATCATAATAAAAAATTTCATAAATAACACATAGAGAATAAAAGAAATGGGTTTCATTTCAAAATCGTGACGTTTTAAAAGCTCTTAAAAATAAAATCATTATATCATTTATAACCCATGGAAAGGGAGTGAGGGTTATATGTATGTCAATTCCAGAATCCAATATATAATATTTATATATGTATGAACACCCATATAAACGAAATTGGTCTGGGTATTCACATAAATAAACAAGGGAATTTCTTGGGAGAAAGAGATAGAAATTTTGAGACGAAATTTCTGCAGCATAACGGCTATGTAACATGGTTTTAGAAAACATTGAAAAGAGATAGGACAAGGGTAAACCACTCATAAATAATTCATAATATAATATGGGTACTGAATAATATCATGGTATGAATATTTTAATGACATACCCCATGAAAAGTAAACAAGAAGGAAAAAGAGAAGATGCGATTTCTTTTACGAGAAATTCGACAGCCTAACGGCGTCACATAAAAATTCAGAAAACAAATTGATGAGAGAAGAAAGGGTCTATCATCATTTGGAAATAAAATGGACCGTAATAAGAACATATAAGAACATACACTCAACATAAAGAGATGGAAACTAGAAGACAAAACATAAAGGAAGTCATGCCTCAAAAGAGGAGGGTGAAAGAATCACTAACTTGAAAAGTAACTTCGAAAGCTTGAAGGTCGGGACCTTGGGAGGATTTATTGAACCTTAGGAGGACTCCATGGGAGGAAAGGATACCAGAACTTCGTTGAGGAGGATTTTTGAATGAAAAGGATGAGAGAATGTCTTGGTATTTATAGGGGAAGTGAGGGGACAAGGCATTAATGGCCAAGGGACACCTCATCAGTGGTATTGGAAAAACTATGGGCTATCCAATGGTATCTCTTCATGGTATTGGACACTTGGGACACCTCATAACTTATCTTACTATTAATAAGTCTACCAGAATGATTTCATAATTATTACCTCCTTAATGATGTCATTAAACACCCGAAACTCAAAACTGAAATTTCACTATTCACCGAAAATTTAACTTTTTCAGAAAAATCCCAAAAAATTACCTTAACCTAAAATCGATGCTCTGAAATATAAAATGAACTCCGTTTTATAAAAATAATTTTTTAAATATTTTTAATTTAATTTTTAAATAAAAAACACTATTCACCTGAAAAAACTAATACTTAACTAATAATTTCTAGAATAGTTATTTACTTATTTTATTGAATCATATTACATAATGAAGGTGTCTAAATTATATTAATATTTCTTAAGTGAGGTTACTTAATCTATTTGGTCACATTACTAATCATAAGTGTAAAATCACTATTCATAATTTACTATTCACCAAAAATTAAGTTGATCTTATAAGACTCCAAATTTCATACTGAACAGATTTGCAGAATACCATTGTTTGAAAATCATTACACATAATTAATTATTTAAGGTTTACATAAATATTTTAAAATATCATTTTTTCAAAATTCATCCATAAGATACATCCTATATTTATCCGGACATTTGAAAATTCACAAACTTTACCATAAGAAGAAATCACACATTTATTTATCTCAAAGGATTACACAAAGTAGCTATGGTCTCGTTACATAGCCCCTTATAACCCCAACATAGGACATAAGTGTAAGGTGTGCTAAGGTGAGAGAATATGAGGGCGGCTCGACCAACATTGCTCGAGTAGTGATTTCTATAAGCTTGAACTTCTCCCGAAGGTGATTCCGTTCAAGCTTGACACGATGAAGTTCGGCTTGGGTTTGGTCCAGAGCAAAGCACAGTGGTGCTACCTCCTTCCCCAGTTCCGTCAGATGGGCTTCAATTGGCCCGAGACTACTGGATGAGGCCATCATATCTTCTTTTTGTATTAATTAACCAAGGTCACTTGTTTTTATAGACAATAATCGCAACATAGAGTTTAGTTTCCAACGGTCATATTGACCAATGGTCATATTGACCAACGGTCATATAACAATTGAAACCCAACGGTCTTATTTTAATTATACTCATTTCATTAAATGAAATAGTTTAGTTGAGTATAAAATAAAATAACACACAAAATTAGGAAACAAAAATTTATTAAAAGGTTCGGGTCGTTACAATCTATCTAGATCATCTTACTTGCTGATTTTGGGATGGAACCTTAGCTTTCTAGGGTCCTTTGAGGGAATAGTTATTAATATAAATGATCACATATATCCATGAAATATTGGTAGCTATACTGTAATTTTTTCACTTCCATATTTTTATAGTTTTTGAACTTTTTCTTTCACTTTTAATAATTATAGATTCAGTGCAATTAGATTTCACTAAACTGCGTGATACCATTATCAATGAACATGAGTTGTGAGATTTTATAGTTTACCTCAAGATATTTGATCCACCATTGTGAGCCTTTTTTGATTTAGGTATCACATATAGATTTTTTATTGAAGATAATTTTTTCCTCAATAGATTGGGAATTTCATATTTTTTCTCTACCAGATTTTTCAAGTTTAAATATAGCTCTATGAAATTTATGTTAAGGGTATATTTCTCATCATAAAATGATCTCATTATTCCTTACCAATCATTATTCAACTTATATAATTGATCATTATGATCTAAACTGGTCTCTTACAACTATTTTTCAAGATTTTTCTTCTGATTTTACATGATATATAATTGGGAAGTCTTGATATCCATTGAGACATTATGAAATTTCTCAAAATCATGAAACAATTCCTTCACAAAATTATTAAAAACTTCTATAATAAATATGTATCTTTATAATAGTTTATCAAATAAATAAACTATAACATTAAAAACTGTAATAGATTCTTCCTTTGATTTTCCAAGCTCTGTGAGAGTGTTAAATAATCTCATCTTCTTTGTTAATGATTATTCCATTACATCAACCTATTTATCTAGTCGTGACATTTCATTAATAAGTACCTTCATATATGAAAACACATATACAAAAAATTCTTTAGGTAATTTTTTCATCTAATCCTACCATCAATATAAATTTCACTGATTGACTTATTAAACCTATCTTCTTCACAGATTGAGATTTCTTCACTAGAGGAATGAAAATCAACAGATTTTTCTTGTAAGTGGTCACCATTTTTACTGTCTTGAACTAATGGTTTTTTCCTTTTAATTACTTGTGATATTTAGTTTCTTTTCTTCCTATCTAATCTTATTATTTTCTAATGTCTTTTCTAAAACCTCAAATTCAGCACTAATGGGTATGATGATTGATTCTTCCATCTAAAGCACTTCTCCAAACATCTAAAATATGCACTTCATATAATTTAAAAAAACCGGGAGAAATATTTTGAGTCTAATCAAAGATTCCCTTTTTTATATAAATTATGATAATAAAAAATATCCAATCAGAGGGAACCTAATATCTATTACCAATTGATATGCCCAGTGGATTTACACACACATGCAAGAGGGGATTGAATTAGGTGTGGACCAAATTTTACCAAAACCTATTATTATTTTGTAAACTTAAACAACCTTTTATTTTTAACATATATCATCTATTATAATGTAAATGGATCATTTTTTATTTTACCCACCATAAACCTATTTGTAATGAAAATACTGAAATTGGGAAACAACACATGTATGTTTACATTGTTCAACCATGGTTCGGGAGAACTACTTCTTACTACATCAAATATCATTAATCCATGTATTATCCACTATAATAGAATAATAAATTTACATTGGTGGATAAGGATCATCCTAAAACATTCTTCACATAATATTACCCATGTGTTGTCTCCATATTACACAGGTTTCTTCTTCTTCTATCATGGGATCTTTATACTTTTATCCCACATGTTCATCTTCATCTTCTTCATTCTGAAGTATATCATCAAAATTCATCCAATTATTTATTCACATCATCAAAGATGATATGATTATCCAAATTATATGAATTTTAATACCAGTATATCTTCAATCAAAACTCATGAAACTTTTCCTATGAAGCATTCTAGATCTTCTAGTTCTTCATAGAATTTATTGATGACAACTATACTCAAAAAATTTCTTCCTTATGTGCCAATAGGTTTTATAACCTTAGAAAACTCACTTATTCTTATTATTCTTCATTATAGGTTTCATTTTATTCTCTATTTTTTTCAAAATCCACAATTATATAGTCTTCTCTTATTTTTCACCTCTATACTTCTATAACACGAGTGGATTCTTGTTTTTCTTTTCTTACCTTCTTGATCCCCTAAAACTCACATGCATAGATAGCTACATTAAATAAATATTTTCTTCTTAAAATACTATAAATTTTATATTGACAATATAAAATGATTTTTAGTGAAAAAAATATAATAGAATACTTGGTTTTGGTTCTAATGATTTAATGTAAACCTATTTTTTAATACAATGAGTATTACAAAAATACCCCCATTAAATGATCCTATCTTTTGAAACTTCGTTGAAAAAAAATATTCATTTATTCTTATCTTAGCCAAGATTTTTAATCATCCTATTTTAAAAAAAATATAACCACTAAATCCACACTTTATATATAACTAGAGATATCTAAAAAATACACATAAAACATATGTGAAATGTGAAACTGATATTGTAACAAGAAATATTACATTAAAAAATACAATATTAATGTTCATATATATACACAATAGTATAATATCTTCTCTATACTCATCTCCTCAAGACTGAATCATAAAAAATAGGCTTATATAAACTACTTTAGCTTCGATGTAACCTCATTTGAATTATTCTTGAAAACCTGATAGTTCCATTTTCTTCATCAAATAATATAAGTAGTGTAATTAATCCTTAAATATTCCTCAAAAAAATCTTAGATAATGTATTGAATAATATTTATGATGTTTTTATCACTTAATAATAGCATCAACATCATTAATTTTTCACTGCCCTCAGAATTAATTTTTTTTGGAAACTACATTTTTCAATTTACTTTGATATTCCATTTACATAGATGAATATAGAGTTTTATTTTTTCTAATTAATAGATCATTAACTAATTTTGGTGTTTGTAAATTTTATATAAATATCAAATATATCTTGTATCATCTCTAATAAAATTCATCTTAATTATATTCAAAATCGAGAAACTTCATTTTTTATTCAACAAAAACATTAAATCACTGCTAATAGTTGAATCCATAAACTATGAACATCAAATAAATACACTCATAAAAGATTATTTCTCAAATAATTATTCTAAACATGTAATGTCTTATGATTATATTTCGAATATTTTTATTCATACCTTTTTAAATTTTCATAAAACTTAAAAGTCATGTTATTGGTAGTGAAGCCATATGATAAAGATTTATGATCAGTATAGACTTGTGATCAGTATAGTGATGTTATGGATCTCAAAGTCTTATGCTCACCCGAAATATTTATGCCCAACACCTAAAGATATACATTTGGTATCAAAAACTCATTCCTAATAGGCAAAGCCTTACATTCAAGACTTTAAATTGGATTTGTTCAAAATGAAAAGAATCTGATTCTATGGTAAATATATAACACTTTACTGCATATATGAATAATTATGGATTCCTCCTCCAGTACTCTATCAATAAATGGATCTTCTGAAATTTATAAGTGTTGTCTAGTCTTCTTTAATCCATGATATTCGTGACATTTTCATCGCTCTGATATTAAGTGATCCTCCAATGATACTCATCATAAAACCAAGAAAACTTGATTGTTTGGATATGAATATTTTTTTTCCAGAAGTGATCATTAATGCCCACTAACAAGATGTTTCTTACTGATAAACTTATTCCAATTATCTTGATATCACCAGATTTTCAGAAGGGTATATGGGTAGAATATGTGTCCCATAGGGATATTTCTCTATTTTTTATCGAATATGATAGTCTTGGTGGGAATGGATTGAATTTTTATAGGCCTTATGAAGATCCTTACAAGCACTTATATACTAAATTTCTGTCATGATTTAGTTTAGGGTCTTTTAGCTCGGATTTGATGTTGCTTTAGTTTAGGGTCTTTTATCTTAGACGTGATGTTGCTTCAGTTTAGGGTATTTTAGATCAAACATGATGTTGCTTTAGTTCAGGTTATTTTATCTTGGACTTTACATTTCTTTAGTTTATGGTCTTTTAGCTTGAACCTAATGTTTCTTTAGTTTAGCATCTTTTATCTTGGACCTTATATAGTTTTATTTTAGGGTATTTTAACTCGGACTTTATATGGATTTAATTTATGGTATTTTAGCTCGGACCTTATATGTATTTAGTTTATGGTATTTTAGCTCAGACCTTATATGGATTTAGTTTAGGGTCTTTTAGCTCAGAACTTATATGGATTTAGTTTAGGGTCTTTTATCTCAGATCTTATATGGTTTAGTTTAAGGTTTTTTTATCTTAGACCTTATATGAATTTACTTTAGGTTCTTTTAGCTTGGACCATATATGGATTTAGTTTTGGGAATTTTAACTCAAACCTGATATTTATTTAATTTGGGGTCTTTTAGCTTGAACCTGAAGTTGCTTTAGTTTAGGGTCTTTTAGATTAGACTTGATGTTTCTTTAGTTTAGGGTCTTTTAGCTTAGACCTTATAAGGATTTAGTTTAGGGTCTTTTAACTTTGACCTAATGTTGCTTTAGTTTAGGTTCATTTAGCTCAAACCTTATATGGATTTAGTTTAGGGTGTTTTAGCTCATACCTTATATGGATTTTGGGATATGGTATAGACATGTCAAGAATGAATCAAAACACACTGAGTTGTTGGGTTCTTCTGTGGTGTTTCAAGGGATAACAAGGACCAAAAATCCCTTTTTCAGAGTGAATCATTTGGTTGACAACCATAGGTGCGTATGCAGGAGCCACAGGAATGAGTGCATATTCAAGTAGAGGGCCCTTGAATCTGGGTATCTTTTCTAGGGGGTATGGAAGATTTATGGAGGTAATATAATTTCGGGAAAAATACTAGGGATACTAGGTCCACCTAGATAGTTTTATTATGGGAGATGTAAATCAATATCCAAAAGTTTATTTCATGGATATGATATTGGGAAGAAATTTTGGTTATGTATCATGAAATTATGAGATTCCAGGTTCTGTTGTAGTGTTTCCAGGGCTCACAAGGATTGAAGCTCCTTTCTGATAGGGAGTATATGCCTTTAGTTGGTGGTTCGGGGCCCTTATATGTTGGCAGTATAGCCATGAAAAATATGATCTCCACTTGTTTCTATGGGTGATTAAAGATTTATGAAGACTCAAATGTCCATATTATGAGGTTGGGTATGGATAGAATTCTATCTGGGAAGGGTTTTGGAAACCTAGGTAAATTTTAGATCTAATTGGAAAGATCAATATATACACCCTCTAGTTTAAAATCCCAAGGTGTGAGCCATAAAAAAGATTGGGAATGGAGTGTCTCATTCCTACTTTGAGAAAAGGTAAAAAAACATAGTGACAGAACAATGAGGATTTCGAATCCACATGGATCGTTTGGTACCGATATTGTAAATCATGGTACAAAGTACTCAAATCAGGAAGATGGTATGGGATAGTCATACTAGGAGTAGTTTAGACACACTATGGTTTTGAGTGCTGCCACGATGATGTCAAGGCTGACAAGGATTGGAATTTACTTTTTGTAGAGTGATGCATTTGGTTGATGTCCATTAGTACATTTGCATGATGCATAAGAATACATGCATAGTCGAGCAAAGTGTTCCTTGAATCCAGATATCTCCTCAAAGGGACATAGAAGATTTATAGTGATCTGAGGTACCCAAATCATGAAGTGTGATTTACAAAGAATGTAATATACAATGAGGGTTTGAGCACCCTAAAAGTTTTTTCACCACCTAGTGAACATATTCTCATGGAAAGTAAGTGTGACAAAATATTTCTCTAACGTTTTCCTAGACTAATGGGTTTAACAAGAATAACTTGGATTTTTCTAGGGCTACAGAGTAGTCCCTATGATCTTTATGACTCATTTATTTTCACCCTAAATTATTCATAAACTCTATATATGAGGAGTTTAGTGAGAGAATCCTTGAATTTTTAACAAGCCTACCTTTTTGGTTTTTTAACCTGACAAGTTTTTTTGTCTCATTAACTAGCAGTTTAAGGTATTACAATTTGGAACATTATAGGTGATAGTTTAATTTTTTACAGATTTGACCAAATTGAGGGAAATTTAAGGCCCAGAAACTTATGGACCTAATATGGGAGATGTTACATAAGATCCTAATCAGGATACCCAGGGTCAGGAGCACCCCATCATCCTTATGATCAGGATATGGACATATTTTAAGTCATGGATTGATGTCCTCATTTCATGAGTGATGATACGGGATAGTCATACTAGGAGAGAATCATATCACACTGAGGTGTTGAGTATTTTCACTATGATTTCAGGGCTTACATGTAGTAGAATGTACTTTTTTCCAAGTGATTCATTAGTTCAAAGACCATATGTGTATATGGATGAGCCATAGGTATGTATGCATAGTCAAGAAAAGTTTCCTTGAAGTTGGTTATCCTTTCCAAGGTCTATGGAGGGTTATGGAAACCTGAGGTGATTGAGACATGGAGTATAGTTTATGTAATGAGGATATTTCAAAGGATAGAGAAAGAACCCCATACTCTTGTTGACTAGGGTAAGGATCTTGATTTCCTTTGATAAGGAATATTGATGGATGATGACCTCCATGTATTTTTAATGTCATGTGGAAATACGTGTTTGATGCAATTTAACATCCAATGGTAAGGATTTTTTCCATGTAGTTTATCATCACGCAGTAAGGATATAGGAACTGACGTGAATGGATGGAAATGTTGTGGTTGGTCCCTAGGGTAGAACTTTGGGCATCACTACATATCTCATGAGAATGAGAATCAAATCACATGTAGTTTTGAAGAGCCACACAGTTTAACATCATGTGGTGAGGATGTTCTTCCATGTTGTTTAACGTCATGCAATAAGGATGTTTTCCAAGTAGTTTAACGTCATGCAGTGAGGATGTGGGAACCGACGTGAAAAGGGAGTGGTGGTGTTTTGTTTGGGCCTAATTATGAAAATATAGGCATCACTATGTATCTCATGAGGGTGATAATCAATCCATACATAGTTCTAAATGAAGTCTCCATCACAGGATTGACCCGTACGCAAAGAGGGGATCATTTTTATATTTATTTTTTGTAACCGGGATCAGAGACGGATTGGGAATCACTACATATCCTGCAATGGCATGAATCAAGTCATGTGTAGTTATTGAATGGAAAATAATCTACACAGAACTGACCCATGTGTACAGGTGGGACTTATATCTGTTTACTATTGAGGCTTGGCCCAGGAATGGAGATCTAGGAATCACTACATATCTTGTGATGACAAGTTTGAAGATACACATAGTTCTCAAGGGATAGTGTAGTTTAAAGTCATGCGGCAAGGATCAAAATGTACCATTGTGAAAGAGTGGTGGTGTTGCGACTATTCCCAATGATGGAAATCTGGGCATCACTGCATATCTCATGTGTATGAGAATCAACCCACACGTAGTTCTAGAATAACTGTGAAATTTTAATGTCATGCGGCAAGGAAATTCACCATGAAATTTAACTTCATACAACAAGGAATCATGGTGGTCCTTTTATGGTCTTGTATTCAGGACCTTGATGGACATGTTGTGTATTTTTATTCCTTTATTGTGAGGATAACCCTTTCTACAATTCCTAAGATCATGTGAGCAATGCTCAGTGAGAGAAACAAGGAACAACAAAGGTTTCTATCATAAAACAAAGGCAGGTGAGGGTACAATTGGGGAATTTATCATGTAGTGGTTGTACCAAGATATAGGATCAATGAGTCCCTACGTATCTCATTGTAAATTAGAATCATGTTTTATGCAGTTCAAGGAGGGCCATGCATTTTAATGTCGTGCAGTAAGGATGTGGGTGACTTTATGTGAATGAAGAGAGATATTATGGGTTCGTTTAGTTTTACATATTGCGATAAGGATTAGGGTCATATAAAGTGAAGGATTATTTCGACTGAGCCCAAAAATAAAGGTTTGGGATTCACTACACATCTTACAATGAGAGGAATCAAGCAAAATGTAGTTCATGGTGAACCGTGCAGTTTAACATCATGTGGCAAGGAAATCTGCCATGCAGTTTATTTTCATGTGTTAGGGATGAGTTAGTATAGTTTACCATCATGTAACAAAGAAAAATTTATACAGTTTAACTTCATGTAACTAAGGAATTTTTTTATAGTTTAACGTCATGTAACAAGGATTAATTTTTATAGTTTAACTTCATCTAACCAGGATGAATTTGTACTATTTAATTTCTTGTAACCGGGAAAAATTTATAAATCTTAACGTCATGTAACCCGGATGGATTTTTATACTTTAACATCATGTAACATGAACTAATTTGTACATTTTAACATCGTGTAACCATGATGAATTTATACTGTTTAACTTCATGTAACCAGGATGGATGATAGGACTTACACTAGTGTGGATGACCTATGTTAATAGTTATGAAAATTATTTCTTGAGTAACCTCACAACAGTGGGTGGTGTGATACACTCCCCATCCATTGTGTTCAATGAGTAAGCCCCATTTTTATGGAGCTTATGTATGACGTAAGGTCCTTCCCATTTGGGTTCCAGCTTTGGGGGATTCTTTACTAATATCATTAGGGTTCTAAGGACCAACGTCAATTCCCCTTAGAGGAATGAGCAGAGGATAACCCTTTTATTGAAGGCTCATGCAATCCAATTCTAGTGGACCCCAAGGTTGTGATGTTTTTGCAACCTGTTCTCATCGAGATATTCTAAATCATTCAATCATTTTTGCGATTTCTCATCATCTTAGAGTTTCCCACATATATCTATTTAGATTAGGGGTAGATGGAACTATATGGGAAACACTTCCTTAGTATCATACCCTAATGAGTATGGTTTTGATTGTGTTGTAGTACGTGTGGTGGTATGGTAGGCCCACAGAGAATGGATGAGTTTTTTTATCCAAGACTCTTTATCCTTGTTCACCATATTTTAGAGTATATTTGATAAAGTCTTATTTAATTCATCTATTTGTCCATTTTATGTTGCATGATAGCAAGATGACTGATTGAACTTGATGTCGTACCCCTGGTAGAGTTTCTTTAACTCTGTAGAACAAATGTTGGTGTCGCTTTTTTGTCAATATTGTGTGAGGGACCCAAAACCTGGTGATGATATGAGACTTTATGATGTTGATGATGTTCTTCATCCCAACTTCCTTGAGGGGTATTACCTCAGACCATTTAGAAAATAATTTGGTGTTAGTAAGTATGTACATGAATGACTTAGTTGTATCTAGGGGATATGTCCCCACAACATCCATCCCCAAATGGAAAATGGTTAGGAATATTTATCTATATGTACAATTATTGGGGTTGATGGATGAAGTTTTCATTTATCTTTCATGCATGACATTTTATGGTAAATTTCACTCAGTCATGTATCATGGTTTTCTAGTAATATTCCATCCTCTTGATCTTCTGGGAGATCATGTTCCAGATTGATGTGCATAGTAAGATCCTACATGGACTTCTTCCATGATGGTGGAAATATCTTCTTCTACAATTTATCTAAGGAGGATCCCATCAAAACCATTCTTATAGAGGGTTTTCTTCACATTTGTTCCATTTTTTGGGTAAATTTCATGACATGGTTCCAAATATGCTTCCTTGTGGATCTATATATTGGGATAGTCCTAATTTATAGATATCTTATTATGGTCTTCATCCATACTGGGGTGATCATTGGTTTATCATGCTTTGGGGTAGTTTTGACCTAATTGATCTCTTCCATATCATAGACAGTGATTATTGAGACCATTCTTCAATGTGTGATACAGAAGATTGCTTCTTCCTAATCAGGGTTGTACAAGATAGTGGTTTCATTGGCCAATGCATCAGCACAAGCATTCTGTGACTTGGGAACATGAATTAATATGGGTTCAAAAGGGGACACTTCTATTAATCCCCTAACATATCCAGTAAGAGGAGCCATTTTTTCTTTGTTGATGGAAAATTTTCCATTGATCTGCATTATAACTAACTTTGAATCCCCTTTGTTGTTTAGTGAGGCTATTTCCAGTCATAGGGATAGTTCCAAGCTAGAAATGATTACTTGGTACTCTTCCTTTATATTTTTGTAGCCTTTATATATTGATAAAGAGTAGAGAAAACCTCATTGTCAAGAGAGACAAATAAAACCCCTAATCCTACCCAATTTAGCTTATTTTTTTCAATCCTTGTTCTTATAGGACTTTGGGAGGTGATTTCAAAATACATATCACATTTATGTGGAGTTTCATGAGCGTAAAATACCTCCTTATCTGGAACCTCGATGGATTCTGGTGTATTTTCCAGGGAAGGATGTACTGCGAGGAAATCAGCCAGGGATTTCCTTTTCACTAATTTTTGAGATACAAACTAAATATCGTATTTCTAAAGAATGACCTCCCATCAATCCAAATTCCCTATCATCATTTCTCATCCAAGTATGTACTTGAGTGGATCAATACGAGATACCATCTAGACTTCTAGATGATACAAGTAATGCCTCGGCTTTTTCACTATGAAGATGAGAGAAAGGAAATTCTTCTCGACATCATAGTATCAGTTCTCAATATCTAGCATAGTCTATATGAGGTAATAGAGACTATTATCGCTCCCCGAATCATTCTTCTATGCGAAGAGGGAACCTTGAGAGCATTCCATAGAGGCCACATATAATATGTGTGGCCTACCTTCCACTAGAGGTATCAGAACAGGTGGGTGCAGTAATTATAGCTTGATACTTTCGAAGGATTCCTAGAAATAATAGTCCCATTGATAGGAGATTTCCTTCTTCATTATCCAAGTGTAAGAGGAATCTCAGCTAGCTAGGTTGGCTATGAATCCCCGAATGTATGCGAGATGCCCTTGGATTCCACTTACTTCTTTGATATTTTTAGGGGTTTCATTTCTAAGATAGAACCTATCTTTTCCAAGTCTACCTCGATGTTTTGATGGAATACCAAAAATCTAAGGAGTGTCCCTGATGTTACCCCAAAAATTCATTTCAGAGAATTCATATTCAAACTGTGTTGTCATATATTTTCAAATATTTCCTGAAGATTCGTAAAGTGATCACATCATTGTCATGATTTCACTACCAGGTCATCGACATAACATTTAGTTTTATTTACCAAGAATGTCTTCAGTATATTATTCATGGTGAGTTGATATGTGGTGCCAGCATTGTTTATCCTAAAAGACATGACCTGATAGAAAAAGATCCCCTGAGGCACTCTAAAGGTGGTGGCTTCTTCATCTTCGGGGTACATCTTTATTTGATTGTATAATGAGTAACCATCCATGAAGAAAAGTTCTTGGAAACAAGTAGTGGTATTGATGAAGAGTTTTGTGATTTGAAATGGGAAATTTTCCTTTGGGAAATGATGGTTAAGGTCTCTAAAATCATTACATAACCTAATTTTCCCATTCTTTTTCTTGAAAGGGATGATGTTGGTAACCCATATTGTATATTTCACTTCTCTGAAAAATCTGTCTTTGATAATATTGTCAAATTATACCTCTACATTGGTAGGATTAGAGGGGTGCATCCTATTGGATTCCTGCATGAAGCCTCTATGCTCATAGGGTAGTATGAGATGCTTCATAGCCATATCTATATTCAGTCCGGGCATTTCTGTATATTTTCATACAAACACATATCAATGATGCTTTAGAAATGCAATGTGCATCCCTTTTTATTTGAGAGGAAAGGTGACACTAATTAGTGTAGGTCACGGGTCTTATTCAGTTCCCAGATTTATCTGCCTAATTTCATCGACGGTAGTGGAGACACCTTCCTCAAATACTAGAGGGGTGTTCCCGAAGTCATCCTCATCTTCTTCCATCACTAATTTTGTAGATAAAATTTCAGATGAAGATGGAAATCTAGGGGATTATTCATCACTATAAGGATGAGAGAGGTCATGATAAGAGACATTATCATACCTTCTTGTCTGGGTCATTGCAAAGAGATGCTGGAGCAGATCATATCATATGATTTCATTGAATAAATAAGGTTCTTAGACCTCTAGGACTAGATCTGTGACCACTGTAAGATTTATGGGGAGAACATAGTCACCATAAAGCATACTCCGGGGATTCACAGGGGAGTTCCTCAAGCCATTGGGGGATGCAACTTGTATATCATCATCCTCCAGTGGTTTCTTGACTCTATTTTTATATAAATATTCTTCAGTATATGTGGATCTACAAGTCTCGAAGGGTGAACCGCCACCATGTAGTTTGCTGAATTTTCCATCAATGGGATACTTCAGACACTGCTGGAATGATGAAGGCATTGAGAAATGGCTATGGAGCCAGGGCCTTCTGATTAGAATCCTATTTTCTATTTCTTTCTTGATCACCATAAACTTTGCATCTGAGGTGAGGTCTTTGAACTGAGCTTTGAGTTTGATCTTCCCAATAGGTCTTTTATCATGCTTATCATACCTTTGAATGGTCATCTTAGTAAGATACAAATCCCCTTCACCATATACCAAATGTTGTAGGGTTTGAAATAGGATAATATTTATCTCATAACCATTATCAATCAAAGAACTTTGGATATTGACATTATTGAGTCTGCCCGAAACATATAGGAACCTAATATTGGGATTCTTCCTGATCCTGGTCAATGAATGAAATGTTGACATGTCATTCTGAGTACATGTTCTCAATGGGATAGACCTCAGTTGAAAAAACTTTTTCTCAAATTACAACGGGTTTTGGAGGGATTCATCAAGTTCCTACCTGAGTTCTTCTAAAATATGGATTACATCCAGGATCGAGATCTTGGTTGGGACTTCCCCCATCTATTTCAGAACATCATATTTTTGTTCAAGAGTTTGAAGCTTCCCAATGTGGGGTATTACGTGGACATTCGGCTCAGGAGCCAACGAATTTGAGGTGGACGAGCCCAATGCCTGTGTAGAGTTCGAGGGAATATCTACTACCAGCGGTGTAGGTCATGCCAGCCTTCTCCGTTGTCTAGGTTGATCGAATTATTGAACCCCTTCAGAGCGGTCATATAAGAAAAATGGGTTCGGACGACTACTAGAGGGTTTTGGGACACCTTATTGCCTCTTTTGGTCATTCTGGATTGCTTTCCTATTAGTCTTAGTTTCATGTATGTTCTCCATGGGGACGTGATCGGAATATTGGTTTTGACCACCTCTGTTCTGTCCCCTATATCCTCGCTTTCTATACATATGGCCTCATATTACCCTATTATACATGGGAAACTCATACTCTAGGATATACTCATCATCAGTGAAGGGATATTCAAGTGTATCACATTAATAGAACCAAATATGATCTCTTCGTCCAATGAGGATTCCATTTGGTGGGGCAGTTCTCATGATGTGGATGATGCAGGGAAGAAATATGAAAAAGTCAAAGCTTTCTTTGGAAAAGTGTATAATTCATCCTCTTCAATTTCTTCCTACTTCTGGTGGTCATGCCTAGCTTTGGGTGGTATATATGATGCCTACTTTTTAGGTGGTGGAGTTATTACAGGTCTACTCAACTGTGCTTTCAGAGTGTCATGGGCTCAATCAACTATCTTTCGAATCATCCAATTATCAAACTTTTGTGCATGCCTGGATGGAACTTTCTTCCATCCATCTTACTCTTCTGATCATACAACGGTTATACAAGCCACCTAATCTGAGGATTTATCTAACAAAACCTATCCAGAATCAACCATGCCTTGAAGGACGTCTTTAAATACTAAGCAGATCTAGATATTGTGTCCCAGCCTTTTTTGGAAAGGGTGGTAGCTAAGACGGTTTGTGAGGTTGACCTCATCGGGATTCTTGGGATACAGGAGAGTGAACAGGTTATTGTCTATTTATTCTAAGAAATAACCAGGTACTTGTTCATTCTGGAAGGAGTATCCCTTATTCATATGTTCTTCAAATCTCGGGTGACCCTCATTTCTAAGTACTTCTCTACAAGGGTGATTCTATGGTTGTCACTGCTCGACATGAGGTGCTGGGTGGTTTAGGGCATTCATTGGTGATTGGATAGGCATTTCTACTAGATTGAGGGTGATAGTTTCAGCATCGTCTTTCACTGGACTTTTTCCATTTGATACGGGCATGAGTTAAGTTTTGGATTGGGTTCTCCAGATGATTTTTCCAAGACATTGTGTCATTTCAGCAAAATCATGGAGCCCATCTGGATACTTCATGGGGAACATATGTGTTTTAAAATCATCCCATTGATTCTCAGAATAGAGTTCCAGTAGTTTCTCTTGTGATATAGAGATGTTGAGTGAGTAGGTTTAACCTTTACACCTCACAATGAAGTCAAACATTCTCTAGTTCTCACATCTCTTGTAGTTTTTCAGGTCATTGATAATTGTTTTTGTCAACGTGGAGATGAATTGATAAATGAACCAATGAAAAAGGTGTTCCCATCCTAAAACAGATCCTAGAGGCAGGCCTTTATAACATACAAAAGATGTCCCTGTCATATTTTGTACGAAACACCTCAAATTTGTTGCTTCCTATTGATCTCAAGGGCCCATCATTAGCCCACATCGGGACATGAAGTGTGTGAGATGATTTTCATGGTCACTTGAAACATCAAAGGTAGAAAATGTAGTATTGTTGAAATTGGTTGGAGGTGAGGTTTCATCCACCCATTCGGGATATGGATTCCTCTAAGGCTTTATAGGTGTGTGTATCCCTTCCTTGGATTCCATTATATTAGACAGGGACTCTATGATGTTAAGAAAATTTTGTGGTGCTTCCATCTGAGCCATCTCCCATGCATTGGTAGTGGAAAGGGGCTGATGAGGTGGCCCTGCTTTCATCTCCTGCTGATTCTCGATTCGTCCCAAGACTGAATGATTACCCTGACAAGGGAATGGATGTCACCTTAATGGGAGGAAGACATGATTATTTTCGTCTTCCTCATTTATATAAACTAGATTCCTAGATCTGGATCCAATCAAATGCTCATACACTGCTCTTGTTGGTGGGTCGGCCATATGAGGTATAATATTCATCTCTGCGTGAAGACGATACCCATTAGAAATATTTCCCATGAGAATATCATCATTGAGTCGTCTAAGGGATTGTGTTTCACTCTCATATTGTGATAATTTCTCTTATACAGAAGGGAACTCAACTCTTTCATATAGAAACTGAGATTTAGTCATGCACTTCCTCTTTTCTTTGGATGTTTTCCACCATGGAAGTGGAAACTCAGCATTTGGAGGTGTCAGATTTTGGAGTCATCTTTGGTTTCAGGTGTGTGCAGCCTTATTTGGTGCATCCAAATCACCCTCCTCTTGCGGTACATTTTCTGTGTTTTGTCCCTCTGAATTCACATCTTGGTCAATAATTTCTCCATATTGACATTGATGACATTCACATAGGCATATCGGGCAATGGTGGTCATGCCATTACTTTCCACGCAATAGGATGATTATGTACTTCCATCTTTAGGGTCATTATTAAAACCATTTTCCATATTGGAACTTTTTGGATTGTGAATCTGGTAGGGTTAAATTCCTTCGTCATGTGTTCCTCATGTTTTTGTCTATGAATGGTGACTCTGAGGGAGTTTTTGGTCATGGTTATCGAACGGGCCCCGATCAGCAGAGGTTTGACTTGTGGTGGAAGGGGCTGGTGGAATGTCAAACATTGATTGATTCCTCCTAACCTGTAGAAGACTAATTCTCTCCATGGTGATTCTAATGATGAAAATTCCCCCAAACCTGTGGAGTGGGGGTCATTCGGAGTCACAATTTTTGATGACTAGTCCTGTTGTTGGGGATCCAATGCTTCCAGTCGAGGATATGATTACTCTCAAGATAGACATGAAGGTATAAATTCCCCCAACCTAGCGGGATGGGGTTGATATGAAATCACTGTTGATGTCTCAAGGGTCCTCTCTCGGGACAATGTACCTAGCGATTTTTATTGGGATATAAATTCCCCCAGCCCAGTGATCTTGTGTTTGCTTGCAGCTACTGTCGGTGTGTCCCAAATACTTTTAGGAATTGATGATCTGAGAGAAGGAGGTGGGGGTAGATATTCACCTAGATTGTAGGGATGGGTCCTCTACTATATTTCTAATATAGAAACTAATAATGCATCCTGTTTGATGTGTAATAGCTGCACTCACATAGAAGTTGTGTGTGAAGGAAGCCCTTGATGATAACTATTTCCTACGATAAGTTGTTCGGGTGATCATAACTTCAGTCTCTATATTTGCAATGTCCTCTTATTTCCTTGAGGGGCCTAGTTTGAAGTATTTTTATATATCATCTCCCTCCATTAATGATGTTAGGGCACCTTTTAAGCATGGGAATTCCGTTGTAGTGACCAACTAGCCTGAGCATTACCCAGTCCCCTGATTTTTCCAGAGGCAATAACATTTCATTATTTCATATCTAAAGGGTTCTGTTGTTCTAGGGGAGCATAAAATTGTAACTCTCCATAATATACCAATCCTTCAATACGGATTCATGATGTGGATTTAGATATTATCTACTAAAGAGTTTTGATGCAATGGTAGCAGTCATGTTGCAGATTTGCACTGTGATTTTCCGATTTTGGATCCCAGGTCAGGGAGATAGTAGCCAGGTCTAGATGAAAACAAAGTATCATGGTTTTTTAAAGGTGACCCTCATATCCCAATTAAGGGAGGTGTCTATTATTCAATTTTGGATGAGTAAAAAACATATTTTGGCATAGATAATGCATGCACTACTTTTCTAGTTCATCTGGGATCTCATAGTCAGAAGTGGTGAAGGTCTAGAACTTGATGGGGCAGTTGTTTCTAGCTAACTCTCTATATATGTCAATTTTGGACTCCTCTTCATCAATTGTACATTCCTCCATCCATTCAGACCATAGAATATGGATTTTATGGTCTTCTAGTGATGATAGTGGAATACTGCGGGAAGTTTATGGGGACTGTATATTGTTGACCCCAATGTTTCTAGCACCTCTTTGTATGAAGGTGTTGTATTTTAGTTCAACTCTCTATACGAAGGTGTATGGAAAAAGGGAGGATTTTCTTTACCATGGGAGATATTGTTGTGGGGTGGTTGACCTTGGTGTATGTCAGTAATAGAGTCTCTATGATCCATCTTCACACTACCATGAGGAGGACTATCATGTAATGAACTTCTTATTCTTCGGCTTTGATAGAAGATTTGACAGGCCCTTTTGGTGTGGAGAATGTGTCTCAAATGACCTCAGGACACTGGAATTGAGAAGATTAGGAATATGGTTCATGTTCTCCATCATGGTCAGAATATGTTGACCTAACTTTTGGGTTTGTGGGGGGTATGAAACTATTTTATGATGGTTTACGGAACATATATATAACTGTTTGCTGATGTGGGAGTATGAGACCACTACTGAGAAGTTTACAGAATATGAATATGATCTATCTCATTATTGATAGGAATATGATTCTATCCTGATTCATGTTCCATTCTCACTTGGTGAGCCCCATTTGGATCAGGAATATGAGCATGGTCTGAATATGCATTACCCCTCGGAATATGTCAGTCGACCTATGTAATGGGAATGGATATGAGCCTCCTCTTGCATTTCCTTAGAATTATATTGGTGTATTACTTTATTGGAGGAAGTAGGAATATGAGTCTGGCTTTTGTGATCTACTGGAATATTCTAGGAAGATTCACTGATGGGAATATGAGCATGTCTTGTGGCTTGTGGAATTATCACTTGGTCAGCCTCAATGAGAACGGGGGTATGAGCCTGATCCTAGGCCTTTATCCTGATCCTAGGCCTTTAGAGTATGTCATTGGACTTTTTCAACAAGCATGAAACCCTTTCCTAAGGCATGTGATGCTCTCACCTGGTGATCACCGATTGGAATAGGAGTATGAGCCCGATCTGATGCCTCTCCCTTTATCAGAATATGCCAATAATCCTACTAGGTGGGAGAAAGAACGTGTTCTTTCTCTAATGATGCCACTTGTTCATAATTATAAAAGTGTTGAGTTGTTCTGGCTATAGGGATAGGAGTATGTTCCTATCCCTTTATCTGATATAGTTTTGGAATATTCTCGTAGAGTTCTTCAGCTGTTTCCAAAATATATTGGCATTTTAGAAAAGTGTTTATAGAAATATGAGACTACACGTTTTATTTATCCATTATACAATGGTATGTGTCTTTGATTGAAGAGATAATATGCACCCAATTCTATCATCTATGTTCCATCAAATTATGTCGATGGACTTCATGCACAGGGGTAGGAATATTAGCATCCCCCATTCCTACAGTGGGAATATGTCTGCAGACTTGTTCTGAGCGAGCAGTGATATGAACATGGCTGTTTGTTCCTGGTGGAATATGTAGACATGCATTGTTAGCAGGATCAGGGATATGAGCCCTCTCTTAGGTATCTAATTCCTTCTTCCTCTGATGATCCTTCCTTATTTCCCATGCATGGGCATTAGAGGCGACAGTGTGTCGAATGGTACCCCTAGTAGGTTGTTGGTGGGTACCGGTGAGATGATGTGGGTGACGGCGGTTAGGAGGAACCCTCCTAGGTGGCCCCATAACTAGAATGGAGTTGTATTTGTCTTTATTTTCAATATTCATTAGATTTGGAAGGCATTATTTGTCATGTTCCAGGGATAAGCTCCTGAAGCGATTGGTTGTAGCGATGAGGGCCACTGGCTTAGTAGTAACATTTCCAGAGTGAAACGGAATCATCAGTTGATGTGCTTATCGAATGTCATGGGAATCTTCCATGGTCATGATTGTACCATGTCGGTGGTACTCCTAAACCATCACTTTTCACCTTTCATTGGATTTGTTGAGAATGTGAGATCAATGTTTTACCAGCAGGGTTTGTTACCATAGATTATCATCTATAAGATCATTATGGTCTTCTCAAAATAAGGATGGACTTATTTCATGAGATCCCTGGTTATAGAGGATCATCTATAAGATCATTATGGTCTTATTTCTTTGTTTTTATAGGGTTTTCAAAACAAAGTGGTCAGAGATATTCACTTCAGGTTTTTCATTCTTGTTTTCATATGGGGGAAAACAAAATGGTATGATAGATTATAAATCAATCATTTTTCATTTCAAAGATTCACATTAGGCTTAAAAAACATTCAACCGGATTTTGAAGGAGGCATGGGGGAAATGGGTTTCGTTTGATGGTTTGATTACTGGGGGTTTTAATACCTTTCTTAATCACTCATATCAGGTTTTCCATTTATTTCATCTTTCCCTGAGATTCCCAATGGTATGCACATCTGTAGCTAGGTACAGACCTGCTTTCCAATGGTTGGCGGTCATTTAGGTTTTTAAGCCCAGGGACTCTTGGGGACTCATATAGGTTGATAGGATGGGAGGTTAAGATCATCACACATGTTTAGTGGGAATTATTTCCTACTCTGGGACTCTGTTATATATTTAATATATGTTCATGAACCTCTTTATAATCCCGATATGGTACTAGTTACCATAACTAAACGATTATAGGTGAATTATCTTCATGCATAAAAATACTGTGAATATCGTCCATGAAAAAAAGGAAAGGGGATCTCATTAGTGAACAGATCCGTATGTATCTGATAAAAACCTATTTTTTTTAAATATTTTATTGATAATAAATGACATAATTTCCTCACATTATGATAAATATGTTCAATTATGGAATATTTGGGATTAGATCATTCATTTGCAAATTTGATGAAAATTCTAGTTTTACCGTTTTAAAATTCATTGTAGTATTTATGGAATAAATATTATTGTGTAAATTATTTTGACTTAAAATTTTGTAACTTTGTTCCTGACTTAATTTTATACAAATTATATTCAAGACATGGGAGTTGGATCGTGCATTTGGGTGGAGTAAATGGGCCATGAAAACAAAGTTGGACTGAACTATCCAGATTGGACATCACTTCACCATTTGGGATGTATATTCTTTATCCAGGCTTTTATTAGGCCCAAATTTCGAGGGAATCTCTGGGACATTATTAGGAAAAAATAATAATTTTATAATTCCAGCTAATTCGCGTGTTTAGGAGGTCAATTGTTCTATGAAAGTGGGATTAAAATATTTGTCCGAGTTTCCCTTTTACATTAAAAAATGTTTTGTAACCCTAGCCCTCTCCAACTCTATTTAAAGGATTTTTTCACTCTTTGGGAGGGAGGTTAGAGGATTTGGTAAGGTGTGGCCTAAAGGGTGTCTGTTGGGAGCCCATCACAACTCTTGGAAGAATCAATGCATTGTGCAAACATCTCTTCCAAAAAGGATCTCCTCTCCCACCTCTTCTTTGTATTTCTTTTCTTTCATGCTTGTATCTTGAATTTTTCATCAATTAATCTTCTATGTTTTTTCCTTTTCTTATTCTCTTAGTATTACTAATTGGTTTGGAATCAATAGTGTAGATGAGATTGGGTTCTACCCTTTCAATCTTTTGCTTATGAAAAACGTCTCCACGATGGCCACATCGCCCATGGAAGTGTAGTTTTCTTAGTGATCGATCTATCTTCCGCCCTCTTCATTTAATTATTTTGAATAATTGAGATACTGTAATTCACTTAATATGATCCATGAATTGAGTTTTTAAATTATAAGAAACTAAAAAAGTAATTGAACAATTAACACAAAAACACGCGAGGTCGAGATTTTGTGTAAATTATGAGAGCGCGATCTTAATCGGTAATACAAGACCACACGGGATAAATTTGTAGAGTTAAAATATAATCTCTAAACACAATTCATCCTCATTTACAGAATGTATATGTTCTCTAATTAACCACTGACCATAAGCTAATCTTAGAACAACAATAAAAGCAGGGTGCTGCGATTGCGTGTTCTGATGCTAGCCTAGGGTTTAAGTAATTTCATCTTTGTGGTTAAGTTAACTCTCATAGGGTTCGAGGGTTAACAAATTAGGGGATCATAATTCAGTGGATATTAATTTAAATGATAATGATTAAGAATTAAATGAATAGGTAGAGTTAGATTGATTACTCCTTTTAAATATTTTCTAAAAAAACATCTTATTTTTGTGTCATTTTAATCGAACTTCATTTAAAAACTAAAAGCAAAAAAAATACAATCTAATTATAGAAAACATCTTCTATAGTTATAAATGATAAAAAACCCATCCTTTCAAGTATTGTTTTTATTCTATTTTATTTTATTTTTATAATACCTTTAATAAGTTGTTTTAATTCACTTTCTCCTTTGACAGGCGACCTTGGTCAGCCACTCTACTGCACCTAAGTGCCCAAAAACCACTAATCATTTGAGAGCGCCCATGACAGCACATTTCAGTATCTGAGGTTCTTCATCAGCTTTCCAAATTTATGGGTAGATTATTTATATGATAAAACCATATAACCAAATTCTTTAGAATAATATACCATTTTGAGAGATGAATTTGTGATATTTAATGTTATGGACTCCATGAAGTACCCCTCAGAGGACCATTCTGCATTTGTTATCTCCCATTTTGAAACACTAAATAAAATTCCCATGGAATTTTATTGTCCTATTATTAGGGAGATTAGGTGTATTGGTTCTAGTTTAATGTCTAAGAGTGCTTCCACACCTAGTTCTAATGTACAAGACTCTCTTATATTTGATTTTGAAATGGAGTCATATTCTAATTTTGATCATGTGAACTTTGATTATGAAATGGATGTTGAGTATGCTGATGGATTTGATTATTTATTCTCGGATTGTGATGACTTTTATTCTGATACTGATGCTCTTTGTGAACATATATCAATTCCTTCAATTTCTCCTTCCATACATCACCCCCCTACATTGGAGGTCATGCCATTTCCACCAAATATCAAATATTCATACTTGTTGAGTGGTGAGAAATTACCTATTATCATTGCTAAAATTCTTCCATTTGAACATGAAGAAAAACTTTTGAATCTTTTGAGGGAGAACATCAGGGCAATCGGGTGGACCTTGGCTGAAATATCGGGTATTATCCCCTCCATTTGCATATATAGGATTCTTTTGGGGGATGGGGCTAAACCGGTTAGGAAACCACAGAGGAGACTCAATCCAACACTTTTGGCGGTTGTTAAAAAGGAGGTTGAAAAATTGCTCGAGGCAGGTATAATCTATCCCATTTCAGATTCTCAGTGGGTGAGTCCTATTCAGGTTATGCCTAAAAAAGTGGTGTTACTATTGTTAAAAATGAGAAATATGAGTTAGTTCCAATGAGGGTACAAAATATTTGGTGGGTGTGTATTGATTATAGGAAACTAAATCAGTCCACTCGAAAAGACCATTTCCCCCTCCCATTTATTGATCAGATGCCTGAGACTAGCTGGGAAAACACACTACTATTTATTGTATGGATTTTCTAGATATTTTTAGGTTCCTATAGCTTCAGAGGATCAGGAGAAGACTATATTCACTTTTCCATTCGGTACGTTTTCCTATAGAAGGATCCCATTTGGACTTTGCAACGCCCCAGGTACCTTCCAGAGATGCATAGTGAGTATTTTTTCTGATTTTAATGAGACCTTCATGGAGGTATTTATGGATGATTTTATAGTGTATGGATCCTCATTTGATGAATGTATAAGTAGTTTGGGAAAGGTTTTGAATCATTTTATTTAGAATAATATGGTCCTAAACTTTGAAAAGTATCATTTCATGGTAGGGCATGGCATTGTCTTAGGGCATGTAGTGTCCAAACATGGGATAGAGGTTGATAGATATAAGATAGAAGTTATTTCATCCTTACCCTATCCTTCATGTGTGCATCATGTTAGATCTTTACTAGGGCATGTAGGATTTTATTGGCACTTCATCAAAGATTTTAGTAATATTTCTCTTCCTATGTCACGATTACTTCAAAAGGATTCTGATTTTTTGTTTGATGATTATTGCAGGACTTCCTTTGATGAGCTAAAGAAGTGTCTAGCCACTCCACCGATCATACAACCCCCACGGTGGGGGCTTCCTTTTGAGTTTATGTGTGACGCCTCCAACTTCAAAGTTGGAGATTTCTTATCTCAGAGGGTGGAGGGACGTTCACATGTGATTGCCTATGAATCGAGGACACTGGATTGAGCCCAATCAAACTACAAAACCCCGGAAAAGGAGTTTCTTGCTATCATATTCACTTTAGATAAATTCCATTCATATTTATTGGTCTCTAAATTAGTTGTTTTTTCTGACCATGTAGCTCTGAGGTACCTATTGAAGAAGCCAGATGCAAAGCTTAGGCTAATCTGATGGATGCTTCTTCTTCATGAATTTGACATTGAGATAAAGGACAATAAGGGGTCATAAAACCTAGTGGCAGATCACATGAGTAGGCTTAATCACACAATGGAGGATGGCATCTTTGACCAGGTACCACTTCGGGACACTTTCCCGAATGAGAATCTTTATGCCATCTCAAGTATGCATCCTTGGTATGTTGATTTAGTGAACTACCTTGTTGCATCTGAAATCACGAAAAATTTAAAGAAACATGAAGTCCAAAAATTAAAAAGTGAGTCTCGGTATTATGTGTGGGATGATCCATACCTCTGGTGCATGTGTAGTGATCAAGTTATTAGTAGGTGTGTTCCTGATCATGAGTTTGAGTTTTTTTTGAAATTCTGTCACACACATGCTTGTGGTGGACACTTAGGACCCCAACGGATAGCTAGGAAAGTTTTAGACTCTAGATTATATTTTCCTATCTTATTCCATGATGCCCATGTGTTTTGTAAGTCATGCTCTTGTTGTCAACACAATGGGAACATTTCTAGGCGACACAAGATACCCCAATAGCCCATACTATTATGTGAGATTTTTGATGTGTGGGGCGTTGATTTTATGGGTCATTTTCCTAGCTAATTTGGATTTTTATATATTTTGGTTTTTGTTGATTATATGAGTAAATGGGTGGAGGCTAAGGCCATGAGGACTGATGATTCTCATCTTGTTGTAGACTTTTTCAAACCACAAATTTTTTGCAGGTTTGGAGTACCGAAGGCCATCATTAGTGACCAAGGGACACACATCGACAATCAGAATCTTGCTTCCCTTCTTCGGAAGTATGGGGTGACACACAAAACATCAACACCATATCACCTCCAAAAAAATGGCCAGGCTCAGGTTTCAAATCGTGAGTTGAAACAAATTTTGGAGAAAACTGTGCAGCCAAATAGGAAAGATTGGAGCAAGCACTTTGTTGATGCATTGTGGGATTATAGGACAACATACAAGACACCCATTACTATGTCCCCATTTAGGATTGTTTTTGGGAAAGCATGTCATCTCCCCATGGAAGTTGAGCATCAGGCTTATTGGGATATAAAGAAATGAAACATGGATTTGGCCCAAGATGGAATCCAAAGGAAGATTCAAATTCAAGAGATTGAGGAGATTTTATTTTCTAAATATGATAAATCAAGGATCTATAAGGAAAAATCAAAATAATCTCATGAAAAAATTATCCAGAAAATAGAATTTCAAGTTGGAGAGAAATTATTTCTCAATAGTTCATGACTGAAGCTGATGGCTGGTAAGTTGCATTCTAGGTGGTTTGGTCCTTATATTGTATCTAATGTTTTTCCTTATGGTGCAGTGGAGATCGCACAAGAGTACACAGGAAGGAGCTTTACAGTCAATGGGCAACGTTTGAAGAGATACATTGAGGGACTTCCAACTGATGCAGTGGATTTTATCACACTGCATGACCCCGTCATCACTTGATCATATTAGGCTGTTCTTAACCCTTTCACTTCTTTATTCTTTGTACTATTTAAAATTATACATTTCATGTGCATATATCATCTCATGGGTTCCCATTGAGGAAAATGTGATATATTATGTGTGGGAGAGGGAACATTTCAGTTTAGTAATTTAAATTGTTTTCATGTTTTTCAATTATTTTCAAAAACAAAAAAAATTGTGTGTTTTTCAAATTTTGTGTGTTTATTTTTCATTTTTTTGCATGTTTTTGAAACTGTTTATCTGAAATGATTCTCATCATGATTTTTAAATGCATATCAATAAGTGGAACAATTTATCAAATGAAACTGAGCTTAAATGAATGCTGAAAATAACTTTGTTTCAAGTTCAAATCTTTAGTAATTTCATGAAAAGTACTCAGAATTTTGAATCCCATGCCACATATCACTATCTTTATATTTGAAATCACTTTCCTGTGAAAATTCTAAACTATTATTTTCATATTCTTATATTTAAATTATTTTTTGAGAGAACCAAACCATGCTTGATTTAACCAGAATTTGATTTATTCTTATCAAAACTTGAGGGTTTGAGTACTTATGTTTAAATGATTGAGGCATTTGTTTGGTATTAAAGCCCCTATTCCAAATAATCCTTTTTATAATGGACTACCTTGAACATTTAATCCTCTTATCCCTTAGAATCCATGAACATACTATTAGTTTTTCCACATTACAGGCCAATTTTCCCTATCCAACCAATTCTTGAAGTGAAATTGCATAATCTAGTTAAACTTAAGTGTGGGGGAATCTATCTTGTGTTGTGTTACAACATTTTGTGATACTTTGGATGGAAAATTAAATTCCCAAGATATGTTTTATGATGAAAAAAAATCATTATATTGAAAGTTGTGACTTTCTAGAGCTTTCATGATAAAAGAAGTTGTGCCTTTCTAGAGCTTCTGATGAAGAAAGAAAGTTGTGACTATCTGGAGCTTTCATGAAAATAATGTTTGAGAAGATTGAAATTTTTACTACTGAAATGTTGAATGGTGTGAACATTATTTTATTTTTCATGATGATTAACATTAATCTATGCCACGGGGAATGAGTAGGAGACCATATTTAAATGAAAATTAGATTAATGCAACTTTTCTTCAAAAAGATTCAAGCCCTCCTCATTCAGCCTCAGAATTTTTCACATCTAAATCCTACCAACCAAAATCCACTGAACAAACCTGAAAAGTACTCATGATAAACATATTTCCTTGACTCACATCGGGTGGTGATGTAGGAATTTATCAAGCCTATGGTTACCCTTGTATGAGTTTGGATGAGAAAGACATTGCTAAAAAATTGACATTTGTGTGATAAGAGAAAATTCAAGTGAGGTAAGTGTTTTGTGCATGGGAGGATAAATAAAGTGGAAATATATTGAATGATATAAATAGAGAACTTTAAATAAGGTTTTTTATGAGGCATGATATCTTCTGTTTCTTGGTGTGGAATTTTTGGATCTCAAGGTTACGTGTTTTAAGGTTTTTTTGATTTAATATGGATATTTACTTGATATGAGGTTTTGACCAGGAGTGCAAAAGGGTAAGTGTGAGAGAGTTGATAAAACAATATTTTTTTGAATATTTTATTGATAATAAATGATATAATTTCCTCACATTATGCTAAATATTTTCAATTATGGAATATTTTGGATTAGATCATTCATTTACAAATTTGATGAAAATTCCAGTTTTACACTTTTAAAATTCACTATAGTATTTCAAGAATAAATATTATTGTGTAAATTATTTTTACTTAAATTTTTTTAAATTAGTTCATGACTTAATGGGATACAAATTATATTTAGTGCATGGGAGTTGGATCATGCATTTGTTTGGAGTAAATGGGCCATGAAGACATAGCTGGACTGAACTATCCAGATTGGACATTACTTCACCATTTGGGTCGTATCTTCTTAATATGGGCTTGGATTAGGCCAAAAATTTGAGGGAAGCTCTAGGACATGATTAGGAACAAATAATCATTCTATAAGTCCAGATAATTATCGCTTTTAGGAGTGTTAATATGCGGTTCAATGGGGATTAAATTATTTGTCTGAGTTTCCCTTTTACATTAAAAAATGTTTTGTAACTCTATCCCTCCACAACTCTATTTAATTTTTTTTTCACTCTTTGTGAGGGTAGTTCGATGTTTTGGGAAGGTTTTTCCGAAATGGTGTCTCTTTTGAGCCCCTAAAAACTCTTTTAATAAGCAAGGCTTTGTGCAAACATCTCTTCCAAAAACGTTCTCCTCTCCCACCTCTTCTTTGTATTTCTTTTCTTTCATGCTTGTATCTTGAATTTTTCATCAATTAATCTTCTGTGTTTTTCCCTTTTATTCTTCTCTTAATCTTCCTAATTGGGTTGTAATCAAGAGTAGGGACTAAATTTGGTTCTACCCTTTCAATCCTTTGCTTATGAAAAACGTCTCCACGATGACCACATCGCCCACGAAAGAGTAGTTTTCTTAGTGATCGATCTATATTCTACCCATTCAATTAATTATTTTTAATAATTGAGATAATTTAATTTACTTAATATGATCCATGAATTGAGTTTTTAAATTATAAGAAACTAATCAAAAAATTGAACAATTAACACAAAAACACGCGAGGTCGAGATATTGTGTAAATTGTGAGAGCGCGATCTTAATCGGTAATAAAAGACCACACAGGATAAATTTGTAGAGTTTAAATATAATCTCTAAAAACAATTAATCCTCATTTCTAGAATGGATATGTTCTCTAATTAACCACTTACCATAAGATAACCTTAGAACAACAATCAAAGCAGGGTGTTGCGATTGCGTGTTCCGATGGGTGCCTAGGGTTTAAGTAATTTCATATTTGTGGTTAAGTTAACTCTCATAGGGTTCGAGGGTTAAAAAATTATGGGATCATAATTAAGTGGATATTGATTTAAATGATAATGATTAATATGTAAATTAAGAGGTATAGTTAGATCGATTACTCCTTTTAAATATTTTCTAAAAAACATCTTCTTATTGTGTCATTTTAATCAAACTTCATTTAAAAAGTAAAAACAAAAAAAATACAATCTTCTTCTAGAAAAATTATTCTAGAGTTAAAAATGATAAAAAAACCCCATCCTTTTAATTAGTTTTTTTATTTTATTTTATTTTATTTTTATAATACCTTTAATAAGTTGTTTTAATTCACTTCCTCCTTTGAGAGATGACCTTGGTCATCCACTCTGCTGCACCTAAGTACCCAAAAAACAATAATCATTTTAGGGTGCCCCCGACAGCGCATTTCAGTATCTGAGGTTCTTCATCAACATTCCAAATTGATGGGTAGATGCTTTATATAAAAAAACCATATAACCAAATTCTTTATAATATGTTACTATATTGGGAGGTAGTTTAATATTCCAAGGATTGGATTGATCCATTATGAGGTACCCTATGTATCCTGGTTATTTCAGGAATCAAAACCCACATAGTTCATTAAACCAATGAATCTTAATGTCTTTTAGGGAGGAAATATGCATGGGAGTTAAGGAACTGGTTATTTGATCTTGATTATTAAGGAGACATCCTATATATCCTAGTTATAGTAGGAAACATAGTTATCATAGTTCAATCACGCCCTTGGGACTGGCCCCAAGGTATATGCTCTTATAGGAGGAGTGTTCATATCATGAAACTCATCAGGAATTGCATACTGAGATTTTCCTGGCTTGTGGAGACTCATGATATTAGTGAAGTGTTCATTGTAGTTCCTTAGGACCACGTGAGCTATGCTCGGTGTGAGAAATGATGGATTGAAGATGATTAGCCTCACAACATAGGAATATGGGACTCGCATACTAAGATATTCCTTAAGATGTTTGATATAGAGATTGGGACTTAGATAGAAGTATTATGTATCCTGATTATAGAAGGAATCAGAGTCATCATAGTTTAGTTGGTTTCTCAGTCCACTGATTGATGAAATAAAGTGATTAGCTCATTGGAATGATTGGTCCCTGATGGTGGAAATGTCAGATACATGGGGTTTACATTGATATGGATGCTTATTTGAGCC
Source organism: Viscum album (assembly GCA_963277665.1). Taxonomy (NCBI): domain Eukaryota; kingdom Viridiplantae; phylum Streptophyta; class Magnoliopsida; order Santalales; family Viscaceae; genus Viscum; species Viscum album. The sequence continues at coordinate 583,701,570 of OY728167.1, read as the reverse complement.
TCGACCTTGGGAAGGAATCCTACATATCATAGACATGGTAAGAACTAGAGTTCTCATAGTTCAATTATATGGGCTTACACACTGAGGTTTCACTTGCCTTTGTAGATAATTAATGAAAATGATATGATTATTGTGATTCCCTAAGCCGACATGAGGTATACTCGATGTGATAAAAAATGGATGGTAGATGATCTGTCTCATTCCTTATAAGTGAAGTGTGTACATATTGGGATGTCCCTGTAAATATTTAATATTGATCTAGGACCTCATGGATGTTTCCTACATATCCTGGTTATTGTAGGAATCAATTTTTTTATAGTTCTCTTTATTGGGGCTTACACACTGAGGCTACCTTATGGTGATCAGGGCTTACACACCAAGGGTGGATAAGGTTACCAATCCCTCATACACCCTTGTTACCTATCCTACTTTTCTAAAGTTTATCACATAACCCATTTGACTTATTTGTAAATCTATCGCATGACCTGGATGGATTTCCAGGAGGGTGTTTCATGATCTAGCCGACTTTCCCAAACATCAATGTGAGAGTTGGATGACACATATGGAGGGTGTCGTAGGAGTCATTAAAATTCATCTTATATGGTGTCATATATCTTGTATGATGCATCTAGAAGGCATCGTGAGTCTCGATTGACTCACCCATAGGGTATCATGAGAGTTGATCTGACATGCCCAGATGCAACTGTGAGACTTGAATGACATGATTAGGCACCATTATATGATTCATGCGAAGTATCTAAAGGATGACACATGTCTTGGGAGAAAAATACATGTGAACTTGATGAGACTAAGGTATAACACCTTTGGGGGCTGTGTGTATAACTATCCATTCTTTAAATACATAGACATTACATCACTTTTGTGGAATACTTATAATATTATACAAATAGATTCCCATATATCGTACTTGTCTAGTGCCATTGGAAACATGTAAACCTGAAAATGGTATATAATTGAATTGTATTATCTCCCACTATGTTCTTAATGACTATAAACCCTCTTATACACATCCTTCTTAATACATATCTTTATAACATGGTGAAGAAAACATAAAAATGGGTGAGATTGGATACTCAGTAAGAGTAAATAAGGGAGACATGTAAGCATAAACCTGAGCATAGGAGTATGAGAATGTGATCAAAAAAATTTAAGATCATATCCTGTATATCAATGATCATAAACATCAATAATGACATAAATATTAATAGTTCATAAGACATTAATAATAAGGAAATAAAGAACATAATCCATGAAATCATAACAAAGGAATAAAAAATGGAATTGTGGAAAACACATAAGCATATAGTATGATTATCATAGTAGACAATGAATCACTGTCAAGACCATATTAATAGTATGGGTTCACTCAATATACCATCTTGGTATTCAAGGTTCACTACCATGTCCGTCTTAGTATAATGAGTTCACTCCTCATACCATCTTTATAGGCATCATTCACTCCCATGGTCATCTCAGTAGTCAAGGTTCATATAGTGACCTGGCTTTTATGAAATTACTATTACATCATTATAAAGATAAAAAATGTAATATAATTACAACATGAGGATCCATAGGTTTAGTGTATTGGTAAAACTAGTACCAAACATAACATTTACAACATCAAACATACACATTTATTTAATTCATTCTTCTCCAACTTCTTATTGTCCCTTGCAAACTCCTTAGTACACATATTCACCTGAGGATATAAATAAAAAAGGGGTGAGATAAAATCTTAGTAAGATGAGAGATATGAACAATATAAAAATGGTTGATCACAATCATAACATAGGCAATGGAACATGAAAATGAGAGGAATCATTAATAAAATACTTGAAATGTGGCAATGCAAAAAAATAAAATATCAATTATTAGTGGTCATCTACCAAACATAGTTGTGAACAATGCTAGCATCATGTTAAGCATAATTTCCCTTTAACTCATGAGATTAATCACTTTACCTAATTCATTGGAGTTCTGTATAATTACGAGTGTACCTGTCGCATTCAAACATTCATATTGCGCTATATAATTCCAAACGCACCCGTCACATCATAACATTTACATTTTCATGATTTCCACATTGAAAATATGTAAAACTTGAACACAAAAATAACCCATGAAAAGAAATGGTTTTCAAATCAAAACCATACATTCATAATCATTTGGTTCCCAAAATAAAGAGGGGATATCATTCTTGACCTAGAACAATCAATGACGAGTGAACTTGAAACAATCTTTGAGAGTGTGTTTATTCGGGAGAAGACTTCTTTTGGAAAACAGTAGGTTATCATGAAATTAATTAGAAAACATGTATATCTATGTGAAGTTAAGATAATGATGAAAAAATGATTTTATGGAGTAACCATACTAAAAATGGAGTGAATGAGGGAGAACCCGAAGAAAGAAAATTGATTTTAGAATCCCCTTACCTTGTATCTGAATGCTTTATTAACTTTATTGTCCTATATAATCACATTATATTCATTAATTAGAAATTAAAGAACCGTTTATACAGGAATATGGTTCATTATTTTTTTGTTAAGTTATTTTATGGTCCATTGGATGAGTTATAAATCTTAAATTCAGTGTCCGAGAGTGTTAATTTTCATAGCTTTTATGAACGTTTCACTTGTATTCAAGAACGGACATTCATTGGAAATGTGGTTGAACATATAGAATTTTTAATATAAATTATTAGTTACATTAAATAGATATAAATGATCTTATAATGAATTTTTTTATGTACCATTAGGATGAATCATTAGATAAAATTTAATGATGATCATTTTGGTTAATTTGGGTGGTTTTTTTATCACAACGAACTTGTTTTATTTTATCACTTAGTGTCATGTAAATAAGTTAGTTACAGAACATAAAAGGGTTTAAAACAAAAACTTTACAATCTATTTTCAACCATTTTATGTTTTTAGTGACATACTTTAAGGATATGAAAGAAAATAGAAGTGCATCGCCCATGATTTCGGTAAATTAACACATCATGGGAAACAATTTCATTATATTAACAGAGAGATGGAGGGAGGATTATAATGAATAATATTAAATTAACATGATATAATACCCTTATATCAGTCATAATAGATTTATCATGAAATTTGGATAAGATAAGTTGATTATAAGAGTTGAAAAGTAAATAAATTTGAGAGGAAAATGAAAGAAAAAAAAAGAGAGGAATTACCTCTTGAATCCTCCTCTTGAGATCCTTCCTAAGGAACCTAGGATTGGTATTTTGATGAGTCCAAGAGCTCTTGGTCGTGGGGGAGGGGATAGGGAAGGTCGTTGTTCATAATTTGGAAAAGGATTGAATCTTGATAGGTGTGTGGAAATGAGTGTGTGAAGGGTGGTATTTATAGTGGTGGGGAGAGGGGTTTTCTTAATATTTTAATCATTAGTTAATTAATTTACACTATGATAAGAAATATTGATGATTCCATGAAAAATAATATTAAAGAGGGAATGTGAGTTCAAGATTTGGGTGGTTACATCACTTGTGATGTTAGGAATAGTGTATTTAAATTATAATGTATTTATACGGTAAATTAATGTATTGTACTATTCACAAAAATTCAAGTATTTGAGCACAATCCCAAAAATTAACCCTAACCATTTTTCAACATTTAGAATTGAAAAATGAAGTCCATTTTTCAAAAAAAACAATTCTAAATATGAATAATTTAATTTTTAATTAAAATAATAATTTACATGAAAAATATAGTTTTTAAAACATTTATTTACTTATTCCATAACATAGGTACATCATACTTTCACTTATATTATATATATATACTACAATAGGTGAGGTTACTATTCATAATGGGTGTGTCACTATTCATAAGGTTAACATTACTATTCACCAAAAAAATTATGTTTTTCATGTCGGACTCCAAATATCTTACTGATCACAACCATGTATGTCATATTTTAAAATTCAAAACATAAAAGTGGAAAACTTTTGTTTAATGTTCACATAGTATTTAGTATCATGATATTTCATTGTGCTTCTTAATGTGATTATACTATAAGGCATAATTATAAGAAGGGAATTCCATTGATAAAACATTGGGTTGTTACGTTCTTCCCCTCTTATGAAATTTCTCCCTCAAAATTTCATTTTACACAAACAGTTGAGGGTATCTATCCTTTATCACCTCTTCTGGTTCCCAAGTAGCTTCTTAAAACTTATGTTTCTTCCACAACAATTTAACAAGATGGGTTGTCTTGTTCTGTAGAACATTATCTCTTCGGTCTAAAATCTTTACTAGCTGCTCATCATAAGAGAGATCATCTTCTAGCTGTACCACCTCTAAGTTCAGTACATGTTAGGGATATGTTATGTACTTTCTCATGAGTGATACATGAAACACATCATGAACTTGATCCATATTCGGTGGAAGTGCAAGCAGATAGGCCATGGATCCTATGCGGTCAAGGATCTCAAAGGGGCCAATGTACCTTGGTCTTAGCTTCCCCTTCTTCCCAAAATGTATGACTCTCTTCCATGGTGATATTCTAAGGAACACTTTATTTCCAATGTCAAATGCCAAGTCCCTTCGACGGTTTTCAGCATAGCTCTTTTTCTGACTCTATGTAGCTTTGATAAGTTTTTAGATGACTTCAACCTTCTCTGTCAACTCTTGCAAAATATCAGGACCAAGTAGATTTCTTTATCCAACTTCATCCTAACAGGTTAGAGTTCTACATTGATTTCCATAAAGAGATTCATATGGAACTATCTGAATACTCGAGTGGAAACTATTTTTGAATGAGAACTCATCTAATGGGAGATGATGATATCATACACCTTTGAATTATAGAGAGTATTCTCTTAGCATATCTTCAAGTGTCTAAATAGTTATTTCATATTGGCCATCAGTTTGGGGGTGATAGGTCCTGCTGAAATTCATTTAAGTACTCAAAAAATGTTGAAGACTTCTCCAGAATTTAGATGTAAACCTTGGATTACGATCAGAGATAATCGAGAGTGGAACACCATGCAGTCTCACCACTTCCATCACATATATCTTTTCATGTTTTTCCAGCGAGATATATTTCTGAATAGTGATAAAATGGGCAGTCTTGGTGAGTCATTCAACCATAACCCATATCGCATTATTTCCCTTGGACGTCTTCGGGAGACATGTAACAAAGTCTATAGTGACATTCTCCCATTTCCACATGGGTATAGGAAATGGTTTCATTATCCTTTTGTACTTTTGTCACTCTGGTTTAACTAGATAACATACCAAGCACCTTGAGATATATTCCGCAATCTCCTTCTTCATGTTATCCCACCAGAAGTTTTCTCAGAGATCTCAGTACATCTTGATGCTACCGGGATGAATAGAGAATTTTGAGCTATGTGCATTTTCCAATAGCTCCTTCTTTATCCTGGGTGATGAAGTCACACAAAGAAGCATTCCAAACCAAATCACACCATCATCTTTGATATGAAACTCGTTTAGATTCCCTTACTTTACTGAATTCATCTTCTTTTGTAACTACATATCATCCCTTTGTGCCTCGTTAATCATCTCTTGGATTTATGGTTACACAATCATTTGGGAAAGGTAGGATGTATCCCATGCCCTTATGATTTCCAAATCCATCCTTTTCATATCCAATAAGATAGGGTCATTCTCAATCCATAACATGGATAGGGTATCTGGTTCTTTTCTTCTTAGAGCATCAGCTACCATGTTCACCTTTCCTAGAAGATAGTGAATAGAGAAATCGTAGTCCTTAATTATCTCTAACCATCTCCTTATACACATATTGAGATCCTTTTGTATGAATATATAATTTAGGCTCTTGTGATCGGTGTATATGTCACACTTCTCGCCATAATAGTGCATCTATATTTTCAAGGCAAGAATCACAGTTTCCAGCTCTAGATCATGCGTCGGGTAGTTCAGCTCATGGATCTTCAACTACCGTGAGGTATAGGCTTTCACATTATCATTTTTCTTGAGTATGAAACCCAAGACTTTCTTTGAAGAATCACAAAACTTTCTCCACTTTTCTGTAGTGTGAGTACAGGTGTAGTGATCAGACTTCTCTTTATCTCCTTGAATCTTCCCTCACATTCTTATATCCAGACATACTTTACCCATTTCCTTGGTAACATAGTTAGCTGGATTTACAATCATGATAAATTTATCACAAAACGTCGGTAGTACCCATCTAATCCAAGAAAACTACATTTTTTTGTGACACTAGATGCCCTGGTCTATTACTCATTTGCTTTTGTTTTTAAAGGGTCTATAGAAATTCCCTCACATGTGATCACATGTCCGAAGAACGTGACTTTCTTCATCCAGAAGTCACACTTGCTAAACATGGCGTACAACTTATCCTTTCTCAATGTATCCAACACAAGTCTTGTATGTTCTTCATGTTCCTCCTTGATCTTGGAGTAGATGAGAATATCATTGATAAACACTGCCACAAATTTTTCAAGGTAATTTCTAAAGACTCTATTCATCAAATCCATGAATATTGCAGGGGAATTAGTAAGTATGAAGGACATCACTAGAAACTCATAGTTCCCATACCTTGTATGGAAGGAAGTATTCTGAATATCTTTCTTCTCTACCTTTAACTGATGATATACATAATAAAGATCCACCTTAAAGAAGTATTGATCTCCTCTTAACTAATCGAACAAGTCATCAATCCTTGGAAGACGATACTTGTTATTTATGGTGATCTTGTTGAGTTCCCGATAATTGATACACAACCGCATTGATCCATACTTTTTCTTCACAAAGGTCATTGGTGCACCCCAAGGTGATGCACTAGGTAATATGAACCATTTGTCCAAATTCTCTTGCATATGCTTCTTTAACACCTCCAATTCGATAGGAGCCATCCTATAGGGACACATGGAGATAGGAGTAGCTCCTGGTATGAGTTCTATTGAGAACTATACCTCACGATTCGGGGGAAGTCTGGGTAACTATTTGGGAAATATATCATTGTATTCCCTCACTATGGGAATTTACACAAGGTTGGAACTTTCTTTTGACACAACCATTTAGGATAGGTCTTCCTCTTCATAGGGAATCAACACCCACACCATTGAAGTATTTTTCAAATGAGATTTATGATCTTCCATGAATATGGAGAGAATCATGGGATGGTTCAGAATATGAAAATATATTTCCTTTTCCCGATAGTTGATATGTTCTCTATATAACAAGATCCAATCCATTTCCATTATAGTATTTAATTCCACCAAGAGAAGTATTATGAGATTAGTTGGAGTAATATTCCCACATATTCTAACAATAGAAGAGTCAAACACTTGGGTCACAATGATTTCACCACTTGGTTTTTCTACTTATATCTCTACTTCAAGGTTTCGGGGATTCGATTCTATAGTTCTATAAAACTTTCAAGATGTAAAGTAATGTGTAGAACCATAATCAAATAAGAATTTTTTCATTATTGAATGAATAGAAAGTGTACCTTGTATAACTCCATTATATTTCTCCACTTCTGCAGTAGGGATGGCATAATCCTTCCCTTTTTTCCTTTGGCATTGGCGGTTGATGATGCTGATTACCCTCGAGGACTCAAGGTTTATTGAACTAGCTTTCATAGTGACCTTGATCCCTATAGTTGTAGCATTGGACTATGGTTGGGGATCCCCTTTCTTCAACTACATTATCCTTCTCATGTATTTTTGACACTCTTGAGCATGGTGGCCTTCTTTCCCACACTTGAAGCATTTCCCCATCCCTTTGAGGCAGTTCCCATGATAAAACTTCCCACATTTTTGTCATGTCGGTCATTGAGTTTTCTTCCCACCTTTATCATTAGATCCTTCAGCTTAAAACTCCATATTTCATTTCTTATCACCATATCCATGGGACCATTCTCCAAACTCCATCTCCACTTTGATGGAACACTAAAAAACTTCTTCATAACTCCCAGAGTCTTTAATTTCAAGAGACTTTTGAATATGTGGTTTGAATCCACTAAAGAACCTATCGATTTTTTTATCCTTTTTGATTAAAAAACCCGAAGCGTACCTTGAAATCCTTGTGAAACACACTTCATAGGTTGTGACAGATTCTCCTTCCTTTTGTTTGATCTCTGTGAATTCTCTCTCCATCTTCGTATGAAGAGTTCTTGGGAAATAATTTTTAAGAAACATGATCTTAAAGTCTTCCCATTCCATCTCTTCAATTTCATCACATGGATTGGTGTTCTTAATCAAATCCCACCATTGATCAGTCTCTCCATCTAAATGATAAAAGGATAGTGTCACCTTCGCCATCTTAGAATAGTGAAACACAGAAAATATCTTCTCTATGGAGTTGACCCACTATTCCGCAACTAGTTGATCAAAAGACCCACAAAACATCAGTGGTTGTTGTCGCATAAAACACTCGACAGCCAATTGCTCCCTCTTTGGTGAAGGAGGATGTTCCCCATTATTATATTTATGGTTCATAACCTGAGATAGTTGCGTAAGCGTCTCTATTAAGTTTTGAACTCCACCTCCTAAATCCTTGGGATGTTGTTCAGGTAATCGTTGCATTGGCCCTCACATGAGTTGTTGGCATGGTTTCTCATTCTTCCGACCATTTTCATAATTCAACGAGTTATGAATAAATAACTTATTCATTTGTAAAATTTTCACTCAAAGCATAACTTATGGTATCCCTATGTAAAGATTATTTTGTTCATATTTATACTTAGTCTCATACTAGAGGTTTTCTCTAGGGTTTTCTAATACTAATTCCCAAATTAACTAAACATTTCCTCTGATACCAACTATAGAGACCCGGATTTTTCTTACATTAATATTATGTCATTGTAAAGATAAAAAAATTATAGTATTACCCTATGAGGATCCATTGGTTTACTGTCTTGGGAAAACTTGGACCAAACATAACATTTACTACATCAAACATAAACATTTATTTAATTCATTCTTATCTAGCTTCTTATTTTCCTTTGAAAACTCCTCAGTAAAAATATTCACCTAAGGATATACATCAAAAAGGGGTGAGCTAAAATCCCAATAAGAGGATAGATATGAACAATATAACAATGGGTGAGCACAATCATAACATAGGAAATGTATCATGAACATGATATGAAGCATTAATAAAAGAATTGAAATGTGGCAATGTATAAAAATGAAACATAATATCTTAGTTTTCATCTACCACACATAGTTGTAAACAATTATAGAATCATTTTCATGCATCATTTCCCTTTAACTCATGAGATTCATCACTTTACCCAATGCATTTGAGCGTTGTATAATTCTGGACGCACCCATCACATCATAAAATTTACATTATCACGCATGCCACATTGAAAATATGTCAAACGTGAACATAAAAATATCCCATGAAAATAAATGGGGTTCACATCATAAGAATACATTCATAAACATTTTGTTCCCAAAATAAAGTGGTAATATCATTCTTAACATAGAACAATCAACGACGAGTGAAGAAGAAACAATCTTTGAGGGTGTATTTATTCAGGAGAAGATTTATTTTGGAAAACATTGGGTCATCGTGAACTTAAGTAGAAAAAATTTATATCCTAGTAAAGGTAAGATAATGATGAAAAAAAATTCATGCATAACCATACCAAAAATGGAGTGAATTGGGGAGAACCCGAAGAAAGAAAGTTTGGTTCGAGAATTTCCCCTTACCTTGTATCTGAACACTTTATTCACTTTAAGGTATTTTATAATGAGATATATTCATTAATTAGAAATTAAATAACATTTTATAAATTAATATGGTTCATTATGGTTTCATTAAGTTATTTTATGTGCCTTTGGATGAGTTATAAATCTTAAATTCATTGTTTGGGAGTGTTAATCTTCTTAGCTTTTATGGATGTTTCACTTGTATTCACAAACGGACGTTCGTTTGAAATGTGGTTGAACATACAGAATTCTTAATATATATTAATATTTGAATTAAAGATATATAAATAATATTATAATTAATTTTTTTATGTACCATGAGGATGAATCATTAGATAAAATTTAATGATTATCATTTTGGTTAATTTGGGTGGTTTTTTGTCACAAAGAACTTGTTTTATTTTATCACTTAGGGTTATGTAAATAAGTTAGTTCCAGAACATAAAAAGGTATAAAACATACAATTTAAAATATATTTTCAAACATTTTATGGTTTTATTTATAGCCTTGAATTAGTTGAAGGAAAATGGAAGTGCATCGCCCATGGTTTAGGTAAATTAACACATCACGGGCAACGATTTCATTTTATTAACAAAGAGAGGGAGGGAGGAGTATAATGAATAATATTCAATTAACATGATGTAATACCATTATATCAATAATATTGGAGTTATAATGAAATTTTAATAAGATAAATTGAGTATAAGAGAAGAAAAGAAAATAAATTTTAAAGGAAAATGAAAGAAAAAAAAGTGAGAGGAATTACCTCTTGAATCCTCCTCTTGAGATCCTCCTTAAGGAACCTAGGCTTGGTATTTTGATGAGGCCAAGAGCTCCTAGTCATCATGGAGAGGATAGGGAAGATATTTGGGTGGAATTTTGTAAAGTCTTGAAGCTTGATAGGTGTGATGAAATGAGGGTGTGAAGGTTGGTATTTATAGTGCAAGGGAGAGGGGTTTTCTTAATTTTTTAATCATTAGTGGAATAATTTACACCAAGATAAGAAATAGTGAAGATTCCATGACCAATAATAGTAAAAATGGAATGTGAGTTCTATATTTTTGTTCTTAGATCACTTGTGATATCATGAATAGTGTATTTAAATTATAATGTATTTATACGGTAAATTAATGTATTTTACTATTCACCAAAAATTCAAGTATTTCAGAAAAATCCCAAATATTCACCCTAACCATTTTTAACATGTAGAATCCAAAAATGAATTCCATTTTTCCAAAATAAATTTCTAAATATGAATAATTTAATTTTTAATTAAAATCATAATTTACTTGAAAAATACAATTTTTAAAACATTTATTTACTTATTCCAAAAATAGAGGTACATCATAATTTCACTTAAATTATATATATATATACTATAATAGGTGGTGTTACTATTAATAAGTTTATGTCACTATTCATAAGGGTAACATTGCTATTCATACGGGTATGTTACTATTCACCAAAAAATTAAGTTTGTCATGTCGGACTCCAAACATCTTATTGATCGCAACAGTGTATGTAAGATTTTAAAAATTCAAAACATAGAAGTGGAAAAATTATTTTTAATGGTCACAGAGTATTTAGTATCATTATATTTCACTGTGCTTCCCAATGTGATTGTACAATAAGTCATAATTATACGAAAGTAATTCTATTGATAAAACATCGGGCTGTTACAGTTCACTGCCAAGACCATCTTAGTCTATCTCATGAGATATAAATCTTTACTCAACGCATTGGAGGGAGATATAGGTCTCACCCATATCATAATGAAATCATACCTACATATTCCACAAAATAAAAAACAATCATACTGTAATTCCCCAACTCATAAAGCCTGGAGTCGGTGCATTATTTTAATACATTGGTATAATTAGAAAAAATCAAATCCTGAAGGACCAATCAATTTAGCAGTCTTGGAAAATAGATTACATAATAGAACATTACATTATAATTAATAACATAAAATTCAACATATATTATACTTTGAGAATTCCATTGTTCTCCTATCTTAACCCTATATATCAATCATAATACAAATCTTGGCATCCTGGAAAGATAAAATATAATAAAGGGATGAGCACATATACTCGATAAGGTTAAACAATACAGTAGAAACTTTCATAAATAACCATAAACTTTAAGTCAAGTATAAAATGGAAACACAAGCCTTTTTAAATATAAACTTGAACATAATATGGAAAGAGTAAATAAAATAATGTCATTTAAATATTCACATGGATAGTATACTATTCGAATAAACACATGTAATATCAATAACTAATCCCATAATGAGGAAATGAATAATATTGGACATTTGAAACTTACCATAAAGGCTTCATGCAAAGAATATAATATTATCAAGGATTCGTTCCAAGAACCTAATATTGTCAATGTTCCATGCCAAGAATCAAATATTTTTAAGGCTTCCTGACAAGAATCTAATAAATGGGAAAGTACTTGGAAAAAACCATATATATTTTGTTTCATGTAACCTAATGATGCATTGAGGGTCTATAGTGGGCCCCACCCATCAGTTACTAAGTCTAATACATTCCTCATATGACAAGGATGAAACATAACTAAAATATTCATTTTAAAACTAGCATACTAAATGTTAATACTTTAACCATAAACCATTAATGGTATCAAAATAGTGTAAGGGTTGGTGTCCTAAGAACCAACTGTTTCGTACTTTGATTACATGAATGTTCACTTATTATATATTGTCCATTGTTCTTCATGACTATAATATAATAATGTCCTGGAATATTTTTTGCATTCATAAGGTCATGGTAGATCCCTGCTATGATGAGAACCTTGAAATGCTTTAAAAATATTCTTAAATAAAGTTCTACGGTTGGATTACATACTATGGTTGGACACATAGTATACAGACTGTCATGTGCGAGTACTTGTAAGAAGACGAGACTCTCTCTCATGGAGTTCGCAGTTGGTAATCTCCAAGAAGGGAGATTATGAGAACAGACCCGCCAGTAGCAATTCCTCATGTCTTGGTGTCATCGGAATTGCTATATACGAGCATGTGTAATGGTCCTTATACTGGAAGATTATCATTAACTCATGTCATGACTCGCACACTTAGATTTACTGACCAAAACCGTCACGCAGACAGTTGGCGGGAAGTAAGGTACGTTGGGTGCGTCATTAGTGACATGTTGTTAATGGATAAGTCGAGGAAGGATTTGTCCCTTCAATTTATGGAAGTTGATATCTCGACCCTTTGATTGAAATAGAATTGTTGCATTAAATTCCATGGCCATGGTGTAAACAACAAGTTTATTTCAGGTAGTCAAAGAATGACGGATCAAGCATATAGGTTTATGAAACTTCCATGAAACCTGCTTGATGAGATATCGAGACAATGGGATTAAATTACACAGTAAGCATTTGTATGAGGTGATACGTCAATGCGAGGTCAACTTCTTTCTCTTAGGTGCCTTGACCCGTTGCAAGACAGTAATCTTGGACTTTAGGCAATCTCACCTAATGCCAATGAGAAAGAGGCCTAGAGGGTCACACACTAAGTGTATTCAAGTATCTCAAGTAGAATAAAGATTATTCTCGTACGTGGTTTAATGATTATTCAAGAAAGCCTAAATTGTTTTAATGTTGGAGGAAGAATAAAATAAAACAATTACACGTCGTGTATCAATAATTACATGCCGTGTAGTTTTATTTTGAAAACAAGTACACGCCATGTATTATTAAATGTACATGCCATGTAGTTTTCATTTTGGAAAGGAAATGAGTTAATGAAAACAAGATATACACGCAGTGTACATTGAATGTACACGCCGTGTAGTTTTCAATGAAAAAAAGTACACGTCGTGTATTTATTAATACACGCCGTTTAGTTTTTTCAGTCAGGATTTTGAGGAAATATCATTTTATTAAATGATATTTATTATAATCAGTCTGGGCGCATGTCAAGGAATTAATGACATGACATGGGGTTTTTAAATGGGAGTTAATGAAATAAATAAAATGCGTAACGTGTTTATTTATTGTCATAACTCTACAACCTCAAACCTGATTATAAATATCCTCACAACCCCAACTCTTTTCCTAACACAAGAGAATCATTGTGCACAACAATTCTAGAGATTTCTTTCAAGGCCGAAAGAACCTCTTCCTCATTGAACGCTCTCAAGACCGAGAGAGATCCTCTTCCATTGGATCAAGATGATCTAAGGCGGACAACACAAGCAAAGTTTTCTCTACTCTAGCACCTGGAGAATCCTTTGGCGACGTCCTGAGATACAAGGTACACGTGTGGATCACCGCTAGAGGAAGTCTACACTTGGATTTTGCAACGCAATGATGAATCACATCGGAATGTGATCAAGAACATCAATGAATAAAGAACACCCAAAAAGGTATTACTTTTCAATTGATTAAATTAATTATAATAAACTTGTAATGATCCTACTTTGTGGTTCCAAGACTTTCCTTTTCTTTGTCTTTTTCTATGATTCGATCTGTGGAGACTGGCGTTTATCGTCGTATTGATCCCGGATTGATCATTGTTAATGAAAAAAATCCAAGTGGGCACATCCACCCACGCGCTTCCGCTATGCCCAGAACCTACAAATGGTATCAGAGGGAGGTTACAACGTTGATTATAGTTATTTGATTTTCATTGATAATTTACGCATTTATATTTGATTCAATTCGAAATAAATCATTCTATAAATCTGAATAAATGAGATCTATTCTTCCTCTTCGTTTCTTGATTCATATCACAGAAACGGCCTTTTAATTTTATTTTTGATTAAAATAAAAATGAGGATCTCATCTAGAGGAGCCTCTCTTTCTGTCTGTACAACATGGGAATACACGTCGTGTAATAAAACTACACGCCGTGTACTTAGGTTCAACGAACCGACACTGGTCCGCCAAACCATGCCATGTGAATTGAGTATGCCTAAGTATTTATTACGCTGTGTTGACCAGAATTAAATGGTGTGTGGGAACTGGAATACTCGGTGTGTATGTTGGAGCAACATGTCGTGTAGTTCGATCCGGTCCAAGTGAAACCGTGTACAAAGGATAAGTCGCGTACCATGTACACGGGATCGCCAGGCCGGTTACCACGTAACAAGAAAGTACACGCCTTGTATGATTTATCTACATGCTGTGTACTCCAAAATTTCCAAATTATAGAAAACACGCCAAAGCCCCCGGCGTGTACTTTGGATAAAAGGTGAAAGAAATACACACCGTGTAAATATAAACTACCCGCCGTGTACTTTCCAGAAATGGAATTTCACCAAGTTTCCTCCAAAAGTACAAAGACCTGTACAAGGGATATGGATGAGAATAATCACAAGAAAATTCAGAGAGGAATTTAAGATAAATAATTGATTAATTACAAGATGATAATTAATTAATTTCAAGCGTGACTTATCTTAAATAATAGAACAATTAAAAAATTTTGAATTCTAAATATGCGTACATGTCATTGCATGCTATGGATTATCATGATCTAGACCAAAGACCCTTTGTATATGTGTATGGTTTCATTTAAATTTGTTTAATTTAAATTCGTTGTCCTGCGAGCCTTCATCCATAAAATGTAGGGCATACGTGCCCATGGTTTCTTTAATGTAAACCCCATGTAATGGAGGATATCCCAAGCCAAAGGAGATAGTTCGAAATCCAAAGTTGAGGCGAAACCAACCCAAGAAGATAAAAAGGTGCATAGGTGGGAGCTGCAAAACACGAACCATCTGGTTCAAGGTGTTTTCCCTAGGTCAGGGTTAGCTTATCAAAACCGCTAGATAAGCTAACCAATAGAATCTCATGATCATGCCATCTTATTTTATTTATATCTGATTGTATGGTTTATTTATTATGTATGTGTTATCGCGATCACATAATTAATAAAATGAACATGCATGCAAAGATGGAATAAAATAAAAAACAGACTATGTGTAAACATTATCGGAACATGGTTAATCACTTAAGCAAGCATCACTTAATATTAACAAGAATGTGAGAATTTGAAACTATTCATAAAAGATTAAAATCCCTCAATACCATATTAAGTTATACCAAGCCTTCCATTACTTGATTAAGGGAAAGACTCAATAAAACTATGTGTTTGACCAACCCTTGTTGGGACACTTACTTTTATAAAGGAAGCCCTTATGAAAGGTTTCGGGTTGACTTAACCATATTACATCAAGAGGAGTAACCCTTGCTAAACTTGATGTAATATTGGAGGCAAGAGTTGAGGAAATCCAAGTTAGGATTTCAAGATTGGGGAGTCCACTCAACAGATCAAGGAACTGTAAGCTCACAGTTGGCAAAGACCTGCCTACCTAAATACCTTCAAATAGCTTGACCAACCCTTTTTGGGGTTATTAGAAGGGGAATATGGATCCTTGACACTAGAATTTCAATGCAACTGGACATTCCGAGTTCAATGGTGAGGTCCATTGGGACTTGATAAAATAGTGGGAGAATTAATAAATTCATTTATTATTTCTCATAAAATGTAATCAAGAAAGTACTAATAAATCTTCCCTTTCAATTTGTAGAATTGAAATGAAAAACTCGTCAACCACATTTTCTCTATGATCAATTATGGATAAAGACAATATCCTCACGGGAAGTAACTTTCAGGAATGGTTTAGGCTCCTTCGGGTTATCCTATGCCATGAACGAAAGTTTTAAGTGTTGGAGTCCTCTATTCCTAATTCTCCTACCCCAGGGGAAAGTGATCAAGATTTCCTGGTCTATGATCAACATTTGATCGATGCACTCGACATTCAATGTTTGATGTTGTCATCTATGTCTAGTGAGCTCCTAAAGTCTCATGAAGACATGGATTCCTACAACATGCTCAAGAACCTCCGTGGTCTATACCAGGAGAGAGCAAGACATGAAAGGTTTGAGATCTCCAAGGCTCTATTTCAGAGCAAGCTTGGAGAGGGTGCCCCAGCTGGGCCTCATGTAGTCAAGCTCATTGGATACATTGAGATATTGGAGGTTATAGGGTTTAAACTCCCCAAAGTACTGGGTACCGATCTCATTCTTGCATCACTTCCCCAGAGATTCTCAAACTTTGTTGTAAACTTCAACATGAACAACATTGAGAAGTCTCTATTTGATCTTATTATCCTCATTTTCCAAGTGGATAATGACATGAAGCGTGAAAAACCTTCTGTACTTATGGTGAATTAAAGGAAAGGGAAGGATAAGAGCTTTAAGCCCAAAGATTCTTCAAGGCCTTCCAATAAAAGGAAGATCAAAGGGGAGGTAAGGGAACAGGATGTTGTTTGTTTCGCATGTGGCAAGAAGGGCCACTGGATGAAAAACTGCACCCAGTCAAGGAAGCAAGGGGAAGCTTCAGGTGCGTTTTTTATCGAATGAAATCTATCTATTTCTACTAATTGGGTATTAGATACTACTTGTGGTGCTCACATATTTATCCAAATACAGGAACCAAGTTGATTCAAAAATATTGACCGATATGAGGTGGATCTACGAGCAGCCAATGGATCCAGACTTGCTGTTGTAGCTATCAGAGACTACCTTCTTACGTTGCCTACTGGGATGGTCTTGGTTTTGAAAGGATGTTATTATGTACCCTCTATAACCAAAAACATTATTTCATTATCCAAATTAGATACTGATGGATTCATCTTCAAGTTTGGAAGTGGATGTTTCTACTTTTATAAAGATAGCATTTGTTTTGGTAGGGCACATTTATATAACGGCCTTTATGTGTTAGACTACACAAACCAAGTAATGGAAATCGATGACAAAGTAAATTCACATGACTCATACCACACCCAACTTTGGCATCACCGGCTAGGTCATGTCAATGAGAAACATTTGAAAAAATTACATCAATATGGGTATTTAGATTCTTTTGAACTAAAACCATTTGGTGTATGTCATACGTGTCTACAAGGAAAAATTACCAAAGGCCCATTTAGTGGGGAAAGTGAAAGAGCTAAAGAGATTCTAGAATTAGTTCACACAGATGTGTGTGGACCATTTCCAGTTGAAGAAAGGGGTGGGTTCTCGTACTTCATAACTTTTACTGATGATTTTAGTAGATATGTATATATTTACTTAATGAGGTATAAGTCAGATTCTTTTGATCGGTTCAAAGAATACAAGAATGAAGTTGAGAACCAGCTCCGTAAGAAGATTAAGAAACTTCGATCGGACAGAGGAAGAGAATATCTTAACCAGGAATTCATTGATTTATTATGGGAGTTTGGGATTTTATCTCAACTCACTCCTCCTTACACACCTCAGTGGAATGGTGTAAGTGAAAGGAGGAACCGCACCCTGTTGGACATGGTGAGATCAATGATGAGTCATGCGAGTCTTCCATTATCCTTTTGGGGATATGCATTACAAACAGCAGCACACATACTAAACCAAGTACCAACTAAATTGATAAATGATATTCCATACGAGTTAAGGAGTGGACGCAAATCCATGTTATCGAATTTACATGTGTGGTGTAGAGAAACATTTGTTAAGGCCTCTTCAGGTAACAAACTTGCACCCCGAGGCACAAAGTGTATATTTATAGGATATCCCAAGGAAACAAGGGGATATTACCTATACAACCTCTCAGACAAAAAGGTTACAGTGGCAAGACACACCATATTCCTTGAGAGGGAGAAAATCTCCAAAATAGATAGTGGGAGCAAGATAGACTTAGAAGAAGTTGAGGCTCAAGATACACAGGAGTTGGTACAAGAATAGATTCCACAAAGCCCCATGGAAGAATAATCTGTTCCAGAGACACAAGAACTGTGTAGGAGCACGAGAGAGGTAACAGAAATAGAACGATATGGATTTCTTGTCACTGTGGATGGTGACTCATTATTGGTTGACAATGATGATCATCTTACCTACAAGGAAGCAGTTGAAGGCACAGACATTTCCAAGTGGCAAGAAGCCATGAATTCTGAAATGGATTCCATGTACCAAAACCAAGTCTGGATTTTGGTAGATCCTCCAGTTGATCTAAATCCTATTGGTAATAAATGGGTATTCAATAAGAAACTGGACATGGAGGGGCAAGTCAGCACCTATAAGGCACGAATGGTTGCAAAAGGTTTTAGACAGTGTCAAGGAATTGACTATGATGAAACCTTTTCACCGGTTGCGATGCTAAAATCCATCATAATCATATTGGCCATTTCCACTTATGATGACTTTGAAATTTGGAAAATGGATTTCAAAGCAGCATTCCTTAACGGGAACCTCCAGGAAGATGTCTACATGACACAACCTAAAGGGTTTGTGACTCTAAAGGATTCCAACAAGGTATGCAAGTTGCAGAAATCCATTTATGGTTTAAAGAAAGCATCAAGGTCATGGAACATTCATTTTGATGAAGCTGTAATGGAATTTGGCTTTGTTAATAATGAATGTGAGCCTTTTGTCTACAAGTGGTTTAGTGGAAGTGCAGTCATTTTCATAATAGTATATGTTGATGACATATTACTAATTGGAAACGAAGTACCTGTCTTACAGTCAGTTAAGGCATGGTTGCATAAATGCTTCTCCATGAAAGACTTGGGCGAGGCAGCATATATTCTTGGGATCAAGATCCATCGTGATAGATGTAGGACCCCGGGACACCCTGAGAAGGGAGGGGTGAATCAGGGTGACCACTTTTTCTTTTAAAGTGATGGATCTTGTTCCCACGTTGGTAGGAACTTGTTGAACCTGTATGATGATTATGATTAGAAAGCAAACATTCACATGCATAGAGAAGACACGACCCTTTTTACTTGGTTCACCACTAAGGGCTACGTCCAAGGAGCATACGCCGACAGGTTTTCGGTCATACCTAAATCCACTATGCTTCACTAGCTGTAGATTACAAAGGTTCGGGTACAGTCACTCTGTCCCAGGCTCACTGCCTTTACAAAGGTTCAGGGATAGCTCACTGCTTCCCTCGGGTCACTCCCGTTGACTCCCCCTGGCTCACTGCCGTTGGTGAAGTCCCACTCAGTTTATAGACATGAAGGTCTCTTCATCATTTGCATAAGAATGCATCCTTTGTTGTATGTAGATGCTCTTTTGAAGTCCGATTCTCACCAGAAGAAGAATATCACTTTTCCTCGAATGTATCGGGTAGTCTCTCAGCTTTCGTGCAGCTCCAAACAGGCCGGTGGGCTTCAGCAAAACCAGACGTGCTTCTCCAAGACAGTCGCGCAAGTCCCACTACGGCACGCAAGTCCAAACTGGCGCGCAAGTGTCATCAATGCACCTGCGCGACGCTTCCTTCCCCGGCTTCAAACTTGCGCGGTACACTTCCTTTCTCTTCCAAACCGCCTTGGGCGCACAACCAACAACCAGCGCGCAAGCTCTACTTGCGCGACAAAACTACCACCTGCGCGACTCGACCACCTGCGCGACGAGAGCTCGAACAATCTCGAAGTCTTGAGCTCCGTAAGAAATGAGAAGGGGTGGTCCAGTATTTATAGGCAAACTGGACCCCCTGCGCGGCGGCGCGCAAGTCCCTCGACGGCGCGCAAGTCTTGTTTCCAGTAACCTCTGTCGCGCAACTCACTTGCGCGACCCAACCAATACTTGCGCGACCTTCTTTCTTTAGCCAATTTTTGACGTTATGATTCTCAAAAACATATGGCGCACAAGTCTTCTATCCTCCAAGACCTCGGCGCGCAAGTACCTTTTCCAAAAACACTTTGCTTTATTGGCTGATTTTCAGGCCCAAAAATTTGGCAAACACTGGGAAACGACGCCACCTTCACTATTGTTTTCTGCTTGAACAGTATGATCTCTTTGTTGGTACACATCCTGAACTTCCGCTGAGGATTGACAACAAACACAAACCATATGCCAAATCATGCTTTGAAGAACCTGTTTCCAACAATCCCCCCCTTTGGGTTTGTTGGCAATCAGAATAAATTCAATAGATATCCAACCATGAGCATACCCAAAACGCAAGAATCAACTCAGCCAACACTCTAATTCTACGTGAGCAATGCTCGGTGTAGAAAACAAGAGAGAAAGCTTGAATTGGGTTCCAGTGTTTTGAAATTCTCCATGACGCCCGATGTTATCCTTCTTAAACTTCTCATCACAATCTTACACTTCTCATCACAATCTTACACTTCTCATCACAGAAGAATTTCTTGCCTTGAATTTCTTGCCTTGAATTTATTCCTTTCTCCCCCATTGACAATAAAACCAAAGACCGATAAGTTGTTCAACGTTCAGCTCAAGCCATACTCCCCCTGGATAGTATCTCCCCCATAAACCTGCATCACAGCCATAAGCAGAAAAAAAAAGTTAAAACAAATGGGGAGAGGGGATTTCCGGATCCTCCTTATGCAGTAGAAGGTGGTTGAACATCGAGGTTCAACCGATGCTTCTCAAACACAGCCGCGGAAAATGGCTTGGTCAGGATATCATCCACTTTCTCATCAGTTCCAACATGATCCATTCTAATCATGCCTTGTTCAACCTTTTCTTTGATAAAATGATACTGTATTTCAATATGCTTTGTACGAGAATGCTGAACCGGATTCTTCGTAAGATCAATTGTGCTTTTGTTATCATAGTAAATCACCATTGGTTGCTGCACCTTATCACCAATATCTATTAGTTGCTGTTTCATCCAAAGTAGTTGAGTGCATGCCTTTGTGGTAGAGATATACTCAGCTTCAGCAGTACTAAGAGAAGTACTTTCTTGTTTCTTTCTCAACCATCCAACGCATTTCTGCCCAATATAGAAAGCTCCACCACTAGTGGACTTTCTGTCTACCACATCACCATCCCAGTCAGCATCAGAAAATGCAGATAATTCACTGTCCCTGCCTGCAGCAAAAAACAACCCGAAATTATGTGTACCTTGAATGTACCTCATGATTCTTTTTACTGCTGTCATATGTTCCTCTTTTGGATTACTCTGAAAGCAGGCCGCAAGGCATGTGGCAAAGACAATATCTGGACTTGTCGCTGTCAGATACAGTAGGCTTCCAATGATCCTCCTGTACATGGTGGGATCAACAGATTCCCCATCCTCATGCTTTCCAAGTTTAGTTCCAACTGCAATTGGAGTTGACATTGGTTTGGAGTCTTGCATATTGAACTTCTTTAGTAGCTCTCTTGCATATTTTTCCTGAGAAATGAAAGTGTATTCCTTATTTTGAATCACCTGCAGCCCCAAGAAATATGTGAGCTCCCCAATCATAGACATTTCAAATTCTGATTTCATGTGATTGGAAAATTCATCCACTGATTTCTGCCTACTGCCACCAAATATGATATCATCAACGTAGACAAGAACCATGAATTGATCTTTCGGAGAATTCTTCACATAGAGATTGTGATCAACTCCTCCTCTTTTGAATTCCAACTTCTTGAGATATGAATCCAACTGTGAGTACCACGCCCGTGGTGCCTGCTTCAAACCATATAGAGCTTTCTTCAGTTTGCAGACCTTTGTTTCATCAATATCCAAAACAAAGCCCATTGGTTGTTCAATATAGACTTCCTCTTCGAGTACACCATTCAAGAATTCTATCTTGACATCCATTTGATATACTTTATATCCTCTTTGGAGTGCCATGGCAAGGAAAAGCCTGATTGACTCTAGCCTAGCCACTGGAGCAAAGGTTTCTTCAACATCAATCCCTTCAATCTGGGAGTATCCTTTACATACCAGTCTTGCCTTGTTTCTGATGACACTTCCATGCTCATCAAACTTATTTTTGAAGATCCATTTGGTACCAATCACATTGTGACCTTCCGGTCTCTGGACAAGATCCCATGTCTGATTCTTGTCAATCTGATCTAACTCTTCATTCATGGCTTTTACCTAGGATTCATCATTTGCAGCTTCTTCAAATGAGGATGGATCCACAACAGAAAGAAATGCAGTTTGTGTGTTATTCCTCATCCTCCTTGTCTGTGTAGGTGCATTCATGTCTCCAATTATGTTAGATGGATCGATTTCTGCTCTTCGATTTTTCTTATGAGGTTCAGATGCATTCTCACCATCCAAGATTT
The DNA here is from genome assembly GCA_963277665.1 of Viscum album. Lineage (NCBI taxonomy): Eukaryota > Viridiplantae > Streptophyta > Magnoliopsida > Santalales > Viscaceae > Viscum > Viscum album. The sequence continues at coordinate 583,678,802 of OY728167.1, read as the reverse complement.
CTACTTCAGATTCTTCGTCTGAGTCAACATCCTGATGTGACCCTTGAGTATTTTGTACACCTTCCTCTATTTATGTATTTGTATTTATTTCATGTTCACATTCATTCTCATCTTCTATTTCATCAGCATAGGTACCATTTGAAGTATTTGGAGTTTTTCCTTCAATGATCTTAACATCATTGCTTTCCAGAATCCTCCCCAAGAATTTATTGAAACACTTGTAAGCTTTGCTGTTTATTGGATACCCAAGAAAAATTCCTTCATCAGCATTGTCACCATACTTTCCTTGGTTTCCTTCTTTATTCCGGATGAAACATTTTCTTCCGAAAACACAAAAGTATTTCAATGAAGGCTTCCTTCCATGCCACAATTCATATGGTGTCTTTATTTATCCCATATAAAGCCCTGTTCGATTCTGAATGTGCACTGCAGCCTCAACAGCTTCTTTCCAGTAATGGCGAGAGATACCACTCTCAATCAGCATAGTCCTAGCCATATTGTTGACCTGTCAATTCCGGCGCTCAACAACTCCATTTTGTTGCGAAGTTCTAACAGAAGCTACCTCATGCTGTATTCCATGTTTTTCTAAGTAATTTTCAAACTCAATGGACGTGTATTCCCCTCCATTGTTAGATCGCAGGACTTTTATTGTCCGGCATGTATCGTTCTCTGCAATCCGTCGATAAGTTTTCATACAATCAAGCACTTGTCGCTTCCTGTGGATAACCATTACACAAGCCATTCTGCTATAATCATCAATGAAAAGGACGAAGTTCCTTTCTCCATAGGTTCCAGAAACATTTATTGGGCCACATACGTCTGTATGAATGATATCAAGAAGATGCGATTCCCTTTTCTTCTTTGGTCGATATGAACTACATACGAGTTTCCCATGAATACAAGCATCACAAGACTTTTCCCGTTCACGTTTTAGAATGGGAATATCCATGACTATCTTTAACTTAGATAACTTTTCCATGTCTTGTTGGTTAATGTGCCCTAGCCTTCGATGCCATAAATTATTTTCTTCTTCAACAGAAAAATAGCAAGAGTTCACTTTGTTGTCAACCTGATATAAATTTCCATATGTTCTACTGCCTTTCATAAGAGAATTTCATGTTTTTCCTTTTATGGTGCAACCTTTTTGATTGAAGGTTACTATGAGCCCTGAGTCACAGAGTTGACTTACACTCAGGAGATTGTGGCGTAGACCGTCCACGTAAAGAACCTCAGTCTTCTTCAGCTCCCCGTTGGCGAGAGCAGTATTCCCGCTGCCTTTGATCTTCAAAGCACCGTCATTACCAAACCGTACTATTCCATCAACCTTCTTTTCAATGTTCATCAAAAGGTTAGCATTTCCCGTTATATGAGAAGAGCATCCACTATCAAGGATCCAGGTGCTGCTGCTTTTTGTAGCTTTGAGTGCTACTTCTGCAAGATTGGATTTCTCAATCTTCTTCTTCTCTTTCCATGAGATATTGGATTGAGCATAGGATAATGGTGGCCTTTTAATACGTTCTTCTACATAATCTGATTCTTCATACCCATGATCTTCTTCCAGAGGGGAAAAACTGTTTGTGAGAACAACATCATCAGGAGGATGAGCACAGTCCCGTATTTGAGTTTTGTATGAATTCCTCCTGTCGTACCGCTTCCTGCAATACATAGCTTTATGGCCAAAGTTAGAACAATTAAAACAGTAACCATAAAAGATATTTCTTCTATAAGATGTAGGATATGAAATTTTTCTCCTTTGTTGGCTTACCAGATCTTCTCCATTCAAGTAGCTCCTTGCCTCTTCGCAATATGTCATGGTATGGCCCAGATAGCCACAGAACTGACACTTCATGTGAGGGAATGTCTTCTCACCTGAATTTTTCCTCATACCTTCATCCTTGTGAGAATAGTTGAACTGCCTATCATTTCTGAATGTTTGAGGATAATTGTCAGTTCTCCTTCTAGTTTGGATTGAGGGTTCCTTTTTCCGCACTTCAGGCAATGTTTCGACATGTTCAACCTTCGTTTTGTCTTTCTTTTGGATCTCTTTATTTCCAGCAGTTGATGTCTCAGCTTCATAGCCAATTCCACTCTTTCCCATGCAGGCGGGTCTTTGAACGCTCAAGATTTTTTCCACCCTATCTGAACCACATTTGGCTCTTGCCAGTAACTCTGCATCTGAGAATCTTCTAAGAGGTATTTTCTCCCTTGATTCTATTGAAAATGATTCAGTTTTAAGTTTACTTCTAAGAGTAACAACTTCCTCCTCAAGAACCTCAGCAGTCTTGGACTTTTCTTCCAGTCTTGACATGAGGTCATTGATGACCTTTCCATGCTCCTCAATTCTCAGTTTTAGATCCACTACATCATCATTACTTTCAAGGATTTTAGATTGAACTTTCACAAATTCTTCCAGACGTTCAATTTCAGTTTCAAGTTCATCAACATATTTTGATGATTCTTTGACCATTTCCTTCCACTTATTACATCTCTTACATTTACTCTCAAGCTTGGAGAAGGCATCCTTAATTTGAATCTTTGGATTACCAATAGTAGTAGTCTGATTATCTCTATCTTTATTGATTGAGGATTCTGATATTTCAGTGGTAGCCATCATGGAAGCATGGTTTTTGGTTTTAAATTCTGGTTCTTCTTCCTCACAAAATCCAATATCATCATCTTCTTCTTCACAGACAAAACTCTTCCTCTGCATTTTCTTTCCAGATTTGAAGTCACCCTTTTTGGAAAACCTTTTCCGAGGGTTCTCAATGTCTTCAACTTCGCTCTCATCATCATCTAACTTTCTTTGGCACTGAGAGGCAATGTTCCCAACTCTTCCACAACGGAAGCATGCAAGAGGTAGCTTACCTCTAAATTTACCTTTTCCCCTTTTCAACTTCTTGGTGATGATGGAAAGAATTTATTTTTCTTCGTCATATTCACCACCACTATCTTCTGAAATTTTCAGTTTTTCCATGGCTTTGAATGCCATTTCCTTGCTCACGCGAGTCGTGGCATCTTCGGGTTTGACCCTCATCTCAAATGCCACTAAACTACTTAACAAATCATCCAGAGATAGTTTAGATAGATCTCTTTCTTCGAGTGCTGACACCTTTGCATTGTACATGGGAGGAAGTCTTCTCAAGATTTTCTTTACGATATCAATGACTTTGATTTATTCTCCAAGACCTCGAATTGGTCCCACTACTTCAGTAATTCGATTAAAAAATGAGTCTGCATTTTCATCGGGGTGCATCTTTAGATCGTCAAACCTGTTGTGTAAAACTTGAAGTTTTGCCTCCTTTACCTTGATATCTCCTTCATAAATGTTTTCAAGTTTATCCCACATAGACTTTGCTGAAGTGAAACTCATCACCTTTAGATAGATCTGATCGGAAAGAGCTGCAGTGAGTGCATTTTGTGCTTTAGCATCAGCATCAAGAATTTTCCTGTCTGTGTCAGTCATAGCTAGGCCTGTTGGATCAGTGACTTGTATTCCTTACACAGTAGAAAACAAAACTTCCATTCCAAGAGATCTTAGATGAGATCTCATCCTATTCTTCCAGATCTGAAAATTATTTCCATCGAAGAGAGGGACTCCCCTAACATTGACTGCATTCTCCATGGAGACAAAGGACAGATTCAAATCCAACAACCTTTACCCTCTGATACCACTTGTAGGACCCCGGGACACCCTGAGAGGGGAGGGGTGAATCAGGGTGACCAATTTTTCTTTTAAAGTGATGGATCTTGTTCCCACATTGGTAGGAACTTGTTGAACCTGTATGATGATTATTATTAGAAAGAAAACATTCACATGCACAGAGAAGACACGGCCCTTTTTACTTGGTTCACCACTAAGGGCTACGTCCAAGGAGCATACGCCGACAGGTTTTCGGTCGTACCTAAATCCACTATGCTTCACTAGCTATAGATTACAAAGTTTTGGGTACAATCACTCTGTCCCAAGCTCACTGCCTTTACAAAGGTTCGGGGATAACTCACTGCTTCCCTCGGGTCACTCCCGTTGACTCCCCCTGGCTTACTGCCGTTGGTGAAGTCCCACTTAGTTTATAGACATGAAGGTCTCTTCATCATTTCCATAAGAATGAATCCTTTGTTGTATTTAGATGCTCTTTTGAAGTTCGATTCTCACCAGAAGAAGAATATCACTTTTCCTCGAATGTATCGGGTAGTCTCTCAGCTTTCGTGCAGCTCCAAACAGGCCGGTGGGCTTCAGCAAAACCAGGCGTGCTTCTCCAAGACAGTCGCGCAAGTCCCACTACGGCGCGCAAGTCAAAACTGGGGCGCAAGTGTCATCAACGCACCTACGCGATGCTTCCTTCCCCGACTTCAAACTTGCGCGGTCCACTTCCTTTCTCTTCCAAACCGCCTTGGGCGCACAACCAACAACCGGCGCGCAAGCTCTACTTGCGCGACAAAACTACCACCTGCGCGACTGGACCACCTGCGCGACGAGAGCTCGAACAATCTCGAAGTCTTGAGCTCTATAAGAAATGATAAGGGGTGGTCCAGTATTTATAGGCAAACTGAACCCCCTGCGCGGTGGCGCGCAAGTCCCTCGACGGCGCGCAAGTCTTGTTTCCAGTAACCTCTGTCGCGCAACTCACTTGCGTGACCCAACCAATACTTGCGCGACCTTCTTTCCTTAGCCAATTTTTGACGTTCTGATTCTCAAAAACATATGGCGCGCAAGTCTTCTGTCCTCCAAGACCTCGGCGCGCAAGTACCTTTGCCAAAAACACTTTACTTTATTGGCTGATTTTCAGGCCCAAAAATTTGGCAAACACTGGGAAACGGCGCCACCTTCACTACTATTTTCTGCTTGAATGGTATGATCTCTTTGTTGGTACATATCCTGAACTTCCGATGAGGATTGACAACAAACACAAACCATACGCCAAATCATGCTTTGAAGACCCTGGTTATAACAATAGATCCAAGATAATGCTGGGCCTGAGTCAAAGTACATACATTGACAAGATACTGAAGAGATTTAGTATGGAACAATCCAAGAGGGGATTGTTTCCAGTGTCACATGGCATTCATATTTCCAATAAAATGTGTCCTCATAAACATTAGGAAAGAAAAATAATTGCAAGGATCCCTTACGCGTCCGTGATTGGGTCAGTCATGTATGCTATGTACGAGGCTAGAAGTTACTTACACATTAAGTGCGGTATGCAGATATCAAGATGATCCAGGAGACTGCCATTGGATGGCAGTCAAGACTATCCTTAAGTATCTGAGGTGTACTAAGGATATGTTCCTGGTTTATGGAGGAGATGAGGAACTAGTCATCAGAGGACATGTAGATGCCAGTTTTCAGACTGATCAAGATGACATGAAGTCGCAGACTGGATACATCTTTAGTTTTAATGGAGGTGTAGTGAGCTGGAAGAGCTCAAAGAAAAGTGTGGTGACATATTCTATAGTGGAGTTCGATTATATCCCTGTTTCTGAGGTAGCTAAATAAGCAGTATGGATGCGAAGCTTCGTCCAAGAGTTGGATGTAGTACCGAGCAGTAAAGATCCTATCACACTCTATTGTGATAATACTGCAGCGGTGACACTTGCAAAAGATCCAAGGTCATATCAGCAGATAAAGCACATACTTCGGAAGTATCATATCTTGAGGGATTTTTCTCATAGAGGTGAAGTTGCAGTGAGCAGTATTTCCACAGAAGACAACACGGTGGAACCCTTGACTAAAGCCTTGACTCAGCAGAAACATGATCATCATGTGAGGTCTAGTAGACTAAAAGTCGTAGGCAGTTGGCTCTATTCCAAGTGGGAGTTTGTAAGGGTTGGTGTCTTGAGAACCAACTATTTTGTACTTTGATTACATGAATGTTCACTTATTATATATTTTCCATTGTTCTGCATGACTATAATATAATAATGTCCTGGAATATTTGTTGCATTGATAAGGTCATGGTATATCCCAGCTATGATGAGAAACTTGAAATGCTATAATAATATTCTTAAATAAAGTTCTACGGTTGGATGACATACTATGGTAGGACACATGGTATACAGACCGTCATGTGCGAGTACTCATAAGAAGACGAGACTCGCTCTCATGGAGTTCGCACTTGGTAATCTCCAAGATGGGAGATTATGAGAACAGACCCACCAGTAGAAATTCTGCATGTCTTGGTGTCATCGGACATTGCTATCTATGAGCGTGTGTATTGGTCCTTAGACTGGAAGATTATCATTAAATCATGTCATGACTCGCGCACTTAGATTTACTGACAAAAACCATCATGCAGACAGTTGGCGGGAAGTAGGGTACTTTGGTTGCGTCATGGGTGACATGTTGTTAATGGATAAGTCGAGGAAGGATTTATCCCTTCCATTTATGGAAGTTGATATCTCAGCCCTTTGATTGAAATAGAACTGTCGCATTAAATTCCATGGCCATGGTGTAAATGACAAGTTTATTTTAGGTAGTCAAAGAACAACGGATCAAGCATATAGGTTTATGACACTGCCATGAAACCTTCTTGATGGGATATCGAGAAAAAGGGATTAAATTACACAGTAAGCATTCATATGAGGTGATACGTCAATGCGGTGTCAACTTCTTTCTCTTGGGTTCCTTGAACCGTTGCTAGACAGTAATCTTGGACTTTAGTCAAGCCTACCTAATGCCAACGAGAAAGAGGCCTGGAGGGTCACATACTAAGTGTATTCAAGTATCTCAAGTAGAATAAAGATTATTACCATTTGTGGTTTAATGATTCTTCAAGGAAGCCTAAATCATTTTAATGTTGGAGGAAGAATAAAATAAAACAAGTACACACTGTGTATCAATAATTACACGCCGTGTAGTTTTATTTTGAAAACAAGTACACACCGTGTATTATTAAATGTACACGCCATGTAGTTTTCATTTTGGAAAGGAAATGAGTTAATGAAAACAAGATATACACGTAGTGTACATTGAATGTACACGCCGTTTAGTTTTCAATGAAAAACAAGTACACGCCGTGTATTTATTAATACATGCCATATAGTTTTTCCCATCGGGATTTTGAGGAAATATCATTTTATTAAATGATATTTATTATAATCAGTGTGGGTGCATGTCAAGGAATTAATGACTTGACATGGGGTTTTCAAAAGGGAGTTAATGAAATAAATAAAACATGTAACGCGTTTATTTATTGTCATAACTCTACAACCTCAAACCTGATTATAAATATCCTCACAACCCCAACTCTTTTCCTAACACAAGAGAATCATTGTGCACAACAATTCTTGATATTTCTTTCAAGGCCAAAAGAACCTCTTCCCCCAAGAACGCTCTCAAGACCAAGAGAGATCCTCTTCCATCGGATCAAGATGATCTAAGGCAGACAACACAAGCAAGGGTTTCTCCACACTAGCACCCAGAGACTCCTTTGGTGACGTCCCGAGATACGAGGTACACGTGTGGATCACCACTAGGGGAATTCTACACTTGGCTTCTATGATGCAACGATGAATCACATTGGAATGTGATCAAGAACATCAACGAAGAAAGAACACCCAAAAAGGTATTTCTTTTCAATTGATTAAATTAATTATAGTCAACCTGTTATGATCCTACTTTGGGGTTCCAGGACTTTCCTTTTCTTTGCCTTTTTCTATGATTCGATCCATGGAGACTGGCGTTTATCGTCATATTGATCCCGGATTGATCATTGTTAATGAAAAAAATCCAAGTGGGCACATCCAGCCACGCGCTTCCGCTGCACCCGGAACCTACAAATAGAACATCCACAATCAAACATATTATATAAACTTCAATAAATTAACCTCAATTAAGCATAAAATCCAAAAAAGATGTTTACATAGATTAAAATAATCTAACAAAATCATTAAAACTCTTTGATAGAAATATCCATTTTTACTTAGAAATATTTTAAAAGATGTTCAATTATAAAAAAAACAATTCATTTGAAAATAACCTTATAATATTGTAAGGTAAGTTTAAAAATGTTAAGGTGATATAACAGTGTAAAAATATACTCGTGATGTATAATTTAAAAAACATTCTTTCCTTTATTTTTCGAAATGGTCATGAAGTACCATGTTTGGAAAATGACAGAAAGATTTCTTTCAAAACATTTTATAAACAGTCAAACATGGGTATAAATGACTTTAAATTTTTTTAGAGAAATAGTAAAAAAAATGAAATGTATTTTTATGAAACATGGACATGGATGATAGATATTCCCTAATAAATACTTACACATAAACAATCTCTGTTAATAATGTGATTGCAAAATTAACCCTTACCTTGTACTTTCCTTTATTAGAGGGTGCATTAATCTCTTGTATAATGGTTAAATCATGTTATTAAATTATACCAATACCATATCCATGTTTACTATATCATATATGATCCTCATATATGATTTTATTAATAATATTTCAGTATTACCATTGTTTCAGGTGTTAAATGCTTTATTTTCCTATGCATGTTTGTAATTTAAGTCATGTTTATTATGAATATGATGTATTTTATTCATATACATATTTTATATAAGGTTCATAATTATTATTTTTAATCATCATATAAATTTTCTAATCATTATTTAATGGTTAACATGGATAATTAATCTCACTGTGTCGTGGAGACGGTAGGTCGTACGTACGCACGGGTGACGATATCATTCCCTTGATGGTTAAATGGTATAGAATTGGATGGTATATTAATTATAAAGAATAATTATTAAGTTATTTTCATTATTTATATCCATTATACACATCATTATACCCATCCAAATAAAGTAGTATTGAATAATAAATTACACCACAACGTGGAGAATTTAAGTCGTACGTACGCATGCTTTGGGATAATGTTATTCGTATGATGGATAAAATGATAAATATGGTTGTACCATCATTAAAATAACATCTAATTAAATGTATGATACTATAGTTATTAATTTGGTATAGAAACATCATATGAAGAGGAATTATAATAAGAAAATAACTTTGAAATAGGTGATAAAACAATTACCTCTTTTTTAGGTATCTCCATTTAATTTGCACAAAATGACTCCTTAATATGGATTTCCATCCAAATTATGGCCTCTAGTATGTAGTTAGGGAAGTTGGTAGAGTAAATGGTTAGTTTTTCACCTAACTAAATGGATTTAGATGTGGGAATTAAAGAGAAATAGAATTTCCCTTTTATAAGAGAGGGGGGGCACTTTAGAAAACTCTTAAAATATTAAATTAATATAAATTATTTTTAATTAGAAATGGATAAAAAATGAGTTTATTAAAGTATAAGATTATTATGGGTATAAATATTCAAAAATAATTTTTTTATACAATTTTAGGTCAGAAAAGTAACCTTATCTTTTGGGTTTAACCCTTAGATAAATAGTTTAACTCTTACCGTGTATACTTATCTTTTTATACTATAGGGTCAATATATTGACAATAAAATACAAAAGAACACAAATTGGATCATTTATGAAAAATTTAACACTATAAAAGTTATTTGGTAAAACCCTAGTTTTTTATAAATTTTATAACATTTAATAAAATATTATTTAAAGTATCATTTATGTCAATTTTGATACTATTCGATATTTTCATTTTTTAAAATATAAAACCAACATGATAACTTAAAAAAATACATCAAATATGTAACTAGCATGTAAAATTTATCTATAAAATTAATTTATGTCATTAATTAATCAAATTATATTTGTTTTAATATTATTAATATCCTTTATTTCATATTTCTATTAATAAAATAATTTCTACTTCACTATTGTGTCATGACTAATGGTTATAATTTAGTCTCTAAAAATTTCAAATAAAATTATATGAATTAGTTAATTATTTTAAATTTACAGAGACTATTTATAATCGATTTTATCTCTTGGATATCTCTATATTAAAATTATTATACTTATAAGAAATGAGAGTGTGACATTTTGTCACATTCATTACTTTTAATAACATTCATGTCATATTCATGAACAAGGATCCATTAAATGACTCAATTTCTAAAAATATGTGTTAACGGTATAATTTAGTAATCCAATAGGATTTTTACAGGTGTTATGATAATTTTATAATATTATTTTTACATTTAATTATCTAATTTACCCTTAACTACGGTAATAAAAAAATTACTAAAGTTACTATTCATGATTCCCAAAAATAAAAGGAGCCTATTTACATAATTTTGACCCACTAATTCAAAATATTGAATCCATTTTTAAAATTAAAAACACATAAGTTTCAGTAATTAATTTAAAATTTATCCCGTTGTTGGAATGAAAATGGGTTTTTAAAAGTTAAAATATTGCAGAAGATTGATATGTTTTTGCATCAAAATTCAGGGTAAAATTAATACCAATGAATGAAATTATATTAAATTATTAAAATATAATATATTTTTAATTTAAAAAAATTAAAATTTATAATTTAAAAATCTAAATTATTTCGATGAAAAAAGTTGTTTCAATTAAAATTTAGTATTTTTTACAATTCATCATAACAAGAAGCTTATCAGAAAAATATGAAAAATTGAACCAAAGTAAATTTTGATATTATGATATCAAAGAATAAGTTTAGTTTTTGAAATTAAATATATAAATGTGTCAAATATTGTATTTAAAATGGGTTCACCATTAAAAGGAAACAAAAATTCTTTTTTTGAAAAATACTTCTTTTATCCAAAAAATTGAATTTTTTCTTATATCATGTCTAGAAAATACATAAGATGAATGTTAAAATTATATCAAATATATAAAATTAAAATTGTCGTTAGCACTATTCATAACCTCTAATTTACTGGTTATGTTATATATTATATTAAATAATAATATTTTATTAATATAGTATTGTTCGATAAAACTTGGTAACGTAAGCTAACTCATTGTTGTGTGTAGCATGATCTTAACATAGAGTTGCATAAAAATAAAGCAAGAAACAAAATTAAATTTATTCAAAAATGAAATATTTTAATATCTTGGGGTTTTACACCTATCATAACCCAAGAAATGAAATGGTTATCATAAACATGTAATCATATCATAACATGTGGAAAAAGATACAAGTTTTATAATCATTTAATAAAAAACATAACCCCTAAAAGAAAAATATATTTCATAAACATATAACCCATGAAAGATAAATAGGTTTCATAAATACCGTGACATCAAGAATACTCCATTTAGATAAAGAATATGAATTGAACCTTTATACCATTTCCAATAAAGGCATGAGAAACATCAATGGATGTTATCTTATAAGGGAAATAATTTTTAAAGATCATTTAAAAACATTTATCAGGGAAAATATGTTTCTTCATTGAAAAATGATTTTTAAAACATAAAACCTTTTGAAAAGTATTTTATTTGAAAATAAACTTGAAACATTATAATGTAAACTTCAAGAAATTTTTAAAACCTTTTTCCTTGAAACTTATAAAGAAGATTGAAAAAAATTTCAAAACCCTTTTCTTTGAAATCTTATAAAAGACTCTTAAATATCTTTTGAAACATAAACCCCATTAAATAATAGACATAGAATGGATATGTAAATACCCATAACATTAATAATAATAATCATATAATACATTAATGATCATTATATGCACCACACAAAAGAAAAGAGTGGTGAACATGGTATATATCTCATGAAAATAAAGTGTGAGATGAAATTCCCTTACTTTGTGTCTTGACTCTCATTGTTCTCTTTCAAACCTCTTGTGTAATAAATATAAATTTATTATAAATCTATCAAAGAATCTGATTATTACTTCTAATATCATATATGGTTTGATTATGACTTTATATTACCCACTTTTTATCAATTCTATTTTAATGTTTCACTTCGAGTAATGTCCAATTTGTTTTTCACATGTGTCTTAATTTGTTATATATTTGGACCTTATACTCATATCATGATTTCCATAATTTAAAACATGAATTAAATATAGTTTAAATTCAGTATATTTTTATTATAATAATCCTTAGAATATAGAAGTATGAAACATAATATATCATTTAAGGAGACGGTAGACCGTATGTACACATCAATGTTATTTCTGTTTAATTGTCGCGTTGAAAGAAGGAAAGTAAGATGAATATATGTATATATAATTATTATATTATATTTATTATATCATATATAAAATATATATTCACTAAACCCATCCTTAATAAAATCTATGTAGTGTATGAAACGAATCAGATCGTTGTGGCGGGGCAATAGTCCACACTTCCTCAAACGAAAGTAAAAAAAGAACAATCACTGTTTTGTGCTATAAAAAATTATAGAATCTAAATAAATAATAAATATAATATATAAAATATATCAGAATATTTTCCATCATAATTTACACTATTATAGGTGGTACGGAAAAAGGAACAATCATTGTTTTGTGAGGGGTAGTTCACCGTACACATAAACAGTATGTTCATTACCCATTAGATGGAAGTGTGAGTAAGTGTAGGTAGAAAACTTATAATAAAAACATAATATTATATTGAGGATATTTTTTTATAAAACCATGTAATAAGAATATTTTAGTGATTTAATAATGAAAATAAAATAACGGAATTTGACGGAGGGTGTTACCTCTTAATCGGGTAACTCCTTTTGGTTTGCACCAAAGGTCTTACTTGGAAGGATTTTTGCACAAAGGGAGGATTAAATGAAGAATTTAGGGATTTTTGGGAGCTATTTGGTTAGATTTTTTTTAAAACAAAGGGGATTGGGAGGTGTGAGGAAGTGGGAGGAGATGATGCCTTTATATTGGAGGAGTGGCAGTCTTGTAATATTTTGGAAAAGGGAAACCCCACCCACAGTTTTTTCATTGAAAGTGGATCCAATAATGAAAAAAATTAGTGAAAATGTAGTATAGGGTAGAAATATGGATATATTAATTCTTTTGGAAAAGTTTATAGGTATTTTGGGGCCTTATAGTTATGGATTAGTCCCTTATTAAGCTTAATTTAACCGTAATTGTTGTAATTAATTTTAATTACATTCACTAATATTTTTTGTAAAAAAATAATTTAAAATTATTAGACATTATAAATTATTCTAATTCAATATATGGAATCCATTTTTCAAAATTCCAAACACATAAGTGGCATAAATTAATTTAAATATAATCTCACAGAAGGGACAACAATGTGGGTTTTTAAAGTAAAAAATATTCAAAAGATTGGTATGTTTTTATAGTAAATTTAAAAATGAAATTGATTCCAATGAACTAAATTGGATTGATTGATAAAAAATTAATCTAATTAAACTTTAAATAAAACTTAAAATATATTTTAACTATATAAATAAATTATATGAAAAGGCAGTTTTGAGTTAATTTTTTGTATTTTTCACTATTCATTAAAAATGAAACTTCACAAAGAAAACCAAAAATTCACTCTACCATAATTTTTATGTTTCTATTTCAAAAATGAAATTTATTTTTACATATAAAATTTATAAATGTTCTAAAATTTATATTTAACATTGGTTCACCATCAAAAGGTGGTCAAAGTACCTAATAAAAATATTTGTCTTTATGTGTAAAATTTGGTTTGTTCTTATATTATGCCTATCAAATCTATTTGATGAAAAAAAAATATTTTTAATTGAATATAATATATATATATTATTAATATTACTCACTAATTATAATTAATTTATTTATTACTAAAAAACTATTTTGTGAGCATAAAAATAGTTTTCTATAAAAATATTCCCTTTATATTCAACTAGTTCATTGTAACTAATGAATTAATTTTATATTTGTTTAAAAAATAAGGTTTCATAAGTTAGTTAGTAATATTTATAAATAATAACTTAACATATAGGTTAAGTCTTAATATAATATTTTAGTAATATATTTTTGTTTGGTAAAACTCGGTGTTGCATGTAATGTACGCTAAGTCGGTGTCGTGTGAACGAAATGTTTGACTTAGTGCATCGAAAAACATCAATGAAAATTAATTCATTTGAAAAAAATAAGGTCCATAAAAAACTCAGGGTATTACATTCTACCCCCTTTAAAATGAATCTCTCCCTCTAAAGTTTTCATTCTAGTACAAAAAAATGAGGATACTTATGCTTCATTATATCCTCAAGTTCTCATGTAGCTTCCTCTAACTAGTGATTTCTCCACAAAACTCTGACCAAGTGAGTGGCCTTGTTTAATAGAACATTATTTGTATGTACATAATTTCAACTGGGTTCTCCTCATAAGAAATATCCTTCTCTGGTGGTATGACCTCTTAGTTTAGTACATGTGAAGGGTCAGGTATGTACTTCCTCAAGAGAGATACATGCAACACATCTTGGACATGAGAGAGATTTAGAGGAAGTACCAAGTGATAGGCTACCATCTAGATACGATCAAGAATATCAAAGGGACTAATATACCTATATCTTAGTTTCCCTTTCTTCTTGAACCTCATAACCTTCTTATAGGGAGATATTCAAAGAAACACATTTTCACCAACTTCAAATTCTAGATCACGTCGACAGTTATTAGTATAACTTTTCTACCAACTTTGAACTACTTTGATATGATACTGAATTTCTCTAACCTTGTCTGCCATTTCTTTAGAGATCTCATTCCCAATATCATTCTTTCTCCAACTTCATCCTAGAACATTGGAGTTCTATATTTCTTCCCATAGAGGGATTCATAAGGTGACATCTGAATGCTTGAATGAAATCTATTATTGTAAGAAATGTCAACTAGATGACCGTGTCGATCCCAAATACCTTTTAAATATAAAAAGAAAGATCACAATATATCCTATAGGGTTTTAATTGTTATTTTATATTAACCATTCATATGAGGATGATAATAAGTGCTTAAACATTATTCTATATCAAGTTCTTACGAAATAATTTGCCAAAATTTTGAGGTAAACCTCATATCTCGATCAAATAAAATGGAATGTAGTACTCCATATAGCATTGCCACTTCCCTAATGTATATCCTAGAAGGATGATCCAAATAGAAATCTTCTCTAATAGAAATGAAGTGTGTTGACTTATTAAGGTAATCGACTGCCACCCATATAGAATTAAACACTTTATAGGGTTTAGGTAGTCTAACAACAAAATACATAGTGATGTTCTCCCATTTCCATCCAGGTATGGGTAATGGATGCAACATCCCTTTAGACTTTTTTCTTTCAACCTTAACTAGTTTTTACACCAATCACCGAGATACAAACTCAAAGATATCTCTCTTTATTCCATCCCACTAGAAATATTCTTTCACATCACTATACATATTCATACATCTATTATTAATAGATAATGAAGATCTATGGATTACTCTAATAGATCCTTATTAAAATAAAGTATGGAAATAAAAAATACATGTTTCCTGAACATTATCACTCCATCCTTATCAAGGTTAAACTCAAGAACATTTCCTACTTTCTTTTTTAGCTCTACATCTTCCTTCGACACCTCCTTAATCATCAATTGGATAGAGGTTTGAACATTAATTTGAGAAAGATAAGATTTTTCATCTTCATTTAAGATTTCTAGATCCATCCTTTTCAAATACATAAATATCAGATCTACTTTTATCCTCCAAATGGATAAGCTAGCATTATCCTTTTGACTTAAAACATTGTACACATTGTTCTCTTTCCCGGGGTGGAAATGTATTGAGAAGTCATAATCCTTTATCAACTCCAAACATCTTCTCTAAAAAAATTAAACTCCTTTTGTGTGAATATATATTTTATAATTTTATGATCAGTATATATATATATATATCAAACTTTTATCCATAAATATAATGTCTATATATCTTTAATTTAAAAATTACCACTACTAAATCCAAATTATGAGTTGGGGGTAATTTTTCTCATGAATCTTAAACTTTCATGAGGCATAGGCTATAACCATGTTATTATGCATAATAATTCATCCTAGTACATTCTTTGATTCATAAATATAAATTAAAAACCCTTCTCTAATATAGGGTAATGTAGTCACAATTGTGCTGACCACCATTTTCTTTAGTTCCATGAATTTTTTCCCACATTAATTTGTCCATAGGAACATGACTCCTTTATGAGTTAACTCAGTCATAGGATTATATAGTCATGAGAAATACACCAAAAATAATTGATAATATCTAGATAAACCACGAAATCTATAGATCTCTTCACCATGGATGGTCTAGGCCATCATTCAATAGCCTCTGTCTTTGATGGATCTACTTCTATACCATATCTTGAGATTATGTGACCCAAGAATGAAACCTTTTGCATCAAAAATTCATACTTTGTAAATTTTTCATATATTTTCTCCTTCCTCAGGGTAATTAGTGAAATTTTCAAGTGGTATTCATGCTCTTCCTTTATCTTTGAATAATTGATAATATCATCTTTAAAGACTACCACAAACTAATCGCGGTAATCCCTAAAGATTCTATTCTTTAAATCTATGAAGATAGAAGGGTAATTAGTAATAACAAAAGGCATTATTATATATTTATAGTGTCCATACCTTATACAGAATTTCGTCTTGGGTATTTCGTCCTTATTTACCCTCAATTGATGATATCCAAAACAAAGGTCGGTCTGGGAAAAAATATTGAGCTCCATGTAGTTGATCAAACAAGTCATCAATACGAGGAAGGGGATACTTGTTCTTGATTATCATTTTGTTCAAATCCAAATAATCAATACAAAGTCTCATTGATCCATATTTATTTTTCACAAAATGAAAAGGTACACCCCAAGGTGACACACTTGGCTGAATGAATCCCTTGTCAAGAATTTCTTGGAGTTTCTTCTTCAATTCCTACTACTCAATCGGGGCTATTCTATAGGGATTATTTGAAATTTGTGTGGAACTAGGTATGAGTTATATCTAGAACTCAACTTCATGTTTTGGTGGAAGGCTAGGAAAATCTTCCACAAAGACATCCAAAAATTCCCGAACAATGGGAATATCATCGATGTCAATTTTCTCCCCAACCATTCGAGATAAATAGCCATGCTAAATGAAAATTAGGAACCATAAACTGGATGTAATTTCCATAATAAGTTCATACATATCATCGCATTGATGGGCGATCATAAGAGGATTTGAAATATCAAACATAACTTCCCTTCCTCTAAACTTTATGTGAGATTTATGAATAGAAATCCAATCCATGCCTAAGATGACATCAAATTCAACCAAAGGAATAATGACAAGATTTACGGAATCACATTCCCACAAACATCAACCGGAGAGGAATTATAGACTTAGGTTATAACCATCATACTATTAGGGGTTTGCACTAATAATTCCACATCTAATATTTTTGGTGGAATATTAACACCCTTATAAAATTCATTAGATATGAAAGAGTGGGTAGATACATAATCAAATAAGACATTAGTAGTTCTAGAGTGGATGGTATTTGTACCATTCATCATGTCGTTATCACACCCCTTGTCATAAATAGTATTTTTATAATATTTTCCTTCGTCCCTCAACTTAAGAGGTTGTTGACATAGATCATCATCACCATCCCTTAGGTTTGGGAATTTTCTATCATAATGTCCATTATCCTTACACTTTTAGTAATGAAGCATGGGAGGTTCATTTTGTGCCTTTTTCTCTCCATTCACACCATTAGATAACTTCTTCTAATCACTTTGTCAATAAAATACTCAATGGACTTGCCTTATACACTTAAAAAGTTAATTATTCCCTTTAAGTTAATCTCCTCTATGCTTCATCCCACACTTAGAGCATAAAGGAATGCACATATTCTTCTCTTCATGGTTTTTAGTGTTTCCTCTAAAATCCATCTTCCTTATCTTTTCAAAACCATGGGATTTATATGTGACTCCAACCTCCATTTCAACCTTGAATTCACAAAACAAAATGTATTCATAGAAACTAAATTATCTTATGGAAAAATCCATTATAAGACTTGGATTTAAGCTACTAAATAACTTATCAACATTACTTTTGGGATGGATGATAATTCCTAAAGTGTAACTCACAAGTCTTGTGAAATTCACCTCATAGATAATGATTGATTCATCATCACTTTTATTAAAATAGAGGAACTCATTATCCATCTTTTTATGAAGAAATCAAGGAAAGTACTTATTGAAAAATAAGTTCTTAAACTCTCCCAATCCATGAATTCAATTTTATCTCACTGCATCATATTCTTGATTAGATCTCACCATTGGTCTGCTTCACCTTCTAAATGGTAAACATCCCGAATAACATTCTCATGATCCGGACACTAGAGAAAAGAAAATATATTTTCAGTAGTATTAATCCATTGTTCAGAAACAAGTGGATCATAAGACCCTCTAAAAGAAGGTTGTTGTTGCCTCATGAATGACTCAACATAATGTTGTCTCTGCCTTTTCTCATATGGAATTCCACCATGATTCATAGCTTGATAAAGAGATATGAGCATAGAAACAATATTTTTCATTCTATATCCCATAGGATTTAGTTTCTTAGGAGGAAAATCATTTCATTTTCTGTCATAATAACTAATAACATGGTTCCTTCAGGTTCCATATATTGACTAAAACCAAAAAATATAGAGTAAGAAATAGTTATCATAGTGAGGAACCACATAATCATAAAAAGTAACTTATAGGATGTCTAAGTTATGACTCCTTCCTTAATATATTGTTTCTGATGCTTTCATCAGGGCGTGCACATCCGTCTATTTGGGGACGACGAGGACTCACTGGCTGTTGCCCCACATTCCCACTTTCTAATGGCAGGTGGTATCTGTCGCTTATTCAGAGATGTTTCTCCTTGATCAAAATGGGATTATGGGATGTTGGTACCTCCTTCTATGGATTCCTCCTAAGAACTTATCACCTAGTTTGGGTCTCCCTTATAGACTTAATACATTTTTCTTGAAACTCTTCCCAGTGCCATATCTTCATGGACACTATTTAATTACACCGCTTTTGTCGGGACATTCCAATGGGTCCGGTCAGGGCAGAAACCTTTGGCCGGGGGAGTAGTCATGTTGGACATCACTAGCATGTCTGGATTCTGGAACACTAGAGTGTCTGGGTTTCTTCCCCTTATTAGAGGGATTCTCAAGGGAACAAAAGCCCGAGGCATCCCACATCGAATGTAGAGAATTATATTCCATAGGCATGTCTCTGAGGTTTTCCTCAGCTTCCCATGATTAGTACGGGGTATGCCGCGAGTTTAACGTCCAGCGGAGATGGATCAGACTGATTAGAACACTAACTTGAGTGGATAAGATGGTTTCGACCCCTGGAGGGAACACTGATGCTATATGGTGAATTGGCATGATATCACCGGGATGTGGCGGCCCGGGTAAGACTCGGTATGGGTGATTGGTGGTTAGGTGAAGTAAATGGAGAATGCGATGGAGTCGACTCGAGCGAGATGGTGATGGTGGGATTGAGCCTTGAAGAGACTTCCTACGTATCCCCGTGGTAGGTAATCAATGTCCACATAGTTTGTAGGGGGGCCTAGGATCGAGATGGGCACAGAGGATAGCGACCTGATGATGTACTGGGGCTTACGCGTGGTTAGCAGCCTGAAATTGGTCTGACGCCACTGGGGTGGACCAGACATATGGGTCCCAATAGAGGGGATGACAACAACTTACTACTGAATAGGGTCACAACAGCTTACCACTGGATGGGATCACAACGTCTTACCACTGTATGGGGTTACAACGGCTTACCGCTGGATGGGGTTAAGCCTCATGGAGGCTTCTTACATACCCTATCTAGGAGACAGGGATCAAAGTCTATGTAGTTCGAGATGGTATAGGGTGAACCGACGTGAAGGGGGTCGGAACAACCGGTGGTTGTTGGGCCTAAAACTTAGGGAGGCTTCCTATGTACCTTTCCTTGGCAAGGATCAAAGTCCACATAGTTCAGATTGGCGTGGGGTGAACCGACATGAAGGGGAGTCGGAACGACCGGTGGTTGTTGGTATTGAACCTCAAGGATGCTTCCTACGTACATTGACTTGGAAATGATCAAATTCCATGCAGTTCGGAAGGGTTTGGGGTGAACTGACGTGAAAGGGAGTCAGAATGACCAATGGTTATTCGGCTTGAACCTCAGGGAGGCTTACTACGTACCTTGCCTTGGCAAGGATAAAAGTCCACATAGTTTGGAAGGGTGTGTGGGGATTACACTCTATGATTTCCATAGAGGATGTCATGGTCGACGCTTACTCTAAGACCACATGAGTCATGCTCAGTGTGAGAAACAAAAGGCAGCAAAGACCTAATGATCACATCACGAAAGGTGCATCTGTGGGAATTGGAATGGGGATCACACATGGTTAGAGTCCCAAAGAGGAAACAGGGTCTTACGCATGATCTGAAACCCAGGTAGATGGAGTCTGGGACTTACTCTATGGTGGAGGCCCGAGTGGCGACAAAGCCCAGCGGGAGAGGTATTTGACATAGAAGAGAGGAGGGTTCTAGTGCCAATTCCCCCCTCTCTAGTCTTCGACCAAGAAGAAGATAGGAGGATCAAGGGTGCTACCTCCTGCAAGAAAAGCTAGGGGCTTACACCAAGGTGGCTTCCTTTTCCCCACAGACAGACGTCGAAGTGAGGTCATAGTTTAACATCATGTGTTGAGGACAATAATGCTTGGCAGTTTAACGTCCTCCAGCTCGGATAAGGTGGGTTCACTCTGCACCCCTAGGACTTACATAACTGATACCCACCCGCCCTTGGGGAAGGAAAGGCATTAGCAACACCATGGTGAAGGGGTGTCATGGAGTGATCCACTTAGGGGTCCATGTTAGCATGGATATGAAAAAAAAGAAATAGTTGTTAGCGTGCCTATGCAAAGAAGCATGAGGAAAAGCAACGCAATGGGAAGTATCATCCAAGGGACATTGAAATTGCTTCATGAAAAACTAGAAGGTCGCACGGGAAAAATAATTTCAGACCAAAGGGGTTCATAGGGAGAATCCTTGTGGAGATCTGGTGCTCCATGAAGTGGAGGGTATTCATGAAGGGATGTTCTTAATGAAGTGAAGTGTCCTAGCCTAGGAATAGGGCATAGGTGCATATAGAAGGTGCTTCACGAAGTGGAAAGGCATTCGCGGAGCAATTCCTCCCAAATCAAGGGTTCCTTGTGAAGCATATCATTGTGAAGAAATGTGACTTGTGAAGCACAATGACCCCACCTTAGCATGTGGGTCACATGTGCATGAAGGGTACTTTATGAAGCATAAACTCGTCATGATGACCTGAGTCCCATTTGGGATCTCCCTCCTTAGCGGAGGCTCGTGGGCTTCACGAAGGGAATCCCTCTTTTAAGAGGGGTCTAATTCATACAAAAGGGAAGGCACATCGTGATGAAAAAGTACCATGAAGAGATCATGGTTTGCAGAGCAGATATTACTTCATGATTTGGGGGCTAATAAGGTGAAAGTTCAGAGGATTCGTCCTTTGGGCTCGAGGGGAGCCCGGTATTTATAATCGAGAGGCTTCACGAAGTAGAGCTCTCTCGGCACGAAGACGTAGATTACTCTGTGGAGGGTTCACGAATGTCAAAGGGATTCGTAAAGAATCCTGCCTCCTTGCTCCGTGGTGGGTCGCAAATGTCAAAGGGGTTCGCGAAGCATCCCTCCTCCTTGCTCCACAGTGGGTTCGCGAACATCAAATCTGTTCGCGGTGCATCCCGCCTCCTTGCTCCATGGTGGGTCGCAAACGTAAAAGGGGTTCACGTAGCATCCCACCACCTTACTCCGCGGCGGGTTTGTGAAGGGGGAGTCAGGTGTTGGTCGCTGGGATATGGGGCTCTGCGCTCAAGCTTCGCGAGGCAGCCCCTAGTGCTTTTTGTTTGTTCTGTCCTTCCCAAATTTTGGAATCAACAAATGCCCCCCCTCATATTTGAAGCTAAGGAGAAAGTTAGGGTCAAAGTATGGGGGTCAATCTCCAAAATACCTCAACCATCGCGAAGTGTCCTCGCAAATAAGGCTTGTGAAGTGGAGCGGCGGTGTGGGGATGAGCGCGCTGTGAAGCTCGCCCCGGTCGGACGTGTCGCGAAACACCCGGGGTCCATGCCTATAAATAGGGGTGACCTTTATTTTTTCCTTTCTCTTCTCCGCAATTTGGGATTTTAGTGCTCTCGATTCGTGAAGCTCTGTATACACCACGATTTCTCTCTTTGAATCAGGCATTCTACTTCGTGGCACACTGTGAGTCTTTGACTTCATGTCGGAGCGCTTTGCAACTTGTGTTTGAAGGCCATGGCAGTGCTCCATGAACATTCTTCGCGAACGAGCTCCGTGAAATTTCTTCGCGAAAGATC
This sequence comes from Viscum album, assembly GCA_963277665.1. NCBI lineage: Eukaryota > Viridiplantae > Streptophyta > Magnoliopsida > Santalales > Viscaceae > Viscum > Viscum album. The sequence continues at coordinate 583,656,476 of OY728167.1, read as the reverse complement.
TTCATGAACCAAACTCAAAGAACAACCAAACTCAAAAAATGAATGGCTCACCTGGAGGCTTCCAGGGGGGTCCTGGAAGATTCTACCCGGAGGGAGTAGATGGCGAACAGGTTGGGTTTAAGGGAGTTGATACGGAGCCACTCCGACCATGAGTTGTTGGTGGAGCTGTTGTCGGAAAGCCAAAGGAACTATCCGATGTGCAAGTGGTTTCCTTTGTATGGATTTGGGCTGAGGGATGGCGTCTTCATACCTGAATCCAGTAGGGATGATCCAGCTTACTGATTCTGAAGCATGTTGTGTCAGGGCCAGTGGTTTAGGGAAGCTGACGACCATGCCCAGGGGTCCCAATGGCATCAACCCAAGAACGAGACTAGGAATTCGATCTCTATTAGTCTCCTCTAACAAATTCATGACTGTCACCCATTGACTATCTCAACTGATGTTTATGACCCTTTTTGGTGTGTACAATCCTTCAACTGGCATGGGCTGCCTTGGCGAGGTTGGTCGGGACTTCTAGCGGTGCCTTTCCCGGGGGAATGTTGGTGATCGTGGAGGTGGATATCCAGACCGACCATATTGTGGCGCTCCCAATCACTGGCGGGACCGTCAGCGGGGCTGAGCCTGATATTATTGAGGTGGGGTACGACTATGAGGATCGATCAGATAGCCCGGGTCCTGCCATACCCGATCAAACACCTGATGTGGACCCTACTAACGAGTTCCTGGGGGCATACCCTACATATAAGCCTTCCAACCGTGTCGACTAGGACGAGACGACCTCTGATGTTGATGATAGCAAAATAGTTTGTCGCTGATCGTGGAAGTTGATCAAACACTTCATCGATGAAACCCCCCAAATGTAATGGATGGATGTGATGGATAGAATTCGCTCACGACTGCGTGAACTTTGTGCTGGGGGAGTTGATGCCCAGCATCCCCACATGCTCATCCGAAATCTTATGGCGGAGAAGACTCGGGAGTATGATCGTGGCCTTGGTGTAGGCTGGAAGTAGTGGAAAGCGGTGAACATCAAGAGGCTATAGGATGCTGAAGACGATATTCAGTGGCTGCAGGTCCATGTGGATGAACAATCAGCCTCCCTCGATGCACAATCGGAGCTAATTTTGCAATTCAAGGCCCAGGTGGACGAGGACAAGGAGCACATGAATCAAGCCTCTGAAGAGATGACCTTCATCTGGACCGACGTAGAGCGGGTCCAGATTACGGCTGATGAATTGCACCCCATCACTACTGAGGAGGAGCAGGAGATGAACTGGGGGCAGTAAATCCTGGACTCTACAAGCCAGAGGGTGGCTGAGCTGCAACTTTCTTTTGACGGGGATAATCCGTCCATGGGCGGGATCGACCCTCATGTGCTGAAAGGATTACAAACCCTCAAACGTACCTTCCTGATTTGATTGTTTTATGCCAGATGCATGTATGAGCTCTGTTATTTTTTTTTTACACGCATTCGTTATATTCATGAGATTCCCAGTGATCAATCCCTGAGATCACCCAGGTCGAGCCCAATGTGAGAAACAAGGGATGATCGCCATGTTATTCTGTCTGAACATATGGGTGCTGACCAAGCTTCAGGCATCTCGGGTTTGAACAACCAATCTGGATTTCCAGGAAGAAATGGGAGAGGCCCGATTGGAGGATGAGGACCTCATAAAAATCGACTTTCCGTCCTTCCAATGTGATCTAGTGCACGAGCGGGGTAACGCCAGGTGCATTGGAATTAATCAGAACATAGGGTAGTGGAACGCGTGAATCACGATACCCCAAATTCGGAACACTTTAGGGATGGTGTGGCAATTAAGGATAACTGTTGAACATGTTCAAAACATAGTATTCTTATTGTGTTAGAATGAATTGGGGATAAAAAATGAGGGCCAACCGCTGACCATGTTTGAAACACGGGGCCCGACTCAAAATGCCATCCATTAGTCTTCTAGAACATTACCCCAAGACCGTAGGAGATCCATAGTCCGAGCATCCATACTGTTAGGGTGTACTTTTAGACGTGAAAGGGAAATAGGGCCTGAATAAAGGGCATGCAAAGTATGGAGTGTGGAGTGATGGGTTTTTCTAATGGATTCCAACACTCTTGAAATCATGCCACCGTGGTGAAAACACATTAGGTGGGTGTATCTGTTTGATCAGGGATCAAACATACTTCCTAACAGGACATATATGGTAAGGAACTAGAATGATATGTAGTTTTACGTCATACCAATCGAGGACGATAGACACGTAGTTTAACGTCGTACGAAGAGGATGGTGCACATAGTTTTAAGGTAATACTTCTTAGACCAAGGTTAACAGTTTAAAGTCATGGTACATGGACCGTGGACCATGATCAGGGTTGAGGGGCTAGAAGGGTTAATGAACCAGGGTATGGGCCCGAGGTGGAATACCTGGGCATCAGTACATATCCCATAAAGATGAGAATCATGACAAATGTAGTTCTAGAAGATGTCGTGTTGTTTAACGTCTTGTGGCAAGGGAGTGGAGTGATCTTATTTTATGGTTGTAGAACTTAGACCAGAGATGGTAAGGAACATGGGAGACACATGGTGAATAAATCATGAAACCTGATGTGAATAAGGACCTAAATTTCAGATCACCATATGTTCCTTAGGGAAGTTTTAGGTCGAGGGACAGGAAATGAAAGTTAGGATGGGCCCGAGACAAAGTTCACGGGCGTTCCTATGTACCCCATGAGTATGGAAATTGAGCCACATGTAGTTATAGGAATGATACGGTAAGATACCAGTGCCAGTGATAATAAGGTTGTGTGGGTCTGCCCCTTTCACCAAAATAAGCGGCATTTGATAGACCTAGGATAGAAAGTCCAGGCATCACCACAAGAATCAAGCCCTGTGCAGGCGTTGACAAATGGTATGGTGTGTGACCAATACCAAACATGATTTCCCCTCGAGTGAGGACACCATGATGCATTTCCATTTTTCAGCGAGCAACCCGGACAATAATGTCATAGTTTAGGGTCGTGTGATGGGACCAACCATGCATTTTAACGTCATGTGGTATAGACGTAACAGTTTAAGGTCATGTGGGACTGGGCAACATAGTCTATAGACATATGGGTTAGACATATACGCAAGAGGTGAGGTTCAAGATGGAATGTGTGTGGTGTGATAAGGCATACCCGACGTGGATGAGAACATAATCCCATATCACACCGTTCACAATTCTGAGAAAGAAGCCCCGGGATGATGGGCCAGAAAAGGTTAGAAAATATGGGGTAGGAGAGACTAGCTCTCAGTTGAGCTAGACCCAAAGATGAGATGTCCGGGTGTTCCTACATATCCTATGAGGGCAGGAATCAATCCATACATAGTTCTTGAAGATGAATTTTAACATCATGTAGGACAACATAAAATTTAATGTCATGTGGGGACAGGAAGTAAGAGGGACCAATTCATGGAAAGGGGCATATGTGGTGCGGCTATTGCAAACCCGGTGTGAATGATGGCATAATCCCACACACACCACACCACACGGTTCTATAAGAGTCGGAGCCAAAAAGGCATAAAATAAGAGAGGAACCATAGAGAGATATTAGTTTAAGGTCTTAGATCTTGGACCATGGAGAAGCGGAACTCTTCCATATAGGCGTAGACCTCGATCCATTCCCTAAGCCCATGTGAGTCGAACTCGGTGTTGGAAACAAGGGCAGAAGAGATCTTCTCAATACATGGGGAAGTCATTGTGGAGCCCCAAATAATGCCTTACCAGGGCTTTGTGCTCCTAATGTGCAAATGAGAATTGAGGGATAGCGCCAGGAGTGTCGAGATTCCACTTGGACATGATGGGGTGGAAAATGATGTGAATCATGTGACCGGCATTTTGGGATTAATGAGGTTGGTGTGATGATGGAGGATGACTGCTGACCTTGTTTGAAACATAGTATCCATATCGTGTGACATGAAATGGGAACAACAAATGATAGTTGACCACTGACCGTATTCGTAACGTGGGACTTGTATCAATTTCTTGTTCGAAACCCTTGAGAACGTTGGCCCGTAGTGGTAGGAGGGCCCTTGGGCCGAGTATCCATGCCATTTGGGGGTCCCTTCAGATTTGAAATATGATGGAAGTCCTAATTAAGGGGAACACAATGCCTAAAATATGGGTGAGAGAATGTCCGGGTAGAATTCGACACTCTAGGTGCTGGACCTGAGTACTCTTGGGCACACTGGAGAATTACCGAAAAGGTTTGAGGGACCCAACTGAGAGGAAGCATACTCAAAAAAGATGAGTATAGGGAAAGGAAGATAAGGCCACTCAGGAGAAAGAGAGGTATGTGGCGTGGTTGTTATATACCCAACATGAATGGGGACATATGCCCATATCACACCGTATACCCCTCTCTTAGAAGAATTCAGGCCAAGGGGCCAAAATGATAGGGACATTTCCAAGAAATAGGGTTGGACCTGAAGACTAGATGTTCGGTCGGTCCTACGTATCCCATAAGGATGAGAATCAAGCCACACGTAGTTATAGGAAATGTTGTGCAGTTTAACGTCTTGTGGAAAGGACACGAATAAGGGCAAGATACCCCCAACAAGGGATGTGTATGGAACAGCGAGTAAGACGATGTGAATGAGGACATAATCCCATATATCACACCATACAATATTAAGTGAGAACTTGGGCCAGGGGCCTGAGAAGGTCAAGGGACCAGAGTCTGGGCCGCAGACATAATTTCACATCTAGCTTGCAGTTTTAACGTCTCACAGTGAGGACGATAGTGATCTTAGTTTAAGGTCATAGATCTCAGACCGTAGGTGACTAGTTTAATGTCATATGCATGGGACAAGAAAAAGGGTTGAATCATCATGCCTATATAAGACCATAGTGTGGAATCGATGATAGAGGACAGCTGTTGACCAGGTTCGCAACATAGTATCCACCCTTATGTGATCGGATTTAAACAATTGGGCGTCGACCATTGACCGTATTCGCAACACAGTACTTTTATCAATTTGTCTCTCCAAATCCTTGGGGACATTGGCCTGAAATGTTAAGAGAGCCCTTAGGCTAAGTATCCATGCCATTCAGGAGTCCTTTTGGATCTAGAAGATGATGGAAACCCAAATGATGGGGCTCGCAAAGCATGGTGGGGCATGTGCTTGCGAAAAGGATGATGAGTGGAGGGATGTCTCAGAAGGGGTATATGTGGCGTGGAAAAATCGCCTGACATAAATAAGAATTTGAGTCCATACCGCACCGCACACTCCCAAATGAGGACTAGGTCCAAGGGGCCTAGAGGGTTGAGGGACCTGAGGCTGGGTGTCCTGGCAAGTTGTATCCATATGGCCACTCATGCGAGTATTTCCTTATCATATCTCCTAAGCCCACGGGAGCAATGCTCGGTGTGGGAAACAAGGAGTAGGGTTAGGCTCTCCCCATCAAACAAGGGACCACCAACTGGAATCGCACTCCTGCCCAAGGTAGACCGAATCTTGAAGAGACAACAGTACTGAACGAACCATTACACTCCATGTTTGGAACATATGGGGGTAGTGACAATGAAAAAAAATGGTTGTTGACCAAATTCGAAACACAACATCTATATCATGTTACCTGAAATGGGAACAACAAATGAGTGTCGACCATTGACCATGTTCGAAACACGGGACTTGTATCAATTTTTTTTTTGAACCCTCAATGAAGTTGGTTCGAAATGGTAGGAGAGCCCTTGGGCTAAGCATCCATGCCAATCAGGGGTCCTTTTGGATGTGAAAGATAATGGAGTACCAAGCAAAGGAGTGAGTGAATCATAGATGTGCCCGTGTATTTTAACATCAAGAAGGGTGGTGACATAGGTGGAAGTCTCCACGGGGTGGGATGTATGGCAGGGTCATGATGAACTCGATGTGAATTATGGAGGAAACTAAAATCACAACATGTGTTCTGACCTGAGGAGTGATTCTGGAGCTTGGGTTGGGCCGAAAGACAAAATGTATAGTCGTTCCTACGTATCCCATGAGGATGGAAATCAAGCCACACGTAGTTCTGGAAGGCTGTGCAGTTTAGTGTCGTGCGGTGAGGATGTGGGAGAATTGAAGAATGACGAGGGAGCAATTGGTTCGACCGTCGTAATCCTGACATGAGTGGAGCCAAAGAAGCCTACACTACATCATGTAGGGTCCTCTGAGAGAACTACACCCAGGGGGGAATAGTCGAAGAAAAGAGTTTGGGTTTGGACTCAAGACACAATGTCTGAGTGTTCATGTGTATCTCATGAGGATGGGAATCAATCCATACGTACTTATAAGGGTGAATTTTAGAAACTTACAGGATGATATACAATCTAATGTCATACGGGACATGGCAGTTTAAGGTCTTGTGGGAACAACAGTTTATGTTCATGCAGGACCAGACAGTTTAGGGTAATGCAGGACCATAATGCAGTTTAAGGTCATATGGGACCATACAGTTTAAGGTTATGCAAGACCGTTGGGGGCTTAAGAAAAGTATTTCTTGAGGAACTTGGCATATTTGGGAGGAGTTACACACTCGCCATCCATGGTAACTAGGGAGTATTCTCCATTGGAGTAAACCTTGTGAAGAATGTAAGGTAATTCCCATTTGGGCTCCAACTTGGGTGGTTTCCTGCCAGGTATCATTGGCATCCTAAGGGCCAATACCAAGTCATCTTGAAAAAAGGAGCGGAGGTGAACTTTTTTGTTGAAAGATCTAACCATCTTGTTCTGGTTCCTTTCTAGATTGTGCAGGGCATGAAGCCTATTCTCATTGAGCGCTTCTAGCTCATCCAGATGAATTTCGGCTACTTTATCTGGCACTTCCTGATCGTAGAAAGTTGTAAGCAATTAGGGAAGCTGGATCTCGATGGGCAGAACAACCTCTGTTCCTTACACCAGGGAATATGGGGTCACCTAGGTGGAATTACGAGTCATCGTCCGGTATGCCCAAAGGGAATTGGGGAGCTTGTCCATCCAACTCTTCTTGTTCTAACCAACCATTTTCTGCAGAATGCTAGAGAGGGTTTTGTTATGGAAATGTTAGAATGATGAGTTAAAAGTGATGAGGAATATCCTCTGATTACACTATTGATTGGTGAAGATGAAGTGGAATATGACATCAGCCATATGGGATTTTTGTATTATCCTCCCTTATAATGGATAGTCTCAACATGAATGTTGTATTCTCATTCCTAAAGATTTCATATCACACTATTCATGGGATCATGGCACAAAATATAGATATAGTTGAGTTCAACGTCAATGCATCTTGAGACTCTAGTGATCATTTATGAATCTTCTTGACTGTGTACCCTCTTAGAATCTTGGATTCCAAACTAATCCTCATAAACCATTGGTGTCTCATATGGATTATTTCCACAGTATATCATCACTACATCCTGTATCTACTTAGAGACTGTGTGTAAATCCTACAAGCTGTATATTCTCAAACTCGCATGATACATCATGGACTCCATACAGGCTCAACCAATGTATCCCAGCATATTAGAGGTTCTCTGTATGATCCTAGGAGTTATGGTGTGAGCAGTATTGGGTGGATGGGGTGTAGAATCAATTCCATGCATGATATCATGAAGTCGTAACACTATGAGGTTGAAGAATAAGATGTGCAATTTCATTTATCTGTCATATAATATGAACTCCAAACATCATTAGAACATAACATCAAGGATTATGATTGGATAAACAAACATCGCATGTTCCCATCTACGAAAAAGTGTGTGGAACACATTTAGTGGTGCCAACACAACCGATGATATTTATATCTACTCAAGGGTCTACCAAAATCTAGACATGGTTTTGGTATAAGTGATCCATTTCAGAATTCAGGGCTTATTTCCACTTGGAAACATTTTTTCCACTTACTACTTTGTTATAGGTTAGAAGATCATTATTATCAACTAATAATTATTCATCATCCTTGGTTTCTAGTAAACCATAATTTTCTGGTTCTTTAACCTCTCTTATACTCCTCTGTAGTACTTCTGTATTTGGAAAAGTTTCTTCTTCCAAGGGTATTTTTGGAATCTATTCATGTACCATATCTTGTGTTCCTTGAGCTTTGACTTCATAGAATTATACCTCTCTCCCACTATAAATTTTAGATGTGTACTCCCTCTCAAGGAATATGTAATGTATTTCCACTACAACCTTTTTTATTGAGGGTTCGTATAGGTAATTTCCCCTTGTTTCCTTGGGGTTTCCTATAAAGGTACACATTGTGCCTCAGGGTGTGAGTCTGTTTCCTGAAACGCGTCCCTTCCCCACACTTCTAAATTCGATAACATGATTTTTAATCCAGCCCAAAATTCATAGGGAATACCATTTATATATTTAGTTGGTACTTGGTTTAGTATGTGTGTTTTTGTTTATAGCACATATCCCCAAAAGGATAATGGATGACGTACATGACTCCCGATTGATCTCACCATGTCAAACAATGTGTGTTTCCATCTTTGACTTATACCATTCCGTTGAGGTTTATAAGGAGGGGTGAGTTGAAATAAAATCCAAAACTCTCATAAATAATCAATAAAGTATTGATTAATATATTCTCCACCATGGTCTAAGTGGAATATATTAGTCTTCCTATCAAGATGATACTCAAATTCATCCTTCAATTCCTAAATTTTCCAATGTAATCTAACTTATACCTCATTAAGTAGGCATATTCATATCTACTAAAATTATTTGTAAATGTTTTGAAGTATCAGTTCCCACCCCTTACTTAAATATTAAGTGATCCACACACATTTTTATTAACTAATTCAAAAATCTCTTTAACCTTTTCACATTTTCCACTAAATGGTGCTTTGGTAATTTTTCCTTGTACTCGCGCATGACATAAACCCTATGGGTTTAGTTCAAAAAAAATTATATATCCATCTTGATATAATTTAGTCATATTATTTTCATTTACATGACCTAGATGATGATGAAAGGATTTGGTATGATTCATGTGAGGTTGTTTCGTTATCGATTTCCATTACTTGGTTATTTGTAGTCCAACACATAAATACCTGTATTTAAATGTTCCTTACCGTAACAATTACTATCTTTATAAAAGAAGAAAAATTTAATTCAGAATTTGAAAATAAAACCATATGTATCTATTTTGGATACTGATATAATGTTTTGTTTAACCAATTAAACATAATAAAAACCTTTTAAAACAATGATCATTTTATTCAGCAATGTTGGTTGGTAGTATCTGATAGCTACAACAAAATGATTATCTTTGTTGGATTCTAATGGATCTACCTCCCCTTGATAAATTCTTATGAACCTACTTGGTTCCTATATTTGAGTAAATATGTGAGAACCAAAAAATATATATAATAACAAATTTTTAGAAATAGATAAATTGTACGTGATAAAAAATCACTTGAAGATTCCCATTGCTTCTTAAGATGGGTGCAGATTTTATTATAGTGTCCCTTCTTGCCACATGCGAAACCAACATTATCTTCTTCCTTCTCTTTCCCCTTGACATTCCTCTTCTTGGAAGGTCATTAAGAAGAATCCTTAGCCTTGGGGATGTTCTCTTGTCCTTTCCTCTTGTTCATCATAAGGAAAGAAGGATTTTCAAACTTCATCTCCTTATCTATTTGTATAATAAGAGTGAGAACATGTGGAACATACTTCTAAATGTTGTTCATGTTAAAATTAAAAACAAAATTGGAGACAATCTAAGGGATTTTTGCAATAATGATATCATAGCCTATTTCTTTAGGGAGTTTAAACCCCAGAAACACTAGACTCTCAATGTATCCAATGAGCTTGACTGCATGAGGTATAAATGGGGAACCATTCACAAGATTAATTTGAAAGATCACTTTGAAAATATCAAACCACTCTTATCTAGATCTTTCTCTAGATATAGGCCATGAAGATGCTAGATCATTCTATATGCATAAATGTTTTCATGAGACTTCATGATCTCACTGGACATATATGGAAGCATCAAACATTAGACGTCGACCACATCATTCATATATTTCCCATAGACTATGAACTATTAATCACTCGCCTCCTTGGTAGGAATATCAGAAAGTGAGGATTCTAGCATGTATAATTTCCATTCATCACATAAAACAACTCGAAGTTGTATCAACCATTCCTAGAAGTAACTTCTAGTTAGGAGATGGTATTTATCTAATATGTACTGTAGGAATAGTTTGGATGATGAGCTTTCCATTTGTTCTATAATTTAAAATATCAGGTTATTAATTCATTCTTGATTAAAAATTAGGTGAGATATAATAAATTAATCAATTTTATTAAATCTCTCACTATTTTTTCAAGTTTTAATAGCCCCCACCATTGAACTCATAATATCGAGTTATTAGAAAATTATTGTGGAAAGGATCCATATTCACCTATGCATAAACTCGATAAGGGTTGGTCAAGATAATTAAAGGTATTTAGGTGGGAAGGTCTGTTCCAACTGCAGGCATGTAGTTCATCGATCTATTGACTAGACTCCTTAATCCTGAAATCCTTACTTGGATTTACTCAACACCTACTACAAAATTACATAAATTCTAGCAAGGGATGATCCTCTTTATGTAAAATTGTTATGTTAACCAAAAACATTTATTAGAACTCTCCTTATAAAAGTAAGTATCCCAACAAGGGTTGGTCAAACACTTTCTTCTATTGGTTTCATTAAAAATCATGTAATGTAAGGACAAGTCTAAATTAATATTTATTTAAGGGATTTTAATTGATTATGCATAAATTTTATCTTGTTTTATCCTTTACATGTCTTGTTAATATTATGTGGATTTTACTCAATTAATTAACCATGATGTATAAAACATTTATTCTTAATCCATTTATTTAAATGATATCTTTTCATATTAATTCATTTATTTAGGTGATTGTAGTATTTCACACATAAAATAAATAATGAATAGATAGAATTAATAAAATAATATAAATGACCTCATCATGAGCTTATCTAATAGTAAATTTAATGATCTGACATTAAATAAAGCTATATCCTAGGGGAATAAATTCATCTTCTAGTCTTAGAATGAGTTATAGAATTCCACCTATACACATGTGTATCATTGAGTTGGAATCATCATGGTTCCATCTTGAAATGACTCCACATGACTTGAGATGCTTCATTAGTTACAAGTTTTATTACTCACATGCAGGTGAGGGGAACCAAAGAATTGGTTAGATATGATTACATAAATATTGCTAGACATACAAGGCCTGCTTAATAATAGAGGGAGGGATGAAACACATGATATCATTTAATTTAATATTAAATAATTTAAAACCCATTGAGTAAAGTAAATTAAATAAATTCCAAAACATACATAGGTCTTGGTCAAGATCATGATCGGTCATACATGCAATGAATATGAAAAAGTAATTTTCTAGAATTTATTTCATTATTATTTATTTATTCATAATATAAGCATGATTTCGTTAATTAATTAAGGAATTAATTAATTCTCTTTAATCTTAATGATCAATAGAACTTAATTTTAGAAATACATTATTTACGGTATTTATGGTAAATAAATGGTAGAACCAATAATGACACATTTATTACCATAAATTAATTGATCATTTAAAATAATTTAAAAAACATTATTGAATTTTCAAACACAAATTGGTGTGCGAATCAATAAAATAAGGTTTTAATGCTTCAATTTTCAATTTAATGTAATTTTTAATTCTATCCTTTAATTGGAGACTACATGGCATATACATAGAATATACACACTATGTTTATTAGTTTTCATGTATCCATGGTACATGTTTAGGTCTTCAGAGTGTACCTCATCCAAACTAGATAACATGTAAAAAATAGCTACACATTGTGTGTTCCACTTTCTGTGTGTCTTTTATTCACACCTGGGATTTGGAATGTGTTTCATATGCGATAATTAATGAAGTACATGTCATGTACACCGCATACACATTGTCTATATCATAAATGATCTAGGTTTTCAGCCTCACATGGTTTAACCATGTATAAAGACCACACTGATTGTGAAATGTATGATGTTAACCCATGTAGACTACATGACATATATTCCCACAAACATCATATAATCCAACATCCAGTGTTCCAGCCCAGCCTGGTCTACACATGGTGTGAAATAAATTCTCTATATATAGTAGATGTGTGGCCTTCCATGTATCCCTTGGTGCATCCAAATGTATTGGACTAGGTTACATGGTGTGTAATTCTGAGTAAACACAGTGTTAACTCTATCTTACGAGCAAAAAAATTGGCAATTACTGATTGAATCTCTGATTATTCTTCCTCAGTTCTTAGACCTTTAATAAAATGAAACACTGAACTACCACAATTAATCTATCGAAGCATGTTAATTCAAATAGTACTAAAGAAAAAATAGCATGAAATGAAAATCTAACCACAATTTTGCATAGATAAATAATAAAATAAATAATTATAAATTTAAACACAAGACCTCTTATACCACCTGTAGGTTTCGGGCACAGAAGAAGCGCATGATGGGGGAAGTGTTAACTAAAATTTATTTTAATTTCAATTTCCTAGAAAATCAATAGAGGATCTTTCATGTTAAGTAATTAATTAATTTATTTATAATGGAAGAAAGAAATTACTTTTTTCTTAAGTGTCATTATTTATAGTCGATGTTGATCAACTGAAAAGACCCTTCCATATTTCCTTCATTGTACTTGTGAGGATCCAAGTGTAGAATCCCTCTAATGGAAATCTACACATTCTACAATGTTCTTTAAGAAATATCACTCGATCTCCAGCTGCTAATGGGGCGAATCAAATGTCATGTGTTGTTCATTCTTGATCGCTCATTCTTATGTTTTAAATAAATCTCTCTTTTGTTGTTGTTCTTGAGAGGTAGAGAGATTGAGGAGTTGAAAGAGGATTTTTTAGTGTAGCAATTATCTCATTTTTTAGTGCCTACGCAATATCCATAACAATCTATTTATAGAGGTAGGTTTTAGGTTAGAATATTGATTAATTTCAAGTCAGACCTTAAACGATATTAAAACCTTTAATAAACCCCATTCCACAAAATAATAATACAATTATTATTTTTTAGTTTCTTTCATCTTATCTAAATGATAAAATAATATTTACCAGCCTTTAAACAGTTATTTATCACCAGATACGGTCTTGGTCCATTCAAAATCCTCGGTATTAATTTAATACCCAAATAAATATTTTACTCCTAAATAAATATTTCATTCAAATAGAAGTAAATAAATATTTATTAGATATTTAATAAAATAAATAAATAATTTTTTATTCACATATCAGGGAATAAATATTTATTTAATTTATTCAATAAATATAGTACGAATAAAATTATTCCTCATTCTTGAGAATAATATGCATTCCATTAATTAAATTAAAATAGGATTTAATCATGATCAACGGAAACACATAATGTGTGAAACTCAAGGAATCATTCTCAATGGCATTAGGAAGGCTTTCCTAAAGTCCAAGATTAATGTCTGATAATGGGTCAAGGAACCAAGGAGAAATAACTTAATGTTGCAATGTTGAAAGCCACATATGAATGCTCACTATGTAATATAATCCCTTTGTAAAAATATCTCAACAAGAAGGTTGCATGACAGTTTCATCAACCTATATGATCGATATGTCATTCTTTGACTATCTGAAATAAACATGTCGATACACCATAGACATGGAATTTATTCAACCATTATATTATAATCAAAGGGATGAGATATCAACTCCCATTAATATGGAAGAGAAAAATCCTTCCTCAACAAATCCATTAATTACATTTCAATCATGATGCACTCAATGTTCCCTACTTCACTCTAATGTTTGGCATGATGGTTTTGGTCAATAAATCTAAGTGTGTGAGTAATTACATGCAATATTAATAATCTTCAATTCTAAGGACCATTACACATGCTCGCAGATAGGAATATCTAATGACAACAAAACATGTGGTACTCATACTTGAAGGTATGTCATCATAACCTCCTATCATGGATATTACCAAGTTTGAACATCAATGGAAGAAGTCACATCATCTTATAAGCACTTATACCTGACTATTTGTATACTATTTGTCCTATCATGGTATGTTATACAACTGTAAAAATATATCAAGAATATTATCATATTGCTTCAAGTTTATCATCATATCAGGGAACTTCTATGACCATATAAATGAAAAAATACTATAAACATTAATAAATTAAATTCATGAAGAACAATGAACAATATATAATAATATTCTTAATTAATATTCAATACATCGAATATACATGCAATAAAAGTACAATCAGTTGGTACTAGGACGCAAACCCAAACATACACACCCATAAATTTGAATTAATTAGTGAAAATATTCATATTTTTTCATCATATAACCCTATTCTATGTACCTATTCTTTTTCCCTTTAGTTAGATCAAGTCATTTATTACAAGGATAATTCTAAGGAATATCAAAGTTATTGAACTGAGTATTACTCTACTCTTAGTTTTTCCTTTTTTCCTCTTCAAAATAGTTCATCAATTTTTTAATATAATGAATTAAATATTATATATATATATATATATTTAAGCATAAATATATTAATTTCACACTAATTATTCCTTCATTCCATTGTATCGTCCAAGAAAAAAATGCAATGATCGTGCGTACGTGAAGACTATCTCCTTCCTCACACAATTCGAAAATGATCATCTTTTACATTTACCTTCATTCCATCCATTCGTTAAGGAAGAAGATTGTTAATCATGTGTATGTGCAGACTAAAACCTCCATGAATAGAGTGTCTTATTTCACTTAAACACCTGAAATGTATGAAAAAAAGTGTAATTAATGAAATTATATTATTTTTATAACAATATTATAATTATAAATTGATAATTTTTCATACACATTCACTCTATTAATTCATTGAGAAATAAGTTCATTAATCATGCGTATGTATGGACTACCACCTCCATTAATGAAGAATTTCATTTGTCAACGCCACCCACTAGTAATGGTTATATGAATGGACTTGATAGAGATATATGATAAATATTTCACATGTAATCTTCTGAAAATTTTATATTAACATTATATGATATACAAATTCTTACTCATTCAATCATTACGACACACTTTTGTTTTGGTCAGTTTACTGCTTGCATGAGAGAGGTTCTAATGTTTATATAGTGAGTTAATAAGGATTGTAATATATTGTTAATGATATGTAGTACTAATTTATTTATTATTTTTTAAAGTTTTTGATGTTATAATATTAATATCTAAACATGTTACTAATATATCATATATGTTCATTAAAAACTATTGAAACCGGTTTATCATTGACATCATCTTCATGAGTCCTAATTAAAACTATCATGGGATGAAAGTGAAACTTTATAAATACTAATGGGATATTTATTATATAACCTTATTAAATATATGAATTATTAACTTCATATGTAATATCATGGACCAAAATTAACATTACAAAACATGTGAAATAAAATTAAAAGTGTTAACACCCGACGTAAAAAATAAGTTATAACGAACCACTATATTCATTGTAAATAATTATAAATTAAGTATATAAAATTGTTATATAGATGAATATGGTTCAAAATTAGTTTATTAATATGTTTATGTTTTTTTAACAATAATTTAGAGTGTGATCAACTAAGTGGGAAAATAAGGTATGGGATTTTTTTTCCTGAAACTCCCTTTGTTGAGACACAGTTTACTTTATGCTCCAATTTATCTTTATTTGGTGTATATGCTATAAAATTGTTATGTCTTCATGAAATATATTTTATTAATATTATTTTAAGTTTATTTTAAAGCTCTGTATCCTTTAAGTATGTTATTAATATGTTACTCAAGTTGTAATTGTTTTCTCGACTCAAGTCATTTTTCCCATGAGTAATGAAATCTCCTGTTCATTTTGATCTTCCAAGTATATTTTTCCTACCATTATATTTTAAAATGGTATATTTAGTTTTTAAATGCGTATATTAATTCTATTAATTAATATTATCAACTTTTATGAAATTATTCCTCAATTAAAATCTTGATTTTTATAAGATTAAATCATGTACTTTCTAATGGATATTTTTCTTCAATATCTGTATTTTACTTATAAAAAGTGTTATCTATAACCTAAATATGTTTCATCTAAATTAAAATTAAATTTTCCCTTAAGCTCTTTTCAAAGTAAATTTTTATTATCATTTTTACAATGTTGGTTTCATAAAGAGCTTTTTAAATGATTATTAATATTTTCTAAATGAATAGTTTTCGAAAATGGATTTTCTTTCAAGTAATGAAATAAATATTTTAAAATTTGTTCTATGAATATTTTTTTGTTTTTATTTTCAACTGAATTGAATTTCTATAAAAAATTAAAATAATTTTTTTAATGTTTTCCACATGGGTCACTGTCAATGGAAGAAATATATTCTACACATTTTTGTGTGAATATATCTTTCCAAATCCTTTTTCATTTTCTAAGAGACTTACTCTCTATGATTTCAATTTTTCAAAAAAGTAAATTCTTATTATCATAGCTTAGTAAAATATTCTTTATATGTACAAATGATTTAAACATTAGTTTTAATAAAAGAACTCATGTGGAACTACACTTTTAACAGTATTTATTCATTAAAATTATCGTTTAAATACTAAAATAAATATGGATGTTTATTTGGACTTTCAACATTGGTTATCATAATAATCAATCTTGAAATTTCCTTTACATAATTATTTTAATGAAAACCCAATGTAGAAATGTCTTTTTACAACATTTTCAATGATAAAAAATGTTGAAAAGCCAAATAAATATCCATATTTATTTTTGGATTAGCACATTGGTTTTTTAAATAACCTATATTTAATATTAATTAATTTTTTTTTAAAATTTAATATTATAAAATAACCCAATACCTATAATTTAAAAAAAATTATAGCAGACAATATAAAATTGCAGTAAAAAATAAGAAATAGTTAGTAAAAACTCAATAAAAACTTCAATTAAACATCATTTGACAAAAAAAATATACAGACATGAATATTTTATACATAATTATATAAATTAATCAAACTTACCAAATAGGAAAAAAATAAAATTTGAAGGTATTTTAAGTCACTATACCTATATAATGAACCATCATAAAAATCCTATGAAAACTATAAATGTTATTTAATTAATAATACAACATATTGGATTAAAATATAATAATTGTAGTGGAATTAATCATTTGAAAATCTATCTTCATTCTATTCATGATAATTTTAAAAATAAATTGAAAGATATAATAACCACGTTCAACATTTCCTTTTTGGGGATGAAATTTAATTTTTCAAAAACAAATTGAAAATAATAAAAATTATATATGTAATATCAAACAAGTATTAAATAATATAAAATTTTTCTACCTGCACTTTCTTATATTTTTTTATTTGGATTATTTGTTAAAAAAATGAAAACATTTAAACTCTTTCAATGAAATTTTTTATTTTCATAATTAAATATTAATACATATTTACCAAGAACAACTTAAGTTCAAAGAACTAATATAAAATAATAAAAAATAGGATTTCAATATTTTTTGAAAACCTTTACGGACTCCACCATGTAGTAAGCTTAACCAATATTCAATAATTCTTGTGGGTAAAATATGCATAACATCAATTTTATATTAAAATATAAAATGTTTAACATTAATGAAATTATATTAATATTAGTTCTTAATTATATAGGTCTTCTTACCCATTAATAAATAAATGGAACCAACACTTAATCTCAGTATTTTCCAATATGTCATATATATATTTAACTATAGAATTTTTTTTAGATAAAACTCAATCGTTGAAATGTATGGTTGATATATAAAATAATAAATGTATGTTCTCTCACTTTGGATTCAAAGTGTGTGGAGATTCCTAATAAGATAAATAATATTTTAAGTAACCATGTGTTAATAAATTAAAACTAAAAATGAAAATTACTTACATAGAAAACAGCTACAACACAGGTACAAAGATATCATCACTAGTAATAAGATCCATAACATCTTTTTTAAATATTATTAATTCATAGTCTTTCCTAGATATGTTGTAGGTCATCAAAAACTCATAATAAGAATCCCAAATAAATAAATTCTCAGCTAATTTTGTTAGCACATCATAAATTTTAGATGAATCTGAAGGTGTTGGTTTCTAAAAGTTTTTTTACATTTAAAATGATTCCTTTATTTTAGATACTCTTGTATGAGGTAAATGTAGTAAAAAATTAAAAAAAATTGATATAAAAATAAAATAAAAATTAAAAAATAACACATGCCTCATATTTCAAATAATAATTAAGGCTAGATGTCCAAATTAAAAAAATGACCCAAACTATGTATAAATATAGAAAACTTCTTAGTCGGTAATGAAACTACAACGGTTGGATCAATAATATCATGTATTTTCACTAAAATCCAAACGAAAAGAATAATCCAATGATTTACATAATCTCCCAAATTATGTATTGTTATTTACACTATAATATTTCTATAGGGATCCACAACATGCAACTCTCAATAGATAGTCGAGTTTGTTGAGTCGGTAGAGGATCTAAATAGGTAGGTTGTGTGGGCTGCATTTTCATCACCACTCCTGCAAACATATATTATACATATTATTGAATTTTATCATCAATTAGTTGATTCATCTCTTATATCTCATCCTTCGTGTAAGATATTTCACCCCAATATTTTTCCTCCTTGGTTTTTGTACTAGTATGATTATTATTATTTTTATAATAATGAAACCAATTTCATAACCTCTTACATGGAATGAGTGTTCTAGTTTTCCTAAATAAATAACCAAAATTTCCATCCTACACTCTAAGGTAAATCTCCCATATATCACTTCTTTCCGATGGGTGTCTTGGAATTATATATGTAAAAGTTATCTTAGTGATATTAATTTAAAATGTAATAATATTAAATTAAAATGATAGTTAACTTCTTATAATCTTATCAGCTACTTATTTAGATGGATCCATGACAAAAATCCCATTTTTCATCATTTACCTTTTTTATTTTTCATTATGAGCGTGAGGAGATGGAGGGATGAACTGAACCTATTAAACAACACTACTTGTTTAGCTCTTAATTATTCAAACTTTGTAGCAACCATATGCTCCTCCAGTAAAGGATACCCTCCATGTTCCAATGTATGAGGGGATAAATTATGTGATTGGATCTCTTGGTGATATCTTATAGAGGCTTGTTATATAATAATAAATGAATAATACATCAATTAATTAAAAAATAATGTTACAAATTAATTTTATATACAATAATTTTCACACCAGAATGGATCCCTCCTTCCATTTAGAGATAATATTCTATGATGTGCCTATATATTTAAACCTATATTTGAGGCCTGAATTTTCATTCTATTGTTCCTTGAAAATATAAATTGAATTCAATTTTGTTTTAAAAACACTCCATCTAGTTGCTGCAAAATATAGCCACCTCTTCTTAATTAAATTCAAATATTGAAATTAAAATGTCATCTGTAATTTAATAGACTATATATTAGTCATATAAAATATGAAATATGTGAAAGATAATCCTAAAAAACATTTTATGGATATATATAACTTCTTAACTTCTTTGATTTCATTACAAATATATTATTATCACCATCAAATTCAATTTGAAATCTCCTCTCCCCAAAATCAAGTGAACATTTTGGTAAATGTGTAATTACATTTCTACCAACTATGGGTATCTTATTCTCTGGAGAAGGAGAAAAATCTGACATGGGACACACACAATTAGTACTGAAAATAATTTTGAGAAAAAAATGTTTAATTTCATAAAATAATTTAATTATTATAGACATATTAATAGAAAAAATGTACGCATACCTTGGTAAATGTTCATCTATCTCTATTTACATTATTTAAATAGATTAATGTAATAAAAATATATATACCTATATTTTATTATAAATATAATATTTTTAGAAGAAAAAAAATATTTATAATAATAGAAAAAAATTATATCAATTGGAAAATGATGAATTCAAAGAAATTGTCGCGGAAAAAGAATAGTTTTAAGCTTCTTAAATCACAAAATGTGTACCTAAAATTGATCAATATAAAAATTAATATAAATATCATATAAATGGTCAACAATAAAAATTTTAACTTTTTATGTCAATAAAAATAGTGTCATTACATGTTTATGTTTTCCAAAAAATGATTATTTCATTCCTTTTCAACCAAAATATATATAACTAGCACTGAGTAATATAAAAATTAATCAAAAATAGTAGAAATGATCAACATATAAATATTTAAATATCCAAGATAATGAAATAATGTTTTTATAAGTGTGAGTTTAAAAATAAAATAATAATTTCATACTTTTTCAATCAATTTTTTTTAACATAAACTTATGAATATAAAAATTAATAAAAAATGGATTAAAATATCTACATATATATAGTTAAATATCCATATCAAAAAATATTTTATTCTCATGTGTCAGTTTTTGAAAAAAAATAATGATGTCACACTTGTTCAACAAAAGATCATTAACTGAAATTTATGAATATAATATTTAATAAAAAATGATAAAAATGATAAAAATATATAGATTTAAATATACAAGTTAAAAAATAAAGTTTTTACATGTGTATGTTTAGAAAAAAGATATTTACTTGAATAATTAGAACTATAATTGAGTTTTTCCCATATCCCTTCAATAGGTCATTTTGTATAACAGGAACTATGTGTACATCATAGTCACTATTATCCTCAGCTAATCGTGTAATAGATGAAGAAACCTCACATATGTCCACATCATCATCAATCTTCTCATTGTCCTAATGAATTTTTTCCCTTTCAATGTGTTAGAAAACTA
Source organism: Viscum album (assembly GCA_963277665.1). Lineage (NCBI taxonomy): Eukaryota > Viridiplantae > Streptophyta > Magnoliopsida > Santalales > Viscaceae > Viscum > Viscum album. Next base: position 583,635,524 of record OY728167.1, on the reverse strand, counting down.
ACCATTGAATGGGTCAATAACATAAAATATCTTCTTTTCATGTGTTTCCAGGATAAATAGTTCATCTTTAAAACTGTATCTTTTCAGGTCAAAAAGTTTAAATCCATAATTTTTATGTTTCACACCACAATTAATATCATCTCGGGTACACTTAAACAATGATACATAAAATTTAGTATAATAAATTTCCCATATAACATTACAGCTCCAAAATTTATTCTTGATAGAGAAATTAGATTTTATATTTTTCACTAAATAATTCATTGCTTCAGCAACAACCATTACTCCACAATTTTTAATGCCACTATTATTGTCCTGATCTATTTTTGTATAATGCATAACGATAACTTTCAAAACTATACCATGATATTATATCAATACATGGTCTTGCAGCTAATCGTTTTTACGATTCTGATACAGATGAATCGATGTTGATATAATCAATAAAAATGAAAAAAATGTATTTTTATGCTCATTCATCAACCACTTTCCATTTTTTTCATATATCATACCTTTAATTCAACAATATCTAATGATATATATGGTTAAACCTCATCTATTTTTTTCAAAATGTTTAAATGTTCCTAGATTAATATCATAAGCAATTTACTTTACTTTTAAGCCAGATATATCCTTACCTTCACTACTGAATTCCATATGTCGAGATATAGGGAGAAAAACATACTCTACTTCATACAAGTAGTAATTATAGAACTCGATCACCTCTTGTGATATATATTTTTAAAAAATTGAGGCCTCTTGGCGATGCATATTTTCATTATAACATATTTTATCTTCATACAAAATTGTGGAGACTAGTTGTAAACTACCAACATAATATATCATGAATTATGTTGGATACTAAGGCTCAAATATGGACTCATTCCATCCCTGCATAGTCCCATCCTGATATTTCTAACTTCATTTCCATAAGAATAAAACAAAATTATGAAATACCTTTCATTATGCTGAATAAATAGGGTGGAATAGTTTTCCATTAGAGGTTCCCTCATCTGCATGCCATATTAGTCTCATTAAGTCATTTGAATTTGAAAATAAATCCTTCATATGTTGAATTATTAGAAGGTATCAGAATTCCTAAACATGAGATTTTGTGTCCAAAATGATTATCTTTATTAATTTTAAATATTAAATTTTATGTTATTTTACCATTCCATATCAAATGTGTATAACTATGATTGAAACCATATAAAATCATATGGTCATTGAATTATATGTTACTTAAATTTATCATATTAAAATTTATCAAGAATGGACATAAAAACATGCTTCTATTTTAAATATTGTGTTTAGAAAATTTCAAGAATTTTTCTACCTATTTCTAATATTCATCAATAGTTCATCATTTTCTTATCCAATTATGATCCTTTAATTATCTAAACATAAAAATAAAAATTATAAATATATTGATTCAAGTACATATTTAAATATATTGATAAATATAGAAATATAAAATATATAATCACTTAAATTTAAAACTTTGATAAATCTAAAACATATAGATTGAAATTATATATACACATATAAAAATAAAATATATAAAACTATAATTAAAAATAATAACAACTAAACTTAAATTCATAAATTTTTAATCAAAATAATCCTTTAAAAAATATAAATTAATATAATAAATAAATTAATACAATTTAATAAATTAACTAACCATTTACTCATAAACATGCAATTTAAACAAACAATCAAATGACCGTTTATTCAGAGATATTTAATCAAAATAGAAAATTATATAATATAAATATTAATATAATAAATGAACACACACTTTTTATGAAGAATAAATAAATAAATATAATTTAAAAATAACAATCATTTAATAAATATTCTAAACAAAGAAAATAAAAATTTAACTAAGAAAAGAAATTTAGATTCACATAGTATATCTATGAAAAAAGAGGTAAAATAAAAATAAAAGAACAACATGTTGAATGGAATTAAGTTATATCACAATCAATAATAAATAAATAAATAAAATTATAAATTATAAACGTATAATAAATATTATAAACAAAGAAAATAAAAATTTATCTAAAGAAATGTAGATGTGTGTAGTATATCAATGATGAACAGAGGGAAAAATATTATATGAACTTCAGACTGGAAAAAATTGAGTGAGAGTGATGTTGAACAAAAAAGTTCAATAGTGATTATTAGGGAACTCAATGGATAAACACAAAATGAGTTTGAGGATGGAAAAATTCTTCAATGCTGGTGGGTGAAGAATGAAATATGTGAAAAATCACACAATCAGAAGATGGAACAATGTAAAAATTTGAATCTGAATGAATGAGGTAGAGAGTGGGGGTTAGTAACTCATGGAACATAGGGATTCATAATTTTCAAATCTAATCGATGATAGGAGAGATTGGAATGTTTCATGTATTTTAATATTTTTTTAAAGTTTTTAATATTGGATATTAGTATGACATGCATTAAAACCCTTTAGGTGGAGGTTTTCACATTGGTTATGCTAATAACTGATGTTAAAACCCTGATGGTTAGGGTATTCGTATTGGTTATTAGTATAACTGGTGTAAAAACATCCATCTATAGGGTTCTAATGTTGGTTAAAGTAAAACCGATGTTAAAACCCCAACCATAGTGGTTTTCACATTGGTTACTAATAACTATCGTTAATTCCCCAACATGAAATTCACTTTTTCTACTAGTGAGTGGACATCATCAAGTGGCATTAATCCATTTATATTGGATGGTAGTGTAACTAATGGAAGTAGATCACTATCATAGAGATCAACTATAAATATTTTGGTTGGGTTATTTTTATACAGTTTTCTATTTATTTTCAATTATTTTACTTTTCCACTTATAAATAAAAGTTTCAATGTTCATTATATAGAGTAGGTCATGTAACTAACCCCTTAATTATTTGTTTTTCATTCTCTTTTGTGTTGTTTATGTTTCTTCTAGTGAAGTGTTCTTGGAAGGTCTTGTTTGGATTGTGGTAATGTTACAATTCATATCTAGGGTGTGAATTCTTCTAAATTTTGAATATATCATATTTTTATGTCATTCTATTTTGGGAGTTCCAGAACATTGTTTTAATATTTGATGTTCTGAAGGATGCAACTGAATAAGTGGTATATAGAACCATAAGTGGTTTCAAATCTTGCTGATAGAGTTCGGTAAATCCAGAACATGGTTAGGAGTTTGGAGCTTGGAGTTGAGAATTTTTCTAAGATTGGAATTATAGGATACTTCAAGAATATGGTTCCCAAACCTTTAATTCAATTTTTATTTATTGGTATTTTTTATTAAGAAGGATGGAAATGGATGAATGTAATGTGTGGATTGAAATGTTAAATTTATTAGATTTTTAATTATATAGGATAAAGATTGAAGACTATCTATTCCAAAGTGATTTAAAGCATTCATTAAAGGGATTCAAATCAAAAGAGATGTTAATGTATGAATGGTAAAACCATGGATAGAATTTACTTTGTGTTTTTTAGATGATGTTATCCTAGAACATAGACTTTAATATTTTGGAAGTGAAGACCACTAATGAGATTATTATTATTCTTTCCAACATATATGAGAATCCAACCACTATGAAATTTTTTTTTTTGATGTAGTCAATTTTTACCATGATGATGTTGGAATAATGGTCAGTGGGGGATTGTAATAACGAATTCAATGTGATTTAGAGTTAGTTGGAGGATGTGAATCTAAAGTTCACAGGGGTAGTGTGGGAATTGATCATTCTCCCATAAATTCTATAATCAATTGATGTAATGGTTAACATAGTGAGAAATTATAGTGGTAAGACATAATTGTTGTTTGAGGATGTTTGTGATTTGATTTTGAATGAAGAAAAACTACGGGAAAAACCATTTTTTTGTGATAGGTTATTTGCAACGGGTTTGTTTTCCTGTCACAAATAATTGGTTATTTGCGACGGGAAGAGGCACCGCGTCGCAAAAACATATGCGCTGATTGGTTCAGTTTGCGCGCCAAACCGCACGAAAGGGTATTTTTGACGGGTAGGCACTACCCTTTGCAAATACTGAGAGATGGTAAGAACTAGTTGCGACGGCAGATCCCCGATCGCAACTAGTTCAACCCCTAGAGGGTATTTGCGATGGGACCCATCGCAAATACTCAGCAGCGGTAAAAAGCTATTTGCGACAAGATGTTGTCCCATCGCAAATAGTGTGTTGGCAGGTTACTATTTGCGATGGGACCTGTCGCAAATAACCTTTTTACCACAGACCGTAATTAATATGGCCGGAGGTATTTGCAATGGGCCTCGTCGCAAAAAAATAATATTTGTGAGGGGAATCCTTTCATAAATATTCCTCTCACAACTAATCTAACCTATATATACCCCCTATCCATTTTTTCTTCTCTCCTCCCGAATTCCTTCTTCCTTCGCTTCTCAAAACTCTAATTTTAGAGTGAAAAATTTTGAGAGTTAATTTTTTTACGAAGAAGTTGTGAAGCCGCCTACAATTATAAGAGATCATGTTTCAAGATTTTTATGTTTTATTTAATTTAGTATTAATTTCATTTCTTTATATTAATTATAATTATTTTTGATTAGTTGTAATTAAGTTAGATTTACATTTTTTTGTCATCAGTATTTATTTTTAATAATAAAATTTAATTGTTAGTATTAATTCTTAGTAATTAGTAATAATTGCTAATTATTAATGATAATTAGAAATGTATATAAATAATTAGCGGAATTAAGTAATTAGTAGCTGTGTTTTGCAGTAATTAATAGTAATTAACACTAATTAGTAATAATTAGAAATAAATAGTAATAAATTGAAAAAATAGTAATAAATATTTACAATTAGTAATAAATAATATTAATTAGTAATAATTAGTAATAAATACTAATAATTAGTAATAAATACTAATAAATAGTAATAAAAACTAATAAATAGTAATAAATACTAATAATTAGTAATAAATACTAATAAATAGTAATAATTAGTAATAATTAGTAATAAATACTAATAATTAGTAATAAATACCAATAAATAGTAATAATACAAATAAATACTAATAAATACTAATAAATAGAAATAAATAGAAATAATTAGTAATAAATAGTAATAAATAGAAATAAATAGTTATAATTAGTTATAATTAGTAATAAATATTAATAAATAGTAATAAATTCTGATAAATATTAATAAATACGAATAAATGGTAATAATTAATAATAATTACTAATAATTAGTAATAATTAGTATTAATTAGTAATAATTAGTAATAATTAGTAATAATTAGTAATAATTAGTAATAATTAGTAATAATTAGTAATAATTAGTAATAAATAATAATTTTTGGTCAGATTGGAATCTCAAGAGGGGGTGAATTGAGTTCCAACTTAAAATTTCTGTTAAAAACTTTATTATAAAGATCCCCCAATTTTGAAACAGTCTAGTTAATTAAGGTAGTAGAGATGTAAATGTTTAGTTGGTCAATAGGTTTCTCAAAGGATGATTAGTCCTAAGTTGAATCCGTGTAAAATACTATTTCAACTTTTGAAAAAAGTTTACTAAATTAAACAAATACACACACTAACCAGAACTATCTATTAAAGTCAATGTAAAACAGTTTTCTGTTTTTTCAATTATGAGAAATAGAAAATAGATAAAATAGAGTATAACACAAATATAGTACACAGTAAAGTTAACCAAGTGGTTCAGTCTCAATCCAAGACTTAATCCTCTCCACTTGGTGATCACCTGTCACCAAACAGTTTATATTAACAATAAACATGATATACATACTGTATTGAGCTTTATAATATTTTTCACAATTGTCTAGGTTTCACACCCTCTACCACAGTTCTTCTTGGGAAAAACAAAAAAACAGACCACACATGGTCTCTTCCAAAGTTATACATGGGAAGCAAGATATAAGTGAATTTTGATGTGATTATATTCAGTATCCTCCAGTTCAAGCATAGGAGATTGTGTATGTAACAGACAGACTCACACACTTCTCAGAAATGTAAAATATAAGAACACAATAGAGCTAAGATTATAAGATTGAGTTTAGAAAGATCTATGTGTTTTCAGTTTAGCTCTTGACTCCTTGGAGTGAAGAATTTGCAGTTAGAGTCTTTCTCTAGAAGTTTTCCTCAAATAAAAGTGTCGCAACTCCAGTTTATAGCTTTCAAGAACTGAGTGTTATGCTTATTTTTTTGATCGAGAGTTGATGAAGCATAGAAATCATCCTTGAAATTGTTCTCCTAAAATGATCTTCTTGAAGTTCTTGGGTTTACAGTGTAAGTCTTGAATGCTTCTTCCTTATTCTCTTTAATCTAGCGAGTAAGATCTTTTTGATATATTCCTCTCTCTTCACTTCTGAACACCACTCATTCTTCCCTTCCACGGTCTAAACTTTTGATATTTGAGGTTCGAAAATAGGAATAAGTAAACCATGTGTGGTCCTCCTCGTACCTCGTATTGTCCCCAGATATGGTCTCTTGATATGTCTACAATCAGCATTAATTAATGTCAGAAGCATTAAATTTATGAAATATGACCATTAGAATAAATTCAAGAATTTGAAACAGTATGGAGTATAAGAGCAAGCATCAGTAGACTAGTAATGGTAGCCTTCACAATGTTAGGCTTCAATAGTATGTGTGTATCGATAGCCTTCATCGGTAACCTTCAGCAGTAACCTTTCAGCGGTGACCTTTCAGTAGTGACCTTTCATCGATGACCTTTCATCAGTAGCCTTCAATGATAACCTTCAGCGGTGAACATTCATCGGTAACCTTCAATGGTAACATTTCATTGGTAACCTTTGCATCGGTGACCTTTGCATCGATAAACTTTGCATCTGTGACCTTTTCCTCGATGACCTTTTCATCGGTAACCTTTTCATCGGGGACCTTTGGATCGGTGACCTTTTTTCCTTAGAGAATTTTTTCACTGTAATCTTAAAAAAGAGAGCAGTGAGATTAAAAGTATATGGTTATTGCTTGATAAACACTAGGAATATTAATGAAACACGATTATCATAGAACAGAAACATGATTATCACATAAATGAAACATGATTTGGGATTATCAAAATAGGTGAGCCCAACAATCTCCCCCTTTTTGATAATCACAAATTATGTCAGTATTTTATGAATCAGGGTTAAGCACATTTTATAAATCTCTTTAGAGGTGTGTATAAGTAAAATTGAACCCTGTTTATTGGGGGAAATATAGATAGTATATATAGGCAAAAATTCCAATTAACATGAAAATTTCTCCCCCTTGCAGGTTGCAGGCAACTTAAAACTACCCCCCTTTGTGATTAACAAAAAGACAGGAAGAAAAAGAGAGAAAAAAGATGATTTTATATTAATGAAGCAATAATATAGGATAAAAAAGGTTTACAAATGTCCCTATCAACTAAGACACCCCATATTCAATCCACATCAGATATGTCTAGGGGGATTTGTCTTTGGAAGCTGAGGAGTCAGGTCTATAGAAAAGAGGGATAGGACTAGGTATGGCAGTCAGCAGTGTAGGAGGAGCTGCTAGAGAGGCATCATTAGACCTTTAGTGAGTAGATCTCTGAGGAATCATAGGGGTCAAGCTTCTGATGTCCTATGTAGGAGTCATCAACGAGGCAGTACTGGAAGATCCTGAGGTAGCCAAGGAAGAAGGTAAGGATGGAGAAACAATGATGGGAGTGAAATCCACATGGAGGAAAGGTAAAAGAATATTTCTAAAATCCATAAAAATACTTCCTCCTATTTCCATGGCTGAGATAAAGTCATCCTTATTCTCCACGAATTTCACTAAGGTAGGAGTCAACTCTCTAAGCCTGCTAACTTGATCCTTAAATGCCTGAGTGACAGGTGGGATCCTCAAGCTCTCCAACAACATCTTAAAGTGACCATCCATATGATACTTAGTGTACACCCTTTTCTAGTAGAAATCAACTTTTTCTTTGATGGACTTATGATCTTGAGAAACTTCCCTTAGATAATCTCCCACAAGATTATGAATTTCCCTAGTAGGGGAAATAACCTAAGTCATAGACTGAGGGTCCGAGGTACTGGTACCAAAGAACTTCTCCACTTTTTCTCTAACAACTGATCTAAAAGCTTCTAGATCAATAAGAGGAGAAGATGAAGAGGAAGAAGATGCACACAGAGGTGCCATAGTGAAAGCCACTATCTCCTTAAAAGATTTGGTCAGCCCACTAATCAATCTTTTCAAATCATCATCCTGGACACTCACATGTGTCTACATAGACTTCTTAAAGTCCTCAAACACAGTTACCATCTGATGAACCACACTTTTAACATATCTAAGATCTATGTCCACTTTCACCCTTGAAGCCATATAGGAGTCTAATCTGGCAATATACTGTTTCACAGATTTCATAGACTCTGTCAAGGTTTGGATTTTATTCTGGTACTCCTTCACTTCATGTATTAGATTTGAGTGAGAGGTAGAAACAAGCCTTTCCACTACAGATGTCACCACTTCATGATTTAGGTCCACTGATCTTTGTATCTCAATAGATTTCTCATCAAAGTTCATTTTCAAAACTGACTTCAATGATTCAAAATCATCCTTCTTCACATAGTCTCGAGGCAAAAGAACTACTGGCTGTACAATAGTAGCCTCTGAAATAGTAGGAATAGGAGGAGTTCTGATAGGCTGGTCATCATAAGAATCTCCATAATCTAAGCCTAAGACCACGAATCCATGGTCTTCTGACCAATATTCTATCCCATGAGAAAAAACAACCGAATATATGGAAACAGGTTCTTCCCCCTCACTTGGAGCATTATCTTGATCAACTACATTCATCTTTGCCATACCTCCTTGAGAAACTACATCAACAGGAGATTCCATTGCCACTTCCTTCATATAATCCTCAACTATAGCCGGAAAAATTCCACCTTCAACTGAATCAGCAACCTCTTCATCTAAATTTTCTACCATTTCTGTATGTCCTATCAGATGATTGAGACTTAGACATTCTTCTTCACTTTCATCAGCAGCTGTCTCAAAGTCATCATGACTAGATTCAGTGTTATCTTCCTCCTTTGAGGTCTCTCTAATGTCTTTTAAGACATTTTGATCTTTTTCTTCACTGGTTTCTTCTTCATCATTGTCCCTTATGGCAGTCTCTCTTCTAGGAAGTCTTTTTTGTGGGATAGGCTCACCAAAAGATACAATATTGGCAAACTGAAGGTCAGGATCACTCCTTTCATCTATAGAAGAATACTCTCTTTCTTGCACAACAACAGCCTCTTCTTCTTCATCTGAGTATGAAGGCTCCACTTCATTAGGATTCAGACCGGGGTCTCTCTTATCCTTAGGCCTACTAGGATGAGTAACTAGGTTTAATTCATCATATAGTTTAGCCTCATCATTTACCCATCTTCTATGCCAAGGGTTCCAGCTGATCTTTATAAACTTGAAAATTATATTGGTGATGCAGAGATTGTCTCTCACAATAAATCTTTCTTGTTTATTTCTATCAAATACTTTTACTTTCAACATTAAGGATATCAATCTGGCATGAAACAAGGCATTGGACTTGGAACTAGGTTGTGTCATATCTTCTAATTTAATCATTAGTATACTGCACAAATTTATCTTATGTCCATGCTTCAATAGATACAAAAGAAATACATCCTGAAATTTCAATATAGCAAAGTCCCCTCTCCTGGGACTCAAAACATGTTGAACAAATTTAAACAGAAACTTGTCTTCTCCTTCCATTTTAGCTGCAATTACTTTCCTAGGGACCACATTCCCTATCAGCTCAGCTAGAGATTCTTCATAATATATATAAGAACTCAGTAGTGGGAGGCACCACTTCTGAGTAGTAATAAAAAATCCCTCCATGCGATACTCTCAAACACTCATCCCATTCAAGAGCGGAGAAGTTTATACTTACTCCATTTACCTTTGACGACATTTTGTTCTCATCCTCAGTCTGCTCAAACTTTAGAGACTCATATAACTCTTTCACTAGCTTTTTATAATAAGGCCCATTGTTATTTGAAAAGAATTCAACCCAACCTTGAGCTTCAAGTGCCTTTAGCACCAAAGACCTGCTCGACATCAGCCATTCTGAGCTTAGTTCCTTCTCAACCATGATTTCCCTCTTAGACAGATGCGGATTGATCAAATTTTCCACTACCTGGATTCTACTACTCGACTCAGCTCAGGGTCTTTTTGGATTTGGTGCATCTCCTTCATCACTGACCAATGGTCACTTCAACCTTTCCATTTCAATCTGGAGTGGTTCGAGGGTTTTGGAAGAAGGTGAAGTTCTTAGGTTAGGGATCAAGAGGTTTGGGAGAGAATAGAAGTGGATCGAAATGTGGTGTGTTCTTTATTTTTATCATTTAGGGATAAAAAAATCATGTAAAAAAATAAGTAATACAGAAAACATTTCAGATTCTGGCAGAGAAAATTCTAAGTCCCGAAGACATTGACTATCGGTAAGGTAACAATGGTGAGGTTCCATCGGTGAGGTCCAATGGTGAGGTCCAATGGTGAGGTCCAACGGTGAGGTTCCTAACGGTGAGGTTCCAATGGTGAGGTCCAATGGTGAGGCCCAACGGTGAGGTTCTTAATGGTGAGGTCCAACTGTGAGGTCCAACGGTGTGGTCTATCGGTGAGGTTCCAACAGTGAGGTCTGTCGGTGAGGTTCAAATGGTGATGTCTATCAGGGAGGTTCCAACGGTGAGGTATATTGTTGAGGTTCCAACAGTAAGTTCTATCGGTGAGGTTCCTTCGGTGAGGTCTATTTGTGAGGTTCCAACAGTGAGGTTCCAACGATGAGGTCTCTAACCTTAACAGTTTATCATACCTAACTCATGTTTGATGTAATTTAACCTCTCAAAATTCAAAGGATTTGTGAATATATCATCCAATTGATGTTCAGTGCCAATGAATTCAAGATTGATATCACCTCTTTGATAATGATCTCTCATTAAGTGATGTCTCACATCAATGTGCTTTATCCTAGCATGAGATACTGGATTTTTAGAGATGTTAATAGCACTTGTATTATCAAACTTTATAGAGACATGTTTGAATTGATATCCATAATCTAGTAAAGTGTGTTTCATCCATAGAATTTGAGCACAACAACTACAAGAAGCTATATATTCATCTTCAGCGGTAGATAATGCAACAAAATTCTGTTATACCAGTGACTTTCCCAAAATGTGACATCTTCTAAAGGTTCTTTTTCTATCTAACTTTCAACCAACAAAGTCAGCATCTGAATAACTCATTAAATCAAAGGATTGTCCTCTTAGATAAAATAGTCCTAAGTTTGTAGTATACTTGAGATATTTAAAAATCCTTTTAACAGCAGTTAAATAAGACTCTTTGGGATTGGCTTGAAAATAATCACACATGCATACAATGAACATAATATCAGGTCTTCTAGCAGTAAGATAGAGTAGACTCCCAATAATACCTCTGTAATTGGTTTGATCCACTGATTTACCAGTTTCATCAACATCCAAATTACAGGTGGTACTCATAGGTGTATCACTACCTTTATTACTGTCCAAACAAAATCATTTCAAAAGATCCTTAGTATTTTTACTTTGATTTAAAACAATACCATTTTTATTTTGAAAAATTTGAAATCCAAGGAAAAATTTAAGTTCCCCCATTAAACTCATTTCAAATTCATCTTGCATCATTTTTGAAAAATCAGTACATAAAGAATTTTTAGAGGATCCAAAAATAATCCCATATACATAAACATGTACTATTAAAACATCTTTAGAAATCCTTTTAATAAAAATAGTAGGATCCGCTATTCCTTCAGTAAAACCTTTTGAAATAAGAAAAGAACTAAGTCTATCATACCATGATCTTGGAGCTTGTTTTAGACTATATAAAGCTTTAGACAGTTTGAAGGCATGATTTGAAAAATGGGGATTTGTAAACCCAGGGGGGTTTCCAACAAATACATCCTCAACTATGTACCCATTTAAAAATGAACTTTTGACATCCATTTGATAAAGTTTGGAATTCAGATGAGCTGTATAAGCAAGTAGTATTCTAATGGCTTCTAGTCTAGTTATAGGTGAAAAGTATTCCTCATAGTATATTCCTTCTTATTGGCTATATCTGTGTGCAACTATTCTAGCCTTTTTTCTAACTATGTTTCCATATTCATCAAATTTATTTCTAAACACCCATTTAGTGCATATGGCCAATGTGTCTTTAGGTCTTTATACTAATTCCCAGACTTTGTTTCTTTCAAACTTATTTAACTCATATTGCATATATATTACCCAAAATTCATCACTGATTGCATCATTGATACTTTTAGGTTCAAGCTGTGAAAGAAAGGCTTGATGTTCAACCTGGTTTCTCAGTGAAGCTCTAGTTTGTGTTCCTCTATTTAGATCACCAACAACAGCATCTGAAGGATTATTATTGAGAGTTATAATACCTCTATAAAGAGTTGAACTAGACTTCTCATGGTTGTTTGTAAGTTTATATTCACCATGCATAGATTCTGGAAAATTTCCCGAACTAGTTGTTTTCATTAAGGGTTCATTGTCTTTATTATCAAGGTCCAAAATTGACATATCTTCCTCAAGATGTTCAGCGGATGTTTTGGTTTCATGTGGATCAGTTTCATCAAACCTGAAATGAACCGATTCTTCTATAAATTTGGTTCTTTTATTGAATACTTTATAAGCTTTACTAGAGATTGAGTAACCCAGGAAAATTCCTTCATCACTCTTGGAAGAAAACTTGTCAAGATTATGCTTGGTATTAAGGATAAAGACATTGCAACCAAAAACTCCAACGTAATTAACCTTAGTATTCCTATTATTCCAGAGCTCATAAGGGGTCTTCTTAAGAACAGTTCTAATTAAGACTCTATTGATAATGTAACAGGCTATATTAATAGATTCAACCCAAAAATTGATAGGTAGATTTTACTCATTTAGCATAGTCCGGGAAATCTCTTGAATTATCCTATTTGTTTGTTCTATGACTCCATTTTTTTGAGGTGTTCTAGGAGCATAGAAATAGTGATTATAGCCATTTTTTGAGAAAAAACATTCAAATTCATGATTTTGAAACTCATGACCATGATCACTTCTCATGGTCTTAATTCTAAGTCCACTAATATTTTCTACAGACATGGAATATTTAATAAAGTAAGAACAAGATTCACTTTTGTGATCTAGAAAGTATACCCAAGTATATCTAGAAAAATCACTTATAAGAACATAAACATAGTGCTTCCCATTTAAACTTGAAACTCTAGATGGTCCAAACAAAACCATGTGAACCAACTCAAGCAGTTGATAAGTAGAAACTTATTTCTTTGGTTTGAAAGAAACTTTGTGTTGTTTTCCCTTTTGACTAGGATTACAAGATTTGTTAAGAGGGAATTCCAATTTAAGTAAGTCTCTAACTGAACATTTCCTAGTTATTTTCCTAAGTTAGTGCACATTGTAGTGTCCTAATCTTCTGTTACATAACCAGGATTCCTTATGAAAAGCATTTAAACATGAAACATTTTACTTAGAAAAAGAGTTTAAATCAACAACATATACATTTTCATTTCTAAGAGCAGTAAATATTAAATCATTTTTAGAATTAAAAACATTGTATGCATCATTTTCAAACAGAAACTTGAATCCATCATCATATAATTGAGAGACACTTAGTAAATTTTACTTTAACCCATCAACAAAAAGTACTTTTGAAATTAATATAGTAATTGGGTTACCAATATGGCCTAAGCCGACGATCTTCCCTTTTGCATTATCACCGAATGTGACATGTCCACCATTAACTTTAATTAGGATCTTGAAGTATGAATATTATCCTATCATATGTCTTGAACATTCACTATCCAAGTACCATAGAGTTTTACAAGAGATCTTGAGACAATTTTCCTGCAAAACTGATTAACTGTAGGGTAACTTTGGTACCCATATTTTCTTGGGTCCAGAGCGGTTAACAAGTAAAGCTTTGGGAACCCATACTTGTCTCACAGGTTTCCTATAATCAGAAGATAGGTTTTGAGACATGAACACTTTGTTTGTTCCTTTAGAGAATTGTTTTTCAAAATATGGTATAGAACTTGAACTAGTAGTGAACTGTCTAGATTTTGGAAAAAAATTATTTTCAACAATCCTTCTCTGTCCTGGTTGATATCCTAGACCAGTTTTATATTTTGGCGGAATTTTTTTCCCCAGCAACTGAGTCAAGGTATCTCTCCCTGAAGTAAACTTCTCAAGGTCTCTTTTCAATTGCTCATTCGATAATTTGAGTTCAGTATTTTCTTTTAAAAGTTGATCACATTTTTCTCTCTCAATATCCAGATCAGACTTATAATTGGCATTTAAAGCATTTTGTCTTTTCAATAATTTGTATTTATCCTTGAGTTCATTAAAGGTGTCCTCAAGAATTCCAAAGCATTAAAATATTTCATCCTTAGTCATATTTTCATCATTATTTGATCCACTTTAATTCCCAGAATAGTAAGCATTATGTATAAGAGAATAGGGTGTTACCTCAGATGTTTCTGTCATGAAACGCAGGTTTGCATGTTTTTTCTTTTCAATGTCAGAAGTGTCAAATCCACTGGAGCTATCTTTTGAAGCACTCCAATTGGATTTCATAGCCTTTTTATATCCCTTAACCTTATCTTCATATTTATTTTTAAACTTCGGCTTGGGGCAATCAGCCTTCACATGGCCTTTTCATTTACACTCATAGCAGACTATCTCATTTGTGTTGTCATTCCATTTTCTATCCTTTTTCCACTGTCCTTTATTATCATACCTTCCTTTATAGTTTTAATTTATAGAGAACTTATTCTTTCGGTAAAACTTCATGAATATCTTAGCAATATGAGCCATCTCATCATCACTATCAGAATCTGAGTCTTCACTGGTGGAAGTGTTTACTAGAGCTTGAACTTTTTCTTTATCGTTTCTCTTTGAGGTAGCAGTCTTGAATGCTGCAGATTTCTTTCTTGGTTCTTCATCTACTTCTTCATTTACCTTAATATCTTCTTCATACATCATAAGTTTTCCAATTAATTCCTTTACTGGTATCTTGCCTATGTCATAGGATTCTCGGATAGAAATATATGTTCCTCTCCATCTGTCAGGTAGGCATCGAAGCAATCTCATAACCTGATCCTTATTGTCCATTGGTTTCCCAAGAAGACTCATGGTATTCACTATTTCATTGAACCTGAGATACATTTCAAATATAATCTCTTCATGATTCATTTTAAAATTATCATATTTGATATTATAGGTATTTAATCTCATTTCTTTAACATTGGTTGTTCCCTCATGAGAAACATCCAAAGTATCCCAAATTTCATATGCAGTTTTATAAGTAGATACTCTATTGAATTATTCATCACCTAAATAATAGTATAATGCATTAATTGCTTTACAATTATTGTTATATTTATCTTTATTCAACTGAGACCATGTGTCCTTAGCAGTAGTAGGCAATGCATGTTGTTCTTCAATTGTGTCCCAGATTTCATGTCTCATGCTCTCTAGATACATTTTAATTTTCAATTTCCACTGAGAATAGTTATTACCATTAAAGAAAGGTGGCATGTTAGTAGAAGCACCCTCAACTCTGTTATCCATAGTTAATTATAATTTTAAAGAACTGAAAATTTAGATATGACAGAAATTTTAAGATCTTCAAGATACAACTAAAACCACTGTTGAAAATAATTTGACAACTTGCACAACAATTCAGATAGTAGCAATAACAATTTAACTCCTCTAATAGAAAATTTTTGTTGGAGTGGAATCCCAAGAGGGGGGTGAATTGAGTTCCTACATAAAATTTCTGTTAAAAACTTTATTATAAAGATCCCCCAATTTTGAAACAACCGAATTAATTAAGCCAATAGAGATATAAATGTTTTTTTGGTCAATAGGTTTCTCAAAGGGTGATTAGTCCTCAGTTGAATCAGTGTAAAACATTGTTTCAACTCTTGAAACAAGTTTACTGATTTAAAAAAAATACACACAATAACTAGAACTAACTATCAGAGTCAATGTAAAACAATTTTATATTTTTGAAATTTTGAGTAGCGGAAAATAGATAAAACAGAGTATAAGACAAATATAGTACACAGTAATGTTAACCAAGAGGTTTAGTCTCAAGCTGAGACTTAATCCTCTCCACTTGGTGATCACCTACCACCAAGCAGTTTATATTAACAATAAACTTGATACACAGTCTGTATTGGGCTTTACAACAGTTTTCATAAACTGTCCATGGTTCACACACTCTACCATAGTTCTTTGTGGGAAAAACAAACAAAATAGACCACACACAGTCTCTTCCACAGTTATACGTGGGAAGCAAGATGTAAGTGAAGTTTGATGTAAGGATATTCAGTATCCTCTAGTTCAAGCACAAGAGTAGTGTGTGTAACAGACAGACTCACACACTTCTCAGAATTTTTATATATAATAACATGGTAGAGCTAAGATTATAAGATTGAGTTTAGAAATCTCTATGTGTTTATAGTTCAGTTCTTGACTCCTTGGAGTGAAGAATTTACAATTAGAGTCTTTCTCTGGAAGTTGTCCTCAAAACAGAGTGTCGCAACTCTAGGTTCTAGCTTTTAGGAATTGAGTGTTCTGCTTCTTTTGTTGATCAAGAGTTGATGAATCACAGAAAGAAGCCTTGAAATTGTTCTCTTGAAATGATCTTCTTGAGGTTCTTGGGTTCACACTGTAAGTGTCGAATGCTTCTTCCTTGTTCTCTTTGATCTAGCGAGTAAGCTCTTTTTCATGTATTTCTTTCTCTTCACTTTTGAACACCACTCATTCTTCTCTTCCACGGTCTTCTCTTTTTATATTTGAGGTTCGACAATAAGAATAAGTAAACCATGTGCAGTCCTCCTCGTACCTCGTACTATCCCCAAATATGGTCTCTTGATATGTCTACAATCAGCATTAATTAATGTTAGAAGCATTAAATTTACCAAATATGACTGTTAGAATTAATTCAAGAATTTGAAAAAAGTATGGAGTAGAAGAGCAAGCATCGGTAGACTAGTAACGGTGGCCTTCACACTGGTAGGATTCAACAGTAGGTGTGCATCGGTAGCCTTCATCGGTAACCTTCAGAGGTAACCTTTTAGCGGTGACCTTTCATCGGTGACCTTTCATCGGTAGCCTTCAATGGTAACCTTCAGCGATGACCTTTCATCGGTAAACTTTCATCTGTAACCTTTGCATCGGTGACCTTTGCATCGGTAACCTTTACATCTGTGACCTTTGCATCGGTGACCTTTGCATCGGTGACCTTTGCATCGGTGACCTTTGCATCGGTCACCTTTTCATCGGTGACCTTTTTTCCTTAAAGAAATTTTGCATTGTAAGCTTAAACAAGAGTGGAGTGAGATTAAAAGTATATGGTTATTTCTTGATAAACACTAGGAATATTAATGAAACACGATTATCATAGAACAAAAACATGATTATCACATAAATGAAACATGATTTGGACATTCTCCCCTCTACTCTCCCCTCTGCTCTCCCCCTCCCCTCTGGTGCTTGCCGTTGTGGACATTCTTATGTGGTTCTCTTGTTTCATCCGTCGAAGGTTTGTGTTTTGGTCTCCCTCCACCGCCTTAACCTGCTCTGGTCTTAAATTTCTTCGTTCCTCTTCGGGTTGGGGATGGTGTGGAGTGTTTTTGAGACTCTGGGATTGTGGTTTGGTGGTCGTTGGGTTTCCAGATGCTGCCCGAGTCGGTCTTTCTTCCTTGGTCGCCGAAACCCGCTCTGACCTAGGGTTGCACCGCTTCTCTCCAGGTAGGAGATGGAGCGATGGGTACACAAGGTTTTGGGTCATACGGTTTGCGGTAGTGGAGGTTTCTTTTCGGTTTTATCCCCGGCCTTCTTCTGGGTTCCATTTTGTGTTTTTTTCTTTCTTGATGGCGGTTTTTTATTTTCATCGGCGATCTCATTCAGAGACGCTAGAGGTTGTTTGTATGGATCTGGTGGAGATTTTCAATGGAGTCGATGACGAAGGTGTTGAATAGATGAGGATGACGATGACGGTGTCGGAATCATCGATGGTGAATTTCAGTGTTTGTGATGTTCTGGTTTACAGCGGCAACGATGAAGTTCTCAGATGGCGTTTTGTATGATGGTGACTTCCTTGGAGATAGAGGTGTTGATCGGTGCTGGCCGTGAGGAGCGGCCGATGACGGGGGTGTATCGGCGCTATGTGTTCCGATAATTGGCTCCGGTGATGATGTACAGTGGCGACAAACAAGGTGGTTTACTGACTTTGATGGCGGAAAGTGGAAAAGTGACTGGCTGATGCGGTGCTCACAGTTTGAGGCCGCTTTGGTAAGGTGGATTCATGATGGTAATCGATACGTGGATCGAGGAAGGCAAGTGACACGCGGTGGATCAGTTTTTTTTTGAATTTTGAATGTTGTGGAGTTTTGGAAGGCAGTAATGGCGGTATGGGATCTTCAATGTGTTTAATTTTGAAATTTGAATGTTGTATGCTGTAATTTTCTTGTTGGGTTGTTTTTTGGTGTTAGGGTTTACACTTACCCCTTAAAAGTGTCAGTATAAAATACAAAAAATATGGATTGTGGTCAAATTGTAAGAAATTGTAATAAATTGTAATAAATTGTAATAAATATTAATAATTAGTAATAAATACTAATAAATAGTAATAAATACTAATAAATATAAATAATTAGTAATAATTAGTAATAAATAGTAATAATTAGTAATAATTAGTAATAATTAGTAATATTTAGTAATAACTAGTAATAAATAGTAATAAATAGTAATAAATAGTAACAAATAGTAATAATTAGTAATAAATATTAATAAATAGTAATGAATATTAATAAATAGTAATAAATAGTAATAAATAGTAATAAATAGTAATAAATAGTAATAAATAGTAATAAATAGTAATAATTAGTAATAATTAGTAATAAATAGTAATAATTAGTAATAATTAGTAATAGTTAGTAATAGTTAGTAATAATTAGTAATAATTAGTAATAATTAGTAATAATTAGTAATAAATAGTAATAAATAGTAATAATTAGTAATAATTAGTAATAATTAGTTCTAAATAGGACTAAATATGAATAAATAGGAATAAATAGGAATAAATAGTAATAATTAGTAATAATTAGTGATAATTAGTAATAATTAGTAATAATTAGTAATAATTAGTAATAATTATTAATAATTAGTAATAATTAGTAATAATTATTAATAATTAGTAATAATTAGTAACAATTAGTAATAAATAGTAATAAATAGTAATAATTAGTAATGATTAGTAATAAATAATAATAATTAGTAATAATTAGTAATAATTAGTAATAATTAGTAATAAATTGTATTAAATAGTAATAATTAGTAATAAATAGTAATAATTAGTAATAATTAGTAATAAATAGTAATAATTAGTAATAAATAGTAATAAATAATAATAAATACTAATAAATACTAATAATTAGTAATAAATAGTAATAAGTAGTAATAAGTACTAATAATTAGTAATAATTTTAATAATTAGTAATAATTAGTAATAATTAGTAATAATTAGTAATAATTAGTAATAATTATTAATAATTAGAAATAATTAGCAATAATTAGAAATAATTAACAATAATTAGTAATAATTGTTACCAAATAGGAATAAATAGGAGTAAATAGAAATAATTTGTAATAATTAGTAATAATTAGTAAGAAACAGAGCATTTTTTGGGATCTTCCATATTGGTATGATTTGTTGGTCTGGCACATGTTGGATGTCATGCATATTAAGAGGAACTGTTTTGATAATTTATTTCATATAGTTTTTGATACACTAGGTAAGACCAAAGATAATGTAAAGGCACGATTAGATCTTGCCCAAATTTGCAGATGACTGAAACTTAAACTGTTTCAAAATTTCAGATCACAGAGGTTAATGAAGTCAAAAGCAGCTTATACACTATCAAAATAGGGTTGCTTATTATTTTTTCAATATATTACTGATTTGAGACTTCCAGATGGTTATGCTTCCAATTTGGGAAGATGTGTTAAGAATAGTCATATTACTAGATTAAAAAGTCATGATTGTCATGTTATAATGGAAAGACTTATGCCAATTGGATTCATAGGTTTTTTGAATTATATGATTTGGGATTCGATTACAGACATATCATATTTTTTTGAGACATTTGTGCGGTGACAACAGACTATGATGCACTAAGTAAACTAGAAGAATATGTTTTTGTCATTATATGTAAACTGGAAAAAATCCTCCCATCGGCTTTATTTGACTAAATGGAACATCTGATATTAAATTTTCCACATGAAGCTAAATGTGGAGGTCCATTATAGTTTTGATAGATGTACCCATTCGAGAGTTGCATGTAGAAATTGAAGAAAAAAGTACGTAACAAAACATCAGTTGAAGGCTCAATTTCTAATGTTTGTTTGCAAGAAGAAATTTCTTTTTTTCTTCTCTCATTATTTTGAATCTGAATATCCCTCAAAACACAACCACATGGAACAGAATGAGGGGAATATTGATGATGAAATGGAAAATCAATTATCAGTTTTTAATCAATTAGATCTAGGCTTCTATGGAGTTCATGAACGTTGGATTTCAGATGATGAACATCACAGAGCTCATACATATGTTCTTCTCAACTGTGAAGAAATGACATCATTTGTACTGTGAATGCTTCTATCACTTATTCTATAATTTATGTTATAGTAAGTAAACTTATTTTATTTGTCTGTTATATGATAATAATATCAAGAAACAGCTCCCACATATTACAGCAGCTGCTCTTGAAGAACGCCGACAAAAAAAAATCTCAATGGTTTCAAAAACTGGTAATATAAATTATTGATGGTTTAATATATCAATTCAATTTATTATTTATTATATTGATAATTGTTTTAAAAAAATTCAGTTGTCTCAACATGCAGATAAAATTGATAAGTGACTATGTATATTGAGTAACCCACGATCCAAAATGGTTAAATCTTATAATGAATATGTGGTGAATGGTTTTCGATTTCATACATGTGCATATGGGGAATCAAAAAAACAATGAACAGTGGAGATTTCTTGAGAGGATCACATCATAGAGAAACTGAATTTGACTTTTACAGCATGTTGGATGAAATTATTGAACTGTGTTATCTAGGAAAAAATTACATAACAATGTTTAAATGTCGGTGGTTGGATACTGAGAGAGGATTGTGTGTTCATCTGATTCATGGAATCATTGATATTAAATATAAAATCCTTCTTGAAGTAAATGAATCATTTTTACTAGCTCAATAGGCACATTAAATATATTACTCAAAGTACTTTGCTACTTCAAGGGACCTAAGTGATTGGTTGAGCATAATAAAAATGAAATCTCAGGAAAATCGGTTTACTCAAACTGAATGTGGATTTGATGAAGTACAAGGAATTGAAATTTTTCAAGATACTACTCAAAATCCATATTTTTCACAAAGAGACATGAATATAGATGATGACACCCCACAATTAAGGTTCGATGGTGACGATGATGTTAATGATGTTAAAAATGAATTTTAAATGGCAAGAGATGATGAAACTGCAACTCATATAGATATTGATGATGCCGATTATGAATATGAATACATTGACATCGTTAGATATTAAGATGATGATGAAGGTGGACATTGACACAGTTAAATGTTGGTTATAATCATAACTAATATATATCTAAATGTAATAGTTATTTTAAACTATCTGCTAACAATAATCATTTGGTGCTTCAGATGGACCCTGATCTATTTTGTGATTTGGAGGAGGTTGAGCTACCTTTGGTTGAGGAGGATTTGGGATAATCTAACCCTCAGCCTACTGGCGGTTCAGGGGGTATGCAGAGGGGGCACGGTGTAGAGACCCGATCTTGACGTGCATGGAAATTACATTAATTTTGCAGAATACTTAATACATAACAAAAACAGACCCCCAAAGATAGTATTAGTTTAGTGTCTTTGGAAACTCAGAACATAATCATCTAATCATAGTGAAATATCTTTAACATCTCTCATAAATATCTTCCCTTTTTTTCTTACCTAAATCCTTTCTTTATATCCTGGGGAAAAGAAAATATAAAAAGGGTGAGTTCAAATGCTCAGTAAGGGTAAACATGGAGAACATATAACAATCCATAAACATTTGAACGTAAAAACATGAACATAAAATATCAAAATCATGAGTAATGACATAAGTCTTGGCAGCACATAAGGCATAGATCATAAAGGAACGTTAATCATGATAAAATAGCATGGGAATAAAACATGCAATTGTGGAAAAACATAAATCACATGATATTATTTCCATAGTAGCCAAGGCATTGTTGCTAAGACCATCATAGTGGACAAAGTCCATTACTGAACCGGGTTTACTTGTCATTCCAGCCCTGTATTACTGAACAAGATTTACTTGTCGTTTCGGCCATGTTTATCTCATTAGATATAAATCATTACCCAATGTATGGGAGGTAGATATAGGTCCCGCCCATCTCATAATGAAATCATTCTTACGAGTGACACAAAATAAAAACAAATCATTCATCATAACCCAATGAATAAAATGGGTTTCATAAACATCATCCCATCATAACATAGTCCATATAAAAAAAATGGATACTATTTCATCGTAAACAAAATCAAACCATGTAAATAAAAGAGGAATTATTCATGAAACATAACCATATTAAATAATGTCATCTTAGATGGAAAATAGTTTTGATAAAAACACTTGAAATTAATTCTTGAGGAAAATATCCTTTCTTCTTCAAAATCATATTCTTTTCTCAAAATTTCATTAAATTTTAGAAGAAAATATTTTTGTTGAAAATAATTATGAAATCATGTAGAGGAAGATTCATGTAAATAAGATTTTATAAACCGTAAAAATCCATTCATGCCGTATAAGTTAAAAAAAACATCCTTCTCGTACTTTTGCTGGAAAAGTCAAAAAGTACCTCGTTTTGTAAACAAAAGAAATATTCCTTCCATACCACATAGTAAAAGTCATAAAGAGGTAAACATGACTTTAAACATAAATTAAAGAATATTAAATACTTTATGAAAACATTTTTATAAAACATGGTCATGGATGATAAATATAACCCCAGTAAGTACTTACGTATAAGCAATCTTGGATAAAAATGAGATTGCAAAATTATCCCTTACCTTAGGTCAGATTTATTTTGTGTGTGTCCAAAACTCATGTATAGTGGGTTTAATCAAATTATTAACTTTTAACAGATCCATAATAATATTTATGATATCATATATGATTCAATTATTTCTTTAGATTACCCATTCATTTGTCAATTCCATGTTAAAGCAACGTTTTGGGTAATAATCGTTTCATTTATCGTACGTGTTTGGACTTGTTGTTCTTGATATTATTACTTATATCATGATTTAATTACTTCTAGAATGTAAAAAATTATTTATATATAATATATATTCATCATATAAATATATATTATAGATTGATAAATGGAATGAAATACACCGTTCATGGAGAGGTAGGTCGTACGTATGCATGAAGGTTGTTTTTGTTTCCTTATTGAATTGAATGGAATTAAGTAAATGAAACATATATATACATAAATTAAGTATCATTATTATGTCATATATTTCATGATTATTTATTGTATATACTTTATAATCATTCTTGAATGGTTAACATGGAGAATGAATCTCATCCCGTCATGGAGACGGTAATCTGTATGTACGCACGAGCGACGATATCATTCCCATAATTGTTGAATGGTATTGGAGTAGATTATATAATATCTCAATATTAGTATCATGTTATAATAATCATATATAGTTATTATTTCCACCATTATACACATCCAATTAATGTAGTGGTGGAAAAACAGATTACACCACGACGTGGAGACGGTAAGTCGTACGTACGCACGTGTAGTGATTTCGTTTTTCATATGATGGATAGAAGGTGAAATAGGTTTGTTTCATATTTATAATAACATATCAATATATTATTGATACTGATTTTATTACTTTATAATGAAACAAATAAAAAAAATGAAGTAGAAGAAGAAATAAACTTGAAAAAATTGGTAGAAGAGATTACTTCTTCCTCGATGTGCCTCTTTTAAACTTCCTCTTAGGGCACTAGAGTTGGTCTTTAAAGAAAACTGGGACCTCTAGTATGTTTATAGGGAATTGTATAATATAAATTTATGGGGTTTTTTCAAGATTTAAGGCTCAAAGTTTTGTGGAGAGAAGAGGGAGGAGGTGCCCTTTTATAAAAGAGGATAAGGGCACTTTTGGAAACCTCCAAAATATTAATTTATAATAAACTCAAACCCCACCTAAAAACCTCAAAAATGACTCAAATTATAATATTAGATAAGATAGGTTTGTAATATCATCATCCAAAAAAATTTAGACTTGTTGGGAATTTATTTTAAACCTTATCAACTTGATTTATCCTTATTTAATCTATTTAATTTTATTTGTGGTAATAATATTCTAAATTTTAAATTGTTATAAATAATTACTTATGTGTTGTGAATTTTCCATAATTGGATAATTTATGACATTTTAGACCATATAAATTTAAATTTATAATTTTTAAATATTTTTTTGATTTTTGAACAATTTAATAATATGTTACTTTTATAAAATAACAATAGTGTCAATTTTGACACTATTCAATTATTTGAATTTAAATAAAATACACACAGAAGATATGTTCGATAAAAAATATTTAATAGATTCATAACATGTCATACGTGTCTATAAAATTTGTGGATCACATTAAATAGTTCATATAATATTTATTTTAATATTTTTAAAACCATTTATTTCATATGTCAATCAATAAAATAATTTATACATCACTATTGTGTCATCATTAATGATAATTATTTAATCCCTAAATATTCTAAATAAATTCACATGATGTAGATAAATTTATTAGTTTTCTGGAGACTATTTATGTTCGAAGTTTTATGAAGTTTATCACTAAATTAAAATTATTACACTTATAAGATATAAGAGAGTGACATGTTGTCACTTTCTTTGGTTTTAATAATAATTACATCCTTTTCATAGTAAAAAGTCCATGAAATGAATTAATTCTGACCCTTAGGTGATATGGGTCTAATTTTATTCATCCAATAAAATTTTGGTAGGTGTTAGGGTAATTTTATAATATTATTTTTACCCTTAATTACCTGATTTACCTTTAACTCTGGTAAATAAAATTTATCGTATGTACTGTTCATAATGCCTAAAAATAAAAGTTATCTATTTAATTAATTTGAACCTCCTGATTCAAAATATGGAATCCATTTTTAAAAATACATAACACAGAATATGTAGTAATTAATTTAAAATTAATCATGTCGTCGGAAAAAAAAATGGGTTTTGGTTTAAAACATTGCAAAAGATTGAAATGTTTTTACCTATGAATTCAATGTAAAATTAATGATAATGACATATATTATATTAAATCAAAAAAATATATTCTATTTATACTTTAAAACCATTCAATATTATAATTATACCATATAAATTATCTTGATGAAAAATTTTGTTTTTAATTAAAATTTAGCGTCTTTTTACTATTCATCAAAATATGAAGTTATCAGAAAAATATTAAAAAAATTATCCAAGGTAAATTTTTATTTCCTTATTGCAATTAATATTTTGATTTTTTTAAATTAAACTTTTAAATGTGTCAAAACTTATATTTAAAGTGGGTGCTCCGTCAAACGGCATCAAAACTGCATTTTTTGAAAAATATTTATTTTACCCAGACAATTTATTTTGTTCTCATACCATGTTCTAGAATATGTGTAAGATGAATGATAATGTTATAAAATTAAAAATGCATTTAATACTATTCATAATATCTAGTTCATAATAATATTATAACAATATATTGGTGTTTAGTGAAACTCGATATTGCATATAAAACACGCTATCGAGGAAGGTGGCTCTTGCATGTAATGAAAACCAAGTCAGGGTTGCGTGTAGTGAAAGCCTCATTTGGTGTTGCATATAAAATAATCAAAATATATTTCATTTATACATAGATCAAAATCTATACTCGATGTTGTGTAAAATGAATTTTATTTGAAATAACTTGGAATTGTGTGCAATACAAGCAAAGAATAGTGTTGCGTATACTACAAGCTAATACGGTGTTGTGTATAGCACAAGCTAATATTGGTGTAGCATACAATACAAGACATCAAAGAAATCAAAAATAGTGTTTCTCATAAAATATCGTGGTGTTACATTCTACCCCCCTTAAAATGAATTTCGCCCTTGAAATTCGTCGGGTTTATAAATGGTTTTCTATTTGAAAGTTTCTTTCATGGAAACCCACATCATAAAAAGGATTACTACAACATAATTTTAAAAAGTAAAGTAATAAATGTAATGGTTACCCATATTAACTCATCACTGGGTTTTCACATAGGAGAACATAGGTGAAAACATGGATATGGAAGGGAAATCTAACCATCAACTTCTGATGAAGAGTGGTAGAGGACATGACTATGAAAAAGCCAACAATCACAAAGCCATAAAATTGTGATGATTTAAGGTACCATCTGATTCATTAGATATGAGAGCACTAGGACAACATTTTTGGTTTTCAAGATCATTTCCCTAATGTTGAATAATTTTTGAATTAAAAGAAATACTTACTTGAATTTGGTACAATATCACCATTGGTCGTTCCTTGAACAATTTTTACTTCATCTCTTAATTAAATGAAGTTGAATTTGTCATTCGTGAAGTGTGAGCAGATCGTGTGTTATTATGATAGGTCATCCCATGTGTCTCAAACATAAGGTTAGCAAAAGTTATTAAATATACATAAGTCCATCTATGGTGAGAATAATCGCATATGGTTCCAAAAATGCACTTATACTTCATCTATCATACCGGTTAAAAAAATAAAACTAGTTTCTACTAACCAGGGACTTCCTGTAGGCCAATGGTAGGCGATAAATTCCTGTCGCACTTTGGTTGTGGGTTCGATTCCCGCAGCTTTATCCGACATGACGGGTTGTCGCCCGTCCTGCAGGTTTTCCTTTTTCTAAAACTACACTATTCTAGAAATAATATCGAAAAAAAGGTTCTATCCTTAATCAATACTATCTGATTTCCAACTTAATCCATTCCAATCTTTATACTTATCCAAAATACTTTTATCTAATCTCATAATATGAAGAAAAATATTACTAGAGAGGTCATCTACCAAGCATGTGAATTTCATCATTTATCCCCCATATATCATAAGATATATCTTGTTGATCGCATTCCAAACATGTGAATACCTTAATCATGTATTCTCTTGAAACTTGAATTACCATAGAATCTTAATGAATTCTGTCAAAAGTTAATTCTTTCCACACACCAAAAATACCAAAACAACTATATACTCAAACCATGATATCACTTTGTCCTTTTATCAGTCATGAGCTCATGAATACTATCAAACATATTATTTTATCCTAATCCCTTCATTATTCATATATCATATTCTTTCCAAAAATATTTCAATCACTTTTCATGGTTACCGGTACCATAAAATTATTGAAAACCACAATAAACCAATACATAGATATTCCAATATTCTATAAAAGTACCTAAACAACATTATTCTTGAATTCCAATACAAAAACCCTTCAATCCATCCTCTTAAATGATTGGAATGGAATAGTTCCTTCCTCTATTTAGAAGTAACCTCTTAGGTCAGGGCATTGAGTTGGGTAATGCCCATGTTCTCCACAGATAAGACATTGAACTCCATAACAGTCTGTCACTCTATGCCCCTTTTCCCCACTCAGATAACATCTTCCCCTCCATTTGAAGTATTCCTAAATAATGTTATTACCTTCTTCTTGATATGTAGAAATATTAATCTTCCTTACTCTATGTTCCTCACCATTCGAACATGCATAAAAGTCCATCTTCCTCTTATTTTATGACTTAGGAATACAACTAAATTTCACCTTGTTAATCATATATCACGATGAATGATTCGGCATAATCACAATATATTTCTCTCCAGGCATTACACAATTTAGTTGATCATAGTCACAAATATTTCCATTAGAATCAATGTTAACAGAATTCCTTCTTGTTCCCTCCATAGACTAAAACTAGAAACCATAGTGTAAGAAACAATTAAAATAATGAGGAACCACATAATCATAAAAAGTAACTTGTGGGATGTCTAACTTATCACACATTCTTTAATCCATGAAACCTTAGGTTCACCCATGGTTATTCATGATCGACAACATAATTCTAGGATTGTAACCTATAGTTATACTAAACCTTATGGACATCCCTAGACATACCTAATAAATATTACTAAAGTTTTTGCATCCTAGTTTCCAAAGCAGAACTAAACATTCTCTCTGATACCAACTGTAGAAACCCAAGCTTGACATCCATGTACATTAAATTAATTTTGCATAATACTTAATACATAACAAAAACATATTCCCAAATACCGTATTAGTTTATTGTCATTGGAAACTCAGAACATAATCTTCTAATCACGATGAAAGATCTTCAACATCTCCCATAAAAATCTTCCATTTTTTTATTACCTAAAACCTTGCTTTATATCCTGGGGAAAAGAAAACATAAAAAGGGTGAGCTAAAATTCTCATTAAGGGTAAACATGGAGAACATATAACAATCCATAAACATTTGAAAATAAAAACATGAACCTAAAACATCAAAATCATGAGTAATGACATAAATCTTGGAAGTACATAAGGCATAGATCATAAAGGAACATTAATCATGATAAAATATCATGAGAATAAAACATGAAATTGTGTCAAACCATAAATCACATGATATGATTTTCATAGTAGCCAAGGCATTGTTTCCAAGACCATCATAGTGGAAAAAGTCCATTACTGAACCGGGTTTACTTGTCGTTCTAGCCCTGTATTACTGAACCGGATTTACTTGTCGTTATAGCCATGTTTATTTAATGAGATATAAATCATTACCCAATACATTGGAGGGAGATATAGGTCCCATGCATCTCATAATGAAATCATTCTTATGGGTGCCACAAAATAAAAATAAATCATTTATCATAACCCAACAAATAAAATGGGTTTCATAAACATCATCACATCATAACATAATCCTTAAAAAAATGGATACCATTTCATCATAAATAAAATAAAACCATGTAAATAAAAGAGACATTATACATGAAACATAACCATATTAAAGAGTGTCATCTTAGATGGAAAATAGTTTTGATAAAAACACTTGAAATTAATTCTTGAGGAAAATATCCTTTCTTCTTCAAAATCATTTTCTTTTCTCAAAATGCCGTGAAATTTTAGAAGAAAATATTTTTGTTGAAAATAATTATGAAGTATTATAGAGGAAGCTTCATAAAAATAATACGTTATAAACCATAAAAACCCATTCGTTCCATATAAGTTAAAAAAACATCCTACTCATACTTTTGCAGGAAAAGTCAAAAAATACCTCGTTTCGTAAACAAAAGAAATATTCCTTCCATACCACATAGTAAAGGTCATAAAGAGGTAAACGTGAATTTAAACATAAATTAAATAATAGTAAATACTTTATGAAAACATTTTTATAAAACATGGTCATGGATGATAAATATAACCCCAGTAAATACTTATGTATAAGCAATCTTGGATAAAAATGAGATTGCAAAATTATCCCTTACGTTAGGTCATATTTCTTCTGTATGTGTCCAAAAATCTTGTATAGTGGTTTTAAACATATTATTAACTTGTAACAGAACCATAATAATATTTATGATATCATGTATGATTCAATTAAGTCTTTATATTACCCGTTCATTTGTCAATTCCATGTTAAAGCAACGTTTTGGGTAATAATCGTTTCATTTATCGTACGTGTTTGGACTTATTGTTCTTGATATTATTACTTATATAATGATTTAATTACTTCCAGAATGTAAAAAATGATTTATATATAATATAGATTCATCATATAAATATATATGATAGATCGATAAATGGAATGAAATACACCGTTCATGGAGACGGTAGGTCGTACGTACGCATGAACGCTGTTTTCATTTCCTTATTGAATTGAATGGAATTAAGTAAATGAAACAAATATATACATAAATAAAGTATCATTATTATGTCATATCATTCATTATTATTTATAATATATACTTTATAATCATTCTTTAATGGTTAACATGGAGAATGAATCTCATCGCGTCGTGGAGACGGTAATAAGTACGTACGCATAAGC
Source organism: Viscum album (assembly GCA_963277665.1). Taxonomy (NCBI): domain Eukaryota; kingdom Viridiplantae; phylum Streptophyta; class Magnoliopsida; order Santalales; family Viscaceae; genus Viscum; species Viscum album. The sequence goes on along the minus strand of OY728167.1, from coordinate 583,605,143 downwards.
GACGATATCGTTCCCATAATTGTTGAATGGTATTGGAGTGGATTATATAATATCTCAGAATTATTATCATGTTATAATAATCATATATAGTTATTATTTCCACCATTATACTCATCCAAGTAAGCTAGTGGTGGAAAAACAGATTACACCACGGCGTGGAGGCGGTAAGCCGTACATACGCACGCGCGGTGATTTCATTTTTCGTAGGATGGATAGAAGGTGAAATAGGATTTTTTTCATATATATAAAAACATATTGTTATATTATTTATACTGATGTTATTACTTTATAATGAAACAAATAAAGAAGAGGTAGTAGAAGAAGAAAGAAACTTAAAATAATCAGTAGAAGAGATTACCTCTTCCTCGACGTTCCTCTTTTAAACTTCCTCTTAGGGGACTACAGTTGGTCTTTAAAGAATACCAGGACCTCTAGTATGTTTGTAGAAAAGTTTATAAGACAAATGTATAGGTTTTGGCCGATATTGAAGGCTCAAAATGTTGTGAAGGGAAGATGGAGGAGGTTCTCTTTTATGAGAGAGGATAGGGGCACTTTTGGAAACCTCCAAAATATTAATTTATAATAAACTCAAACCCTAGATAAAAACCTCCAAAATGAATAAAATTTGAATATGAGTTGAGATAGGGTTGTAATATCTTCATCCAATAAAATTTATACATGTTTGAAATTTATTTTAAACCTTATCAACTTGATTTATCCTTATTTAATCTATTTAATTTTATTTGTGGTAATAATATTCTAAATTTTAAATTATTATAAATAATTACTTATGTGTTGTGAATTGTCCATAATTAGATACTTTATGACATTTTAGACCATATAAATTTAAATTTATAATTTTTAAATGTTTTTTTGATTTTAAACAATTTAATAATAAGTTACTTTTATAAAATAACAATAGTGTCAATTTTGACACTATTGAATTATTTGAATTTAAATAAAATACACACAGAAGATATGTTCGAACCAAAATATTTAATAGATTCATAAAATGTCATGTTTATCTATAAAATTCGTGGAGAACATTAAATAGTTCATATAATATTTATTTTGATATTTTTAATACCATTTATTTGATATTTCACTCAATAAAATAATTTCTACATAACTATTCTGTCATCCTTAAAGATAATTATTTAATCTCTAAATATTCTAAATAAATTCACATAATGTATATAAATTTATTATATTTCTAGAGACTATTTATGTTTGATGTTTTATGATGTTTATCACTAAATTAAAATTATTACACTTATACGATATAAGAGAGTGACATGTTGTCACTTTCTTTGGTTTTAATAATAATTACATTTTTTTCATGTAAAAAGTCCATGAAATGAATTTATTCCTACCCTTAGGTGATATGGGTCTACTTTTATTCATCCAATAAAATTTTTTCAAGTGTTAGGGTAATTTTATAATATTATTTTTACCCTTAATTACCTGATTTACCTTTAACTGTGGTAAATAAAATTTACCATAGTTACTATTCATAATGCCTAAAAATAAAAGTTATCTATTTACTCAATTTGAACCTCATGATTCCAAATATGGAATCCATTTTTACAAATTCAAAACATAGAATATTCAGTAAATAATTTAAAATTAATCTTGTTGTCGACAAAAATGGGTTTGGGTTTAAAACATTGCAAAAGATTGAAATGTTTTTACCTCTGAATTTAATGTAAAATTAATGATAATGATATACATTATATTAAATGGTAAAAATTTATTATATTTATACTTTAAAACCATTCAATATTATAATTTAACCATATAAATTATCTTGATGAAAAAAGTTGTTTTTAATTAAAATTTAGCGTATTTTTACTATTTATCAAAATATGAAAGTGATCATAAAAATATTAAAAAAATTATCTGAGGTAGATTTTTATTTTTTTATTGTAATGAGTAAGTTTATTTTGTCAAATTTAACTTATAAATGTGTCAAAACTAGATTGAAAGTGGGTGCGCCATGAAAAGACAGCAAAACTGCATTTTTTGAAAAATACTTATTTTACACAAACAATTTATTTTGTTCTCATACCATGTTCTAAAATATGTGTAAGATGAATGATAATGTTATTGTAACGACCCGTCCTCAGGGCCCGTGCTGTGACTACCCCAAGCCCGCCTTCCATAGGCCAGGGGCTGGCGACTAGCACCAAAGGCATAAATACCAATAAAAGGGAAGGCATTGCCTTTATAACAGTAAACAACACAACAGAGTACGTAACAGAAGTAAGAACAAAGTGATTCAGAATAAAAAAGTAAGTGCTGAAAGGTAAATGGGCCAGAATACAAACCCAACTGAAAAGTACAGTACAACTGAAAAGCTATTACAACTGCAGTAAATTAAAATAGCAACCACCGAGTCATCCTTCGGGAATCCCACCTGAAGGGTGGGTACAGATGGTCTCCTCATCACCTCGGATCCGTCCGTCCACTCCGTGTACATCTCGCCAAGTGGTCCACCTCCGGGTACCGTTCAACTCAACAAGTCTCCACCACGATCAGTGTTGTCCGTCATCTGCATCCAACACAACGTAGTGCAGGCATAGCCCGTGCAGGGGTGAGTATACGATACTCTGTAGGGACCCCGAGACCCCCCGAAGGTCTCCCAGAATCCACGTAGGATAAACCACAAAAGGAAATATACAATCACAAAGTATCAAACATATCTACTTAGGTATATGCCCATACATATACCTAAGTCACCAATTCCAGTTCGACTCCAACTCTCATGCCCAAGCACAACCCAGTCCACACAGGAAAGAAGTCAATCACACCGATGGTAATGATTGAAAGTCAAGACTCAGCTCACACAAGTATTCATATTTCTTAAAGCGATAGAGATGATCAGATGTAGTCACTGATTCATCTAAGCTATCAGACCCATGTAAGATTCTAGACCATCTAAGTTGTCGGAACCACGTAGGATTCTAGACCATCTACTCTTTTGGACCCACGTAGAATACTAGAACAGAAGCAAAACTGTCGGACCCACGTAGGATACTAGTACAGAAGTCTTCACTTTCAAACCCATGGAGTATTCTAGTACAATTTTCTTCGTCGTCGAACCCACGGAGGATTCAAGTACGATAGTCGTCGTCGTCGAACCCACGGAGGATTCCAGTACGGTAGTCGTGGCAGTCGCAGCCAGCTCTAGGGTTCCCGCACACAACACGCTAGATTCCGGGAGGGTACATTCCTCGAGCCAAGGGGGTTGATACATCAACTGTAACAAAGTCCATATTTTATGTATCCCGAAGTTCTATCTTGTCAAAAGGAACCCAACGCGACAGACAGCGCATCAATCAGATGCCCGGTCTGAGAGATATTGGTTTTTCCGTTCCCGGGGTGTGGTTGGAAATACGCTCGTTCCAAACCCATCCATTTTCCAAAGTCATCCAAAACTCACTTAGAGTATCAGAAAAGTACTGCCTCGTCATAAGGGTCTCAATACCTCAGACGGCGCATCGATCGGATGCACGGTCTTAAAGTTATTCACATTTAAGTGAAAACGGGCCCGACCCGTTATGCCCAGTGGGCTGGGGGGTCGGGTCAACCCAGTTTTGGTGGGTCCGACCCGGCAGAGGATCGGACCGGCCTGGTGAATCTTGTGGCCTGGCTCAAGGGGCGTGGCACGGACCGAAGGGGAGTGGCCCGACACGGCGGGGTGCGGCTCAGCCCGGCTTGGCACGACCCGTCCTGGCACGGCGCGGCCCGGAGGGGCCGAGTGGTCCGAGGGGGGGGGTGCTTTCCCAAACCTACAGCGCCGCTCTCCCAACCGGCCGGCCTTCCTGGCGCAGGTGGCCTGCACGGGCGGGCCGCTGTTTCCCAAACGTGACACCCTCCTGGCGCCACAGCTTTTTCATCCCGGCCGGCTGACGAGCCGGCCGGTTTACCACAGAGCGGCCCGCGGAACGCGGGCCGCGGTCCTCCGCAGCGCGGTGCCCTCGTGGCATCACGGTCTCTTCGGTTCGTTCAGTTCTTCGTCGGTCGAGCGGCATGTGGTTGTGGGTCGCGGTTCTTCGCACGCGGCCTCCGCCTTCGCTCATCGCCTCCTTTTTCCAACGCACCTCTATCGCGAATAAAATTCAGGAAAACATCGGAGGGTCGTCGGGCTATGTTTGTTCGGCCCACGCCCTCCGCGTTAGGCGGTAACAATTGACTGAGTTTATTCCAAATAAAACAACACAATCGAGATAATTTATTCACTTATAAATTATAGGAAACCCCTACCTCGAAATAAGGTTCACGGTAGTCGGGCGTTGCGGAAGACGGCGTTGCGGGGAGACGGCGTCAAATCATTGACATCGGAGAAGAAGGAGCCAAGGATGGCGCGTCGTTGGCGTTCCTTGTGGGTGGCTCCTTCTCCTTTGGCTTGGCCAAAGATCGAAGGAATTGATCACCGTTCTTTGGCGGTTCTTCATTGGAAGGATGGTTTTCTTCATTGAAGAGTGGAACTCCTTCAAATTCTCAAGAGCTCTCCCAAAATATTTTCCAAGAAAATATTAAAATAAGACCTTCCCCAATTTTAAAATATTTTCCAACCAATTCAAAATAATTCAAAAAGAATTATTTACACCCAAGTTAATTCAAGAACATTAACTATTTTGTTTAGCACAAATTATGAGAGGAGGTGGCCTCATAAATGCTTGGGAGGTGGAGAGGTTCCACCTTAATGACGGGAGGAGTTAAAGGGGGTTAAGGGAAGATGAAAAGGTTAGGATCGTGTGGGCCCCACCTCACAAATATCCTCTCATGGGAGGTTATATGGTTGTGGGGACCACCTCTAACTCCCCTTGGGAGGAAATAACCAACTTCCATAAATAAAATTGTGTTCCACAAATTTTATTTATTTTATTCTAAATCCCCAAATATTAACTCTCAACCCGCATATAATGCAACTGCAGTAAAGGTCCCTTTAAGCGAATACCGATGCTGTGAGTTCATCAGTGTCCTCGGATTTCAATTCCGAGCACCGGTTCAAAAGATAGAAAAACCCACACATGCGTTTATTGAACGTACCCGAACATAACTTCATAAATTGATTCCGGGCACACTGGGCCTCAGAATCAGCTGCCGCCAGAATCCACGGACTCTTAAAATTCCAAAGTATTTAAGAAAAAAATTTCTATGAAATTTCCAGGTCTTTACATTACTCCCAAATCAGGCATTTATGTCCCCATAAAGCTACAACACACACTAGGGAAACAAATGGGGGTACTGATCTCGCATTTGGGCCTCTCGCTCCCAAGTGCTCTCATGGAGGTTCCCATGCTGCCAGCGAATGCCCACCAGAGGAATCGACCGTCCACGTAGGACCCACTCCTGTCGATCCTCGATCTCCACCGGGACCTCCTTAAACATTGCCCCATCATCGATGTCCAGCTCCCCGTGATCGATGATGTGGGTCGGGTCGTGCACGTAACTCCTCAGCTGAGATACGTGAAAGACGTCATGCACCCGGTGCAACTGAGGTGAAAGGGCCAGCCGATAAGCCACCTCACCTACTCTACTGAGAACCTGGAAAGGTCTGATGAAACGTAAAGATAACTTGCCGCCCCGACCAAATCTCCATAGACCTCATTGTGGTGAGACCTATAGGAAGACGTGGTCACCATCCTCAAACTCCAGTGGTCTCTGCCTCCTATCAGCATAGGACTTCTGTCTACTCTATACTGTCTTCATCCCCTCCTGGATGATCTGCACCTTCTCCGTCGTAGCCTGAACCATCTCTGGTCCTACAAGTGCTGACTCCCTAGGGTCAGTCCAACACAGAGGTGATCTGCAAGGTCGGCCATACAGTGCCTCGTATGGTGTCATATCGATGGTGGAGTGGAAGTTGTTGTTGTACACAAACTCCACCAAGGGTAGGTGATCCTCCCAGCTGCGACCAAAGTCAAGGACACATGCACAGAGCATGTCCTTGAGAGTCTGAATGGTTCTCTCAGTCTGACCGTCTGTCTGAGGATGAAAGACGGTGCTCAGACGTAGCTGCATCCCAAAAGCCTCTTGTAACCCCTTCTATAGCTGGGAAGTGAATCGAGCATCCCGATCAGAAATGATAGTCGATGGCACACCATGAATCAGTTAGATCTCCTGAATTTAGAGGCGTCCCAATCTCTCTACTGAGCCATGATCTTTGATCGGTAGGAAGTGGGCCGACATGGTGAGTCGGTCTACGATCACCCAGATAGAGTCGTTTCCTCTAGATGTACGTGGAAGCCCCATCACAAAATCCATAGATATCCCGTGCCACTTCCACTCTAGGACCTCTAAGGACCATACCAAGCCTACTCGAACCTGGTGCTCCGCCTTCACTTACTGAAAAGTAAGGCATCGTGAAATGAACTCTATTACAACCTTCTTCATACCCGGCCACCAATGTTGTCGTCTAAGGTCCTGGTACATCTTTGCCACTCCTAGATGTACTGCTAGAGGGGAAGTGTGAAACTCCCTCAGTACTTCCTCCTACAGTGCAACTGGTACCATAGTGTATCCCCTGAAGAGGATGATGTGCTCCCCTCCTTCAGAAAATCCATCATGAGCCAGCCCTGAGTATATCTGAGCATGTCGTGTCTCACAGTCAGTGTCCCCTCGTTGTTCCTCTCTGACTCGCTGAAGAAGTGGAGGAGTGACTATGAGAGACTGTAGAAAGGCTGCTCCATCCCTATCCATAAAGGATATCTACAATGTGGCTAGCTGCTCTGTCGCGTCTCTTAGTAGCTGAATGCCTGATCACCTGCTGAGAGCATCAGCTACAACGTTCCCCTTCCCAGGAGTATAGACTATCTCAAAGTCATAGTCCTGGAGGAACTCGATCCACCACCGCTGTATCAGGTTCAGGTCCTTCTGCGAGAAGATGTACCTGAGACTCTGGTGGTCAGAGTAGACTATAAAGCGCTCAACCATCAGATAGTGTCGCCACATCTTCAAGGCGAAGACCATTACTGCTAACTCCAGGTCATGGGTAGCGTAGTTCTGCTTGTGCTGTCTCAACTACTGTGAACCATATGAGATCACTGCTCACTCCTGCATCAAGACACACTTGAGTCTGGTCCCTGATGCATCATAGTAAACTACGTACCGTACGACCTCCTCTGGTAGCCTCAAAATGGCCGCACTAGTAAATCTCTATCTCGACTCCTGAAATCTCTGCGGACATCTATCTGACCACACAAAGGGTTTCCCATTCTTCATCAATGCTGAAAGTGGTGCTGCAACTCTGGAGAAGTCTGGAACAAATCTCCGATTGTACCCAGCCAGACCCAAGAAATTCTGCACCTCCGTCACACTCCTGGGTGGCTCCCAAGAAAGTACTGCCTCGATCCTCGCTGGATCCACTGCAACTCCCGCCACCGAGATGACGTGTCCCAGAAAGTGAACCTCTCGAATCTAGAACTGGAACTTCAAGAGCTTACCATGAATCTGGTGCTCTTAGAGTGTATCCAGTACAACCCGCAAGTGGTAGGCGTGCTCCTCCTCAGTAGTCGAGTAAATCAATATGTCGTCGATGAAGACTATGACAAAATGATCAAGGTAAGGCTGGAATATCCTGTTCATCAGACTCATGAACACTGCTGGAGTGTTGGTTACGCCGAAAGGCATAACCAAGAACTCGTAGTGGCCATACCGACACCTGAAGGCCGTCTTCTACACATCCTTGTCTTGAAATCTGAGCTGGTGATAGCCTGACCTGAGGTCTATTTTCAAGAACCATCTTGCTTCCTTGAGCTGATCAAAGAGGTCGTCAATCCTCAGGAGTGGATACTTATTCTTCACGGTCACCTGATTCAGGCGATGGTAGTCGACACACAGTCGTAATCTCCCATCCGCCTTCTTGGAGAACAAAATCGGAGAAGCCCAGGGTCACTACAAGAAAATCACTATTTAGCGGTGGTTTTTTTTTGCGTTTCGCGGCGGTTTAAACCGCCGCCTAATACGGTGTCGCCAATATATTAGCGGTGGTTATTTCCATTTCACGGAAGTTTAATGAAAGTGTCGTATCTGCCTCATTTCATGGCGATTTTGATAGAGTTTCATGGCGGTTTCTACGCGCCCTTGACATTAGTTTATTCACGGCGGTTATAACCTCCGCGAATAAACTCAAATCCAACGGTCGTAAAACTGCTGCTGAAGTCACGATAACCACCGAAGAATGAGCCCCTACGCTATGACTATTTAGAGGTGGTTAACACTGCCGTGAAACGTAATTTTGTTTTACATTTCGTGGTGGTTTTCAACATTTAGCGGTGGTTTAAACTGCCGCCAATGTACATTTCACGGCGGTTTAAACCGCCTCTAAAAGTAGACCAGAAAAAAATTGCTTCCGCTGCACCACTACCCTGAAAGACAGATCAAACCAGCAATTCCATATTGTACATACCAACAGAAAACATGAAACATCAACCTAGGAAATCGGTATATAATAAATTGAAAAAAATAAGTAAACATTGACATGCTATATAAGAATGAACCATATTGCACATACCAACATACAACATTGACATTCTATATAAGAATGAACCATATTATATTTTATTCCTCTTAACTAGGATACAATATATTCCCCTCTAAGGTTCAATCCCAACATCAAGAAACATTCTATTATTATTATGCGATAAGAATAATATGAATAACTTTTACAAAAAACTATAGTTAAAGACTATAGTATTAGATTCTTTATATAGTCCTTAATTTTAGATACCCCTCCTAGTATCACAATATCATATCAACCTTCAAGTTTTATGCCCCGGCCTCTTAATCATTCATCCATTATCATCATACCAACATATATGATATTGAAAACAATATATGGGCCCTATAATAGGTGTAATGCACAACCATACCTTCTCCAAATTAGTCATTGAAGACCAAGATGAAACTGAAATGGAAACTCATGATAAATTCAAACACTATCTATTTCTAGGTACCTTTCACAAAGTGTTCCCCTTCACAAAAAAGTTATGATTCTTGAAATATTTATATTTAAATTGAACATAAATGGTATAATGTATCCCACTAATCATTAATAAACTATGTGTGTTATGATTCTATTTATAGAGATTCATATGATGCTCATTGCATGGGCCTGATCCCAACAATGTAAACACCTACGACCTCTTTGTATGGTGAAAAATGAATAATTTCCTAACTATGTGGCCTTAAACAAATGAATCATAAACATGTATTATATGTAAGATTAACCTAAAAATCATATATTTTCATATCTACACAGATTCAGAGAGATCATAGGAATAGGGGCAACTCGTTAAACACTAGTATTTTGATATTATTCATTAAAAAATCATAAATCTATAAGGGAATCCAATAATTCAAATGATTACACCCAAAGAATATTTGATGATCTGAAAATCTCACACCTTTTACCAATACCTATTTTGAAGAATCTATAGTATGAATCACTAGTGAACACCTTTCATTGTAATTTAGTTCTAAAAGGACATCCATACCAAATATTCATATACATGGAAGCCCATTGGAGGTTCTCATCAAAAAATAGATAACCTAATGTGAATCCATTAACATGGAATTGGACTGATAAACTATGAACTCTTACATTTAATGATGTATTGATGGGTTTCTTCATTGTGTTTCCTTTTCAACACCTTCATCACATCCTTCAATTAAAATTGAATCACCAAATGCACCAATTATGTTCAAGACCATAAACAAGATGATAGTACCCATAAGGAACACAATGGTGAGGCATGAAAACAATTGTTATGTCATACATAGGACTCAATTTCTATGAATATATGTTCCCCATACCCTGACATACATTGTCTCATACCCTTGTAAAATGAGTGCATGATGGTTCACACCTTCTTTCAGTAATACCATCTAAATGGTTCTATCGTGACATTATATGACACCCATGGTAATCTATAGGGAATAATGCCCCATAGGTTGTCCAACTAAAAATATTCTATGGAAAAACCCTTGGTCTATAATTTCACATCCAACCTTTTTGTATCCTTTCAATAGATCATGAGAACACGTTATTCTCTTATCATATTGATTTGGATAAATATGTCAACCATAAATTATAAATCACCTTAGAAATTCATTATGAGTATCATGTTCACTATAGTCATTTTTATTAACATGTGACCTTGAGTACTCAAGAAGATATATAGGGTGTTTTTCCCTATTGTCTATACTCAAGCATCTAAAAGTTTATCCCACTGGGGATATCCAACCACTGACACTCAAGATTATATTTATTCCCCTACTAGTTTAAACACCCTTGAGTCCCATTAGAATATCTAGATAATATACTAGGGATGGTTACAATGCTCTAATGTCTAAAAGCATCAGAATCTATCCTAAGTGGCCTTTGTGACTATAAAATTACAATGGAAAACATAACCCACATGGGTGGGGGAATTTTTTATCATTTTTTCCTCATGGTCATCTCCAGTATCATTCATCCTATGGGATCACACCCAAATTAATGATATCCCTCTTACAATGTAAATATGTATTTCCTATTGGTGGTAACACATTAGTATATTTCTTCAATGTTAACCCAATTGATGTTGGGAAACATGATTCTATTGAGTATGAAACAGGTGTGGATGAATCCACTACCCCCTCACCACTAAAAAATAGTAGAACCATCTCAACATAAGAGAATATTACTTAGTTCAAATTCAAAATAGTATAACATGTGAAAATCAATATTAAATTTCTATAGGTAAAAAACCCGTTATTTATGGTGACTTGGTTGATGTTATCATACCTCATGTATCTAATATTATATAATAATAGTAGATTAATCAATCAATAAAGGTCGATCTGAGATGTCCAACATGATTAGGATCAAATAAATTGATGCAAATTACGACAACATTAATGTTTTATCTATAGTTACCTTCATGGGGTATATATCTCAATCAATATAAGTAAATTATCCCAATGGTATTTTAGGATGTAGTATCTTAGGAGTCGGTGGATTCCTTCACTTCTCATATGGATTCCATTGATTTTTGATTTGAATGAGTGCAACCTTATTAGAATTCATATCTTGAGTGTGTGAATTCAAATCCTATACCACCCATATTTGGAACCTCCATCTTATTGATATTCGATATAATGGCGGATCTATATAATTATATTAGGTGTTTTTAATCCCAATGTGTCGCAATGTTTGGTTCCCTAGAACAAAGATAGGATTCACTACAAGAGACATGCCATTTAGCGGTGGTCACTTACCACTCACAAGGGCCTCCCAGTAAGACAAATTACACGGGCCTCACCAAAGTGTCCACAACACTATCCCCTTGATCACTATGAAATGACCCAATTTGATCAGCACATCAACAATGGGTTTAACTCCTAGTCATCCAAAATCTAGACTACCAATTCAAACACAGGCCTAAATGGAATGATGTATACCACACTCGAGAAATCAAGATATAAAAAGAAACATCAGAAATCAATAAAACACATAAAAGGAAACATGGGAAATCAAGGAAATTTTAAGACATGAAAATGTTTGGTGGCAACTATGTGCCACAAATGTTACATATACAAACCAACTATTCCCATTTTTTTTCAACACATGGACAATACAACTACTCAGGGTCTGATGATGCATCGTCACCCTCGCCACCTTCATCACCACTTTCTGTTGTCACCTGTAAGAACATTATATTGAAAATTAAATACGGTTACATATTTATATTAAAACGTAAAACGAATAAAAGTTAGAAAACTAAATGATTTTGATTTTTTGTGATTTACCTGCATACCCCCAGTCGATGCACTACCACCGGGGTCATATCTGCTCATATGCTGATGTATTTCAATCAACTCTTTCTGCAAAGCAGATATCTGATCCCCCTGCTGGTGAACTGCGTTTCGTAGAGAAACAATCTATTTCTGAGCATCTCCGGGTATGGGCTGACTAAAGCCAGGAGTAGGTGCAGCTACCATCCCTGGTGGCCTGCTAAAAACCTCAGATGGTACGGGTTCCAAACCCATCCTGCGCACTCTACTAGGATGCTTCTTCCCAAGGACTTTAGCAACCGAGTCATCCTGGGAGACTCAGTAGGACTGCGCAGGATTGGCATCCCATAGTTCTTTAATTTTTACCTAAAAATCAAATATAAATGTATCTTAACACAGTAAAACCTAATAATAAGTTACAATAATAAAAAATTGACTTCATACCCCAACTTCTTTAGCAGTCACATTAACAAAACTTCCATCTGATTTCTTGTGAACATCCAACCACAGTTCAGTTCGGGATGCTTAGTGCCCTAAACTCTGTGACTGCATTAAGAAAAGATAAATAAAAAATTCAATATATTAAACAGATAATACTGTCTTATAAATATTTAATCTAATTAAATGATTACCAATGTCGTTCAGCTTCTAGAAAAGCTTTTTGAGCCCGCAGTGTGAGGGATGACTTGCTTAGCCCGGTTTGATGCATCGTTTCTTGAGAGATCCTATAATAAATAAAATGAAATTTAATAGTAATGTATTCAATGTCATGTCCTATTCATATAAATGTATAAATGTAAAATGAGGATAATATAATAATATATATTTCAATACCATCCTCTTCTCATCACGATGTTTGTCAACAAAAATTTTTCATTGTTCTTTCGGTACCCCACTGGGTAGCTTCTCATACATTTTTTGCACAGTCAACGAGGTATCGTTGACATCACACCAAAATCTCCATTTTAAATCTTTCCATTTCATACCAAGATTTTTCAACGTCCACTTCTGTGCTATCATATCAACAACTGTAAAGTGGAAGAACATATGTATACAGAAATTCATTTTGAACATATTAGTAACATGACATTCAATTAAACCATAATGTAATAAATTTACCTTTATTTGAGAATCAAAAAATTCATTTTTTTAGCTTGGAGGCATATGTCTCTAATCATTATATGAAATAGGAAGGGAAATGGGCTCCGCTGCCAGCTGGCCTAGAATCTGGCCAAGTAACCCCGCGACGTCATCCGTTGGGACCCTATAAGAATCAAATGGAACGACTATCTTTTCACCAGTCATATTCCAAACATCTGCACTTTTTATGTTTTTTTCCATGGTTGAATTTTTTTCATATTCAATGAGAAATTAATTAGTATAAACAAAATTCAATAAATTTATTTAATTAAAATTTATACCTATGACAGTGACACTCCAGTATGCCCATGACGAACTGGAAGGGGCGTGTCGCTGCCCCACTGCTGAGGCTACAGAAGGGGGAGTCAAAAACTCCACCTCTAATGGGACATCCAAAGACGGTGTGAGAGATGGTGCAGGGGGAGATGGTGCATGGGTGTCGGCAGTAGGTGCCTCAGATTTCGTGGGGAGGGAGCCAGATGGATCGTCATCTGTCGCGGAACTAGATGAAATAGTGTACCGCTTCCTCCTTGGAATTCCTGTCATTTAATAAAATAAAATTAAGTTCAGAATATATATTTCAAAAAAATTATGCAGAAAAAAAATTAAAAATGATAATAGATGCCCAGTACTAACAGACAAAATATATATAACAATGATAATGAATGACTGCATAAATGTAACAAGTGGTTGCTGAATAAATAAATAATTGTACATACAATCATTTTCCCCTTCAATCATGTCAGTTTCCTACTCCTTTTCTTCATCCACTTCATTCATCCTTGCTAGACTAATATTTTCAATATCACGATGGAAAAATAATTCTACTTCCTGTTGTTGATTAAATTCAATTTCAGAGGTCAAATTTTCCACTTCATCACCCATATCATACAAATCTCTTTGTATTACGTGAGCAACTACACTCCACCCTTCATCGACAACATCATTCACATAATATACCATTTTTTCTTGCGATGATAAGATATATGGATCATGCATTTCACGATCACCAACATCCATCTGACGAGAGAAGTTCACAGAAGTAAATTGCAAGTAATCTCTTTTAACACCTCTGATAATATCGACCCATTTGCATTTGAGTAAAAAAATAGAAAAATGTCTATAGTAGTTTAATTCAATAATATCATGTAGCTTTCTGTATTATTCCACTTCATCGAATATAAATATACCACTATGCTATGTTTTCAAACCCACTTCACGATCGACTGTATGAAATCTAAATCCATTCGCATTATAAGCGTCGAACTTTCTAACTTGTTTTAGAGGACCTCTAGCAAGAAACTTCAAATCTTCTGACACCTCTGCTCGAGTATCAGTATTCATGATCTGAAAAACGAAATATAATTTATTAGATTTACAAAATGTATGTGTCAAACTAATATTCATACTTATTGAAATATTTATGAACTTACACATCGTGCAAACCATTCTAAAAGCTCTTTATTAACAACTTTCGTTATATCTTTCTCATTAACATGTTCGGCCTCTAATTCGTCTCTTTGTTTGTATCCTAAACTCTTCAATAAATGGATCTGCAATTTCACTATTCAGCATCACATATCTATGTGCCTGTAATAATTCCAATTCAGTCAATGTCACATTTGAGGTCCTCCCAACTGATCGGCCAATAGAAGGAAATATTTTAGATTTCTGATGTATTTTGGATTGAGTCGATGTGTTTTCAGCATGTCCAACTCGATTAAATATTGTCTCAATATCATCCAAGTGTTGATAACAAAAGGTAAGACACTCCTCAGCCAAATATCCTTCAGCAATAGAGCCTTATGGTTGAGCTTTATTTCTCACGTATGATTTCAAATTCCCAAGATATCTGTGAAATAAAATAAACATAATTATGCATTTAATTAAGTACCAATTTTTTTTTACTTGACTGAAAAACATATAAATAAAGTACATCTCAATTGGATACATCCATCAATAATGAACGGGGCCTCCTAATTTAGCTTCCTCAACCAAATGCACAGTTAAATGCATCATTACAGTAAAAACGACGGAGGAAAGATCATCTCCATTGCACAAAGGGTCAATACAAACCTCTCCTGGAGGTTTTCAAGCTGAAATGGATGTAGATATTTCTCACATAGTTGTCTGAAAAATTTGCAGAATTGGAGTACAATAGTAGTAATTTTTTCAGGTAATAATGTACGCAATGCCAATGGTAGTAACTTTTGTAACAAAATATGTGAATCATGACTTTTCAATCCATGTAACTTACGATTCTTCAAGTCAACACACATCGAGATGTTACTTGAATAACCATCAGATACCTTAACATTCTTTAAAATTCGAAGCAATGTATCTTTATCCCTATTTTTAATTGCAAAAATTTTCGAAGGATACTTTTCATTCTCATCTGGGCAGAGATCGCATTTTATGTTCATTCCTTGTAAGTCTTTGTGAGCATTGAGATGATCCTTTGACTTTCCATGCTCATTAAGAAATGTGAAAATCAAATTTTCACAGAAATTCTTCTCAATACGCATCACGTCAAGATTATGCTGCAACAAATTAAATTCCCAATATGGAAGTTTGAAGAATATACTTTTTTTCTTCCATTGTTGAGTTCCGATTTCGCTTGATGATGCACTTCGGACCCGTTTTCCACTATCATTCAAATGATGAACCTTCCCAAATTCTGTTTCAACATTTTCAAGCTGTTTCAATATTTCAGAATCAGTTAACAACTTTGGAGGTGGTCTACGATCAATGGAACCATTAAATTTTGATCTATTCAGCCGAAATCTATGAGATGCATCGAGAAATATTCAATGACACAAGAAGCACCATTTTATACTGTGAGGTAGCCATTTGGGATCAAAATCTAAGTTAAAAATGGGACAATCCAAACTCGTGTATGCGTTCCAACCAGATAAATTCCCAAGCCTAGGGAAGTTACTAATGGTCTACATTAAATCAGCATGCATTTTGAACATTGTTTTAGAAGAAGCATCAAATGTCTCAACACCGTTGCTCCATAACTCCTACAATTAGTCAATCAAAGGCTGCAAGTATACATCAATATCATTAATAGGAATTATTTTTCCAGGAATAATCATCGAAAGGATAACAGATTTTTGTTGCATACACATCCACGGAGGCAGATTATAAGGGATCAAAACAACTGTCCAAATACTATAACTGGTACTCAAAGTCCCAAATGGGTTGAATCCATCAGCAGCCAATCCCAATCGAACATTCCTAGGATCAGCTGAGAAATAGAGATGTAATGAACCAAATGTCTTCCACGATTGGGAATCTCGTGGATGTCTCATTAACCCATCATTTTTATTATCTACATAATGCCACTTCATGTATTCAGCGGTTTTCGATGATAGGAATAATCTTTACAATCGAGGATTCAAAGGAAAGTAACATAAAACCTTTGTAGGTGTGTTCCTTTTCTTCTTCTCCATGAAATTATGTTCATTCAGACTTCCAACATCACCCTTTTCCTGCCATCCAGAAGAAGAACGTTTCTTGCAATTCTGTCTACTTGAATCCTCTCCCCAATAAAGCATACAATCATTGGGACACGCATGTATTTTTTTATAATTCAGACCAAGCTTGTTAATAAATTTTTTCATATCATAAAAATATTATGGGATTTTTGCTTCAGTAAATGCATCACGAATCAATTCCAATATCATGTACATTGACTTATTTGCAATTCCACATAGATATTTGATATGGTACAACTTCAGCAGAAATTAAAGATTTGAATATTTCAAACACCCACTATACAACTCTTGATTTCCATCGTCAACTAAATCATGAAACGCATTTTCCTCAGTGATGTTTTCTCTTACATTTGTCTCCACAGAATCAAGAAGAGGATCCAATGATATGTTACAATCTTGATCTGTCTGTGTTATAGTCTAAAAAACATCACTTGTCACGTTGCAATTTGTAGAACCCTATTCTGGTTGTTCTGATATGTATTGATGCTGATAGTGGTGTCTTGTAGTGCCAAATGCATCATTTATGAGGTTTTTCATGTCATTTTCCACTGTCAATGAACTTGGGACCTCATTCTATGGATTAACATCAGTGATCAATCTTTCTGTAACATTTGATTCTCCATGCCAAATCCAACACAAATATTGACCAGGGAATTTCTTCAGTATTAAATGTTCATAAACTTCATCTCTCTTCAACCATGTTCTAAATTTACATTTAGGACATTGACATTTTATTCTCCCTTCAATGGATCGATTAGAAATTTCAAAATCTAAAAACTCATTCAATCCCTTAACATACTGAGGTGTGTTCCTCGGTAATGTGATCCAGCTTTTATCCATGTATATCACAATGTGCCTACACAATAATAAAAACATTAAAACACATAGTTACTACTAAATAGAGAAAGATATCCATATATACGATAATATAAGATTACAGAAACATAATATAATAAAGATGAGCCCTTGAGTTAGATATGTGGTGGTGTTCATGGAAATGCATGATGAAATAACTTGGGAGATTAGGTTTTGAGGTTCTACGAACCTTGTGTGGATTGAATTACTAGACCTCTATTTGGTGTATTCACATAGAAAAGAGTGGTGGTGTGACTTGAGGGTGATTTGGATCATATTTGTGTTAGTGCTCATGAGTGGAGAATTATGGTTAAATGGGACGATCGAGGATCTAACCATGGAGTTGAACTAAGAGTCAGATTCAGACTTCGGTGTGGGCATTGAACATTTTTGTTATTCCTTGAGTTTTAAGGCATCGTGGTCGGGATATGATGGCGCATTGGTGGGTGGGATTGAGCGCCTTTGGTATAATTCATCTAGAGAAGGACTTAGTAGTGTTGTGGAATAAAAATTTATGTGGTAAGGTGGAGACCACATCAAAAATGGTGTTCAAGATGGGTCTTGGTGTGAGGCGTGGCGAGGCACACTCGGTGCGCCTCACCATGGGTGAGGCGAGGCGACCTCACTGAGGCGCGCCAAAGGTGTGTGCCTCGTGCGCCTACCCAAGAGGCACTATGGCATGAGGCACAGAAAAGGCACACCATTAGCCCCCGAAATCAGGGGGAATAAGGCAGTGGAGATCATACCTAGAGGGGCGGCAGAAATCTAGGGCCCGATGGAAATCGGGAGTGCCGGCGAAAATCAGGGGTGTGATGGAAATCGTGGGTAGGAGGGAATCAGGGAAATCAAGGGAAATCATGGGGGAGCTGGTGTAAATCATGGGTGTGTGCAATGAAGATTTTTCTTAGAGGGGCTAATGGAAATGGGGTATATTTTCTCAAAAGTGAGATGTACATCCCTAAATATAACATAACATTTAATATATTAATAAAAGAAGAACTAAATCAAATTCTATAAAAATAGAACCATCTCTCGACTAAAAGCAAGTAAGGAATAACAACAAAAACACATTTAGCATAACACAATGATTTTGATGTTTAGGTTCTCAAACTCATTTAACATAGCACATTTAACATAGTAGGGAATAAGAGAAACAAATTTAACATTGCAAAAGACATATAACAAAACATGATGATTTTAATGTTTAGGTTCTTAATGATTGATTAATTGATTATGATTTGGTTAAAAATTATCAACATGTATTTTAATTTGTATTATTTTGATTGAATTTAAGTTTTTTTATTTAAAATATTGTTGACAATTTTATATATTTAATTATGCGCATTTGCGCCTTAGTTGCGCCTCACGCTGCGCCTCACGCCGCATCCCCAAGCGGCCTTTGCGCCTTATTGCGCCTCGCTCCTTTGACAACACTGCCTCTAAAAAAATTATAAATTCATGAATTAAAGTTTTTAAAATAAAATTAATCGCTTACTTTGGAACATCAAAACATGATAAAATATAATTCCCTAAATAGAACTCAATTATAAGAAGATAAATTTTTAAGGACAAACTAAACCCTATCTTCTAATTCTCAAAACATGATTTATAGAAACATTAACATAAGACATAAATTATAAAAATGAAATGATCCCTTAAAATAAGTTTTAGAACAATAATAAATATTAAAGCCCTTACATTATATTTCCTAAACTTAACTAAAACATAATTTAAATACATTAAATGATCCCTTATAGAAAATAAGGTCCAAAATCCAAAATATAAATTGTATAAAAAATATATGTTACAACAAATGAATATAATTTTACTAAACATAATCATTTACTGCAAAATGAAAATTCATTACACAATCATGTTTTGACCAAAGAAATTCCTTATTGCAGACCATAGCTTTGATAAATACAATTCATTACTTATTATAAATCAAAAAACCATAATTTGAAAATAAAATTTCACCATTATTTGATATGATGGAACAAAACAGGAGCTGTTGCGGACTCCAAAACAAAACAAACCACCTGAAAAAGGATGAGACAAAGAAACATGAAAAACACTGAAATTAGTTGAAATAAAAATGAACACAACAACGAATGAAGATTCGGGAACCTACTCTATACATGTTCTTGAGTGATTTTTAACTCAACCTACAAGAAAATTAGTACAATTCAAACCTTAGGGTTCGTATAAGTCGTCGGGGTCACAGTGTCGCCTGGGTCGTGGTGTTGCGGGGTCACCGAGGTCGTGGGGGGCCGGGGTCACCGGGGTCGCAGGGTGACCGGAGTCGCTTGGTCACCAGGGTCGCGGGGTCGCCGGAGTCATGGGGTCGTGGGGTTGCAGGGTCGCCAGGGTCGCGGGGGGCCGGGGTCACCGGGGTCGCGGGGTCGCCGGAGTCGTGGGGTCGCCGGAGTCGCGGGGTCTCTGGGGTCGCGGGGTCACCGGGTTCGCGGGGGGCTAGGGTTGCGGGGGAAGCGGGGGTCGCGGGGTGAGAAGAGGGGTGGGGGTGGGGGGAAGGGTCAGCTCTGTAAAAAAACAAAGGTTTTGCGATGGTTTATTATAAACTGCCGCAAAAACTTTCTTAAAAAAGGTTTAGCGGCAGTTCTAGGAACTGCCGCTAAACGGTGTTTTTGTTGTAGTGGGTGAAACACTGGGTCAGATAAATCTCTTCCCCTACAAGTCCTACAGCTATTCCCGTAGCTCACGAAGCTCAGTGGGAGCCATCCGATATGATGGAGTAGATATCGGTGATGTCCCGGGGTACAGGTCAACGTAGAAGTCTACCTCTCTGCGAGGAGGTAGTCCTAAAACGTCGTCAGAAAAAAACATCCACATACTGATCCAACGCAACAGGAAAACTCAGACTCCGCACATTAACTACTCCAAGGATGAGACTAGCCAAATGATGTGTGATCGGCTGCCCTCTCCTCTGCATAAGTCCATCCTATGCTGCAAAGTCTCCCTTCTTGCCGGTGAAGGTGAACCTGCTCCCATTCATGCATATACACTGCACTTTGTGCCTAATGTAGTCGATCTGATCATGGACTGTAGACAACTAGTCCATACCCAAGATGACATCGTAAGGCCTCGACACCGCTACAATAAGATCCCAGCCGAAGCTCTTGCCTCCTAGAGTAAGCTCACACCGCCGACACTAGTGTGTAATCGTCGAGTCTCCTCCTGCAGGAGTCTCTAACCATAAGGATCGAGCCAATGGCTCCGTCGGAATCTCCAAGCTCCGAACAAGGGCAGCGGAAATAAAAGAATGACTCGCACCTGTTTCTATAAGTACCGAAGAAAGGGTGGTGGTGGTAGAACCTCAAAACGTCGTTCACCACCTGCTGCTCGGCCAGATCCTCTGCCTCGTCTGCCTACTCCCTACGAACCACCACGGTGGAACCTCTGCCTCTGCCTGGGAGGTCCCTCCACTATCTTTTGCTCATCTTCATGGTGGGTCGGGTAGTCTCGAGCCATGTGACCCTGCCCTCCGCATGCATAGCACTATCTGCTCCTCGTATAGCTGGCTCTGTTTCGGGTGCCCCGCACAACCGAACCTATATCCTAAGGTCGCTCTCCTGATGGCCTGGTCCACCTGGACCTCTGCGAAATCTGTCTACTGTCAGCTGTAGAAGACTCTGATACGTGTCGCCCGGTAGTAGGTCTCGCTGCTGGTGTCGGCTCAATGAGAAATCTCTCCACAAGAAGGGCTCGCTCCAGCACTTCCGCTTACGTCGAAATGCAGAGGGAGATCATCGAAGCATTGATCTCATGTCTGAGTCCCTGATCAAAGGTCTGGGACCATAATAATGGGTCTCGTACCATGACCGTGGAGTATCGCGAGAGGTCAGTAAACCTCGCTGAGTACTGAGTTATTGTCATGTTGCACTGCCACATATGAAGTAACTCCTGGATCTGCACCGCACGAAGGGTGGCGGAAAAAAACTCCGATCGGAAGAGACTCTCGAAGTCTGCCCAAAGTAGAGATGTATCATTGTGCACCTGGAGCATCAATCTCCACCATCTACCAGCTGCTGCATGTAGGATACTTACAGCAAGGATCACCATAAGATCAGCTGGTGTCCCTACTAATCTGAAAACCCTTACAACAGCCTCTAGCCAATCCTTGGCTGCCTGTGGGTCCGTCTCTCCACTGAACCTGGGTGGCCTCTGTCACTAAAACTCGTGCAACGCACTCAGGAGGCATGCACTCTCTACTGCTGGGGTTGGTAGTATCGGTGGCTCAGCTGGTAGTGGTACCACTGGTGCCTCCGCTGTGATGGGGACCTACACTGATGCCTCGTCACTCGGTGGGCTGCCATCTCGTACGCGACTCGGAACCCTAGTTGGCTACCTTCGTGGGGACATCCTGAAAAGAAACAGGTGTGCCATAGTCAAAACAGTATACCTGGTGAGCTGACACAAATTAATCAAGAAGAAAACTTTTGAAACACACATGCAATCAGTGTTTTCGTGCACTGAGTCGGAAATCAGAGGTCAAGGTCCTGGTGTATGGATACGTCAGCCTCCACATCAACACTGGACTCCCTGGACTGAAAACCACACTCAATACTCTTAACACTATTGCTTCTCAGAAAAGAATGATCAGAGTCCTGAGTTCTGCGGTAGAACCAACTCCTTTGATACCAATTTGTCATGACCCATCCTCGGGGTCCGTGTCGTGACTACCCCAAGCCCGCCTTCCATAGGCCAGGGGCTGGTGACTATCACCAAAGGTGTAAATCCCAATAAAAGGGAAGGAATTTCCTTTATAACAGTAAACCACACAATAGAGTATGCAACAGAAGTAAGCACAAAGTGATACTGAATACAAAAGTAAGTGCTGAAAGGTAAATGGGCTAGAATACAAACCCAACTGAAAAGTACTATACAACTGAAAAGCTAGTATAACTGCAGTAAAGTAAAACAGAAACCACCGAGTCGTCCTTCGGGAATCCCACCTGAAGGGTGGGTACAGATGGTATCCTCAATGCCTCAGATCCGTCCGACCGCTCCGTGTATGTCTCGCCAAGTGGTCCACCTTCGGGTACCGTCCAGCTCAACAAGTCTCCACCACGATCAGTGATATCCTTCGTCTGCATCCAACATAATGTAGTGCGGGCATAGACCATGCAGGGGTGAGTATACGATACTCAGTAGGGACCCCAAGACCCCCGATGGTCTCCCAGAATCCACGTAGGATAAACCAAAAAAGGAAAGATACAATCATGAAGTATCAACCATCTCTACTTAGGTATATGCCCATACATATACCTAAGTCATCAATTCCAGTTCGGCTCCAACTCTCAAGCCCAAGCACAACCCAGTCCACACAGGAAAGAAGTCAATCAAACTGATGGTAATGATTAAAAGTCAAGACTCAGCTCACACAGGTATTCATCATTCGAAAAGGGATAGAGATGATCAGATGTAGTCACTGATTCATATAAGCTGTCGGACCCACGTAGGATTCTAGACCAGCTAAGATGTCGAACCCACGTAGGATTCTAGACCAGCTACTCTATCGGACCAACGTATGATACTAGAACAGAAGTCAAACTGTCAGGCCCACGTAGGATACTAGTACAGAAGTCTTCACTGTCGAACCCACGGAGGATTCCAGTATAGTTGTCATCGTCGTCGAACCCGCGGAGGATTCCAGTACAATATTCGTCGTCATCGAACCCACGAAGGATTCCAGTATGGTAGTCGTTGTAGTCGCAGCCAGCTCTAGGTTTCCCGCACACAACACGCTCGATTTTGGGAGGATCCGCTCCTCGAGCCAAGGGGGTCAATACATCAGCTGTCACGATGTCCAGAGTTGACATATCTCGAAGTTCCGTCTCGTCAAAAGGAACCAAACGCGATAGACAACACGTCAATCGGACGCCCGGTCTGATAGATATTGGCTTTTCCATTCTAGGGGCCCGGTTGGAAATACGCTCGTTCCAAACTCGGCTGCTTTCAAAAGTTGTCCAAAAGTCACTTAGAGTATCGCAAAAGGACCGCCTCGTCATAAGGGTCTCAGTTCCGTAGAGGGCGTGTCGATCGGACACGCGGTCTTAAAGTTATTTACGTTTAAGTGAAAACGGGCTTGGCCCGTTATGCCCAGTGGGCTGGCGGGTCGGGTCAACCCGGTTTTGGCGGGTCCAACCCGGTAGAGGGTCGGACCGGCCCGGTGAATCGCGCAGCCCAGCCCGAGGGGCGTGGCTGGGCCCAGCTCGGTGTGGCCCGGCCCGGCACGGCACGGCCTGGCCCGACAGGGCGCAGTCCGGCTGGCCGCGGCTCGGCCAGATGGTCGAGCGGCTTGGCCCGGAGGGGCTGAGCAGTCCGAGTGGGGGGGGGGGGGGGGGCAGCCCCCCGCTTTCCCGAACCGGCGGAAACTCCCTCCCAACCGACCAGCCTAAGCCGGCCGGCCTTCCTGGCACAAGCATCCCGCATGGGCTGGCCGCAGTTTCCCAAGCGCAGCGCCCTCCTGGCATCGCGACTCCTTCATCCCGGTCGGCTGACGAGCCAGCCGGTTCTCCGCCGAGGGGCCCATGGAACGTGGGCCACAATCTCTTTGGTCTGGCCAGCTTAGCCGGCCGGTTCTTCATCGGCCGAGCGGCCCGCGGTTGCAGGTCGTGGTTCTTCGCACGCGGCCGGCGCGCGACCGCTGCCTTCGCTCATCGCTGCCTTTTTCCAATGCGCCTCTATCGCGAATAAAATTCAGGAAAACATCAGAGGGTCGTCTGACCATGTTTGTTCGGCCCGCGCCCTCCGCGTTAGGCGGTAAAAATTGTCCGAGTTTATTCCAAAGAAAACAACACAATCGAGATAATTTATTCACTTATAAATTATACGAAACCCCTACCTCGAAATAATGTCCGCGGTAGTTGGGCGTCGCGGAAGACGACGTCGCGGAAGACGGCATTGCGGAAGACGGCGTCGCGGGGATACGACGTCAACTAGTTGATGTCGGGGAAGAAGGAGCCGAGGATGGTGCGTCGTCAGCATTCCTTACAGGTGGCTCCTTATCCTTTAGCTTGGCCGAAGATCGAAGGAATTGATCGTCGTTCTTCGGCAGTTCTTCGTTGGAAGGATGGTGTTCTTCGTTGAAGAGAAGAACTCCTTCAAATTCTCAAGAGCTCTCCCAAAATATTTGCCAAGAAAATATTAAAATAATACCTTCCTCAATTTTAAAATATTTTCCAACCAATTCAAAATAATTCAAAAAGAATTATTTACACCCAAGTTTATTCAAGTACATTAACTATTTGGGTTGGCCCAAATTATGAGAGGAGGTGGCCTCATAAATGCTTGGGAGGTGGAGAGGTTCCACCTTAATGAGTTGAGGAGTTAAAGGGGGTTAAGGGAAGATGAAAAGGTTAGGCTCGTGTGGTCCCCACCTCAAAAATATCATCTCATGGGAGGTTATGTGGGTGTGGGTCCCACCTCTAACACCCCTTGGGAGGAAATAACCAACTTCCATAAATAAAATTGTGTTCCACAAATTTTATTTATTTTATTCTAAATCCCCAAATATTAACTCTCAACCCGCATATAATGCAACTACGGTAAAGGTCCCCTTAAGCGAATACCGGCACTGCGAGTTCATCGATGTCCTCGGATTTCAATTCCGAGCACCGGTTCAAAAGATAGAAAAACTCGCACGTACGTTTACTAAACGTACCCGAACAAAACTTCAGAAATTGATTCTGGGCACACCGGACCTCGGAATCAGGTGCCGTCAGAAGCCATGGACTCGTAAAATTCCAAAGTATTTAAGAAAAAAAATTCCTTGAAATTTCTAGGTCTTTACAATTATAAAATTTAAAATGTAGTTAATACCTTTCATAATGGCTAGTTCATAATAATATTATAACAATATATCATTGTTTAGTGAAACTCTATATTGCATACAACACACGCTATCGAGGAAGGTCTCTCTTGTGTGTAATGCAAGCCGAGTCAGGGTTTCATGTAGTGAAAGCTTCCTTTGGTGTTGCATATAAAATAATCAAAATATATTTCATTTATACATAGTTCAAAATCTATACTCGGTGTTGTTTAAAATGAATTTTATTTGAAAGAACTTCGAATTGTGTGAAACAAAAGACAAGAATAGTGTTGCGTATAATAAAAGATAATACGGTGTTGCGTACAGTGCAATATAATCTTGGTGTAGCATACAACACAAGACATCAAAAAAATTAAAAAGAGTGTTTCTCATAAAATCTTGGGGTGTTACACGCTGTCTTGCGGTACTAATGATTCCTAGCCCTATCCCCGAGCGACGTCCACGTCTTGGTTTCGATCCACGCATAAAGAGTTATGGTAACCTATGTATTTTATTTAGCTTTCATTAATTTATTTATTTACTAATTTTTTGATTATTTTTTCTTTTTTCACAGTTTTGCGTATGTAGTTGTTGGACATGGGAGCGCTATCTTGCAAAATTATTTTTCTCAGCCATGGATCACATGGGAATAGATTCCCGTTGATGTGGAGCTTGGAATGTTCAATCATTGGCTGGTACATAAATAAATAATACTTATTTAGAAATTTATTTTATTAATAACTTTATATTATAAATTATTTGTAGGTTTTATGGTATCCCATCGATGATAGCATGAGTGGCACTATCCACAAGGCATGGGAGGTATCTATGTGTGAGCGTTTCTGTCAGTTTTTGCACAATTTGAGAAGGACAACCATTAAGAAAGTAGGAGTGTCAATATTTGATGATTCATGTAGATACCACCTACTAGAGTACATTTCATCTCAAATTTGGGATGGATTATGTTCACACCGGTTGAGTGGTGGATTTTAGAGGATATCTTCATTGGGTCAGCAAAACCAAGGGAGACAGGAGGTGACACATCGAGCTGGTAGCCGTACATTCAGTACGCATAGAGAGCATTTGGTAAGTATATTTTTTAAATATTTTATAAAACATTATATATAAACAGTTTATTTTATATTCATATAGGCAGTCTAGCATCCTGATATTATGGAGTACGATGTTTATCAGAGGATGTACAATAATCCGTCCAATGGAGAGATTAGAGGTGATCGTCAGCGTTAGATTTTGGTCAGTATTATTTCTTTTTTAGTTTGAAAATTAACTTCATATAATATTTTCTTTGTTTTAATTTCAAATTGAAACTGAAGGAGTCATATGAGACCACAACCTCTCAGACATGGGCTGAGAGTCAGGCCGAGACGACTGATCAGACTAGTGGCCACCATTTCGATGCGGCGGCATGGATGCAGGTGACCCAGTATGCCTTCGAGAATGGACGATTAGTTGGTATTGGCTCTCATTTGACTCTTGGGACTTATTATGGTACTGCTAGGATGTCGGTGTCTAGCTCAATAGGATATCGTGGAGAGGCATAATCTTCTGGCTCACAGTATCAGGAGCAGTTGCAAGCTCAAACTGATCTTATAGAGAGTTTGCAGAACCAACAGGAAGAGATGTGTCAGCAGCGTGAGGCAGACATGCGTCGATAGCAGCAGTAGCAACACGAGCAGATGGAGTACATGCGCTGTCTGACTCGTAGTATAGGGATGGAGTTTCATCCACCATCTCCTCCAGGTCCTCCAGCTCCTCCAGAAGACTATCCCTCCTAGTGACTTTTTTGTTCGTTAAAAACATTTGAATTTAACATTTGTTGTAATATGAACTATTTACCGTTTTTGTCTTTTATATTGGTGCGAATATTGCATATTTTATTTATTTTTTTATTATTTTTAATATTTTTTTATTTTTTTATTTATTATTAGTATTATATTTTTTAATGTTTGTTTATTTTACTAATAATAATATTATTATTATTATTTTATTATTTTTTAATATTTTTTTGTGAATATTGAGAATTTTAATATTTTTTATATTTTTAATTTTTTTGATAATATTATTTTTTCATTAATCATAATTTTATTATTATTTTTTATTTTATTAAGTATTTTAAAATATTGATAATTTTAATATTCTTTTATTATTTTAATAATATTAATATTATTTTTTCATTAATCACAATTATATGATTTTTTTATTAAGATTTGTGATGGGACCTTTTGCGACGGGACCCCATCGCAAATAGATTATTTATATATTTTTTAAAACTTATTTGTGATGAGTTACTTTACCGTCGCAAAAAATTTTTTACGACGGGCTCGTCGTAACCGGTTTATAACATAAAGCTATTTGCGATGGGTCGTCATCCCGTCGCAAATACTTTTTGTGACGGGCCTATCGCAACTGGTTCTTGTATATATAATGAATTTAATTAGAGATCTATTTTCTAGGGGACCACTTCTCGTCACAAGTGGTATTTTTTGTGACGGGCTCGTTGCAAAAAATACTAGTTGTGAATCTGTTTTCTGCAATGAGATATTTTCGATGGGACCCCCGTCGCAAAAGAGTTTTTACAATGGGATCCCGTCACAAATAGCCCATCGAAAATAGATGAAATTTCAGTAGTGAAATTAAAAAGATATTGGTACATGTTGTTATAAAAAATTCCTTTACTAAATAATGTATAGGAATCATGGATCATCAAAAAATTCAAAATAAATAGAAGGAAAGAAGATAAAAGAGTATTGGTGATTTGGCTAGGCTTGAAAACATATTGTGGTATTATAGGTAGAAAGGACATGTGAAGAAGGTTTTCATGGGAAAAAGGGATAATTCCAAAAGATATTCTTTTGATAGTTAATTTGAAAATCCATTTTTAGATTATATAAATGTTTTGGGGCTGAGTTTCCCTACTCTACTTAAGTTATGAATTATTGAATCTGGGTCTTCTTTTCACTCTATAACTAAAAGAGGATGCCTAAAAAATTATATATCTAAAATAATTAGTATGTTTAACCTTACAGATAATGAAAATCTCAAGATCATGGTTAAGAGTGGTTATTTTATCTAAACCTCAAATAGGTTCTTGATATAGATGTAAGGGGTGTGGGGTATACCAAGTTTACAAAAGAACCTATTCTTGGGAAGATAACTTGATGATGTGATTTTTTATACTATGTCTTCTAATGGAATGTGGAGAATCACACGATCTTTCATAGTTTCAACCAAAGGTGTTAAATATGATACATTTTATTTAATAAGGATTTCTGGAGGAGAAATACATTTTGGTAAGTCAACATCTAGATATATGAAGTTTTGGAAAGAATTTCTTCATCCCACGGGTAAGAGGGTGATGAACACCATAGTTGTGAATGGAAAACATAAAATCAGATGCATGGAGTATGCAATATACAAGGAGTTTATGCTTGGAATGTAGTGAAAGGTTCCCTTTATCATGATAGGTAAAACATTAATGAATTCGAAGTTAGATATAGTTTATACAGATTTATGAGGGTCAAACCTAGTTTGTTCTCACAAAATATCATTTTAATATTGTACCTTCATCAATGGTTTAACATGAAATGTGTGGGTGTCCTTTATCAAGAACAATTTTGAGGTGTTCCAAAACTTATTTTGATGAAAATAAATGTTGGAAAAGGATATTTGAAAAAATATAAAATCCTTAAGGTGTGATAATGGTGAAGAGTATCAAAGTAGAGAGTTCAAAAGGTTCTGCTATAGAAAAATAATAAGGGTTGGGGAAAATACTTATAAGTTCAAAATAAAATGGTGTAAGGGAATAGATTAATCATAAATTGAATAATATGGTTAGGAACATGAAGTTGCATTCTAATTTCCCTAAGACATTTTAGGTGGATATAGTGAACTATGTGGAGTATCTTTCGAATCAAAGGCCTTCTTCTCCCATGGGATAATATCTTCTAGAAGAAATATAATGTTTAAGGACTGTTTAAATATCCCAATTGAATGATTCTAGATGTATCACCTACATTTAATTAAATTTCATGGAAATGGGAAGCTAAATGAAAAGTCTAGGGCATTTTTATTTATAGGTCATAGTGATAAAAATATTTGATTTTGACTATAAGATAACAAATTATGGAAGGTATTTAGAAGAAGAAGTGTCTTCTTAAATAAAAATCTCCCTTTGAAGGATCAAAACTTAGAAGAAGATATTGTGGATAAAAATGAATCAACCCATTTCAAATTTAATCTAGATATAATTCCTAAAGATCCTATTTGTTTAGGGAGTATGGAAGTTTCAAAAAATTTAGAATGTACAAAAGGTTAAGTTTTAAATAAAAGATAGATTATATTGGTATCCCCAAGTACATATTTACATTAATTCTCAAGGTCTATATAAAATTTTTACTAGTTTTTGGAATGTGATGATTTAGAAGTAGTCATTCTATAAGTATGATAATATTATGTTAAATTGACGCATTCTACTAGGGATCAGTTCATAGTATACAGGTTCAAAATTTCCATTCACTTTATGTTTCTTATGTATGGGGGATAACCCAAGATCATAATAGAGGTTTAAAGTATAAATTAATCTAGGAAGTGGATGTTAGTGATGAATGAGGAGATAGAATCCTTTCATATTTCTAGAATAAAGGATATAACAAAACTTCCTTCTAAAAAATGATATCTATATAATTAGAAAGTGATCCATATGTTTTTTATGGAGATATGTAATTTTGATTACTTAGGTGTGAATATTTAATTTCTTCATGGTGATTTAGATGATAAAATTTTTATAAATAATCCAAATAGTTTTATAGAAAACAAAATCGAACATCTAGTGTGTCAGCTCAAATGGATCTTGTATGGGATAAAATAAGTACCCAGAAAAATGAATTGAAATTTAAATTAAATGATGGTATAAAATTCATTTACCTTAAGAAATTTATCTATTTTATATTTATAAAATATATTTTGTGATGGAAGTTTCATCATACTTATTATTTATGTGTTTGCTTCTTATGGGATTAAGGAGAGATCAAATTGATAAGTAGAAATTAGATTTATGCAAAAAAAATCAGATGGTGGATAATTATTTTGAAATTTGTATTTTGGGGATGAGAATAATAACAAGCTTGAGGTTTTTAACACTGTTCATGTCTCATTCAGAGTATGTTTGAGTGGTTTTGGAAGGATTTCGAATGAGCGTGTCTAAGCTTGTGAACACCCCCTAGCCGAAAAAATCAAGTTACCCAATGGGATGAAACTAAATATAAAATGTGATTTTGGGTACATAGAGAGGGTTTCATATGAATAATATATTTTCATATTAATTTATTTCATGGTTTGTATGAGGATCGATGTTGTGTATATTGTGGGAGTTCTTAGTGGGTGCATGGAAAATTCATGAAGTGGTCACTTGGAACTGGTGTAATGGGTAAACAGATATCTCTATGGTTCTGAAGCAATTTTACTCTATTTTAGAATGTAAGATCCACTATAGGGGTTTATAGATTATGAATTTGGAGGATATTTATAAACATGTAAGGTTATTACATGGAATGTGTTCACTTTCAATGGGATGGCTATGAGTTTGATGTACAGTCTTTAACTAAAAGTTGCATAATCCAAAATAAAATTAGAGTACAGAGAAATCATGGAATATGGGAAGGAATTTATCTGGATAAATTAGTGGTAATAGGAACTCAAAATAATTAAATGGAATAAAATTTTATTCTATGATTGTTAAATTATGATCTACCTTACAAAGAATCCAATTTTTTACACCATGACAAAGCATATTTGGCTAAAGTATTAGTTTATCTAGAATATGTTAAAGAACAAAGTATTGAAGTTATTGAATGGTGATGGATGTCTAAATACAGTGGATATGTTTATTAATGTTACATAATGAGAAATTATGGGACAGTGATGTGCCACAATGGGGCTTGGATGATCAGAAACATCATTGGAGGACAATAGTGTAATGGTGAATGTAGAAGAAAGGAAGTATCCTGGGGGATTGTTGATGCCTTGGAAATAGCCTTCAAGCGGGAGATTGCTATTTTTGGTAGTGAAGAAAATATTTTTTTACTAAGTTTCAGGACCATACAAAAGGAATGATTCTGAATGTTTTAGTCTAGAAACAGATTAAGTCTGAGCAACAAAACTAGGGGATTTGGAATGACATTTAAACAAACTTCTAGATATGGTATGGGATGATGGTTTTTTAGAAGTTTTCACTATTCAATAGAGAAAAAATTTGTGTTAGTTCATTCAATGAGTATTTGGATGTAGAAATTATCAATCTACATTAATCCATGAATATCATATGATAATGGAAATGAAATAACTTATAGAATATTATGGGAATCAATTATAAATTTCTAAGTATGGTCACTTGTTGAGAATCAGTTTAGATGTTTTCACTTATCCTATTTATTATATTATAAATAAATGCTAAAAATTTCATCTAATAGGGTATGGAAATTACCAAACCATATAATTCCTTTTTTTCTCTTTCTCTTATGTGTTGAGTGTATTTCTTCTTCGTCATTGTATTTGTAAGGTATTTTTTGGCTTATGGTTTCTATATGATACGATGTGTGGCTGGTGTGTGGAGTCTTCTCATTCCAAATACATCATCTATTAATGTAATTTTTTTTAGGAATTATGGGCCTCTATTTCATGATTTGAAGTATCGAAGGGTGCTTTCTAATTGAAGGTATATGACTCAACAAATGACATTAGTGTTTTCAATTTTTTTCATTTATAATCTATATAACTCTTATGGGTCAAAATGAGAGTAATTTTTTATATTTGAAAAAAAATTAACTAAATATTGAAATCATTTTAAATCACTATAAAATATATTTGAGTTAGTAGTTTTGCCTGAAATTTTCTTTTTATTATCCATAACCTAAATCATCTAATCTGGAATATCATTGATTTAATCAACACCCATGACATTAGGTTTAACATTTAAGATGTCTAGAGTTTTCATAATTCCTTTATAGTATGTCTTATTCTTGTTTACACAAATATTTCCATTAAAAATTATTGTAGAATTAAATAACTAATATAAGAATCAGATTATTCTCATATTATGCATTATATCATTACATATATAAACTTCCACACCAAAAGATTTTAAAAAACACTAAAAAAATATAATAGTTTACTAGATCTTTAGGTTTTATCTTATGGTATATCTACCCTAATTCATAAAATTTACTAACCATTTTTATCATAGTAGATGAAATTATCTTAACTAGTTCTCTCAAATATGATGTTATAATAACATATATTTCATTTCTTTAGTAACAATAATACATTGATTCAATTCCGAGATTCAAAAGAATATATTAATTGAGAATTGATATCATGATAAATGAAATAAAATATAAAAAATTCATTCCTATATCCTTATATACATTTCCAAATAACACAAATGATCCTTAAACATCTCTTATTCATAAAATTATTTATTTTTTAATAATTTATATCAAATACCAAAAGGATATCTCAGAAATTCTGGTAATCCTTTATTCTTCATTTTGTATCTTATTAAGAATCATTACTCACATTGACATACAAAATAATGAGTTAATCATAATAACTATAAGACTAAGATATAAATTTGAGACATATGTAATTCATGATTATTTCATTATTTAACATACACCAAGTAAAATTTTTAATGTATCAAATGGAAAAGGATAAAATCCAAGATTCCATATCATGGTGTGAAGTGATAACTACCAATTCCCTGCTCATAAAATATCTAGTGATAGTTAATTATTAAATAAATTTGTGAATAATATAATTCAATTCTATAAAATTATGTAAAATATCTAAAACATTATTCTACACTTTCAAATCAATATACACATTAGTACATAATATAAATCTTTTATAACATGTGATAAGAAATCAAAGTCATACTAAGATTAAAGAAAGGGGTTTCTTTTATATGAATTTAAAATTAAATTAATGGTATAATTAGTAGAGGATCACTATTTTATCAATATAGTCTTCATAATAAATAGAATCATTAATGAATAAATTCCCATATAAATCTATTGGTTTAAATGATTCAAATGAATAGTCTTCTAATATATTTTTTGAGAATCCCACAAAAGAAAAGAATATATAACCATATATCTAATGATATCATAAAATATCTTAATTATTCAATAATGTGTCCAATGTAATATATATAGATACAAAAGGTTAATTTCATGCTGATAATAAAAGTAATCATAAATTTTGTGGTTATGGTTAAGCTATGTGTACGTGACATCACTATTAGATAGATAGATATATTATATTTTCTAAAAATATCATATAATATTTATATGATGAATCGCATAGGGATTATAGAACATATAATAGGAAGGATAAAACAAAATTGAATAGGTACTAACATGAAATTAAATTCAGTGTAATAAATTTTCCATAGATAATGAGAGGAAACTCAAACAATACACTATTACAGATAATACCTTTATGACGTGCGTCCTTGCCGCGAGGAAGGTCACGTTTACATTTATAAAAAGCCAAAATATAGCACAGTGGCTAACCTCGGGGTCGCTCTCAAGGAAGCAGTGTCGAGAGCCTAAGTGGTCTGTTCCAAAAATCTTTTTGTATTTTTCTTTACTTTGAAAACATAAAAACACACTCCTAAGAAAACTCTAATTAGTGCTGAAAAGCACAGTGGAGAGGGAAACAGTGATGGAAAAGTGCAAAAATAAAAAACCTAGACACAGGACAACTCTACATGGAATAAGAAAAGACAGCATACAAACACAACACAAGACAGAAAAATACACAGAACAAAGAAAAGGACACCAAAACACAGAAGAAAAAAGTTAGTGAGAACAAGGCTGGACCAAGGTTAATTCACCCTCTACTCCCTATCCTTGATCAGCTTAATTAATTGATCAACAATTCTCGAATTTGCTCAGTGCAAGACCGATGTCTCGGATCACATACCAATCTCGCCTGTAAATTGAACACTCAAACATAGAATTTCTTCCATGCTCAATCATTCCTCCGAACTGCAAGGTGATTCACCCAGGAAAGTAATTATGGAAAGAATTTCTCATAATCCAGAATGATTCCACTAAGATCGTCACATCGCACAACCAACCTTGATTCTCAGTTCGAGAAATGAAGACAGGAAGGGGAGAAGAAATCAGACGAGAGAGTAGCAAATTGTCCTATGCAAGATCTCGCTCTCGCTAAATCTAAATCACAGTAGCGATCTACCAAGGCGAATAGAAAGAACGTGATTGCATTAATGTGCGGACCTCCAGATTTCATTGGGTTTCATAAACTAGATCCAACCCCACAAATTAGATCTCCATTTCTGGAGATTATAGATCACAACACGAAATGAGGACAAATAAACAGCACAAAACAAATGAAATAAACATCACAATTCAATTAACAAAACACACACACAAGTAATTACAGACACAATTGAAATTAAAACTATAATAGAGCAACGAGGGTGAGGAAGAGAATGGAGGAGCAGGTCCCGTCTCCATGTCGAAGACGATCCCCATCCGTGAGAAGTGGATGAATGGATGTTGAATCAGTATCGAGTCTCCTCCTCCCGTTGTAGAATGATGCCCCCCCGGGTACTCTGGTCTGGCCCTCGGCCTCTCCGCCTAGCTTTTTCCCCTTTCTAAAGGAGTTGAGATTCCTCTTCTTTAGAGATGAAAACAGAAAAATGCAATTAAAGACCTAAGAGACAGCAGATCCACGTGGCCCGTCTTTGTGTGTGTGTCACCAGCCTTTAAGTGAACTCTCGGTGAGTGTACCATCCCTTGCAACGAACTCAATAATCTTTCACACATTTCCCGCTAACCGCTTCTTCTCCTTTTTTAATCCCCGCTTCTATGAGTAGCTCCCCCTGCATGATAACACAAAAAACACACGTGAGTCAAGTTAAAAAAAATAAAAAAAATGAAATGATTATATTCTATATACTAATATTATTACTTAAATAAAAAAAATACTTATTAATATATATATATATAATACCTAATATTATTACTACTATTATATGTAAATATAATTTTTATTTAATAACATATATTATTATGAAATATTAATATTATATAGAAGTTTTCATACTTTTAACAAAAGACCTATCATTATTATTATATGATATATGATATGTAAAACTTAATATATATTATATTATATGTTATAATAGTTATATTATATATATATATGTTCATATATAAAGTATATATTATATAAATGTTATTATATATTATAATATATAAAAAAAATTAAACACAAATAGAAGGGGGGTTCTGTTCGGCGCGAAGGAGAGGGGAGAAAGGGGGAAAGTCATTCAGTGTAGGGGAGGCGACAGCACATCCTGAGGAAGATTCGGCGCTGGCGGCTCACGGCGGTGGGTTTGAACTCAGAGCAGGTAGGCAGAAGGCTGGCATGGTGAGATCAGACGTTTCAGCGATGGCGCGGGCTCAGAGGTTCAGTTCTGGAGGAGACGAAGGCCGAGAAAGAGAGGGTTTCAGTGAGGGTTTAGGGCAGGGGAGGTGGCGAAGATGAAGGCAGGGCCGGTGTAAGGTTTCGGCGCAAATGAGAGGGGAGGACATGGGTTGTGGTGCGGCTTCAGCAGGGGGCTTCGGCTGGTTTGGCGCGAAGGGGTAGCGCGGATGGAGGTAGAGGATTCGGCTGATGCAGGTTCAGGGGTTTGCGAGGCAGCAACGTGGATCAGCTAGGGTGGATGCGGAGAGGTGAGGCAGGCGGATGGAGGCTCGAGTTAGGGTTCAGAGGCGGTGCGAGGAGGAGTGCGTATTCATCTGAAGGAGAGCAGGGAATATCCATTTAAATTTTGAGAAAATTTAATTTGGGGTTTCTTCTTGTTTTGTGATCGATCTACTGGTTTGAGTCTGCTACTATTGATTTTCTTGATAGCATTATTATGCTCTTTGATGTGCTGCTTGCGGTCGAATATTGTGATGTTTTTCAGCGTCAATGGTGTGAAAGGAGGAAGGAACAGTGAGACGGTGCGGTGAGACAGGGAAAAGAAACGGTGCCACTGTGAGGATATGGAATTGTTGGTGCCATCGTGAGGAGATGAAACGGTGGCACAGTTTGTGCTGAAATGGTGAGACAGGGAAGAGGGGTACTGTGGAACCGTGAGTGCGACAGTGAGAGAGCAAGGAGCAGACACAGTGACACCGTGAGTGTTTATCGGGGTCTCACCGTGTGGTATGGGAAACGGTGGCACCGTGATGTGTGTTCACGGTGGGTAGAAAGCAGTGGAACCATTACGGAAATTGTGTGACGTGCCACCGTGAATACCTGCAAAATAAAAAGAACATATTAAATAAATTAATAATACAAATAAACCTATAATTGGATTAATCAATTAACAAATTAAATTAAAAATAATGAAATTGAAAAATAAATAAATAAAACAATGTTAAATAATAAAATTAATAATACTTTATTTAAAAGAATGAATTTATTTGGGTTAAAAATTATAAACAAATTAACTGAAGAACCAAACTAATGATACTTGCTTAAATTAACCAACCAAATAAGTAACCAATAAACTAAAGAATTCATTAACTTAATGAATAAACTTATTAATTGAATAAAATTAAATTGTTAAAACTAATTAACTTTTTAAAAGACTAACATGTGTTATTTATTTACACTTTAAGAATAAAGAATTAATAAATTTAATTAACAAATTAAAAATTATTGAAAACTAATAACATCAAGAATTAAATAAATGAAATTAAAATAACAGCTTTATTTTATTATTGAAAAGAAATAAAAAATAGAAACAAAAACACACTTTTAATAAATAAACACTTTTTTTATAATATAATCTACAAAATACAACAATTGCTAAATATTACTCAAAATACAAAGGTTTGATATTAAAAAACAAACAAAAATATAAAAAATTATGTGGCAAAGGGCATTAAAACTGAGCCACATCAAACTCCCCCACACTTAAATATTTGTTTGTCCTCAAACAAATACATGCATTTGACTTTAAAACAGAAAGTTGATTTTTGAGTTTCAGCTCAAGAGGTGCATGGTTAAACATTAATATCCAGAGGAGATGAGTAAGGTTTTTCAAGAGTATTCAAAAATGATGTCTTGTCTAGCTTCAAAGGCCCACTAGAAGTAAAGAAAATCAAAAATTCATACACTATCAAGTATGTCATGCCTCCTATGTGTTTTCATTAACTATCATACTTCACCATCCAATTCAAGTACTGATTCAAGGAGTGATGACAGGTTAGAAGAAGTGGAACTCAAAAACTTAACCAAGGGAACCTTCTATTCTCACCTTCCCCCAGGTTCCAAGAATTAAAATCCATTAAATTGATCACTTTATTGATTCAACTCAAATGAAAATTAACCATGAAAATTGCTCCCTTCTTCATCTGGGTTCAAAATTCCCCTCACCTTAATGAGTTCATTTTTGACACGGGCACTTTATTTTACTTTTTCCCAGCCATATTCCAAGTGCAGAGCACTGTGCATAGAACTTATTGAGATTGAAATTTGCTTTATTTATTCACAGAAACACACCCAGTGCACCTTGTCTTAGATAATCACTGTGGGATCCCATTTTCCCATTTTAATCTAGTTAAAAAGGACTAAATAATTAATCATTTGGATTGACTTCCTAAAGTGATTGAATATTATATAATAAAGATATGAGTCCCCTGGGTTCCAGTGAGAACTTCAGGTTACTCCAAGACATGATCCTTACTCCACAAAACCTATCCTGTCATACTCTCATCCTCAATTCCTAAAAAGACAGATCCATAGAGACAGTGAACAATTGCACTCAGCAATCATTCATACTTAACAGTTTCTGACTCAGTGCTACTCTCAACATCCAGCAAACAGTTATCCACTAAATAGAACATTAATGAAGTACCAGTGAACCTTCAATGACCATAAATTGATGAAATAATTTTGAAAAAAAATTAAGGAATTTTGAGCCTTTCTTTTGAAAAGAAACTGACCATTTTTACAAACACAAACTTGGGTTCAAGAAGGGGGAATTCGACATGACACAAGAATGACCCCACTCCCCCACACTTAAAACCCAACATTGTCCCCAATGTTGACTCTCAAGGTGGAAGACAGTTAAAGTTCAAAACAGATAGACATTTAAGCTGAAAAAGGATATGAAGGGGTATCAATGAAGTTCAAAAACATTCTTTTCCACACAAAAAGTAAAAGAAAATAAAAACCCAAACAAACAAAAACAGAAGAATCCGACCCCACCAACCATCACTAGCAACCAAGTACATTTTTATTCCTAAACTGTTCATGCTTTGAATCATTGTGAGCAGACAAAAGATTTTAACAATTTACTTCAAATAGTAGCATGATTAAAAGTGAGGTGCAACAACAGAATACTGAAATTGAAAGGAGTGGGTGCAAGAATGTTTCATAAATCAGCTCAAAAATACATTTTCAATTCTCTAGATACTAGAAGCTAACACCCGAGCATAAAACACAGTCCAAGAGTTTCAAAAAACAGTGGGAAGACCCCCACACTTAATTCACAGCAGCATGCAATAAAAATGTGAAGAGTAAAACATTGCAACATAAAACAATACTCCCCGGAATGTGCAGCTTCTCAAATTTACAAATATATCCCTTTGATTTCCATGTGCATGATCTCTGACGGCTTCAGTTGGGAACCTACGTGATGAAACAAGTTGAAATTAGTGTTAAATATTTTAAAGCTCAAATAAAAAGCAACCGCAGATTATGAGTTGGGGAGTGTTATCCATGATCTTCAGTGTACTCTTCCTCTGGGACTTGAATGATAGCCACGTGGAATCTACTGCCTATTTATTGTCCTAAAAAACAACACTCAAATTAAAAACAACAAGCAAAAAGAAACTAAAGAAGGAAATGAAAAGGGATAATCCTGGGATAACCCCCCAGGGGGTGCTGTAGTTTGACTGTCCACAGCTGGACAGTCCTTGGATCAACCCCAATCTGATGGGGGATTTGGCTTCCTACTCAGGAACCACCAGATGTGATTCCTTCCAACTTCAGTGATTTGCCATCTTTGGAATACCCCATGTGCAGCTTCAACCAAATTCCCCTCCTGGGATGTGAAGTACTTCATATTGAATGGTGGAGTGGAAAACCGGATATCGGGGTACTTTGGAACTTCTTCTGCTTGAGGTTGAGTGTGCACAAGTTGTAATTTTGTAAATGTTTGAAAACTTGGATTTGACCTGTCTTCTGGTTGAATCCAATAAAACATTTTCTCTTGGAAAACAATTATTGTGTCATCATACACTTCTGTTCTAGTGCACAACTCCAATAATTCATCTTTAAAAATAACTCCCAATCTGGAAGTGTCATCCAGAATTGGAAGTTCCAAAAACACTTCAGCAGGTTCAACCTCAACTTCCTCATCTCCAGAAAATCACAATGATGTACAACATCTTCAATACATACAAAGGGAGCAACACAATTAAAATCAGCTTCGATGTAATCCAAGATGAATAAAAATACATCTTCTTCCATAAAATTGTCAACTCCCTTTATCAGTGCTGCTTGTTCCTCCTCATGATGGAATAATGATCATGGGAGTGGGTCCAGGGTAAGAGCGAGGTAGTTAACCTCCTCCAAACTCTCTTAAAAACACACCACCTCACTTGTTGAGTCTTCAAAGGAGAATGATTTGATTTCATGTGCTGGTTCCACCTGTTGAAGCATTGAAAAATCATTAGAGTAGTTATATTAAGAAAAATCATTAGAATGGAAATGAGAGAAAGAATGATCATCAAAGAAATGCCCAGCATCATGAATCACTGACAGTTCTATCTCCTTCCATCCCTTGAGAAAATCCTCGGAAGTTGGTTCTGGAATTTCCAGCTTTGACTCTAGGGGAAAATCTATATCAAAGTTCGGAAAATCCAACTTTTTTCCTTCTTTTGTTTCTTTTCTCATTCCTTCTCAACTATTTTCCAGAATCTTGGGCATCAATGGGAGGTGGTGGTACTGCACTGTCGTCCGGGTATCCCTTGACCTTATCCATGGCTAGTTGCATCAATTGCGTGATCTCATGAGAATAATCTGTCTCCTCATCAGTAAGTTCTCGATTCTCCCTTTCAGGCATCCAACATTGAAACTTAGCAACACCCTCCTCAAGCTCTTGAACAGGGTCAAACAGTGACACTACATCAAATTCGTTAGAGTTCATCACTGTGTGTGAGTGTGTTTTTTTTTTGTTTTTTTATATGTTTTTTTGTATGTTTTTTTTTGTTTTAAAATAAAATAAAAATTGGAAAAACCACTGAGTCACTCGTTGCTTCCCCGGAAACGGCGCCAAAATTTGACGTGCATCCTTGTCGCGAGGATGGTCAAGTTTACATTTATAAGAACCCAAAATATAGCACAGTGGCTAACCTCGGGGTCACTCTCAAGGAAGTAGTGTCGAGAGCCTAAGTGGTTCGTTCCGAAAATATTTTTGTATTTTTCTTTACTTTGAAAACACAAAAACACACTCCTAAGAAAACTCTAATTAGTGCGGAAAAGCACAGTGGAGAGGGAAACGGTGATGGAAAAAGTTAAAAAAGAAAAAACCTAGACACAGGACAACTCTACATGGAACAAGAAAAGACAGCAGACAAACACAACACAAGACAGAAAAATACACAAAACAAAGAAAAGGACACCAAAACATAGAAGACAAAAGTTAGTGAGAACAAGGCTGGAACCAGGT
Organism: Viscum album; assembly: GCA_963277665.1. Classification (NCBI taxonomy): domain Eukaryota; kingdom Viridiplantae; phylum Streptophyta; class Magnoliopsida; order Santalales; family Viscaceae; genus Viscum; species Viscum album. The sequence continues at coordinate 583,564,252 of OY728167.1, read as the reverse complement.
TAATTCACCCTCTACTCCCTATCCTTGATCATCTTAATTAATTGATCAACAATTCTCGAATTCGCTCAGTGCATGACCGATGTCTCGGATCACATACCAATCTTACCTGTAAATTGAACACTCAAACATAGAATTTCTTCCATGCTCAAGCATTCCTCCGAACTGCAAGGTGATTCACCCCGCAAAGTCATTATGGAAAGAATTTCTCATAATCCAGAATGATTCCACTAAGATCGTCACATCGCACAACCAACCTTGATTCTCAGTTCGAGAAATCAAGATAGGAACGAGAGAAGAAATGAGACGAGAGAGTAGCAAATCGTCCTATGCAAGATCTCGCTCTCGCTAAATCTATATCACAGTCGCGATCTACCAAGGTGGATAGAAAGAACATGATTGCATTAATGTGCGGACCTCCAGATTGCATTGGGTTTCATAAACTGGATCCAACCCCGCAAATTAGATCTCTATTTCTAGAGATTACAGATCATGACACGAAATGAGGACGAATAAACGGCACAAAACAAATGAAATAACCATCACAATTAAATTAACAAGACACACACACAAGTAATTACAGACACGATTGAAATTAAAACTAGAACAGAGCAATGAAGGTGAGGCGGAGAATGGAGGAGCAGGTCCCATCTCCAAGTCGAAGACGATCCCCGTCCGTGAGAAGTGGATGAATGGATGTTGAATCGGGATCGAGTCTCCTCCTCCCGTTTTAGAATGATGTCCACCCCCCTCTGGGTACTCTGGTCCAGCCCTCGACCTCTCCGCCTGGCTTTTTCCCCTTTCTAAAGGAGTCGAGAGTCCTCTTATTTAGAGATGGAAACAGAAAAATGCAATTAACGACCTAAGAGACAGTAGATCCACGTGGCGCGTCTTTGCGTGTGCGTCACCAGTCTTTAAGTGAACTCTCGGTGAGTGTACCATCCCTTGCAACGAACTCGAGAATCTTTCGCACATTTCCCGCTAACTGCTTCTTCTTTTTTTTAATCCTCGCTTCTATGAGTAGCTCCCCCTGCACGATAACACAAAAAACACACGTGAGTCAAGTTAAAAAAAAAACAAAAAAAAACGAAACGATTATATTCTATATACTAATATTACTACTTAAATAAAAAATACTTATTAATATATATATAATACCTAATATTATTATTACTATTATATGTAAATATTATTTTTATTTAATAACATATATTATTATGAAATATTAATATTATATAGAAGTTTTCATACTTTTAACAAAAGACCTATTATTATTATTATATGGTATATGATATGTAAAACTTAATATATATTATATTATATGTTATAATAGTTATATTATATATATATGTTTATATATAAAGTATATATTATATAAATGTTATTATATATTATAATATATATAAAAAAATTAAAACACAAATAGAAGGGGGTTCTGTTCGGTGCGAAGGAGAGGGGAGAAAGGGGGAAAGTCGTTCGGCGTAGGGGAGGCGGCGGCACAGCCTGAGGAAGATTCGACGCTGGCAGCTCGCGGCGGTGGGTTCGAACTTAGAGCAGGCAGGCGGAAGGATGGCGCGGTGAGATCAGACGTTTCAGCAATGGAGCGGGCTCGGAGGTTCAGTTCTGGTGGAGACAAAGGCCGAGAAAGAGTGGGTTTTAGTGAGGGTTTAGGGTAGGGGAGGTGGCGAAGATGAAGGCAGGGCCAGTGTGCGGTTTTGGCGCAAATGAGAGAGGAGGCCGTGGGTTGTGGTGCGGCTTCGGCAGGGGGCTTCGGCTGGTTCGGCGCGAAGGGGTAGCGCGGATGGAGGCAGAGGATTCGGCTGATGCGGGTTCAGGGGTTTGCGAGGCAGCGGCGTGGATCAGCTAGGGCAGATGCGGCGAGGTGAGGCAGGTGGATGGAGGCTCGAGTTAGGGTTCGGAGGTGGTGCGAGGAGGAGTGAGGATGCATCTGAAGACGAGCAGGGAATGGCCATTTAAATTTTGAGAAAATTTAATTTGGGGATTCTTCTTGTTTTGTGATCGATCTACTGGTTTGAGTCTGCTGTTATTGATTTTCTTAATAGCATTATTATGCTCTTTGATGTGCTGCTTGTGGTCGAATATTGTGATGTTTTTCTGCGTCAATGGTGTGAAAGGAGGAATGTACAGTGAGAGGGTGCGGTGAGACAAGGAAAAGAAACGGTGCCATCGTGATGAGATGAAACCGTTGGTGCCACCGTGAGGAGATGAAACGGTGGCACAGTTTGTGCTGAAACGGTGAGACAGGGAAGAGGGGTACTGTGGCACCATTAGTGCGACTGTGAGAGAGCAAGGAGCAGACACAGTGACACTATGGTATGGGAAACAGTGGCACCGTGATGTGTGTTCACGGTGGGTAGAAAGCGGTGGCACCATTACGGAAACTGTGTGACGTGCCACCGTGAATACCTGCAAAATAAAAAGAAAAGATTAAATAAATTAATAATACAAATAAACCTACAATTGGATTAATAAATTAACAAATTAAATTAAAAAGAATTAAATTGAAAAATAAATAAATAAAACAATGTTAAATAATAACATTAATAATACTTTATTTAAAAGAATGAATTTATTTGGGTTAAAAATTATAAACAAATTAATTGAAGAACCAAACTAACGATACTTGCTTAAATTAACCAACCAAATAAGTAACCAATAAACTAAAGAATTCATTAACTTAAAGAATAAACTTATTAATTGAATAAAATTAAATTATTAAAACTAATTAACTTATTAAAAGACTAACATGTGTTATTTATTTACACTTTAAGAATAAAGAACTAATAAATTTAATTAACAAATTTAAAATTATTGAAAACTAATAACATCAAGAATTAAATAAATGAAATTAAAATAGACACTTAATTTTATAATTGAAAAACAATAAAAAATAGAAACAAAATCACATTTTTAATAAATAAACTCTTTTTTTATAATATAATCTACAAAATACAATAATCGGTAAATATTACACAAAATACAAAGGTTTGATATTAAAAAAAACAAAAATATAAAAAAGTATGTGGAAAAGAGCATTAAAACTGAGCCACATCAAATTCCCTCACACTTAAAACTTTGTTTATCCTCAAACAAATACATGCATTTGACTTTAAAATAGTAAGATGATTTGTGAGTTTCAGCTCAAGAGGTGCATGGTTAAACATTAATATCCAGAGGAGATGAGTCAGGTTTTTCAAGGGTATTCAAAAATGATGTCCTGTCTAGCTTCAAAGGCCCACTAGAAGTAAAGAACATCAAAAATTCATACACTATCAAGTATGTCATGCCTCCTATGTGTTTTCATTAATTATCCTACTTCACCATCCAATTAAAGTACTGATTCAAGGAGTGATGACAGGTTAGAAGAAATGGAACTCAAAAACTTAACCAAGGGCGTCTTCTATTCTTACCTTCCCCCAGGTTCCAAGAATTAAAATCCATTAAATTGATCACTTTATTGATTTATATCAAATAAAAATTAACCAAGTCAATTTTTCCCTTCTTCATCTGGGTTCAAAATTCCCCTCACCTTAATGAGTTCATTTTTGACAAGGGCACTTTATTTTACTTTTTCCCAGCCATATTCCATGTGCAGAGCACTATGCATAGAACTTATTGAGATTGAAATTGGCTTTATTTATTCACAGAAACACACCCAGTGCACCTTGTCTCAGATACTCACCGTGGGATCCCATTTTCCCATTTTACTCCAGTTACAAAGGACTAAATTAATAATTATTTGGATTGACTTCCTAAAGTGATTGAATATTATATAATAAAGATATGAGTCCCCTAGGTTCCAGTGAGAACTTCAGGTTACTCCAAGCCATGATCCTTACTCCACAAAACCTATCATGTCATACTCTCATCCTCAATTCCTAAACAGACAGATCCATAGAGACAGTGAACAATTGCACTCAGCAATCATTCATACTTAACATTTTCTGACTCTGTACTACTCTCAACATCCAGCAAATAGTTATCCACTAAATAGGACATTAATGAAGTACCAGTGAACCTCCAATGACCATAAATTGATGAAAGAATTTTGAAAAAAAATTTAAGGAATTTTGAGCCATTCTTTTGAAAAAAATTGACAATTTTTTCAAAAACAAACTTGGGTTCAAGAAGGGGGAATTCTACATGACACTAGAATGACCCCTCTGTTGGAACCACTCTGTGTATAAGGTTGTATTTGTTGTCAATAGTTGTCAATGCAGATCAAAATGAAGGTGATCATGAAATACTCCGATGAAGTAGAGGAGTGGTGATTCAGATGATTGTTGTACTGTTCGTAAGTTCAAAGAACATGTGTCAAAGGTGATACATTGTTTACAACAATGAATATTGTGAGGAGTAATCCATCCAAGGATGATTAAGGCAGGAGGGTGTTTTTGGATGAAGACCATGGGCTTTGATGAAGACCATGAAATTCCTCATTATTGCATGAGAACAATGGGTTTTGATGAAGACCATGCAATTACTCATGATTGCGTGAGAACCATGCTAGAGACTTCTATGACGGTTGATGAAGGAGGCAATGTTCCTTCAAAGAATACATATCACAATGGTGGAGTTTGTGATAAAAGCAAAAGAATTGCTGAAGGATACAGATCACCAAGAAGAAGTGTTGTTGAGGTGATCGTGCTTGTCGACAAAGCAAACAAACGACATACAAATTTGTTGAAAAAGGAGATTCCCTGGTGACATGTCGAGTTCAAGAGTTGTGGTCAACGACCTATGGTTTATTCAAGAACATCGACAGAGGAATGGATGATCTGGAGGCGGTACAAAAAGAGCAGATACAAGGTGGCGCTATTTTCCAGTGTTTGCCAAATTTCAGGGCCTCAAAATCGGAAAATGAAGACATGGATTGTCTGCAAAAGGAGGTGCGCACAAAGAGGAAGTGGTGCGCGAAATATAAGAGGCTTGCGCGAAATACTTGAGCTGGGCGCGCAAAATTAGCGGGTTGCGCGAAATCTTGAAGTGTGGCGCGCAAAACAGCGGGTTGCGCGAAATTGTATTTCGCGCAAAAGATGTTTCGAGGTCCGAAGCTCGGAAAATGGCAAAGGCATGAGGTGCGCGAAATTATGGAGCAGTGCGCGGAAAATGGTTGTGCGCGGAAGATTTGTATTTCGCGATCAAAGCGGATTATGCGCTCAAGGAGGGTTTTTCGCGCGGGGTCGATTTTGCCTATAAATATGAAGTGACCCTCCTCCATTCAACAGAGTTCAAGACATAGAAAATACCCGAGCTCTCGTGCGCGAAATTGAAGTTAGAAAGGGTGCTGCGCGTAAACTTAAAGTTTGCGCGTAAAGTTAGATTGCGCGAAAAGCAAAGGCTGCGCCGAAAGTTGGTGATTGGCGCGTAAAAGGAAGATTGCACGAAAAGTGGATTTCGCGCAAGAGTAGTGAATTGCGCGCAAGGCAGTTTCCAGGCTGCGCGTAATATTTGGAAGTTGCGCGAAAAAGGAATTTCGCGCAAAACATAGAAATTGCGCGCAAGACACCGTAAGGGTTGCGCGTAAAAATTGAGGTTGCCTGGTACATCCGGTGCAAAGTGAGATTCATCTGCGGGTGAAAGTTGGACTTCAACAGAGCATCTACATACAGAGGAAGATGCATTCTTTCATGAAAATGAAGAGACCTACAGGTCTATAAACTGTGACTGAATCCCTTCCAAGAGCAGTGAGCTTAGGAAGAGGAAGAAGGTGATCCTCTCCACCGGCAGTGAGCCAGGGGGAGTCAACGGGAGTGACCCGAGGAACGTAGTGAGCTATCCCTAAACAATTGTAAAGGCAGTGAGCCTGGGACAGAGTGTCTGTACCCGAACATTTGTATCCGCAGCTAGTGAAGCATAGTGGATTTAGGTACGACCGGCAACCTGTCGGCGTATACTCCTTGGACGTAGCCCTTAGTGGTGAACCAAGTAAAAATAGCTGTGTCATCTGTCTCTGCATGTGAATGTTTAATTGCTGATCATATCCATCATACAGGTTTAAGTAGTTCCTACCAACGTGGGAACAAGATCCACAACTAAAAGAAGAAAAAGTTGCCACCCTGATTCACCCCTCCCCTCTCAGGGTGTCCCGGGGTCTTACACCCTCTCCCCCACACTTAAAACCCAACATTGTCCCCAATGTTGACTCTCAAGGTGGAAGACAGTTAAAGTTCAAAACTGATAGACATTTAAACTGAAAAAGGATATGGATGGGTGTCAATGAAGTTCAAAAAATTTCTTTGCCACACAAAAAGTAAAAGAAAATAAAAACCCAAACAAACAAAAACAGAAGAATCTGACCCCACCAACCATCACCAGCAATCAAGTACATTTTTATTCCTAAACTGGTCATGATTTGAATCATTGTGAGCAGACAAAAGATTTTAACAATTTACTTCAAATAGTAGCATGATTAAAAGTGAGGTGCAACAACAACATACTGAAATTGAAAGCAGTGAGTGCAAGCATGTTTCACAAATCAGCTCAAAAATACATTTTCAATTATCTAGATACTAGAAGCTAACACCCAAGCATAAAACACAGTCCAAGAGTTTCAAAAATCAGTGGGAAGACCCCCGCACTTAATTCACAGCAGCATGCAATAAAAATGTGAAGAGTAAAACATTGCAACGTAAAACAATACTCCCCTGAATGTGCAGTTTCTCAAATTTACAAATGTATCCCTTTGATTTCCATGTGCATGATCTCTGACGGCTTCAGTTGGGCACCTACATGATGAAACAAGTTGACATTAGTGTTCATGATTTTAAAGCTCAAATAAAAAAGCAACCGCAGAGTATGAGTTAGGGAGTGTTATCCATGATCTTCAGTGTACTCTTCCTCTGGGACATGAATGATAGTCACGTGGAATCTACTGCCTATTTATTGTCCTGAAAAACAACACTAAAATTAAAAACAATATGCAAAAAGAAACTAAAGGAGGAAATGAAAAGGGATAATCCTGGGATAACCCCCCAGGGGGTGCTGTAGTTTGACTGTCCACAGCTGGACAGTCCTTGGATCAACCCCAGTCTGATGGGGGATTTGGCTTCCTGCTCAGGAACCACCAGATGTGATTCCTTCCAACTTCAGTGATTTTCCATCTTTGGAATACCCAAAGTGAAGCATCAACCAAATTCCCCTCCTGGGCAGTTAAGTACTTCATATTGAATGGTGGAGGGGAAAACTGGATATTGGGGTACTTCGGTACTTCTTCTGCTTGAGGTTGAGTGTGCACAAGTTGTAATGTTGGAAATGTTGGAAAACATTGATTTGAGCTGTCTTCTGGTTGAATCTAATAAAACATTTTCTCTTGGAAAACAATTATTGTGCCATCATCCACTTCTGTTCTAGTTCACAACTCCAATAATTCATCTTTAAAAATAACTCCCAATCTTGAAGTGTCATCCAGAATTGGAAGTTCCATAAACTCTTCAGCAGGTTCAACGTCAACTTCCTCACTCTCCAGAAAATCACAAAGATGTACAACATCTTCAATAACTACACAGGGAGCAACACAATTAAAATCAGCTTCTATGTAATCCAAGTTGAATAAAAATACAACTTCTTCCATAAATTTTTCAACTCCCTTTATCAGTGCCGGTTGTTCCTCCTCATGATGGAATAATGATCCTGGGAGTGGGTCCAGGGTAAGAGCGAGGGAGTCAACCTCCTACAACCTCTCTTCAAAACACACCACCTCACTTGTTGAGTCTTCAAAGGAGAATTATATGATTTCATGTGTTGGCTCCACCTGTTGAAGCATTGAAAAATCATTAGAGTAGTTATATCATGAAAAATCATTAGAATGGAAATCAGGGAAAGAATGATCATAAAAGAAATGCCCAGCATCATGAATCGTTGAAAGTTCTGTCTCCTTCCATCCTTTGAGAAAATACTCGGAAGTTGGTTCTGGAATTTCTAGCTCTGACTCTAGGGGAAAATCCATATCAAAGTTGGGAAAATCCAACTTTTTTCATTCTTTTGTTTCTTTTCTCATTCCTTCTCAACTGTTTTCCAGAATCTTGGGCTTCAATGGGAGGTGGTGGTACTCCACTGTCGTCCCGGTATCCCTTTACCTTATCCATGGCTAGTTGCATCAATGGCATGATCTCATGAGAATAAGATGTCTCCTCATTAGTAAGTTCTCGATGCTCCCTTTCATGCATCCAACATTGAAACTTAGCAACAGCCTCCTCAAGCTCATGAACCGGGTCAAACAGTGACACTACATCAAATTCGTTAGAGTTCATCACTGTGTATGAGTGTGTTTTTTTTGTTTTTTTATATGTTTTTTTGTATGTTTTTTTTGTTTTAAAATAAAATAAAAATTGGAAAAACCACTGAGTCACTCATTGCTTCCCCAGAAACGGCGCCAAAATTTGACGTGTGTCCTTGTCGCGAGGACAGTCAAGTTTACATTTATAAAAACCCAAAATATAGCACAGTGTCTAACCTCGGGGTCGCTCTCAAGGAAGCAGTGTCGAGAGCCTAAGTGGTCCTTTCTGAAAATCTTTTTTTATTTTTCTTTACTTTGAAAACACAAAAACACACTCCTAAGAAAACTCTAATTAGTGCTGAAAAGCATAGTGGAGAGGGAAACAGTGATGGAAAAGTGCAAAAAGAAAAAACCTAGACACAAGACAACTCTACATGGAACAGGAAAAGACAGTAGACAAACACAACACAAGATAAAAAAATACACAGAACAAAGAAAAGGACACCAAAACACAGAAGACAAAAGTTAGTGAGAACTGTTGGAGTTGGTGGTCTAGAACCAACTACTTTGTACTTTATTCATTAAATAAAATCCTTGTCACATCTTGATTGTTCTTCTACGTGACATGTCATGTGATAATGTCCTAAGGACAGCTGTTGCATTAAAGGGTCGTAGCAGATCCCTGCTATGATGAGAACCCTAAAGTGCCATAACACTGTTCTTGAATGTATGTTCTATGGCCGGATGATATTATTTGAGGGACACAAATAATACAGGTCATTAGGGGTGAGGACTCATAAAACTTTGAGGCACCTTCTCATGGTGTGCGCCCTTGGTAATATCCAGGAGGATATTATGAGAACGAGACCCGCCAGTAGGAAATCCACATTTCATAGTGTCATTGGATGTTCCTATCTACGGACGTGTGTATTGATCCTTAGACTTTAAGATTATTATTAATGGGTATTACAACTCGCGCACTTAGATGTATTGACGAAAACTGTGACGACACATTGTTCGCAGCAAGGTAGGATACGTTGGGTGTGTCACGAGTAATACCGCATTAATAGATAATGCGAGAAAGGATTTGTCCCTTCCGTTCCATAACAGAAGTAGATATCTCAGGCCCTTTGATGGAATTGATATAGCCTAAATAAATCCATGGCCATGGTAAGGTATGGGCAAATTCAATTCCAGGAAGTCAAAGAAAGAATAATCAAGCACATGGGTTGATGGAACTAGCATGCAACCCGCTTGATTGGAGATCTCGAGACAAAGGGATTATATTACACGGTAAGCATTCGTAGGAGGTGACACGTCATTGCAGTGTTAACTTCTTTCTCTATGGGTGCCTTGACGTGTTTCTAGACGTTAACCTTGGACTTTAGGCAGGCTCAGCCTAATGCCACTGAGAAAGAGGCCTAGAGGGTCACACACTAAGTGTGTCCATGTATCTCAGTTAAATATTAATTTAACAAGTTAAATAAATATTATTCCCGACTGTGGTTTAATAATTATTTAAGGATGTATGATCACATTTATTTTGACACTAGTTATTCGAGAGAATATACTGTGGATAAAATAATATATTTATTAGCGAGTAATGCAGTTACATTTATTTAATAAATAAATAGTCATTACTCAAGGTCTAATAAATGTGGTGGAGAAAAATGGAAAATAAAAGTACACGCCGTGTATATTAAATATACACGCTGTGTAGTTTTATGGAAAACAAGTACACGCCGTGTATTAATTATTACACGCCGTGTAGTTTTTCCAATTAGGATTTTGAGGATTTAATATTGTTTTATTAAATGATATTTATTATAATCAGCGTGGGCGCATGTCAAGGAATTAATAATTCGACATGGGGGTTTTCAATAAGAGTTAATGAAATAAATAAAACGCGTAACGCGTTTATTTATTGTCATAACTCTATTAACCTCAAACCTGATTATAAATATCCTCGCAACCCCAACATTTTTTGAGAGCCATTGTTGTGCACAACGGATTTGGAAATACTCTCAAGCCAAGAGAGAATTCCCTTTCCACCAAGAACGCCCTCAAGTTATGAGAGCAAGATCCTCCACCAGATCAAGGCGGTCGAAGGCGGACATCGCAAGAGAAGGTTCTTCCGCGCTAGCACCCAGAGATCTCTTCGGTGATGTCCGGAGATACGTGACACATGTTTGGATCACCGCTAGAGGAATCCTACACTTGGATTCTACGACGAAACGACGGATCACCAAATCGTGACCGGACACATCAACGAAGAAATAATTACAACAAGGTAATTCTTATGCATTAATTAAATTAATTATAATCAACATATGATGATCCTCCTCAAGGGTTCTGGGACTATTCTTTTCTTTTCGTTCTTCATTCTATTCTGAAGATTCGGCATTTTATATCGTGACGGATCTCGTATTGAACGTTGTTTAACGTTAAAATTAAAGTTGGGCAAACCTACCAACGCGCTTCCGCTGCGCCCGGAACCTACAAGTGGTATCAGAGTGGTCATATCATTGGTTATAATTATTTAGTTTTTTGTTGGTGATTTACGCATTTAATAATTTAGTTATTTCAATTCATGTTTAATGGTTCTGGAAATCTGAATATCGAGATCTGTTCCTCCTTTCTCGTTTCTCGTTCACCTCACAGAAATGGATTTTTCTTTCAATTTTGATTAAAATAAAATAGAGGAACTCATCCGGAGGAGCCAAATGTTTCTGTCCGTATAACACCTGAATACACGGCGTGTATTCGGAAGTACACACCGTGTAGTCTAGGTTCAATGCATTGACTGATCCGCCAAATCAGGTCGTGTATTGGATTCTTTATAAGAATTTAAGACACCGTGTGTTGACCAGAAACAGGTGGCACACGGTTTCTGGAATACATGCCGTGTGGTCCAATGAACACGACGTGTAGTCCCTTCGGGTTAGGGTTGGGTCGTGTACTCCGTACATAGCCTGCCCGGCTGGAAACCGTGTAACGCGAAAACTACACGGCGTGTGTCCCACTGTACACGCCGTGTACTCCGAAAATTTCCGAAGTACATTAACACACTCTATCCCCGGGCGTGTACTTTGGATGGACGGTGAAGAAAAAGTACACGCCGTGTAGTCGGAACTACACGCTGTGTACTCACCCAAATTACGCAGATTTATTAAAATTTATTATTATATTATACAAACCCTTGAGACGTGTACCATGGTGCAGGCGTAAAGCTGAGGCACAACACGTGATAGGTGTTTTATATATGTGTGTTTAATTTAACATCTGCGTAATAAATGGGAATTCGCTGGGTTGCCTCCAAGGTACAAGTTGTGTAAAAGGATAATTTTAAATGAATTTATTTGTTTAAAATTATGATGGATGAGAATCTCAAGGAAATTCAGAAAAGGGATTTAAGATAAAAGGATTGATTAATTCAAGATAATTAATTGATTCGAGCGTGATTTATCTTAAACAAGAACGATTAAAGAATTGAATGCTAGTTTTATTTATGCGTAAATATCGTTGCATGTATGGATGATCATGAGCTAGACCGAGACCTTTGTATGTGAATGGTTTCTTTTAATTTATTTATTTAAATTAAATTTGTTGGCCTGCGAGCCGTCTCCTCATTAATATGTAGGGCTTGTGTGCCCAAGAATTCTTTTATGTAAAAACCCCTTTTTTCCCTCACCTGCGTGTGAGATAAATGCATATGTAATTGATGGAGCTCCCAAGCTAGTGGAGGCGGCTCAAGTCAGGAGCCAAGATGAAACCAATCCAAGGAGATACAAAGGTGGAAAGGTGGAAAGCTGTAAACACGAAACTGAAAGGTTCAAGGTGCTTCTCCCCTAGGTCTTGGGTTAGTTTATCAACCGCTAGATAAACTAACCAATAGAAAAGCTCATGATCATACCATTTATTTTATTTATGTCAGTTGCATGGTTTATTTATTGTGGGTGTGTTGTCACGATCACACAATTAATGAATTAAACGAGCATGAAAGATGGAACTAAAATAAAATTGGCTTATACGTAAATATTATCTTAGACATGGTTAATCACTTAAGTATATCCCACTTAATATTAACAAGCATGTAATCAAAGATAATAAAATGGAAATTTATGTATAAGGATAAAATCCCTCAAAATAAATATTAAGTCGGCATAGCCTTCCATAATCTGGTTTAGAATCGAACCATAGTTCAAAGTGCTTGACCAACCCTAGTTGGGGTGCTTTCAATTATCGGGGAATTCTAATTCAAGGTTTTGGGTTGACTTGACTTGGTTCGCATCAAGGGTTGACTGCCACAGCAGGACTTGGTGTGACCAAGAGGCAAAGGTTGAGGAAATCCAAAAAGGATTTTAGGATTGGGGAGTCCACTCAGCGGATCAAGGAACTTCGAGTTAATGCAGTTGGCATTTGGAATGCCTACCTAAAACCCTTCAAGTTGCTTGACCAACCCTAGTTGGGGTAATGCGAAGGGAAATATGGATCCTTGCCACTAGAATATTCACGCAATAGAATATTCCGAAGTCAATGGTGAGGGCTATTGGATTTCGATAAAATAGTGGGAGACTAATAAGTATTAATTTATTTATTTGTCTCAATTTTTATAATAAAGTACTAAACCTTTGCTCATCTTAAATTGTCGAAACGACAAGAAAATGACTTCAAGCATATCATTGCGCACCATACTCGAAAAAGAAAACCTTCTCACCGGCACCAATTTCCAAGAGTGGCAGAGGCGTTTACGCGTCGTCCTTCACCACGAAAGGAAATTATATGTGCTAGAAGAGCCTATTCCAGTTGCGCCTAGGAAAGAGGCTAGTGATGAAGAATTATCTCTCTACATGAAACACAAGGATGATGCCACAGATGTCCAGTGTTTCATGCTATCAGCCATGTCTAATGGGCTCTTGAAGAAACATGAAAACATGGATGCGTATAGCATGATGTCTCACCTTAAAGATCTCTACCAAGAGAAGGAGAGACAGGAGAGGTATGAGATCTCCAATGCTTTGTTTACCACGAAGCTTGGAGAGTCTGCGCGAGCTGGGCCTCATGTGGTCAAGCTTATTGGCTACATTGAACGCTTGGACATCTTAGGGATTAAATTCCCAGATGAGTTGCGTACAGATCTCATCCTATCATCATTGCCCAAGACCTTCTCTAGCTTCATTATCAACTATAACATGAGTGGCAATGAGAAGAGTCTATCGGAGCTTCTGACCTTGATTCGCCAGGTAGATAAGGACATGGGGTGTGATAAACCTGTGATCCTTATGGTGAACAAGAAAAGGAAGGGCAAGGAAAAGGTGCCAAAGACTTATAAACGGTCTGAGGCCCCCGAGCACCATCCCTCCAAGAAGGGGAAGATCCAGAGGCAGGGCAAGGAACGGGAAGCAGTGTGTTTTGCATGTGGCAAGCAGGGCCACTAGAAGAGGAACTACACCCAGAAGCGTGGGGACGCTAAAGGTGCATTCGTTATCGAGTGAAATCTTTCTATTTCTACACATTGGGTATTAGATACAGCTTGTGGGGCTCATATCTGTATTCAAATGCAGGAACCAAGTAGATTTAGAAAGATCGCCAGAGGAGAGGTGGATCTTCGAGCTGCCAATGGCGCAAGGTTGGCTGTGTTGGCTATTGGAGACTATCACCCCTCATTGCCAACTGGCATGATTTTGGTTTTACAAAACTGTTATTTTGTGCCTAGTGTTACCAAGAACATAATTTCTGTATCTTGTTTGGATATGGATGGATTTATTTTCAAGTTTGGAAATAAGGGTTGTCTCTTTTATAAGAACAATGTATGTTATGGTCTGGCACATTTGAATAATGGTTTGTATGTATTAAATTACGAAAACCAAGTGTTGGCAATCAATAACGAAACAAACTCACATGACTCATACATCACCCAGTTATGGAATCACCGCCTTGGTCATGTGAACGAGAAGCGCTTGACAAAGCTCTGCCAAGATGGCTATTTAGACTCTACTGAGCTAAAACCACTTGATAGATGTCACGCTTGTTTACAAGGAAAAATGACCAAGCCGCCTTTTGGTGGACAAGGTGAAAGGGCCACAGAGCTTCTAGGATTGGTACACAAAGATGTGTGTGGACCATTTCTAGTAGAAGCTAGAGGTGGATATTCTTACTTTATTACTTTTACTGATGATTTGAGTAGATATGGCTATGTCTACTTAATGAGGTATAAGTCAGAGTCCTTAGAGAAATTTAAGGAATTCAAGAATGAAGTAGAGAATCAACTTGGTAAGAAGATAAAGAAGCTTTGATCGGATCGAGGTGGAGAATATCTGAACCAAGAGTTCATCGATCTTCTACGGGAGTCTGAGATTCTATCTTAGCTCACTCCTCCTTATACACCACAGTGGAATGGTGTTAGTGAAAGGAGGAACCACACCTTGTTGGACATGGTGAGGTTGATGATGAGTCATGTGGATCTTCCATTATCCTTTTGGGGATATGCATTAAAAACTACAGCATACACATTAAACCGAGTACCAACTAAGGCGGCAAATGGAATTCCATCCGAGTTATGGAATGGAAGGAAACCCACTTTGTCGCACACACGTGTATGGGGATGCGAGGCGTTTGTTAAGGCCTTCTCAGGCAACAAACTAGCACCCCGGGGCACGAAGTGTATCTTTATAGGATATCCCAAGGAAACAAAAGGATATTACCTATATAACCCCCAAGACAAGAAAGTGACTGTCGCCAGACAAGCCGTCTTTATTGAGAGGGAGCACATCCTCAAGAAGGATAGTGAGAGCAAGATTGACTTCGAAGAAGTTGATGCTCAAGATACACATGAGTTGGTACAGGAACAAGTTCCACAGGTCCCCGTGGAAGAGGTTCTAGAAACACAAGTACTGCGTAGGAGCTCAAGAGAGGTAAGGGAACCAGAGAGATTTGGTTTCCTAGTCACCGAGGATGGTGAATCATTATTGTTGGACAATGATGAACCTATCTCCTATAAGGAAGCAGTAGAAATCTCAGAAGCTGCAAGATGGATAGAAGCTATGAATTATGAGATGGATTCCATGTATCAGAATGAAGTTTGGGTTCTGGTCGATGAGCCAGTTGATGTAAAGCCTGTTGGATGCAAATGGGTATTCAAAAGAAAGCTGGACATGGAAGGTCAAGTTAACACCTATAAAGAAAGGCTAGTGGCTAAAGGATTCAGACAGCGTCAAGGAATTGACTATGATGAAACCTTCTCGCCAGTTTCCATGTTTAAATCCATAAGAATCATACTTGCCATAGCAGCTTACCATGACTACGAGATTTGGTAGATGGATGTCAAAACAGAATTCCTTAACGGGAACCTTCAGGAAGATGTCTATATGACACAACCAGAAGGGTTTGTGACACCAGGTGAAGCCAAACGGGTTTTCAAGTTGCAGAAATCCATTTATGGATTAAAGAAAACATCCAGGTCATGGAACATTCGATTTGATGAATACATAAAGGAATTTGGTTTCATTAAGAACGAATGTGAGCCATGTGTTTATAAGCAGTTTAATGGGAATGCGGTCGTCATCCTAGTGGTATATGTTGATGACATATTGCTTATTGGAAATGACATACCAGCCTTGCAGTCAGTTAAGGACTGGTTGAACAAGTGTTTCTCCATGAACGACTTAGGAGAAGTAGCCTACATTCTAGGGATCAAGATCAATCGTGATAGATCCAAGAGGCTGCTTGGACTAAGTCAGGGTACATACATTGACCAGATACTAAAGAGATTTAGTATGGAAAAATCCAAGAGGGGATTGGTTCCAGTGTCACATGGCTTACATCTTTCTAAGAAAATGTGACCCCAGACACAACAGGAGAAAGATAGGTTGAGCAAGATCCCATACGCTTCGGATATAGGATCCATCATGTATGCCATGTTATGTACCAGGCTTGATGTTGCCTATGCACTGAGCATGGTAGGCAGATATCAAGCAGATCCTGGAGAACATCATTGGATTGCTGTTAAGACTATCCTTAAGTATCTGAGAAGAACTAAGGATATGTTCCTAGTGTATGGAGGAGACGAGGAGCTTGTCATCAGAGGGTATGCTGATGCTGGTTTTCAAACAGATCATAATGATCTGAAGTCACAATCTGGATTTGTTTTCTGTCTCAATGGAGGAGCTTTGATCTAGAAGAGTTCAAAGCAGCCAGTTGTCACCGATTCTACAGCGCAGTACGAGTATACATCGGCTTCTGATGCAGCCAAAGAAGCCGTTTGGATTTAGAACTTTGTCCAGGAGCTTGATGTGGTGCCTAGCAGTAAAGATCCCATTACATTGTATTGTGATAATACTGCAGCAGTGGCTCTTGAAAAAGAACCAAGGTCACATCAACGGACAAAGCACATACTCCGGAAGTATCACCTCTTGAGGGATTTCTATCAAAGGGATGAAGTTGCAGTGAGCAGAGTGTCCACAGAAGAGAACGTGGTGGAACCCATGACTAAAGGCATATCTCAGCAGAAGCATGAATATCATGTGAGAGCTAGCGGGTTAAAGGTTGTTAGCAGTTGGCTCTAGTCCAAGTGGGAGTCTGTTGGAGTTGGTGGTCTAGAACCAACTACTTTGTACTTTATTCATTAAATAAAAGCCGTATCACGTCTTGATTGTTCTTCTGCGTGACATGTCATGTGATAATGTCTTAAGGACAACTGTTTCATTAAAGGGTCGTAGCGGATCCCTGCTATGATGAGAACCCGAAAGTGCCATAACACTGTTCTTGAATATATGTTCTATGGCCGGATGATATTATTTAAGGGACACAAATAATACAGGTCATTAGGGGTGAGGACTCATAAAACTTTGAGGCACCTTCTCATGGTGTGCGCCCTTGGTAATATCCAGGAGGATATTATGAGAACGAGACCTGCCAGTAGGAAATCCACATTTCATAGTGTCATTGGATGTTCCTATCTACGGATGTGTGTATTGATCCTTAGACTTTAAGATTATTATTAATGGGTATTACAACTCGTGCACTTAGATGTATTGACGAAAACTGTGATGACACACTGTTCGTAGCGAGGTAGGATACGTTGGGTGCGTCACGAGTAATACCGCATTAATAGATAATGCGAGAAAGGATTTGTCCCTTCTGTTCCATAACGGAAGTAGATATCTCAGGCCCTTTGATAGAATTGATATAGCCTAAATAAATCCATGGCCATGGTAAGGTATGGTCAAGTTCAATTTCGGGAAGTCAAAGAAAGAATAATCAATAACATGGGTTGATGGCACTAGCATGCAACCCGCTTGATTGGAGATATCGAGACAAAGGTATTATATTACACGGTAAGCGTTCGTAGGAGGTGACACATCATTGCGGCGTTAACTTCTTTCTCTATGGGTGCCTTGGCGTGTTGCTAGACGCTAACCTTGGACTTTAGGCAGACTCAGCCTAATGCCACTGAGAAAGAGGCCTAGAGGGTCACACACTAAGTGTGTCCATGTATCTCAGTTAAATATTAATTTAACAAGTTAAATAAATATTATTCCCGACTGTGGTTTAATAATTATTTAAGGATGTTTGATCGCATTTATTTTGACACTAGTTATTCGAGATAATATACTGTGGATAAAATAATATATTTATTAGCGAGTAATGCAGTTACATTTATTTAAGAAATAAATAGTCATTACTCAAGGTCTAATAAATGTGGTGGAGAAAAATGGAAAATAAAAGTACACGCCGTGTATATTAAATATACACGCTGTGTAGTTTTATGGAAAACAAGTACACGCCATGTATTAATTATTACACGCCGTGTAGTTTTTCCAATTCGGATTTTGAGGATTTAATATTGTTTTATTAAATGATATTTATTATAATCAGCGTGGGCGCATGTCAAGGAATTAATAATTCGACATGGGGGTTTTCAATAAGAGTTAATGAAATAAATAAAATGTGTAACGCGTTTATTTATTGTCATAAATCTATTAACCTCAAACCTGATTATAAATATCCTCGCAACCCCAACATTTTTTGAGAGCCATTGTTGTGCACAACGGATTTGGAAATACTCTCAAGACAAGAGAGAATTCCCTTTCCACCAATAACGCCCTCAAGTTACGAGAGCAAGATCCTCCACCAGATCAAGGCGGTCGAAGGCGGACATCGCAAGTGAAGGTTCTTCCGCGCTAGCACCCAGAGATCTCTTCGGTGATGTCCGAAGATATGTGACACACGTGTGGATCACCGCTAGAGGAATCCTACACTTGGATTCTACGATGCAACGACAGATCACCGAATCATGACCGGACACATCAACGAAGAAGGAATTCAAACAAGGTAATTCTTATGCATTAATTAAATTAATTATAATCAACATATGATGATCCTCCTCTAGGGTTCCGGGAATCTTCTTTTCTTTTCGTTCTTCGTTCTATTCCGGAGATTCGGCATTTTATATCTTGACGGATCTCGGATTGAACGTTGTTTAACGTTAAAATTAAATTTGGGCAAACCCACCAACGCGCTTCCGCTGCGCCCGGAACCTACAAGAACAAGGCTGGACCCAGGTTAATTCACCCTCTACTCCCTATCCTTGATCATCTTAATTAATTGATCAAAAATTCTCAAATTCGCTCAGTGCATGACCGATGTCTCGGATCACATACCAATCTCCCCTGTAAATTGAACACTCCAACATAGAATTTCATCCATGCTCAAGCATTCCTCCGAACTGCAAGGTGATTCACCCAGCAAAGTCATTATGGAAAGAATTTCTCATAATCTAGAATGATTCCACTAAGATCATCACATCGCACAACCAACCTTGATTCTCAGTTCGAGAAATCAAGACAGGAAGGGGAGAAGAAATGAGATGAGAGAGTAGCAAATCGTCCAACTGAGTTGCACTCGCACCATGCTCAAGCCGTCGTGGGGTACTCGAGGAGAATTCATGTTTGTAGTTCATGGCTAGAGAATAGGATCTTTCTAGGTATTTGGGTTGGCATGGGTGTGTGTAAAGGTGGACACGAACTTGGTGTCAGGAAAATTTTAGTTGTTTTTGCAGTTTGTCTTCATTTTGGGTTTTTTTAACTTTTGACCTTGTAGAATGACATGAAATATTCACTATTTGACATGGTTGTACCCCATTTTTGGGAACGGTTGTTTCTGCATGCTTTTTATTATTGGTTATTATGCTGCTATTTCATTAATCTATTGTAATTTCTTACTCTTATAAAAAGGGGTTATTGTCTCCCCAATTGACCTTTTAGACCCCGCTACTAGTCGGAAATCTTTGGCATACAGGGAGGAACGTTTATGGTCATGTAACCACCCGAATGGATAACTGGTTTAGTGGATTCTAGGTCAGGGATGTTGAAGAGTGGTATCAGAGTGAATCATTATTCTCCTTCACTGGAATTTGGATACATGGGACGGTAGATGGGAGTTAGGATGTGTCAGGCCTTGTTAATGAGCTTGTTCTTAGGAGTATCTAACCCTTGTATTAGGGAAAACCCATCTCACCGAGGTTAGTAATTGTTGTTCTTGAATGTATATTGATCATATTTTAGAATTGGGAGGTGCACATTCTTTATGTTGTGAAAGTTTTATGATATTTTTATTGTGTCCTCAATGGAACAAGGTTGTGCATTCATGCATCATTTTATAAACCTAGAGAGATAGGTTGCATGCATAATGGTAGCTCTCCCTGCACGATAACACAAAAAACACACGTGAGTCAAGTTAAGAAAAATAAAAATAAAACGAAACGATTATATTCTATATACTAATATTACTACTTAAATAAAAAATACTTATTAATATATATATAATACCTAATATTATTATTACTATTATATGTAAATATAATATTTATTTAATAACATATATTATTTTGAAATATTAATATTATATAGAAGTTTTAATACTTTTAACAAAAGACCTATTATTATTATTATATGGTATATGATATGTAAAACTTAATATATATTATATTATATGTTATAATAGTTATATTATATATATATGTTAATATATAAAGTATATATTATATAAATGTTATTATATATTATAATATATAAAAAAATAAAACACAAATAGAAGGGGGGTTCTGTTCGGCGCGAAGGAGAGGGGAGAAAGGGGGAAAGTCGTTCGGCGCAGGGGAGGCGGCGGCACAGCCTGAGGAAGATTCGGCACTGGCGGCTTGCGGCGGTGGGTTTGAACTCAGAGCAGGCAGGCGGAAGGCTGGCGCGGTGAGATCAGACGTTTCAGTGATGACGCGGGCTCAGAGGTTCAGTTCTGGTGGAGACGAAGGCCGAGAAAGAGAGGGTTTCAGTGAGGGTTTAGGATAGGGGAGGTGGCGAAGATGAAGGCAGGGCCGGTGTGCTGTTTTGCCACAAATGAGAGGGGAGGCCGTGGGTTGTGGTGCGGCTTCAGCAGGGGGCTTCGGCTGGTTTGGCGTGAAGGGGTAGCGCGGATGGAGGCAGAGGATTCGGCTGATGCGGGTTCAGGGGTTTGTGAGGCAGCGGCGTGGACCGGCTAGGGCGGATGCGGCGATGTGAGGCAGGCGGATGGAGGCTCGAGTTAGGGTTCGGAGGCGGTGTGAGGAGGAGTGCAGATGCATCTGAAGGCGAGCAGGGAGTGGCCATTTAAATTTTGAGAAAATTTAATTTGGGGTTTCTTCTTGTTTTGTGATCGATCTACTGGTTTGAGTCTGCTGCTATTGATTTGCTTGATAGCATTATTATGTTCTTTGATGTGCTGCTTGTGGTTGAAATATTGTGATGTTTTGCTGCATCAATGGTGTGAAAGGAGGAAGGAATAGTGAGAGGGTATGGTGAGACAGGGAAAAGAAATGGTGCCACCGTGAGGAGATGAAACTGTTTGTCCCACCGTGAGGAGATGAAACAGTGGCACAGTTTGTGCTGAAACGGTGAGACAAGGAAGAGGGGTACTGTGGCACCGTGAGTGCGACGGTGAGAGAGCAAGGAGTAGACACGGTGACACCATGAGTGTTTCTCACAGTCTCACCGTGTGGTATGGGAAACGGTGGCACCGTGATGTGTGTTCACGGTGGGTAGAAAGCGGTGGCACCATTACGGAAACTGTGTGACGTGCCACCGTGAATACCTTCAAAATAAAAAGAACAGATTAAATAAATTAATAATAAAAATAAACCTACAATTGGATTAATCAATTAACAAATTAAATTAAAAAGAATGAAATTGAAAAATAAATAAATAAAACAATGTTAAATAATAAAATTAATAATACTTTATTTAAAAGAATGAATTTATGTGGGTTAAAAATTATAAACAAATTAATTGAAGAACCAAACTAATGATACTTGCTTAAATTAACCAACCAACTAAGTAACCAATAAACTAAAGAATTCATTAACTTAAAGAATAAACTTATTAATTGAATAAAATTAAATTGTTAAAACTAATTAACTTATTAAAAGACTAACATGTGTTATTTATTTACACTTTAAGAATAAATAATTAATAAATTTAATTAACAAATTAAAAATTATTGAAAACTAATAACATCAAGAATTAAATAAATGAAATTAAAATAACAACTTAATTTTATTATTGAAAAACAATAAAAAATAGAAACAAAAACACACTTTTAATAAATAAACACTTTTTTATAATATAATCTACAAAATACAACAATTGCTAAATATTACACAAAATATAAAGGTTTGATATTAAAAAACAAACAAAAATATAAAAAAGTATGTGGCAAAGAGCATTAAAACTGATCCACATCACTTTATCAGTGCTATAATTCACTTTTAATATCATTAAAATAAGTGTTGGCATTGTAATCACTAATAAATTTCATTACCTTTTATTAATGCTATTATAGAACTGATAAAAGGGGTCTTTTATTAGTACTTCAAACTAGTGATGATAAACGCTTTTTGAAATATTTTATTTAAATTAGATTTTGAAAATATTTTTTATAAAAAATATAGATAATATTTATAGAATCCCACCCCATTTGTGAATACACACTCGCACGATACCACCAACTTAGCCAACAAGACTCACGCAACCCCACCCCATTAAATATAGAAATAATTTGTAAGTGGTGAGATTCAAACCCCTACTCAACACAATATCAATAAGCACCCTTATCACTAGCCTAGTGAATTTTACTTGTCATATATTACAATATATGTATATATATATATCTAAATATATTTTTCAATATATAATTATATATATATATATATATATTCATGTATTAAAAAACATATAAGGATATTTATTCATTTATTAACACACACAGACATATTTATATTTAAAAATTATATATATATATAGGTATAAACGTATTCATACATTATTATAAGGTAAATAAAATGAATAATTATTTTTTATTTCCATATGGTTTATATATTTAAAAAGATATGTTATATGTTAATATGATAAATATGTACTTATATAATTAAATATATGCATATAAATATATGCATATACATATATATATATATATCTATAGTTATAAATAACACTAAAATATAAAAAACATTAAAATTTCAACCCCATAATATCCATATGAGTGTAATACCTATGAATAAATTCAATCACTACTGAATAAATATAAGAAGACCCTCTAAAGCGAAGCTAAAATTCCATCAAATATTAAAAAAATTGGGTATCCCTACTAAAAAATATATTGTGGAGGACATTAGGGATTCTTTTGACCTTGAAAAAAAAATTCACGTTCTCTAGATCAATTTAGTGTAGGTCTCTTTACATTCTATGATTTAATATCTCATGCATCCCAAATGGACACTAGAATCAAAATCTATAACTATTTGATGTTTAAGTAATTTTTTCAACATATATCAATAGATTAATTAAATTAATAACTTTTTATATCATGAAATTATTTTTAAATGTCTACTACTTGGTACTAATTAGAAAATTATTAATTAAAATTATTTTTTAATTATTTTATAAACCATTTTTCACTAAATCTATTATATATTGTGTGTAAGTAAATATTTAATACTGTATAAATTATATTTTAGGAAATATTATATATATATATATATATATATATCCATATAAACATTTTTTTATATTAAAATATGATTTTTGTAATATATATTTTTTATGAAGGTAATCTTTTACCAGTGATAAAACAAGCACTTTATCATTAATAAAGGGAACACCTTTATCATTATTTCTTGCTACCACTGATAAAATTCTCCCCTTTATCAACAATTATAAAAGGTAGCACTTAATAAACATAAATATCTAGTAGTTATAGTTATTACTTCTCATATTTATAAAAAGAACGTATTAAACCACTAAAGTATTTTTGACATGTTATTTTAGATAATTAAGAGGTATGAATGACGTAAAAATACTTGGAGTGAAGGTAAATGAGTGGATATGTTGACATATATAGTGATTCATCTTGTATTTGTATATAAATAGATATTATAGACTCTTTAACTCACACTATTAACATGGGATTCAATGATATGTTTTCCATAGGTTTTGTTAAGGAGGTGGTGGGATCATGATACCCCATTCTAGTTTCTTCCATGTATTTTAATTATGGTTTTCGAAATATTATTATATATAGAATAATAGAATCTGACTACTATGAATTACAGGTATCCAAAACATTTTTATCCAAAAATCAATAGATATACATAAATAAATATTAACTTATTATTTATTATTAGGCACCTGGATAATACAAGTATGGTGGTCGATGACCACTACCCACTTCCATGTTTCCAAAATAGATTTTTTTTCCTATGACAAATCAGTTATGTTTTATTTTCCATCACCAAAACTGAGTATAAATAATCATCAATTTTTATCCAATCTATGTAGAATGAATCAAGGATCCGGTAAATTCCATTCACCATGATCTAAGAACCATCTTCTATTGTTGTGGTGATGTAAATGGGATCTATAGTGATCTGATTTTGTGTGAGTCATGTACATAGGATAACCATATTCATTGGGGATATTTTAAGAGGATAATTGGATGGTTATTTGGGGTTAGAAGAGGGAATATTGATGAAAAGGGGAACTATAGGACTCGATTGATGATGATCATCGCACACGGTAGGCAGTGTTAGATAGCGCATAACCATTAGGGAGAGAGAGTGGGTCATGATTTGAGGTGGTAGGTGGTCGTGTCTTTCTTGAGCTATGAAGGGGGGAGAGAGTGGGTTGACTAGTTTTTGTAAGGTTAGATATATAGAGTGATGACGGTGGATGGATACAGTGACTTATGGTTGTCTGGAAATTGGTTTCTAGGATGGTGATCATTAGTGCAGGGGAAGGAGGAATAAGATACCCATTTATTTTATATATTCAAATAATCTAAATTTCTATTTTTCATATATATAAATATATAATATTATAGTTATATTTCATGATTTGAGTGTTGTAGAACCACCGGTTTCAGGTAATTTCCCCTTATATTATGTAATTTAAGCTTATAAATTACTTGGTTTGTGTTTTGGGATGTTCAAGGATGTTTTGGCATGTTTTGGATGTGTTTCTGGAGGTTCATGGCTTGTGAATGGATAGTAAAAAACGTGAACCACCTCCAAGAAACCAAGAAATATGTTTTGGGGTCACTGGGAAGGCACATGGTTTGGCCAAACTAAGCAGCCTAATCGTGTGATGGGTATTAATTAATCTAAATATTATATTTTAACCCATATTAAGCACCAAAAACCATCATTTTTCCCCTTTCTCTCAGGGTCTCAAGCTCCCCTTCCTACTAAGGTTCCTTTTATGATTTCCTTTGATCTGAAAACATTTTTTTTCAAATCAAAGTGTATTGGATATCCAGATTCATCAGTAAGTTATTATTTTCCATCTCCCTCCATAGATCCACTTGTTTTCTTCCACATGGGTTATTATATCTAGTCTACTATGGATAGATATATATTCCTTGTTTATGATCTTGATGATATCATGGTGGGTCTATTAAAGGAAATATGATCCAAGCCCAAATCTAGAATATCTTAGTACCATTCTTTATTTTCTCCATTTCATGAGAGGTTAGTGGATTCTCTATCATCGTCACATTTCTAAAACTTGAAGTCTTAGTTTGTTAAAATTATTTTCTCGATATCATTGTTGAAATGTGGTGTAACTCTTGAAGGGAAATCTTTATGATTTATGCATTAAGAATTAGGAAATTTGATGTCTAATGAAACAGCTTTGTTATAATTTTAAATTGATAGTTTTAAAATTTGAAGGTTCCGGGCGCAGCGGAAGCGCGTTGGTGGGTCTGCCCAACTAGATTTTAACGTTAAACAACGTTCAATCCGAGATCCGTCACGATTTAAAACACCGAATATTCGGAATAGAAAGTAGAACTAAAAGAAAAGAAGAGTCTCAGAACCCATGGGGAGGGTCATCATATGTTGATTATAATTAAATTAATTAATTCATAAGAATTACCTCGTTGAAATTATTTCTTCGTTGGTGTCTCCGGTCACGATCCTGTGATCCGTCGTTGCGTCGGAGAATCCAAGTGTAGGATTCCTCTAGCGGTGATCCACACGTGTACCATGTATCTCTGGACGTCGCCGAATGGAACTCTGGGTGCTAGCGCGGAAGATCCTTCGCTTGCGATGTTCGTCTTCGATCGCTTTGATCCGGTGGAGGATCTTGCTTTCATAACTTGAAAGCGTTCTTGGTGGAAAGGGAATTATCTCTTGGATTGAGAGTATTTCCAATCCGTTGTGCACAACCAAAATTGGCTAACCCCTTTTGAGAATAATGTAATTGGGATTTATAATACTTAGAGTTAATAAAATGAATTAATTGCCCCAAAGCATTTAATTATTTTATTTAATTATTAGTAATACCCCATGTCTTAATAATGACATTTGACCATCATTATTACTTGACATGCATCCAATTTATCACATTTAATATCATTTAATTAAATAAATAATATTTTTCTCATGAATCCCGGAGAAACAAACTACACGACGTGAATATAAATATACACGGTGTGTACTTTTTATTTTTCAATTTTATTTTTTTCCTCCCCCATATTTATTAGACCTTGAGTAATGACTATTTATTTATTAAATAAATGTAACTGTATTACTCGCTAATAAATATATATTATTTCGCCCACAATATATTATCTTGAATAACTAGTTTCGAAATAAATGCGATCATACATCCTTGAATAATTATTAAACCACAATCGGGAATAATCTTTATTCAACTTGTTAAATTAATATTTAACTGAGATACATAGACACACTTAGTGTGTGACCCTCTAGGCCTCTTTCTCAGTGGCATTAGGCAGAGCCTGCCTAAAGTCCAAGGTTAGCGTCTAGCAACACGCCAAGTCACCCATAGAGAAAGAAGTTAACGCCGCAATGACGTGTCACCTCCTACGAATGCTTACCGTGTAATATAATCCCTTTGTCTCGATATCTCCAATCAAGCGGGTTGCATGCTAGTGCCATCAACCCATGTGCTTGATTATTCTTTCTTTGACTTCCCGGAATTGAACTTTCCCATACCTTACCATGGCCATGGATTTATTTAGGCTATATCAATTCCATCAAAGGGCCTGAGATATCTACTTCCATTATGGAACGGAAGGGACAAATCCTTTCTCGCATTATCTATTAATGCGGTATTACTCGTGACGCACCCAACGTATCCTACCTCGCAGCGAACAGTGTGTCATCACAATTTTCGTCAATACATCTAAGTGCACGAGTTGTAACACCCATTAATAATAATCTTAAAGTCTAAGGACCAATACACACGTCCGTAGATAGGAACATCCAATGACACTATGAAATTTGGATTTCCTACTGGCGGGTCTAGTTCTCCTAATATCCTCCTGGATATTACCAAGGGCGCACACCATGAGAAGGTACCTCAAAGTTTTATGAGTCCTCACCCCTAATGACCTGTGTTATTTGTGTCCCTCAAATAATATCATCCGGCCATAGAACATACAATCAAGAACAGTGTTATGGCACTTCAGAGTTCTCATCATAGTAGGGATCCGCTACGACCCTTTAATGAAACAGTTGTCCTTAGGAAATTATCACATGACATGTCACGCATAAGAACAATCAAGATGTGATAAGGATTTTATTTAATGAATAAAGTACAAAGTAGTTGTTTCTAGACCACCAACTCCAACAGACTCCCACTTGGACTAGAGACAACTGCTAACAACCTTTAACCCGCTAGCTCTCACATGATATTCATGCTTCTGCTGAGATAGGCCTTTAGTCATGGGGTCTGCCACGTTCTCTTCTGTGGACACTCTACTCACTGCAACTTCACCCCTTTGATAGAAATCCCTCAAGAGGTGATACTTCCAGAGTATGTGCTTTGTCCGTTGATGTGACCTTGGTTCTTTTGCAAGAGCCACCACTATAGTATTATCACAATACAATGTAATGGGATATTTACTGCTAGGAACCACATCAAGCTCCTGGACAAAGTTCCGAATCCCGACAGCTTCCTTGGCTACATCAGAAGCCGCTATATACTCGGACTCCGCTGTAGAATCGGCGACAACTGGCTGCTTTGAACTCTTCCAGCTCACAGCTCCTCTATTGAGACAGAAAACATATCCAGATTGCGACTTCAGATCATTCTGATCTGTTTGAAAACCAGCATCAGCATACCCTCTGATGACAGGCACCTCGTCTCCTCCATACACCAGGAACATATCCTTAGTTCTTCTCAGATACTTAAGGATAGTCTTAACAGCAGTCCAATGCTGTTCTCCTGGATCTTCTTGATATCTGCCTACCATGATCAGTGCATAGGCAACATCAAGCCTGGTACATAACATGGCATACATGATGAATCCTATAGCCGAAGCATATGGGATCTTTCTCATCCTATCTTTCTCCTGTTGTGTCTGTGGACACATTTTCTTAGAAAGATGTAATCCATGTGACACTGGAACCAATCCCCTCTTGGATTTTTCCATACTAAATCTCTTTAGTATATGGTCAATGTATGTACCCTGACTTAGTCCAAGCAGCCTCTTGGATCTGTCACGAATGATCTTGATCCCTAGAATGTAGGCTGCTTCTCCTAAGTCCTTCATGGAGAAACACTTGTTCAACCAGTCCTTAACTGACTGTAAGGCTGGTACGTCGTTTCCAATAAGAAATATGTCATCAACATATACTACTAGGATAACGACCGCATTCCCATTAAACCGATTATAAACACATGGCTCACATTCGTTCTTAATGAAACCAAATTCCTTTATGTCTTTATCAAATAGAATGTTCCATGACATAGATGCTTGCTTCAATCCATAAATGGATTTCTGCAACTTGCAAACCCGTTTGGCTTCACCTGGTGTCAGAAACCCTTATAGTTGTGTCATATAGACATCTTCCTGAAGGTTCCCGTTAAGGAATGCTGTTTTGACATCCATCTGCCAAATCTTGTAGTCATGGTAAGCTGCTATGGAAAGTATGATTCTTATGGATTTAAACATGGAAAATGGCAAGAAGGTTTCATCATAGTCAATTCCTTGATGCTATCTGAATCCTTTAGCCACTAGCCTTGCTTTATAGGTGCTAACTTGACCTTCCATGTCCATCTTTCTCTTGAATACCCATTTGCATCCAACGGGCTTTACATCAACTGGCTCATCGACCAGAACCCAAACTTGGTTCGGATACATGGAATCCATCTCAGAATTCATAGCTTCTAGCCATCTTTCATGTTCTGATCTTTCTACTGATTACTTGTAGGAGATAGGTTCATCATTGTCCAACAATAATGATTCACCATCCTCGGTGACTAGGAAACCAAATCTCTCTGGTTCCCTTACCTCTCTTAAGCTCCTATGCAGTACTTGTGTTTCTGGAACCTCTTCCACGTGGACCTGTGGAACTTGTTCCGGTACCAACTCCTGTGTATCTTGAGCATCAACTTCGTCGAAGTCAATCTTGCTCCCACTATCCTTCTTGAGGATGTGATCCCTCTCAGGAAAGACAGCTTGTCTGGTGACAGTCACTTTCTTGTCTTGAGGTTTATATAGGTAATATCCTTTCGTTTCCTTGGGATATCCTATAAAGATACACTTCGTGCCCCGGGGTTCTAGTTTGTTGCTTGAGAAGGCCTTAACAAACGCCTCGCATCCCCATATACGTGTGTGCGATAAAGTGGGTTTCCTTTCATTCCATAACTCGGATGGAATTCCATTTGCCGCCTTAGTTGGTACTCGGTTTAATGTGTATGCTGCAATTTGTAATGTATATCCCCAAAAGGATCATGGAAGATCTGCATGACTCATCATCGACCTCACCATGTCCAACAAGGTGCGGTTCCTCCTTTCACTAACACCATTCCACTTTGGTGTATAAGGAGGAGTGAGCTGAGATAGAATCCCAGACTCCCGTAGAAGATCGCTGAACTATTGGTTCAGATATTCTCCACCTCGATCCGATCGAAGCTTCTTTATCTTCTTACCAAGCTGATTCTCTACTTCATTTTTGAATTCCTTAAATTTCTCTAAGGACTCTGACTTATACCTCATTAAGTAGACATAGCCATATATACTCAAATCATCAGTAAAAGTAATGAAGTAATAATATCCACCTCTAGCTTCTACTGGAAATGGTCCACACACATCCGTGTGTACTAATCCTAGAAGCTCTGTGGCCCTTTCACCTTGTCCACCAAAAGGCGGCTTGGTCATTTTTCCTAGTAAACAAGCGTGACATCTATCAAGTGGTTTTAACTTAGTAGATTCTAAATAGACATCTTGGTAGAGCTTTGTCAAACGCTTCTCGTTCACATGACCAAGGCGGTGATGCCATAACTGGGTGATGTATGAGTCATGTGAGTTTGTTTCATTATCGATTTCCAACACTTGGTTTTCGTAATTCAATACATACAAACCATTATTTAAATTTTCCATACCATAACATACGTTGTTCTTATAAAAGAGACAACCCTTATTTCCAAATTTGAAAACAAATCCATCCATATCCAAACAAGATACGGGAATTATTTTCTTGGTAACACTAGGGACATAATAACAGTTATGTAAAACCAAAATCATGTCAGTTGGAAATGAGAGGTGATAGTCTCCAATAGCCAACGCAGCCAGCCTTGCGCCATTGGCAGCTCGAAGATCCACCTCTCCTCTGGCGATCTTTCTAAATCTACTTGGTTCCTGCATTTGAATACAGATGTGAGCCCCACAAGTTGTATCTAATACCCAATGTGTAGAAATAGAAAGATTTCACTCGATAACGAACGCACCTTTAGCATCCCCACACTTCTGGGTGCAGTTCCTCTTCCAGTGGCCCTGCTTGCCACATGAAAAACACACTGCCTCTCGTTCCTTGCCCTGCCTCTGGATCTTCCCCTTCTTAGAGGGACGGTGCTCGGGGGCTTCAGACCGTTTATAAGTCTTTGGCCACTTTGCCGTGTCCTTCCTTTTCTTGTTCACCATAAGGACCGCGGGTTTGTCACGCCCCATGTCCTTATCTACCTGGAGAATCAAGGTCAGAAGCTCCGATAGACTCTTCTCATTGGCGCTCATGTTGTAGTTGACAATGAATCTAGAGAAGTTCTTGGGCAGTGATGATAGGATGAGATCTGTACATAACTCATCCGAGAATTTAATCCCTAAGATGTCCAAGCATTCAATGTAGCCAATAAGCTTGACTACATGAGGCCCAACTGGCCCAGACTCTCCAAGCTTCGTTATAGCATCCCGTCTTTTTATAACATAACTTTCATTTCATTACACGGAACTGAGGATCGTTAAGGTTTAGTGTCTTGGAAACAAGGAACATAATACATGAAAAAAAAACATAAAACAGTCTTCTTAAACACTTTAAAGGCTTCTCCTTTAGTTCATCCTAGGTTCATTACTGCATCTCATAACCTGGGGACATACATCAAAAGAAAGGGTGAGCAGAAGGCCTAGTAAGGGAAATAAGAGAAACATTTTACATGTGAACTTGAGATACTTCAATAAGGACATGAAAAGAACTTTAAGGCATGAGAAAGAAATCATGAGATAAATCATAATAAAAACAACATTTTTCATAACTTGAAGATGTGGCTGCAACATTTAATATTGACAATCGTTTCATTTCACCAAGGTCCATCCCCAAGGTGTCGTTAAAAATTACCAAGGTTATTCACCAAGGCGTCGTTAAAATGGTCATCTCTAGAGATTAAGTCTTTACCCAATGCATTGGAGCGCTATCAGGGCGCACCCTTAAATTTTCCTTTATTATCATATGAGCCACATATATCATCATCAAACATTTCATAAATAACCCATATAGCATAAAATAAATGGGTTTCATTTCATAATCATAACGTTTTAAAAACTGCTTTAAAGACATGATCTTTACGTTACTTTAAACCCACGGAAAGGGAAAGCGGGTATCATGTATGTAAATCCCAGAATTTAAAATAGAAAATTTTGATATATATGTGAATACCCTTTTAGAAATAAGATCTTTGAGTATTCACTTTATAACATAAAATAATTTTGAGAAAAGAGAGGCATTTTGAGACGAAAATTCTGCAGCATAACGACTATGTTACAAGGTTTTAGAAAACTTTGAAAAGAGAGGGAACATGGTTCGAACAATCATAATTGACCCATAAAAAAGTAGATGGATAGAATAAGAAGGATATATGGACATGGTGATGCTATTTCGAGGACATACCATTTGAAATGAAAAACATGGAAGGAAGACAAAAATTTGATTTCTCTTATGAAAATTCGGCAGCCTAACAGCGTCACTTAAATCTAAAATAAATGAATTGAACAGATCAAATAGGGTCTCTCATCATATGATAATAAGAGATCAGTATGATAGATATAGAGATCATACTCCAACAAAATAAAAAGGAACTTGAAATATTTGATATGAAAATCGAACTTGAAAAATGAGGAGGGTGAAAGAATCCCTTAAAAATTCGGCAGCCTAACGGCGTCACTTAAACTTTCATAAAACGAAATGATGAGAGTAAGAGGGGATCTCTCATAATATAAACATGAAAAGGGCAGTAAGAGGAATATGAAAGAACATCCTCTCACATAAGAACATGGAGCATAAAAGGAATGACATAAAAGAGATTGCATGAAAAGAAAGAGAGAGGTCAGATCCCTTACCTTAAAACGTGACTCTTGAAACTCAAAGTTTTGGACCTTGAGGGCTTGGGGGAACCTTGGGAGGACTCCTTGGGAGGTAAGGAGACCAGAACTTAGTTGGGGGAGAGTTTGGAGTGAAAACTAAAGGAGGAAAGGGTGGGTATTTATAGGGAAAGTGAGGGGACAAGGCATTAATGGCCATGGGACACCTCATTAGTGGTTTTGGAAAAACCATGGGCTTTCCCAGGGTATTTGCTCATGGTATTGGCCACTTGGGACACCTCATGCCTTATCTTACTATTCATAATTCGACCATATTTATTACATACTTAATACATCATTTAATGATGTCATTAAACACCCGTAACTTAACAACTATATTTTCACTATTCATCGAAAATTCAACTTTCTCAGAATAATCCCAAAATTTCACCTTAACCAAATATCAATGCTCTGATTTCAAAAATGAAATCCATTTTATAAAAATAATTTTCTAAATATTTTTAATTTAATTTTTAAATAAAAACACTATTCATCAAGAATTCATTTTTTTTCAGAAAAAACCCCAAAAATTATCTTAACATAATATCAATGCTCTGAGTTCAAAAATAAAGTCCTTTTTATAATTTTTTTTTATAATTTAATTAAATTTTTAATTAAAAAACACTATTCATCCGGAAAAACTAATACTTGACTAATAATTTATGAAACCGTTATTTACCCATTTTATTGAATCACATTACTTAATTTAGGTGTCTAAATTATATTAAAACTTTCTTTGAGTGAAATTACTAATCCATTTGGTCACATTAATAATCCTAAGCGTAAAATCACTATTCATAATTTACTATTCATCAAAAATTAAGTTGATCTTATTAGACCCCAAATTCCTTACTGAACACTTTTGTAGAAGACCATTTTTTGAAAATCATTACACATCAATAATTATTTAGGGTTTACATAAATGTTTTTTTTAAAATATCTCTTTTTCAAAAATTCTTCAATAAAATATATCCTAAAATTATCCAGACAAAAGAAATTCCACAAACATCACTAAAGTAAGGGATCTCAATTTATTCACCCGAAAGGATTACACATGGAAGCTAGGGTCTCGTCACATAGCCCCTTATAACACCGGCATAAGACCAAAGTGTAAGGTGTGCTATGGTGAGAGAATCTGAGGGAGGCTCAGATAACATTGCCCTAGTAGTAATCTCTACTAACTTAAACTTCTCCCGCAGGCGTTTCCGTTCAAGCTTGACACACTGGAGTTCGGCTTGGGCTTGGTCCAAAGCGAAGCCCACAGATGCTACCTCCTTCCCAAGCTCTGATAAGCGGGCTTCATAAGGGTCGAGTCTACTGGATGAAGCCATCGACTCCTCTTTTTTGCATTAACCATTAACATCTTATTAAATCATTAAGAGTAAGTTAATATACTACTCAAAAAGATTGGGTCGTTACATTCTTCCCCCCCTTAAGAAATTTCGTCCCCGAAATTTATACTTGAGGCCTAGTCGAAAAGGTGAGGGTACTTTTGCTTCATTGTTTCCTCAGGCTCCCAAGTCGCTTCTTCATATTTATGATTCCTCCACAACACTTTCACAAGGTGGGTAGTCTTGTTTCGTAGGACCTTGTTTCTACGGTCCAAGATCTCCACTGGCTGCTCCTCATAAGAGAGGTCATGTTCCAGTTGTACCACCTCTGGGTTCAGTACATGCGAATGGTCGGGTATGTACTTCCTTAAGAGAGATACATGGAAGACATCATGAACTTGAGCTAGGTTCGGTGGAAGTGCTCGGTGATAGGCCACTGCTCCTATGCGATCAAGGATTTCATAGGGGCCAATGTACCTAGGGCTGAGCTTCCCTTTCTTCCCAAACCACATGACTCTCTTCCATGGAGAAATTTGAAGGAAGACTTTATCACCAGCACCAAACTCCAAGTCCCTTCGATGATTGTCAGCATAGCTCTTCTGCCGACTCTGAGCAGCCTTTATGTGTAGTTGGATGGAATGAACCTGTTCTGTCATCTCTTGCACAAGATCAGGCCCAAGAAGCTTTCTCTCACCAGTTTCATCCCAACAAGTGGGAGTTCTACACCGCTTTCCATACAGAGCTTCATAGGGTGCCATCTGAATACTCGAATGGAAGCTGTTGTTATAGGAGAACTCAACTAATGGGAGGTGTTGATCCCATCCACCTTTAAATTACATTGAGCATAATCTCAACATGTCTTCGAGTGTCTGAATAGTCCTTTCAGATTGGCCATCAGTTTGAGGATGATAGGTCGTAGTAAAATTCAATTCAGTATTCAGAGCATGTTGAAGACTTCTCCAGAATTTTGATGTGAATCTTGGGTCACGATCAGACACGATGGATAGTGGTACCCCATGCAGCCTTACCACTTCCTTCACGTATATCTTGGTAAGCTTATCCAGAGAGAAATCTTCCCGAATAGAGATAAAATGGGCTGTCTTGGTGAGACGGTCCACAATAACCCATATCGCATTGTTTCCTTTGGATGTTTTCGGGAGACCAGTTACAAAGTCCATAGTGATATTATCCCACTTCCATACTGGTATGGGTAGCGGTTGTAATACCCCCTTAGGAAGTTGTCGTTCTTCCTTTACTTGCTGACACACCAGGCACCTTATAGTGTAATCAGCAATCTCTCTCTTCATGTTATCCCACCAATAATGATCACGAAGGTCTCTATACATATTAGTGCTTCCCGGATGTATAGAGAAAGTAGAGCTATGAGATTCATCTATCAGTTCTTTCTTTATCTCCGGAATAGATGGGACACATAGTCTTGTACGAAATTTTAATACACCTTCTTGACCAATATTGAAATCAGGGAACTTCCCATCTTTTACAGCCTCCAACTTCTCCTGCAGCAAAGGATCTTCTTTTTGAGCCTTCTTGATCTTCTCTAGTAATGAAGGTTGAGAAATCATTTGGGATAGGGTTGATGATGTCCCTTTCCTTATAATTCCCATGTCCAGTTTTACTAGATCTTTAATCAAGGGATCTCCTAGGATCCTCATTGTTTCCAGAACAACAGGGTCTTTCCTGCTTAACGCATCTGCGACTTTGTTTGCTCTTCCAGGGTGATAATGAATTGAACAATCATAGTCTTTAATAAGCTCCAACCATCTCCTTTGTCTCATGTTCAATTCTTTCTGTGTGAAAATATAATTTAGACTTTGGTGGTCAGTGTATATATCACATTTCTCCCCATAAAGATAGTGCCTCCATATCATTAGAGCAAAAACAACTGTCGCTAGCTCTAGATCATGTGTAGGATAATTCTTCTCATGAATCTTCAACTGTCGAGATGCATAAGCAATTACCTTGTCATTTTTCATGAGGACGCACCCAATCCCTTTCAGAGATGCATCGCTAAAAATAACAAATCCTTCTCCGATAGAGGGTAGTGTTAACACAGGTGCAGTAACCAATCTCTTCTTCAGCTCTTGGAAACTTTCCTCACATTCCTTTGACCATATGAACTTAACCCCTTTTCGAGTCAACTTGGTTAGTGGATTAGAAAGCCATGAAATTTTTTTCACAAACCACCTATAATATCCCACTAAACCAAGGAAACTACGAATCTCAGTTACTGTTGTGGGTTGAGGCCACTCCTCTACAACCATTGTCTTTGCAGGGTCAACCGAGATTCCTTCATTGGTTACGATGTGCCCCAAGAAATCCACTTGCTGTAACCAAAACTCACACTTGCTGAACTTCCCAAAGAGCCTCTCCTTTCGCAGAGTTTTCAATATAACCCTTAGATGATCTTCATGTTCCTCACGATTTTTTGAATATATCAAAATATCATTAATAAAAACTTCCACAAAGTTATCAAGGTAGTCATTAAAGACTCTATTCATCAAATACATGAAAATAGCAGGAGCATTAGTCAAGCCGAAGGGCATAACAGTAAACTCATAATGCCCATATCTTGATCGGAAGGCAGTCTTTGGAATATCTTCCTTCTTCACCCTCAGTTGATGATAACCAGATCGAAGGTCAATCTTATAGAAGAATTGAGCCCCGCGAAGTTGGTCAAATAAATCATCAATTCTTGGAAGAGGATATCTGTTCTTCACTGTGATCCCGTTCAGTTCTCTATAATCAATGCATAGCCTCATTGATCCATCCTTCTTCTTCACAAAGAGAACTGGTGCTCCCCAAGGAGACACACTCGGTTGGATAATCCCCTTCTCCAACAAGTCTTGGAGTTGTTTCTTTAACTCTTCTAGCTCCACATTTTCCATTATATACGGATTCTTTGATATCGGTTGAGACCCAGGTAGAGTTCAATGGAGAACTCTACCTCTCTTTCTGGGGGAGGTCCAGGTAACTCCTCAGGAAATACATCCATGTATTCCTGAACAATCGGAACATCTTCTATTTGTATGCTCCCTTTTCCTTCTTCATCATCACCGATTAACTCCATAAAGAAAGCTATAGGAGGTGCTTCTAGATAGGGATCAGTTCGGGATATCTCTCCTCGGAAGATAACCGTAGGTCGTTCATTCAAGACTACTGAGATTTCCTTACTTCTGCATTTGATCTTATCATTATACTTTGAGAGCCAGTCCATCCCTAGTATAATGTCGAATTCAATCATGGGAATGACTACTATATTTGCGATAAGATTGTGCTCACCAAAGTAAACACTAGAGTCTCTAAATACTGTTGATGCAAGGATAATCCCACTTGGAGTCTTGACTGACAACTCTACCTCTAGCAGTTCGGGGATTGATTCTATATTCCTTGCAAACTTGGAGGAAATAAAGGAATGCGTAGAACAAGAATCAAATAAAGTACTTGCTAGTTTTGAGAGGACAACAAGAGTACCTGCTACAACATCGTTCGGAACTTCAACATCAGTTGTTGAGATAGAGAAAGCACGACCTTGCTCCCTTGGCCTCTGCTAAGGTTGATGGTGATTCCCCTCCACCTCCCTCGGATTTGGACATTGGTTAGCAAAGTGCCCAAGCTGTCCACACTTGAAGCATGTGACTTCAGGTAGGGCCAAAACCATCTTTCCTCTGTCGTTAGTGTTGGGAAGTTGAGGCTTCATCTCACTATGACAATTCCGAGCAATATGGCCTCCTCTTCCACACTTGTAGCACTTGCCGCTTCCGTTCAAGCAGTTCCCTAGATGATTATTCCCACATTTATTGCATGTGGTAAGTTGCATTTGCTTTCCACCTCTTCCCTGATCAAAAGGCTTCCCTAAACTGGGCTCCAACGATCTCTTCTTTTCATTTGGTTTGTGAGACCACTGTGTCTCACCAAACTCTAGCTCGACTTTCACATCACTTCGAACTATTTCTTCATAGCTATCATAGTCCCTGTTGGATATATTCTTCCGCAGATGAGGTCGTATTCCACCAAAGAATCTATCAACCTTCCCATTAGGGTCCATGACAAAGCTTGAGGTATAACAAGAAAGCCTTGTGAAGTTCATCTCATAGCTTCCGACAGATTCGTTCTCCTTCTGCTTCAGCTCGAGAAAATCTTTCTCCGTTCTCGTTCTCATGGAACGAGGGAAATACTTGTTAAAGAAAATTCCCCGAAATTATTCCCACTCCATAGCTTCCATCTCTCCTTGTGGCTTCGTGTTTTTGACCAGTGACCACCACTGATCAGCTTCTCCCTCTAGGCGGTAAACAGCAAGGGTGACTTTTTCTTGTTCCGAACAATGAAGTACAGAAAAGATCTTTTAAATGGAGCTTATCCATTATTCCACAACCAATGGGTCAGTAGATCCAATAAATGTTGGCGGTCGTTGACGCATGAAGGACTCAACAGAGTGTTGTTCCCTTCGTGGTGAGGTCGGCCTCTCAGCTTGATTCAAGTTATTACTCATAACTTGAGTCAGTTGGTTCATCATTCGCATGAATGTTTCCATTCCGGATTCCATCGGAGGGCCTTCAGCACATGGTGCATTGCGGTCACCATCTGCACAGTTCCTCCTATTGCCCGCCATTTTCTAAAAGAATAAAACCTTAGTGAGAAACTTATTTCATTTATGAATCTTTTAACTAAGACTTCATTCTTAGACAATTACACTTTTATATAATTCCTTCATAATGATTCATAAAAAGCTTGTGATTAACCAAACATATCCCCCGGGAGTGTCGTAACCAAGAGTGCAGCAAGCCTCGTTATCGTGCACCAGTTCCCATTCGACTCTAGCTCAAAGCGGTGTTTTCGGGTTTTACCCCTATGTACATCTGTGCCAGAGCCGCCTCTACCTGCTCGTATCCAGACAGGGATGTATTTGTTTGATAAACCACTTACTCAATACTTACCAAAATACCAGGAAGTTTTCCTATATTTAAACATTTCTATAGGGTTCTTCCTAAAGTTTTTATATCCTAATTTCCAAAAATAACTAAACCATCCTTTGATACCAACTATAGCATCCCGTCTTTTTATAACATAACTTTCATTTCATTACACGGAACTGAGGATCGTTAAGGTTTAGTGTCTTGGAAACAAGGAACATAATACATGAAAAAAAACATAAAACAGTCTTCTTAAACACTTGAAATGATTCTCCTTTAGTTCATCCTAGGTTCATTACTGCATCTCATAACCTGGGGACATACATCAAAAGAAAGGGTGAGCATAAGGCCCAGTAAGGGAAACAAGAGAAACATTTTACATGTGAACTTGAGATACTTCAATAAGGACATGAAAAGAACTTTAAGGCATGAGAAAGATATCATGAGATACATCATAATAAAAATAAAATTTTTCATAACTTGAAGATTTGGCTGCAACATTTAATATTGACAATCGTTTCGTTTCACCAAGGTCTATCCCCAAGGTGTCGTTAAAAATTACCAAGGTTATTCACCAAGGCGTCGTTAAAATGGTCATCTCTAGAGATTAAGTCTTTACCCAATGCATTGGAGCGCTATCAGGGTGCACCATTAAATTTGACTTTATTATCATGTAAGCCACACATATCATCATCAAACATTTCATAAATAACCCATATAGCATAAAATAAATGGGTTTCATTTCATAATCATAACGTTTTAAAAACTGCTTTAAAGACATGATCTTTACGTTACTTTAAACCCACGGAAAGGGAAAGCGGGTATCATGTATGTAAATCCCAGAATTTAAAATAGAACATTTTGATATATATGTGAATACCCTTGTAGAAATAAGAGCTTTTAGTATTCACTTTATAACATAAAATAATTTTGAGAAAAGAGAGGCATTTTGAGACGAAAATTCTGCAGCATAACGGCTATGTTACAAGGTTTTAGAAAACTTTGAAAAGAGAGGGAACATGGGTCGAACAATCATAATTGACCCATAAAACAGTAGAGGGATAGAATAAGAAGGATATATGGACATGGTGATGAAATTTCAAGGACATACCATTTGAAATGAAAAACATGGAAGGAAGACAAAAATTTGATTTCTCTTATGAAAATTCGGCAGCCTAACGACGTCACTTAAATCTCAACAAAAATGAATTGAACAGATCAAATAGGTTCTCTCATAATATGATAATACGAGATAAGTATGATAGATATAGAGATCATACCCCAACAAAATAAAACGGAACTTGAAAGATTTGACATGAAAATCGAACTTGAAAAACGAGGAGGGTGAAAGAATCCCTTAAAAATTCGGCAGCCTAACGACGTCACTTAAACTTTCATAAAACGAAATGATGAGAGTAAGAGGGGATCTCTCATCATATAAACATGAAAAGGGAAGTAAGAGGAATATGAAATAACATCCTCTCACATAAGAACATGGAGCATAAAAGGAATGACATAAAAGAGATTGCATGAAAAGAAAGAGAGAGGTCGGATCCCTTACCTTAAAACGTGACTCTTGAAACTCAATGTTTTGGACCTTGAGGGCTTGGGGGAACCTTGGGAGGACTTCTTGGGAGGTAAGGATACCATAAATTTGTTGGGGGAGAGTTGTGAGTGAAAACTAAAGGAGGAAAGGGTGGGTATTTATAGGAAAAGTGAGGGGACAAGGCATTAATGGCCATGGGACACCTCATTAGTGGTTTTGGTAAAACCATGGGCTTGCCCATGGTATTTGCCCATGGTATTAGCCACTTGGGACACCTCATACATTATCTTACTATTATTAATTCTACAATATTTATTACATACTTAATACATCATTTAATGATGTCATTAAACACCCGTAACTTAAAAACTATATTTTCACTATTCATCGAAAATTCAACTTTCTCAGAATAATCCCAAAATTTCACCTTAACCAAATATCAATGCTCTGATTTCAAAAATGAAATCCATTTTATAAAAATAATTTTCTAAATATTTTTAATTTAATTTTTAAATAAAAACACTATTCATCGAGAATTCATTTTTTTCAGAAAAAACCCCAAAAATTACCTTAACATAATATCGATGCTCTGAGATCAAAAATAAAGTCCTTTTTATAAAAATAATTTTCTAATTTAATTAAATTTTTAATTAAAAAACACTATTCATCCAGAAAAACTAATACTTGACTAATAATTTATGAAACCGTTATTTACCCATTTTATTGAATCACATTACCTAATCTAGGTGTCTAAATTATATTAAAACTTTCTTTGAGTGAAATTACTAATCCATTTGGTCACATTACTAATCCTAAGCGTAAAATCACTATTCATAATTTACTATTCATCAAAAATTAAATTGATCTTATTAGACTCGAAATTCCTTACTGAACACTTTTGTAGAAGACCATTTTTTGAAAATCATTACACATCATTAATTATTTAGGGTTTACATAAATGTTTTTTTTTTAAATATCCCTTTTTCAAAAATTCATCAATAAAATATATCCTAAAATTATCTGGACAAAATAAATTCCACAAAC
This sequence comes from Viscum album, assembly GCA_963277665.1. NCBI lineage: Eukaryota > Viridiplantae > Streptophyta > Magnoliopsida > Santalales > Viscaceae > Viscum > Viscum album. Next base: position 583,522,981 of record OY728167.1, on the reverse strand, counting down.
ACCACTAAAGGAAGGGATCTCAATTTATTCACCTGAAAGGATTACACAAGGAAGCTAGGGTCTCGTCACATAGCCCCTTATAACACCGGCATAAGACCTAAGTGTAAGGTGTGCTATGGTGAGAGAATCTGAGGGAGGCTCAGATAACATTGCCCTAGTAGTAATCTCTACTAACTTGAACTTCTCCCGCAGGCGTTTCCGTTCAAGCTTGACATGCTGGAGTTCGGCTTGGGCTTGGTCCAAAGAGAAGCCCACAGATGCTACCTCCTTCCCAATCTCTGATAAGTGGGCTTCATAAGGGTCGAGTCTACTGGATGAAGCCATCGACTCCTCTTTCTGCATTAACCATTAACACTTATTAAATCATTAAGAGTAAGTTAATATACTACTCAAAAAGATTGGGTCGTTACATTCGTGGTAAACAAAGCATTGGAGATCTCATACCTCTCCTGTCTTGCCTTCTCTTGGTAGAGATCTTTAAGGTGAGACATCATGCTATACGCGTCCATGTTTTCATGTTGCTTCAAGAGCTCATTAGACATGGCCGATAGCATGAAACACTGGACATCTGTGGCATCGTCCATGTGTTTCATGTAGAGAGATAATTCCTCATCACTAGCCTCTTTCCCAGGCGCAACTGGAATAGGCTCTTCCAGCACATATAATTTCCTTTCGTGGTGAAGGACGACGCGTAAACGCCTCTGCCACTCTTGGAAATTGGTGCCGGTGAGAAGGTTTTCCTTCTTGAGTATGGTTCACAATGATATGTTTGAAGTCATTTTCTTTCCGTTTCTACAAATTAAGATGATCAAAGGTTTAGTACTTTATTACAAAATTGAGACAAATAAATAGATTAATACTTATTAGTCTCCCACTATTTTATCGAAATCCAATATCCCTCACCATTAAATTTAGAATATTCTGTTGCGTGAATATTCTAGTGGCAAGGATCCATATTTCCCTTCGCATTACCCCAACTAGGGTTGGTCAAGAAACTTGAAGGGTTTTAGGTAGGCATTCCAAATGCCAACTGCATTAACGCGCAGCTCCTTGATCCACTGAGTGGACTCCCCAATCCTGAAATCCTTTTTGGATTTCCTCAACCTTTGCCTCTTGGTCACACCAAGTCCTGTTGTGGCAGTCAACCCTTGATACAAACCAAGTCAAGTCAACCCAAAACATTGAATTAGAATTCCCCGACAATTGAAAGCACCCCAACTAGGGTTGGTCAAGCACTTTGAACTATGGTTCGATTCTAACCAAGATTATGGAAGGCTATGCCGACTTAATATTTATTTTGAGGGATTTTATCCTTATACATAAATTTCCATTTTATTATATTTGATTACATTCTTGTTAATATTAAGTGGGATATACTTAAGTGATTAACCATGTCTAAGATAATATTTACGTATAAGCTGGTTTTATTTTAGTTCCATCTTGCATGCTCGTCTAATTCATTAATTATGTGATCGTGACAACACACCCACAATAAATAAACCATGCAACTGACAGAAATAAAATAAATGGTATGATCATGAGCTTTTCTATTGGTTAGTTTATCTGGCGGTTGATAAACTAACCCAAGACCTTGGGGAGAAACACCTTGAACCTTTTGGGTTCGTGTTTACAGCTTTCCACCTGTCCACCTTTGTATCTCCTTGGATTGGTTTCACCATGGATCCTGACTTGAGCCGTCTCCACTGGCTTGGGAGCTTCATCCATTACATATGCATTTATCTCACATGCAGGTGAGGGGTAAAAAGGGGTTTTTACATAAAAGAATCCTTGGGCATGCAGGCCCTACATATTAATGAGGAGATGGCTCGCATGCCAACAAATTTAATTTAAATAAATAAATTAAAAGAAACCATTCACATACAAAGGTCTCGGTCTAGCTCATGATCATCCATACATGCAATAATATTTACGCATAAATAAAACTAGCATTCAATTCTTTAATCATTATTGTTTAAGATAAATCACGCTCGAATCAATTAATTATCTTTAATTAATCAATCCTTTTATCTTAAGTCCCTTTTCTGAATTTCCTTGAGATTCTCATCCATCATAATTTTAAACAAATAAATTCATTTAAAATTATCCTTGTACGTAACTTGTACCTTGGAGGCAACCCAGTGAATTCCCATTTATTACGCAGATGTTAAATTAAACACATATATATAAAACACCTATCACGTGTTGTGCCTCAGCTTTACGCCTACACCATGGTACACGTCTCAAGGGTTTGTATAATATAATAATTAAATTTTAATAAATCTGCATAATTTGGGTGAGTACACGGCGTGTAGTTCCGAATACACGGCATGTACTTTTCTTCACCATCTATCCGAAGTACACGCCCGAGGATAGGGAGTGTTAATGTACTTCGGAAATTTTCGGAGTACACGGCGTTTACAGTGGGACACACGCCGTGTAGTTTCTGCGTTACAGGGTTTCCAGCCAGGCAAGCCGTGTACGGGGTACACGGCCCAACCCAAACCCGAAGGGACTACACGCCGTGTTTAGTTGGACCACACGGTGTGTAATCCGGAAACCGTGTGCCACCTGTTTCTGGTCAACACACGGTGTCATAAATGACCTCGATACACGACCCGATTTGGCGGATCGGTCAATGCATTGAACCTAGACTACACGGCGTGTACTTCTGAATACACGCCGTGTATTCTGGTGTTATATGACCAGAAACGTTTGGCTCCTCCGAATGAGTTCCTCTATTTTATTTTAATCAAAATTAAAAGAAAAATTCGTTTCTGTGAGGTGAACGAGAAACGAGGGAGGAGGAATAGATCTCGATATTCAGATTTCCAGAACGATTAAACATGAATTGAAATAACTAAATTATTAAATGCGTAAATCACCAACGAAAAACTAAATAATTATAATCAACGATATGCTCCCTTTGATACCACTTGTAGGTTCCGGGCGCAGCCGAAGTGCGTTGGTGGGTCTGCCCAACTAGATTTTAACGTTAAACAACGTTCAATCCGAGATCCATCACGATTTAAAACGCCGAATCATCGGAATAGAACGAAGAACGAAAATAAAAGAAGAGTCCCAGAACCCATGAGGAGGATCATAATATGTTGATTATAATTAAATTAATTAATTCATAAGAATTACCTCGTTGAAATTCTTTCTTCGTTGGTGTCTCCGGTCACGATCCTGTGATCCGTCATTGCGTCGGAGAATCCAAGTGTAGGATTCCTCTAGCGGTGATCCACACGTGTACCACGTATCTCTGGACGTCGCCAAAGGGAACTCTGGGTGCTAGCGCAGAAGATCCTTCGCTTGCGATGTCCGTCTTCGATCGCTTTGATCCGGTGGAGGATCTTGCTTTCGTAACTTGAAAGCGTTCTTGGTGGAAAGGGAATTATCTCTTGGCTTGAGAGTATTTTCAATCCATTGTGCACAACCAAAATTGGGTAACCCCTTTTGAGAATAATGTAATTGGGATTTATAATACTTAGAGTTAATAAAATGAATTAATTGCCCAAAATCATTTAATTATTTTATTTAATTCTTAGTAATACCCCATGTCTTAATAATGACATTTGACCATCATTATTACTTGACATGCATCCAATGTATCACATTTAATATCATTTAATTAAATAAATAATATTTTTCTCATGAATCCCGGAGAAACAAACTACACGGTGTGTATATAAATATACACGACATGTACTTTTTATTTTTCCATTTTATTTATTTCCTCCACCATATTTATTAGACATTGATTAATGACTATTTATTTATTAAATAAATGTAACTGCATTACTCGCTAATAAATATATATTATTTTTCCCACAATATATTCTCTCAAATAACTAGTGTCGAAATAAATGCGATCAGGCATCCTTGAATAATTATTAAACCACAATCGGGAATAATCTTTATTCAACTTGTTAAATTAATATTTAACTGAGATACATAGACACACTTAGTGTATGACCCTCTAGGCCTCTTTCTCAATGGCATTAGGCAGAGCCTGCCTAAAGTCCAAGGTTAGCGTCTAGCAACACGCCAAGGCACCCATAGAGAAAGAAGTTAACGCCGCAATGACATGTCACCTCCTTCGAACGCTTACCGTGTAATACAATCCCTTTGTCTCGATATCTCCAATCAAGTGGGTTGCATGCTAGTGCCATCAACCCATGTGGTTGATTATTCTTTCTTTGACTTCCCGGAATTGAACTTGCCCATACCTTACCATGGCCATGGATTTATTTAGGCTATATCAATTCCATCAAAGGGCCTGAGATATCTACTTCCATTATGGAACGGAAGGGACAAATCCTTTCTCTCATTATCTATTAATGTGGTATTACTCGTGACGCACCCAACGTATCCTACCTTTCTAGGAACAGTGTGTCGTCACAGTTTTCATCAATACATCTAAGTGCGCGAGTTGTAACACCCATTAAAAATAATCTTAATGTTTAAGGACCAATACACACGTCCGCAGATAGGAACATCCAATGACACTATGAAATGTGGATTTCCTACTGGCGGGTCTCGTTCTCATAATATCCTCCTAGATATTACCAAGGGTGCACACCATGAGAAGGTGCCTCAAAGTTTTATGAGTCCTCACCCCTAATGACCTGTGTTATTTGTGTCCCTCAAATAATATCATTCGGCCATAGAACATACATTCAAGAACAGTGTTATGGCACTTCCGGGTTCTCATCATAGCAGGGATCCGCTACGACCCTTTAATGAAACATATGTCCTTAGGACATTATCACATGACATGTCACGCAGAAGAACAATCAAGATGTGATAAGTCTTTTATTTAATGAATAAATTACAAAGTAGTTGGTTCTAGACCACCAACTCCAACAAAATTATGGTATTGTTTTGATGCACAAAATTTGTTTGATGAAATGATTTCAAGAAATAATTGGTTTTATATGAAATGGAACTTGACATGAAATTTGGAATACATGGTTGGTGTGAGTTCATTTCTTATACATGGCCCTGGATAAGGGGTGTGTTATATTAAAGGATTTGTATATTGGTCACCTTGTGGCGACTTGGTGGATCAATGAGAGACCGCTCATGGGTATGGAATTGTCACCTGCCATGAATGGGTGTGTGTGTGTGTGTGTGTGTGTGGAAAATAGGAATGGGCATGTCAAATGATAAGAGATGATTAAAATAATTTTTTTATTTTTTTCCATTGAAATTTTTTATGGTTTCAATGTAAACTATTTTCACTACTTAAACCATATTTCTTATGATAAAATGTTTTGGTTTTTCTCACTATTATTTCGTTCATGGTTTATATAAACTGTGAAATTTATTTTTAATCATTTTATATAAAATTTTCTAACCAGATCTTATTCTAGTGGAATGTGTTGGGAAGTATTTCAGGAAATCATACTGAGTTTATACTCACCCCCTTCTTGGTAACATCAGTGTGTTTTCTGATGTCATCTATTGGGACACGGGAAAAGAAAGGGTATCTTACTTTTCTAGTGATGAACATTGATACCGTAGGTAGGGTAAGTGGAGTTAGATCTTAGAGCTGGTTTGAGTTTTTTTATGAGGATACCACATGGGTGTCTTTGGGATTGTTTTCTTTCATTCCTTTTCATATTTTATCTTTGTTTCCATTGTCACTAATGATATTGTTATTTTTTAATCTTCACTTTAGGTCGTATTACTTTACATATGCATCATATTTTAGGTTTGGATGTTTATTGTTCAGTTTTGAAATATTATTTTGTCTTTTAAGGGAAAATCATCCCCCAACATTTTCCTTATATATTTTCATTTATTTAAAGTATTTGGTTTCTTGTGGATGTTACCTAAGGTATATGGCACCCTTTTACTTCTAGAGATAATGAGGAGGGGCAGGATGATATAAATAGTATCAATCTTGGTTTGTCCGTTTGTTATCTTGGGATGGTAACAAGGAGATAATATCATCAAAACTTGAAATGTATAGCATAAAAATACATATCAAACTTTCTTATGTTGAACATTAAATTTCTAGGGTGGTTAGGGTACACAAGTGTTTAAGAAATTTCTAGGTAACTTGAAATCTCATCGTCATGGGATTATCCAGGGAGTGTAGCATAATGTGCATTAGTTTTGAGACTTCCCACTAGGATTTAATTATTCATTTGGTACTTTTTGATTAATTTATAATGGGTTGTTTGGTTATAATGGATGGATTTTGAAAAGGAAACAAGTAAAACATGTTCCTTACTATGATTTGAAATGCTCCATGACTTTAGTTTCTATTGAGTGTTGAATAAGTGCTACTTTGTTTTGGTTATAGAAAAGTAACCTGGTAGACATTATAGGAATCAACTGGAAGAAGCAGCTTAAAATATGGTTTCACTTGATCCATAGGTTAATCAAGTGTTAGTCCAAAGAAGTTTCCAGACATTTTAAAATGTAGAAAGAGATAATCATAATGAAAAGACACAACATTTGATCCACTCCATTAAATTTAAAAAGATTAATCCACTCATCTTTTGAGGGGATTTAAAATATGATAAACTGGTTTTATAGATGAATATGATGAATCAAATATTCAATTCCCTTTGAAAACTATCTGAGATAAAATTCAAGTTGGAAATATATATTCTTGAGGATTTGGCATGCCAATGATGGGATTTAGTAGTTTAGGATAATGTTGTCAAGGCCTAACATGGTAGGATTTTAAAGAATTGATAAAAAAATAATTCTATCATCACACTTTTTAGATTGATAGAACAAAAAATTTCTTCAGCATAAAGTAAGAAAATATATTAGTGATATTTAATTTGGGTATGTATATGAACTTAGTTCACTTTTCACTAGAATTAACTATAAGTGCATCCTTTAAGGAAACTATTTTTGAGTCGAGTATCAGATTAGAAAATCCTTCAATGATTTATCTCATTTTTATTAAAAACTATACACAATTAGTAAATCAAACAATGGTGGAAGGAATGGTTATTTATGGAAATCCATATGGAGAAAGTGTGTTTACCACCACGAGAACAGGTGGGAACCTAAATGTTGGAAATAAGAGGAAGAGGGGAACCTACTTCTAAATTGGTGGATCGTCTTAGAACCAGACCATATGGTCGGTTAATTTTCCTCCACAACCCAAGAGAAAGACTATGTATTTTATTTTGGGTTCACTTGAGCATATCAAGATAGTTTTTATAGTACCACCTATATCATGTCGGGACATATCCAATTTTATTATCACAGTACTTAAAGGTATGATATTGGAAATCAATCAAATGTTTCTCAAAAATATTATGATTCAACGGGTTGATCTCATCTAAATAACCCACATCCATAGAACCAAGTGAGTCGAGGTGATTAAAGGAACACCATAACTACTTATTAAATGTAATCTATTCATGTAAATAAAGAGAAAGGGGTAATGAGTAAGAAATTCCATGGTTATAATATAGTTATCACAGATGAAAATTTTGGTTCATCAACAATAAAGGGTATGATTCTTGTTAATTATACCCTTATGTAGGCCTTGTTTGATACATTTACATCCCATTATATTATTTATTTTCATGTTGTTAATTTTATGGGTTTTCGTGTTGAGTGGATTCCTTCTATTTTGAAATTACAAACTCCTCTTGGAAAATGAGAGTGTTAAGCATTTATGTGTGTAACATGTATGTTGACTATCAATGGTGAAGACTTGGTATGATACTTCTCTATCCTTGATGTACATTTATGACTTTATTTTTGGAATGGATTGTTTTTTGACAATCAAATCTCATATCGACACTTATTCATAGAAATTCAGCTTCATATATGAAGATGGCATTAAAAATATCTTTAAAGAAGATCAGGTAGGGGATGAAAGTAGAGAAAGACCTTTGGTATTGGTAGTTTAAATCATATCTTACTAGTTTGTAGTGTTTACTTTGGCATTGGTGGATGAAATTGGAAATAGAGATTTTATGACCATAGTTGACCAATTTCCTGATGTTTTCCCCAATAGTTTCTCTATGCTTCCACCCAAATGAGGAGTAGAATTTATGATTGATCTCTTAATAGGGACCAGTCTTATTTCACTTCCATATTATGGGATGGAATTGATGGAAATAATGGAATTTAAATTTTAGTTGGAAAAGTTGAAATGAAAAGGGTATATTTCACCGAGCATATCCCCATGGGTATCATCAGTCTATTTTGTAAAGAAGGCATAAGAAACTCTTTGGCTATTTTTGGATTATCATAAGATCAATAAAGTTATGGTAGAGAATCAGTATCCTCTTCCACAAATTGATAATACCTTCAATAAATTTTGGGGTTCCACTTGGTTCTAAAAAATTTATTTATGATCAATCAAGGTATCATCAACATCAAATTCATAAGGAGAATATTTTTGAAAAAATATTCCAGATTCACTATGGCCATTATGAGTATGTGTTCATTCCTTTTCATCTTACGAATGCACAGGCGGTATTTATATAACTGATGACTTGGATATTTTAAAGGTATCTCAACTATTTTTTGATGGTGTTTATCAATGATATTATGTTGTGTTCTAGGATTAATGAAAATGATGAGGAACACATGTCTATAGTGTTAGGCATCTTGTGGGAACATTTACTTGATGTAAATATTTCAAAATTATATTTCTATATATAAGAGGCACATTTCCTTGGTCAAGTCATCTTTGAAAAAAGGATTTCTTATAGATCCTAAAATAATAGAATTATTTTATATCATGGAATGAACCAAAGAATGTTTTTGATATATGAAGTTTCCTTGGAATATAGGGATACTATAGACACTTTGTTCCTGATTTTTCAAGAATTTCTTCACTGCTAAAATCATTGTCATGGAAAGGTGTTCCTCTCCAATGGAGTACTAATTGCTAGAAATCCTTCCAATAACTCAAGGTTTGACACATGTCGGCACTTATCCTAACATTTTCTGAGTCAATACAAGGACATAAGGTCTATTATTATGCATAAGGTTCTTGTTTGGGATGTGTTCTCATGCAGGGGGATCATGATGTCGTTTATAACTCGTGAGAATTATGGGTGCATGAGAAAATCTACCCAACACATGATTTGGAACTAGTTGTTGTAGTCTAGTATTTAAATACTTGGTTTCATTGTCTTTTTGGTGAGGAATTTATGGTGTTTATGGCTCATAAAATCATGAAACACATTTTCTCACAAAGATACTTAAACATAAGGAAATTAATATGTATAAAATATCAACAAATATTTGACTTTGATTTATGTATAAACTCAGTAAGGGAAATTTTTTGATAGATGTATTGAGTATGAAAGTGTGTTACGATTTGGATAATGAATATTTAGATCAATGGATGATGATTTTAGTTATTAAAAACATGAATCTAGATTTTGTTGAGAAAGGTAATGTTGTGGTTTTATTTATAATATCATTTGTTCTTGATTTTTTTGCACAGGTAGGGGTGTTTAGAAATCTGATCCAGAATGTCTGGTCATGAGGTCAATACTCAATGGTAGAGGAACCATTGATGTATGGATTCTAGATGAGGGAACTAAACTAGTTTTTAGAGATAATATTTTGGTTCCTCCAAGTTACCATGAACAACTTCTAAATTCCATCCACAATTCAAAATGGGTTGTTCATCCCGGTACCTAGAAAATGTACAAGGCATTGAGAATTCAATTTTCGTGGGTTGTTATAAAGAGAAAAGTGGTGGAGTTTTTCTCAAGATACTCAACTATCATAAGGTCAATCCAGAGCACCAACTTATAGCTAGTATGTTTCATTCTTTACCAATTCCCATGTAAAAATTTGAGAAAATAGGTATTGATTTTGTAATTGGTCTACCAAAAACGGATGAGAAACACGATTCCATATGTGTTATTTTGGATTAGTTTATGAGGGTGGACCATTTTATCCCCATTAATGAATATAGTATGGTGGAATATTAGTCCAAATTCTACATTCAAAAAATTTTAAAGGTGCATGGGGTTCCAGTTTCGATTGTGTTCGATTGGGATGCTATATTTATATCCTGGTTTTGGAAATCTTTGCAACAAGCCCTTATATCTTAAATGAATATGAGTATAGTTTATCGTCCTCAAATAGATGGATAATCCAGGAGAATTATCCAAAATTTGGAATACATTATAGGTATTGTGAGATGAATTTTAGATGTTCATGGGAAGTGCACATACCATTAGTGGAGTTCTCATATAATAACAGTTATCACGACTTGATACATATGGCTTCATTCAAATCAATTTATGGTATTTATTATCGCTCTCTACTTTTTTTGGTATAAATATGTGATATTTCACTTAACAGGATTATACTTATTCAATAAGTAATATATAATATTCAGATAACTAGAAAATAATGGTGATTTCTTGGATTCTTCAGAAATCATATGCAGTTCATCATCATCAACCATTATCATTTGAGGTGGGTGACCATGTTTTCATGAGAATATATCCAAGGATTTTATATCAATGTTTTGGTAAGTTAGGAAATTTGTATCCTTGGTACATTGTCCATTTATATACAATTTTATGAGTTACAGATGTGGCTTATCGATTGGATATACCACCTAGGTTCAGTTCAGTGCATAATATATTTTATAAATCTCAATTAAAGAAGTACCAGTCCGATCATGACCATGCGATTTGATGAGACCATATTGATATAAACAAGATTATATGTTGAATCATGTGCATATATAGATTTTGGATAGGAAAGAGATGATCATTCATGGGAAAATAATTAGTTTGGTATGGGTTTGATGGTATCATGGTCAGAGTTAAGAAGAGACATGTGATCATGAAAAGGAAATGTTAGAGAAATGGTCAAAACACTTCCAAATATCCACCATACTCTTTATTTATAAGGATATATTCATGAATTTAGGGGAGAATATAACACCCCCATTTTCAAGTAATTTACCATTTTATTATGTAATTTTATCTTATATAATCATTGGGTTATGTTTCAATAATTTCTATGAGGCTTCAGCATGTTTTTGAGGTGTTTCTGGAGGTTCACAGTGTGTACAAAGTTAGTAGAATCCATGCACCACCTCCAAAAAATCATGAAATTTGTTTTTTGGGCCACTTGGTATGCACATGATTCGTGTATAGTTAGGCCAAACCATGGGAGTGATCATGTGAAACTCTGCAAAGTGAAACTAAGGAAAAATAACAGTTAGCACGTGGTTTGTATAACCATGAGAGGGGATATATTAAGGTAGTAGCATCACATGTATGGTGTTTGGTTTTCTAAAACGGGCATTCTAACCATGTGGAAGGTATTAATTAATTTTAAAATTAGATTTTTACCTGGATTAAGCCCCCCAAACCCTCTATTTTACCCATTATCCCATTTTATCAAACTCCCTTTCCTCCCAAGACTTATTTATAAATTTTCTTTGATCCAGAGAAAATGATTGTTGAATCAAAGTGTGTTGGAGATCCCAATTCAACAATAATTTATCATTTTCCATCTCTCTCTCATTATATCATCTTTTTCTTCTCTCACCCGAGTTATTATTTCTAGTTCTCCGTAGAGAGATCTATATTCTTTGTTGAAGATCTTGATGAGATATTGTTGTATCTATTTAAGGAAAGAAGATCTGAGGCAATATATAGAATATATTACTATTCTTCTTCGTTTTGGTCATCCATTGAGGGGTTGGTGGCTTACCTATCATCTCCACCATTATAGAACATTAAGTCTTAGTTCATTAATTTTTTGTCTTAATATCACTATTGAAATGTGGTGTAATTATTTAAGGAATATATTTTTACTTTATACATTGGGAATTGGTGAACTGTATGTCTTTATAAAACCCATTCGTTATAATTTTAAAATTATATTTTTAAAATTATGGTATTGTATTGATTCATGAATGTTTTTTGATGAAATTTTTTCAAGAAATATGTATTTTTATGTGAAATGTAAGAGATAGAAGATGGAGCGGAGCGCGCTGGAGAACCCGCCCTTGGGAGAACAATGGAAAAACCCTAATTTCGATCAAATTGGGCGTAGAAACTCTCGATCCTTCGCTGATGTTGTCGCAGGTTGAATACCCAGAGAAGAATCGAAGGCCCCTGGGCGTGTTGAACCAAAGAAATTCCCTCATCGTGGGTTATCAGTGATTTCTTTCTCGGATGAGGAGGTACAGATTCTTTCTTCGGATTTGTGCTTTGTCTTGGTTAGAAAGTTTTACAACTACAGACCCTCCTTAGTTTTTCTGTGGAAAACCCTTGAGAACATAGGTTTCGAAAACTTTCATGTTGGTCTCCTGAACACATTACATGTCCTTTTGCGATTTTCCTCTGAAAACGACTATTACTGACTTTGGGCGAGGGGTTATTGGAGCTTCGGAGGCTGTAATATGAAGGTCATGAAATGGAAACCTAACTTCTATGTTGACTTTGAACCACCTACTGTCCCCATTTGGTTGGGCTTTCTAGGACTCCCACTTCATCTTTTCAAGAAAAAAGCTCTCTTCTCTATTGCTAGTTTATTTGGTCACCCAATTAGACTTGATTTTTCCATGAATAACATGTCTCGACCATCAGTGGATCGAGTGTGTACTAAAGTTGACATCTTTCAATCACTGCCTTCTAGATTTTGGTTGCAAAATAGATCAAATGGTTTTATCCAGGAAGTTGTTTTTGAAAATTTTCCTGTTTTTTGTAAAAAGTGCTCTAGAATTGGACATCATCAAGCTGAGTGTGAGGAGAAAAAGAGGATACCACCTCCCCTCCCGAAATGCAAATCAGTTTGGATAGAGAAGGATAAACCCAAAACCACCCAACCATTAACTATTGTTGGTAACAAAGGCACCCAGAATCCTTATGATGCCTCCATCTCCCTACTGGTTATGCAGAAGGATGAGGTCAAAACCTGTGCTGAAATTCCTACTACAAATACCAATATCAATGAACAAGGAGGAGATGAAGAGGTTCAATCGGATTCAGATGAGTCCTTTCATGATGAACATGATAAATCTTGTCAGCTAGAGGAAGAGTTTTTGAAATCAAGGTCTAAAAAAGGAAAGAAACTGATGGTTGACTCAGATGGTTTTGTCACTCCGAACTATAGACAAGCAAAAAAAGGTAAGGACCACTCCAAAACTGAACGAACAATTATCATAAGATCCCTAGCTGCCCAGGTCAAGGATGAAAAATTCATCCCTCTACAGCCAGTGCGAACCGAAATGGTGTCTGAGTCTGAAGCAACGGATTCAGAATCCTCCTCCAATGAGGATGATGAGGATGAACTTGCTATTAGAGATGCTTATATAATAGAAGAAAATTTGGACTTCCTAAAAGATCTAGACTCATGGATTGATGAGAATGATAGAATTGCTTTTATAAAACACAAAGATGGCGACATGAGCGCTGACACTTATCTGGAACTCTGGAAAATAATGCTCATATTTGTTGTTGAGGAATTCAAGAAGAATCCAAATTTTGACTTCAAAGGGATTCCATGGAAATGATCTCTTTATTCTTTTGAAGACTAATTTTTTTTTGCTCTCTCTTGGATCTGGATTAGATCTGTTCAGTGTATTTCTTAATGGGATTTTATTTGAAGGAACTTATATATCCCATTTCATTCAACCAGTCTCTCTGTTTAATCTGATATTCATCTTCATTTTTCTTGCACTCTGGAAATCAGGGATGGCTGTATCTGGATGTTTTCTGCACTCTTATGGAGGATGATGTTGAAGTGTTGGATTGGAGGACAGGATTTCCTCGGTACTGTCCTGATGTTGGTGTTCCTTTTGACTGAGATTGAATGGTTGATAAGTGAGGTCATGTATTACTCTTCATATCCTGCTTATAAGAATCCACAAGGTCTAGATTCTCTGAACCATCAGCTTGTTCTTGCCTAGACACTGGTTGTTTTTGAAGTTTTTATCTATCTGCTTCAAGTGCTGAAATTTTTTACTCTGATTACATGGTTCGATCTGTATGCATTCTGTCTATTTGACGGCTGTGGCAAGGATTCTTTGGCAGCAAGATGGAATCCTCCTTCTCTTTCCCTCTACTCCGCATGGTTGTAGTTCATACTTTATAGGGGAGGAAGGTTCGGCCTGTCCAATAGGGTAGCTCGCTGCTTTTATGGATGGACTTCATTTCTAAAGGACCAGCTTTGAAGCAACTGAATGGTGTTTTTTCTAGGCTGTCTTCAAGAACCAGTTTTCTTTTTTGGGTTGAATATTATTTCTAACCCCTTTAATTCCCTGCTAACAGTAGACCTTTTTCTGCTTCAACTGCTTCGCTCTTGTATTGCTGATTTCTGGAATTGTTGATGGCCTTTTCTCCATGATGAGTAGTGCAATTTAACAGCTCTAGAATCTGTTTGCATGGATTGATATTTTTTTAACAATCTTTTTGCTGATTTCTTTTCTGATTTGCTGAGGAATATGATGAGGCGCTCAAGGAAGGCCATCCTTTGGATTTGAGGGCTAAGGAAAGCTGGAGATGGATGGCACACCTCCTTGTTTGAAGGAAGGTCATGTTGCCTATCTTTTGATCACTTTTTGGAAGTCTTTAATTTTTGAATTTGGTATGTTTGATCTACCTTCCTTGTTTTCCCAATAAATCCTCGCTAGTGTAAGTTCTTTACACCTCGTGTTTGTAATGCTACATTTTGATTTTAATAAATTCCTCTGGGGCATGAATTGGGAAGCCAATTCATGTCACCACCTTTTTAAAAAAAATGTGAAATGTAACTTGGAATCGAATTTCAAATACATGGTTGGAGTTAGTTTATTTCCTAGATGTAATCCTGGATATGGGGCATGTTCTATTGAGGCACATGGATAATTGTCACATTATGATGAATTTTTGGATTGATGAGAGACTTCTCATGAGTATGGAACTATAACTTGGAATGTATGGGTGCATGTTTGTGGAGCATGTGAATGCGTGTGCCAATGATGAGAAGTGATTAAAAAGATTTGTTTTTTGTTTCCAAAAAAAATTATTTTTATTTCGATATAAACCGTTTTCACTACTTAAATTATATTTCTTACGATAAATTGTTTTGTTTTTTCTCACATGGATTTATTTCATGGATTATAAAAACTATGAAATTTCCTTTCAACTATTTTATATAAAATATTCTAATTGGTTCTTATCCTAGTTGATTTTTTTGGGATTCCTTTTGGGAAATAATACTAAGTTTATACTCACCCCCTACTTGGGTAATTTAGGGAACTTAAATTTTTCATCTATCAAGATATAGGAAAAGGAAAGGTATCATATTACTCTAGTAATGTACATTGATACCGTGGGAAGGGTTTGTGGAGTTGAATCTTGGAGCTGGTTTGGGTTTTCTTGCGGTGATTCCAAATGAGTATCTTTTGGACTATTGTCTTTCATTCTTTGTTATATATTATCTCTCTTTATGTTATCACTAGTGTTTTTTCTTAGTATTAAATTTGGAGCACAATACTTTATTCATGTATCATATTGTAGGATTGGATGTTTATTATTTAGTGTTGATAGGTTATTTTATATTTTAAGTCAAATCATCCCACAAATGTTCCTAAGACCTTGAAATTTATTTCCAACCTATTGTGTCTTGGGGATGTCACCTAAGGCCAGTGGCACACCATCACTTCTCAAGACAATGAGTAGGGGTGTGATGTGACAAGTGTGATATAGATATCCTTTATGGACATACTAGTTCGATTGGATCTAAATTTGATTCTAGTTATGTATTGGTTGATTTAAAATTTACACTACTAAAAAATTCATGAGTCGTGAAAATGAGATCAGGGCGACCCCTAATTGTGGTTCGCTATAATTTTTCAATAAAACTCCCCCATTTTCATTCTCAAAATCCTCTCCCACATCCCCAACCCACATGACTAGGCCCCCCCCATGACCTCTACCTCGACTCACCATAAATGAGACCACCCACCATACTCTCTCATGTCCATGAACCCCACCCTCTCTCCCTACTATGCCCTTGACCCCCCACCCCTATACGTGTAACCTCCTCTCCCTCTATACTTCCTACCACTGATCCCCCTCCCCCACACGTATGTCCCATGTCAATTCCCCCTCTTTCTATAGTTGTTTCCCAAGACCTATTTGATTGATGGTATGATTTTCAATATTTCATCTAAAAATATTCCTTGGATTGAATAATTTTTATGAAATGTGATTTATAAGTAATTAATAAGATTTAGATTTATGGTATACACTTTAGGGAAATATATATTTGGACAAAATTGTGATATGTATCACTTTTATCAATGAATTATCTTAAATATGCATTACTTTGCGTGTCTTTAGAATGTTTTTTGTTTGTAGATAAATGTTTAATGTATCTTCTTTAGTGATTTTTTTTTCTAACGAATATTTTCTATGAGTATATAAGTTCTATCCCAATGGATAAATATTACATGTCCATACTCATTACATTTTCTGTACAAGTAATAATTCTATGAATATGAATAGTTTTTCGTTATTAGTGAAATTTTTCTATAGATATATCAACCTAAATATTTTATTAAAATAAATTTTATGTGAGAATAAATATCATTGTTCATATTTCTAAAAGACATATGGACCTAAAAATATATTTTTTTTCAAAATTTATATTAATGAATTTTATCTTTTGAACATGGTATTTTTTATCTTTAGTATCCCCCATTTTATAGGGGTAAGTGGAGGAAGATGAGCTTGGTGGCTAACCCCACCTCCTTAAGTGAAGAGAGGGAGGAGTATAAGGGGGTCTGGGATGCTTAAAAATGGCAGTAGCCTCCATCAGTTTTGTCAACAACTCCTTAAGAAACAATACAATTGATATTGAAGTTGTATTTTGTGAGTTGTTTTCAAAATTATTTAAGAGCTATATTTATGATGTTTTTCTCTTTGTAATAGTGAAAGATTCTATGTACCCACTTTTACCCGTGGGAGATCCTTTGAATTTCCTATGTATGTTTATTCCATATTATTTGGGGGTGTTTCCACATTATATCTGGTGTCTATTTATTTATACATTTTTTCACTTTATTTTATCTTTAAATTATTTTCACCTAAAATTTAAAATCATTTTTGGTCCCAACAAGGGGCATCATAGAAAATATTTGTCCCAATAGTGTTCATATTTTTGGGTATTAATAATTTTCTTAAATTTGAGTATTCTCTTTGATTATGAATATGGTTGATATTTCACATCTGATTAAATTTATTGACATTGCTAAATACACTATTGTAAAATAAAGGAGGTTCTAGACTGATGGTGTATCTAGATGATGAATAAATTTACAATCTAAAAAATCAATGGGAATAATTTTACGTTGTGAAAAATGAAGATACATGTGGATTTTTGGAAGGATAATTCATTATTAGTTATTGGTGTGAGATAGATTATTGAAAAAGATGAGAAATTGAGTGACATGGATAGGAATAATATTTCTAAAATTCATTTGGATTTAGTGGATTGGGTTTTTTTAATCATTGAGGATAAAAAAACTACAAAATAAATTAGGGATACTCTAATGAAGATTTATGTGGAAAAGTCATTGAAAAATTAATTTTTTTTAAAATATAACATTATACACTCTTTGAATGGATGGTTCTTCATTGGTGACTAACACATCAACACCCTCAATACCATATTTTTTTAGCTCATGATGATGGGCTATAAAATTGGTGATATAGGACATGTTTAGATTCTGCTCTAGAGTTTTCTAGGTTCGTATGATTAGCTAATCATCTACCTCACCAACAATATCCTATTGAATATATTTATATTCAATGTTATTAAAACTTTATTTATTAAAGAATAAATTCAATACAAGAACAAGGTGGATATACAACCAATTTTTCACCAAGTATAGGCTCTGTCAACGTATAGAGGAAGGATAATGGAGCATGGTTCCAGTGGGATCCAAAATCATGACAAGTCCAAATCAAGAAGCAAGAAGAAAAATGAAACTTGTTAAATTTTTTTAAAATGGTCATATCATGATGGACTATTGGATCAAGAAGATTGGTACAATGAAATCTCAATGAAATGTGGTGATTAATTCTAGAAATATAGACATGCTATTCAGTGAAGAAATAATGACTACTGGGGATATAAAACAACTAAAGGGACACATAGATCATTGACTTGGGAGTAATATGGAAACTGATGTCTCAAATGGAATAGATTTATCAGTATGAACCTCTATTAGAAGGACTTATATACATGGAGAATAATCACACCTTGAAGATCATTAGAGTTGGTACCATCAAACTGAAGATGCATGATGGCATAGTTTGATCCAAACAAGGAGTATCCCATGTGAAGGGCCTGAATAAGAATATATTGTATTTGAGATAATTTGATGATATCATATGTAGGAATTTCATTGAGAATGTCTTGGTGATGGTTTTAAATGGATAATTTTTTTTGATAATGGTGAATAAGATCTCAAAGAACATATAAATTCTTATGAGAGAAACGTACAAGTATGGGGAGATAAGTTTCACATAAAATACCTTATTGGAAGAATTGATGGTGTTATAGAATCAAAATCATGGGAATATTTATTAACAAGGCCTCAAGATTCTTTCTTATCAAAACTTTTTACCTGGGACTAAAAATATATCCTTACCATTTTGTGAGTATTGTGTTTTAAGAAAGAAACACAGGTTAATGTTTGGAACATCAAAAATGGGAGTCAAGGAGGTATTATATTTTAACCATTATGATGTTTGGAATGAACTAGATGTTTCCATAGGAGGATCAATGTACTTTGTATCATTCAATGATGATTATTACAAAAGATTTTGGGTGTACCCAACCAAGTGTAAAGTATATGTTTCTAAATTCATCGAAATATTCAAATCATGGAATGGGTTTGAATCTGGAAAGAAGATCAAGTGTTTGAGGACTAAGAAATGGTGGAGAATATAAAATCAAGGAGTTTGATACTTTTTTAAAAATTTAGGATTCAAGAGATAGTTCACGGTGGCATATAGACCTCAATAGAATAGAGTGGTAGTGTATATGAACAAAACCTTATTAGATAGAGAAAGGGTGATGTTGAAGACTATAGGATTTGTGAAGATGTTTTGGGAAGAGGCATTGAATACCACCTATTATGCGATCAATAAATCTTTAAATGTTGATTAATCTAAAGACACTAATGAATATGTGGGTTGGTAAACCTACTGAATATTCTCAGTTACATACTTTTTAAGTCTTGTATATGCATCATTTAATGACCTAGAAATATTGAAGTTGGATTTGAGATCTAGGAGCCATATCTTCTTGGGATATGCTAATAGTGTGAAGGGGTGTCATTTTTGGCTCCAAATGCTAAGAATTGAATCATCAGCAGAGATTTAATTTTTGTATATATAAAGGTGAAATTGATTATTACTGGATACATAGAGAAATTGAATATAAAAACTAAAATAATTGATGTAGATAATAAATTTATGGAATAAAAAATTTCCTCTAATGCATTACCATAGCATACTAACCATGTACCGATTGATTTGGGACCATGAGACCAACTCGAGAGAAAAGATAACCCATATGGCACTCAATTTATGTCTCTACAAGAAATATTATGTAATTATTATTGATAAATGATGAAAATACATCATATTTTATGGAGGAAACTCAGAGTTCAGAATTATCTTCTAGGATGGAAGTAATGTTAAAGGAACTTGAATCCCTACAAAAGAATACGACTTGGGATATTATTCCATTAACTCATAGAATGAATTATATCGCTAAAAAGGGTCTTTAATATCATGTGAGATATAAAGGATAAGGTGGAAATATATCATGTGATTATTTTGGTTACTAGATATTCTCAGAAGGTATTTATTTCAATAGAATATTATCTCCTCTTATTAGACTAATGACTATTCAGGTAGTTATAGTGATGTGTGCTACATACAGTTTACATATATGGTAGCAAGATGTGAAGAAACATTTTCTCTATTTTGATCTTCATGAATAAATATATATGCTCTAACCGAAAGGTTTTATATAATAAGGAAAATAGATTTAGGTTTTCAGGTTGAAAAAATATATGTATGGTCTCAATAAATCATTGAGGTGGTGGTAAAAGATATTATATTCTTATATTATTATCCTAGGATACAAAAATATTCAATTAGATCCTTATACATATTTTAGGGTTTTGGATGGTAATGATTTAATCATTATTATATTTTATGTGGGTGACATGTTGCGTACAAGCCCTAACAATGATAAATTCTAATATATAAAGGAAAAAATGGATAGGGATTTTGATATGAAGGATTTGGGACTAGAAATCAAGATTCTTGGGATATAAATTTACCAATATTGAAATAATTGAAATATTTTTCTATCATAGAAGAATTACGTGAGAAATATCTTTAAATAATCCAACATAAAAAACTATAATCCCATATCCACACCCCTTCCTATTAATTTGAGGTTTTACTCTATGATGAATCATAATAGTGAAGAAGAGAGGATAATTATGTCTTGAGTACTATATGAATTAACTTTAAAGATCCAAACCCTAGTATCCTAGAATTGGTGGTCACTTTATTACATTAAAACTAGATATATGCAATCATATCAAAAAAATAGTTTATTAGCCTTGGTAAAATAGATACATTCATGAAACTCACATTTCATTTTAAAATAGTAAATACACAATGTGATTTCATTGAGAAATCCATTATTTCCCTCACCATATCCTATAATATCATTCATAAAGAAATTCCTGGTATCTTGGGGAAAATAAAACATAAGAAAGGGGTGACCTCATATGACCAGTAAGGTTATTCATACAGTGGAGGCTACCTTGAATAAATAGTAATAATCAATATGGAAAGGTAAATAACTAAAACACATGTCATTAAAATAATAACTTGAGCATAATATGGAAGGAATAAATGATGGTTATATAAATCCATATACATAATCAATCAATCTTAAAATCTATCCATAGATATCATAAATAATCCAATCATCACATGGACATAAATAACTAATATCATAATGAGTGAATGCATAATTCAGTACATTATAAACATATCAACAATCCCTCATGCCAAGACTTTTTACCATTGAGGTATTGTTCCAAGACATCTTATATAAACTGGTAAGGCCGCAACCAAATACCAAATCTAGTTTGTCTCATGAGACCTGCCGATGAAACAAGGGGTTATGTAATTATAAGCCCCATACATCAATTAAAAAGTTTAATTTGTTCCTCTTATTAAAGGTTTGGAACATAATCAACATAAAAATTCATATTAAAAACTATCATAATAAATTTTGATAATTTCTCAAATCAATAATCATAATCATAAACGATCTGGAGTAATATTGTGAATGGTAAAAAATAATTCATAATTAGTCACAATTATGATAAATCATTTGGATAAATAAAAATATAGTGTTATTAAAACATATCCCTAGTGGATAATAAATTGAATAAGGGTTGTTATCATTGATTAATAGGAATTCTATGATAATATCCTTAAAAACATTCTTGTGAAAAATAACTTTTGTGCTTTGAAAGTCACATTTCAAATCTAAAAATTCAAAACTATTTTGAAAATAATTTTCTTTTAAAATAGACAAGGTAAATTATAATGTAATATTGAAAATATTGAGTGGTCATGATAGTGTCATATTCCGTTCATGTTGTACATGTTAAGATAAATATTCCTTTCACATTTTCGGTAAAATAAAAAATGTCCCTCGTGCTGAAAATGAAAAAGAAGATTCCCTTAAAACCAATTTTTTAAAAAGTAGAAATTGGTTAAAAATTTCCTTAATAAATCAGTTTTATAATATTAAATAAAATTTTGAATTTTTTTTCTAAAAACATGTATATGGAAGAAAAATGGTTTTCGACCGAAGAGAAAAATAAAATAGATTTTCCTTAAGAACATTTTCTCAATCATTTCAAGAACCAAAGTGAGGAAATTTGGTACTAATACTTGAATGGTTTTTTAATAACCAAAGTATAATAAAATAAATTTCTTTTAAGATAATAATACCAAATAATCCCCCCATGGAGACTTAAATATAAACAATCCCAAATAATGATGAGTTTGTGAAATAAACTCGTACCACTTTGGTAACTTCTGAATCATAAGTCCCATAAAATAAGTAACATAAAATGAAAATTTAAATACCATGAAGATAAATATATTCATGATATAAAATATAAAATTTTAATTACTTACACCACACAAGATAAATAATTGGTAATTATTTCATAATTCTCACGAAGTAAAAGTGAGAAAGAAGCACTTACCTCAGGTCTAATTTCCTTCGTACATGTTAATAACTCTTATATAATAAATATATATCAATCATACATATATTTAAAACCCTTAATCATATATATAATACCAAATATTATTTAATTATAACCATTTATCACCCATTTATTAACCATTACTTATCAAAATCATTGTTCTGTGTGATAACTGCTACATTTTTCATGTATATTTTGGTTCGGTAGTTTCAGTCATTATACTTTGATTATGGTACCATAATATATTGAATGTTAATAATTATTTAAATACCATATATATTAATAATATACATATTTATATACTTCCATAAAAGTTATATATTGAAAAATGAGTTACACCATTCATGGAGACGGTAGGCTATACGTACACATGAATGATGATTTCATTTTTTATCGTTGGATGGAATGAAAGAAATGTATATAATAATTAAACCATAAATAATAGTTATTATATGATATGTATATTATATATTCATTTAATCTATCCAAATTACCATCCAAGTAAAACTTAAATGAAAAAAATATCACATCAGTTCACGAGGTGGCAGTCCATCGTACACACGAGTGACGTTATTGTATTCTGATGGGTTGGAAGGAAAGAAGTTAGATGTGATATTATATTTCCATAATTATGTTTATTTAAAAATTATCACATGTAATATTTAACTTTTCCCTTATTATCTTCCATGTCAAGCATAAGTTAAAAATGAATCACATCGCTTCACGAGGTGGTAGTTCGCCGTACACATGAGCGATGTTATCGTATCCCCCTAGAATGGAAATTAAGAAGGTATATGTGATATCATAATTAAATAAGTATAAAAATTTCATAAATATAATATAACTATTCTAAAAATATCATTATATTCAGCCTCAAAATGTGGTTATGGAAAATGAATTACATCGGTTCATGAGATAGTAGAATGTCGTAAACATGATCGACGATTTCATTTCCCACATGATAGAATAGGTGATAGATTTAGGTCATTACATTAAAATTATAAAATCTAAGTATAATGGTGATATTTTTGATTTTATATTATCATGATTGAATAATATTTTAATGATGTGGAATAAGAAATAAAATAAAAACGCATGTTTAAGAATATTACCTCTTCTTCAGAAAAATTCATTAAGTTTGCACAAAAATCCTTCCTAGGTAGACCTTAAATTAAAACCAAGGAACCTAGGATGTTTATATAGGATTAATTAATTGATTTGGGAAGGTATTTTCTGAACCATATGGTTTTCTATATGTGATGAGGAGGGGAGATGGGTGTATTTTTATAAGTGGGTGAGAGGACACACATAGAATTGTTGAAAAGAATAAAGCATACCAACAGTTTTTACAATAAAAAGGGATAAAAAATGGGTAATTATATAACCTTACAGGTTTTAAGGTTTAAATATGGTTATAAATGGATTTTTGATTGGTTTTAGGTCATTTTAACCCTTATTTTCTTAGTTTAACCCCCGGTAAAACTGTTTTTACCTTAACATCGGTAATTAATTTTTTCTACATTCACTATTGATTATAGTAAAAAATTAAGTTGACCTTATTAAATGATATTAATTATTATTATTTAAAATATGGAATCTATTATAACAAATTGAACTCGTATATGTGGGAAAATTTAATTTAAAATTTTACTTATAGATGTTTCGGGAAAAAAATCATGAAATGTATTCTTCAAGCTTAAGATGACCTTATAATAACTATATTAAAAGTAACCATAATTAAATTAATTTAAATTAATATTTATAGATATATAATCTATATAAAAATTTAAATCATTCTAAAAAATGGTTTATTCTGATTAGTATAAATAGAGAAACATTATGCAGTTTAAAACAGTTTTCTGAAAACTAAGTGTTTTAATGCCTAAAAATAAACTTATATTAAAATCTAGTATAAAGATAATTTAAAATTTATTAATTGAATGAGAAATAACTAAATATTAATTATGTTAATTTAAAATAATATTAAAATAATATTTTTACTTTTAAATTACTTAATTTATCAAAAATAAATGATAGTTTTACCAAAAATCAGTATAATTTACTATTTATTAAAAAAACAATATTTTCTAAAAAAATCCAAAATTTCACCATAAGTTAACTTATATATTCTGATTTAAAAAATTATTTTCATTTTATAGAATAATGTTTTCTAAAATATTCAAAAAAAATTAATTATAACATTTTCTTGCAAAAAGCAATAAAATTTGTTTTTGAAGGAAACATATTTTTCGTAGAATAAAATATCTTTACTAAAAGTTGACTTCTTATTTATTAAGAATTTATCAATAAATATATATTGGGTAGGAACTTTAAATACATTTAATTATTTATTTATTCATATTCATACCCACCAATTTAAAATCTAAGTTATAACAATCATATTCAAATAATATATTTTATGGGTTGTTTAAGATTAGTGTTGCATATCATATATATTATCTAACATTATGTTATTATTTTAAAATTGTGGTTTTTTGTGTAGATATATATATATATAAGAGATAAAAAATTTTTAAAATAAATATATATTAAATTCTTGGGGTGTAACATTATTAGTAGGGAGTCTGATGTTCGCTATGTTTTTTACTAGAACAAAAATTGTACGTGCAGTGGGAGTAGTTAGTCAATATATAAATAATCTAGGACATGATAATTTGAACACAATGAATATGATCCTAATATAAATCAAGGATAAATCAAATACTAAATTATGTTATAGAGGATTATATTTTAATACCTGAATCTATAGTGATTCAGATTTCATAGGAGATTATGACTAGAGGATATCCACAACTGGTTGTGTGTTTACTCTTTTAGGAGGATATGTGAGATGGATTTCAAAGTAAAATTCAATTTTGGCTTTATCCATGACCAGGGAAAAGTACATGGAACCAAAAAAAGCTTAAAAATATGTGATATTTATGAGAATGTTATTGGAGGTGGTCGGGCATATACATGATCCAATTCCATTATTTTCTGATAGTCGTAACGCCTTTCACATTTCAATGAGTCCATATTTTATTTCCAAGAAAAGACACATTGGGGTACAATAAAGATTTCAAGATGTGGTTGGTGAGTAAATTGTGATCATATAAAAAATTCACACCAAAGAAAATTTGATACATTTCCTGATGAAGACTATTGAATATGATATCTTTAGATGGTGTAGATACATAAGAGTCCTAATAGAGATGTGAGCAAAATGATTTGGAAGATATAAAGAGTGTTTGGAGATGTGATTGGTCCTCAATAAAATCTCTAAGTGGAAGATATGTCAGTAGTGGTCCACCTTTTAGTAAAAGTGGGGTAAATGGAGGTAGATGAAGTGGGTGGATAACATGAGCTCCTTTAGGGTAGTTAGGTAGTATAATGAGGGTTTCTAGGATGCTTAAAAAAGGAAGAAGCCTCCATAAATTTTATCAACAGCTCCTTGAATAACAATCCTTTTGATATTAGAGTGGTATTTTGTGATTTTCTTCTCCATTATTCAAGAAATATATTTACAAGGGTTTTCACCTTATAATAGTGATAGATTGTTTGTACCCACCTTTACCAATAGTTATATCCTTATATTTTACCTTGGTTTTTTACCCCTATTTATTTGGGGGGTTTTGAAATTACATTTGGTTTCTATTTATTTAAAAAAATCACTTTATTTATCTCTCAATTATCATTTCAAAAAAGGTTCAATAATTTTAGGTCCCAATATATATTGTAGAAATATATATGTTCTTTGTCAATGGATATTTCTCATGCTTACATTGACTAAAAAATTCTATAATCATAGAAGATTTGAAATAATTACTAGATAAAATGGAAGATGAGGTGGTGGGAATCTGAAAACCTCCATTTTGAGGTTGCTATTTATACAAATAGTGACTGTCAAATGGTGGTCTCTACCATTTTACCCATATTCGCCTTAAAATCACCACTAATGCATTCCAAATGGAGGTCGTTCTTTCCTTGAAGAATGGTATATTTGGAAATTCAGTAGAAATATCTAAAATTTATCCATTATGGGAATTTTTCAAATGTTTTTAAATATATCAATTTATATTATTTTATTGTTTCTATGAATCTAATTCCCTACTTTTTTTCTCAATTGATGATCAATTATACCCTCAACATAGTTTATATAAAATGATGTTTTATCCAAAATCACATATTTTTAAATATGATACTCTTGAAAAAATACTTTAATACTTCCAATAATTACCAAATCACATCAATTCAAAGATAATAATTATTTTATTAAAAAAATCTTCAAATCTATCATAATTTTGGTAAAAAATTATGAATAAATTACTTCCAAAAAACACCCAATCACATTATTTCAAAGAAGGACCACTCTTATTCTAGCATCAAAACAATGTATAAATAAGTAGTATTACATGGAATGTTATTAATCAGGTAGAGAAAATTAAATATTTATACATGTTTGGAGACATTATCACGATACATTAATTAATAAATGTGTTATGTTACATGTATATTTATTTTCATTAACTTCCAATGTTAAATTTTATGTGCATATATTGACTCAAGATTTTCATCTACAAATCAAAAACTACCATACATATAGATATGAATATATATTCATATAATGGAATCAATATAGAAATATCTAATTACTAATCACTATCATCATTTCTAATAAATGGTACATTTACTTACCGATGTTGTTATGTGTTTTATTAATCACTACTTTGATATTACTTATGTAACTTCCTTCCACCCTGTACCACAAACTAATTTTGGACCAGAGGTCACCACATCACCTCATTCTCACCTCCCTGTATGCCGAAAGATTCCAACTAGTAGTGAGGTTCTATGAGTAGTCTGTGAGGAGACTATACCCTCTAATTAGTGTAGCAATAATAATAGAAATAATAGAAACATATGACTAGAAAAAATAAAAAAATTGATAAAATAGGGATAGTGAAAAAAAATAACTACAGTATTAAATTTTATAACCATGGATCATGTCATACAAGCCACAACAGATCCCTAAATCAGATCATATAGATGGATAAAAAAACAGAAACTATTTCACAAACCTATCTAGTCTTGAGTCTATCTGGGTACTAGTATTCATACTCCACACAAGCTCTCCATGAAAAATAGCATGCAATTGGACCTTTCAGTGACCTATAACCAATGACCAAATAGTATAATCTAGTTAGGTACCAAAGTTCTATGGTGGCCCAAGCTGGGTGAGAGTAGAACTCAGTAGGCCTCCACAAGTAGAATCTCTAAAATAACCATTCTGATAAACATGTGCATGTCAAATACTATAATTAAATAATTTTTAATTTTAAATCAATTTAAAAAAATATAAACAATTTTTGGGTTCTATGATGATAACTGAGAAGGTACATGTAATCATCAATCCTTAGGTTTGTGACCCGGATCAACCATACCAGATTCAACCAAAGCTATGGTGTCTCTAGTCACATCGTTGTTTCCCTCTGGAATCAGGGGATGACCTCCTTGATTGAAGGTTCAAACATTCCAATCGGTTTCTAACGGGTTAGTTCGTAGAACCAGAAACATCCAATGATTCCAAATCCATTTGGACCTACTTTCCAAAGGTAGGTGCTCATTAGTTTGTGGACTGATGAGGCTTAGTAATTTGCATTGGTCGAGAGGATGGTAGGTCGGACTCATCACACCTTTTTAGGGGAATTATTGTCTACTCCAGGACTCTCTTTATATATTTATGTTATGTTCGTGAATCCTTATTACATTACCAAGTATAAAATGATATTTCCTTCAGATCTAACAATCAATGATAAAATATGTAGGAAATTTAGAGAATCTTTTATATGTATTCGAGGTTCTTCATCGATAGAGAATCATCTGTATTTGTTATAGATTCTTGGTCAATGGTATCCTTCGACACATTTATATAGAAGTCTCTTGGTCATTATAATGACCATGCTGGTTTTAAAGCCACTCAGTGGGGCACTTTAAGTTTATTGTCATTCAGAAGGACATGGATTATTTCAGAGTTGGGATCGAACCAGTATATGGGCTACCTACATATCCTTTGTTTAGAAAAGGAATCAAAACCCATGTAGTTCGAGTAAGGGAGTATGATGTTTATGATTGATGGCTCAAAGAAGGATGCCATAATTACTTTTACACTCTAAGATCACATGAGTCATGCTCGGTGTGAGAAATAAGAGGTATTGGTAAAAACCAGAAAATTGTGCCATGAAAGATGCAATCATAAGAAATAATATGGGGATTATTTATGTATGACTACCCAAATATATGAAGATTAGGATTTACTTCAGGGAAGAAATCAAGGAACAGGGTCCATAAAGGTATATGTGCTTCATGGAGATTTGAATATTCTAACTTGGGGATTATTCCTGAAAAGGGGGCCCAAATTAGGAGAGGACTTATGATTGGGTTTTACTCCTGATAAGGAATCCCATATCAAAGGTAAATTAGGACTGGTTAAGAGAAATTAAGACTGGGGCTTACTCCTGAGAAGGAGGCCCGAGTTAAGGGACTTGAAAAATTAAGGGACTTGGGGCTTACTCTTGAGGAGGATGCCCAAATTAGGGGACTGGGTCATACTTCTGAAAAGGAGGCCCAGTTTAAGAGAATTATGTTTGGGGCTAACTCCTGAGGAGGATGCCCAAATTAAGGGACTGGGGCTTACTCCTGAAAAGGAGGCCCATATTAAGAGAATTATGGTTGGGGCTAACTCCTGAGGAGGATGCCCAAATTAGGGGACTGGGGCTTACTCCTGAAAAGGAGGCCCAGGTTAAGAGAATTATGGTTGGGGCTTACTCCTAAGGAGGATTCCCAAATTAAGGGACTGGGGCTTACTCCTGAAAAGGAGGCCCAGGTTAAGAGAATTATGGTTGGGGCTTACTCCTGAGGAGGATGCCCAAATTAGGGGACTGGGGCTTACTCCTGAAAAGGAGGCCCAGGTTAAGAGAATTATGGTTCAGGCTTACTCCTGAGGAGGATGCCCAAATTAAGGGACTGGGGAATACTCCTGAAAAAGAGGCCCATATTAAGAGAATTATGATTGGATATTACTCCTGAAAAGGATGCCCAAATTAATGAGGACTTGGGGCTTACTCCTAAGGAGGATGCCCATATTTGGAAATTATGACTCGGGCTTACTCCTGAAAAGGAGGCCCAGGTTAAGGGACTTGAAAAATTAAGGGACTTGGGGCTTACTCCTGAGGAGGATTCCCAAATTAGGGGACTAGGTCTTACTCCTGAAAAGGAGGCCTAGTTTAAGATAATTATGGTTGGGGCTTACTCTTGAGAAGGTTTCCCAAATTAAGGGACAGGGGCTTACTCCTGAAAAGGAGGCCCATATTAAGAGAATTATGGTTGGGGCTTACTCTTGAGGAGGATGCCCAAATTAGGGGACTGGGGCTTAATCCTGAAAAGGAGGCCCAGGTTAAGATAATTATGGTTGGGGCTTACTCATGAGGAGGATTCCCAAATTAAGGGACTGGGGCTTACTCCTAAAAAGGAGGCCCAAGTTAAGAGAATTATGGTTGGGGCTTACTCCTGATGAGGATTCCCAAATTAGGGGACTGGGGCTTACTCCTGAAAAGGAGGCCTAGGTTAAGAGAATTATGGTTGGGGCTTACTCATGAGGAGGATTCCCAAATTAAGGGACTGGGGCTTAATCCTGAAAAGGAGGCCCATATTAAGAGAATTGTGATTGAGGCTTACTCCTGAAACGGATTCCCAAATTAATGAGGACTTGGGGCTTACTCCTAAGTAGGATGCCCATATTTGGAAATTATGACTTGGGATTACTCCTGAAAAGGAGGCCCAGGTTAAAAGAGTTCTCTCATCTTAAATGATGAGGTTGAATGAATGAAATCTCAATCTTTAGTGACATAAAGATGTGTGAATCACTAGATTTTGAGATATGTTCCACGGAGTTCCTTTCAGATAAGGAATCCAAATCAAGAAATCATTCCATAAATGGCTTTGAAGAGTGTCTTGAAGACTGAATCTTGAATAGGAGAGGTGGAATGGCATAAGAGGGGTTAAATGGGCAAGAAAAGGCACCCAAAAAGGCAGGGGCGCACAAGTCCTGGCAGGCGCGCAAGTTCTGCGTGGGCGCGTAGCTCTTGGTCGCGCAGGTATACCTACATGACACATGGGTACTTGCGCGTTTGTAAACCAGTATGGTAATACTTGGGAGATCCTTGACTAATTCATTTAGAATTATCCTGATGTACTTCCAGAATAGAGGCGCGCAAGTTTTGGTGAGGAAGTAGGGCGGCGCGCAAGTATGTTCATTTCCCTTATGGGAAAAACACCTTAGGCGTGCAAGTGTTAGTGAATTCTAACACTTAGACATTACTCCTCTTGTTTATACCTTCCATTCTAGGTAAAGAATTACCTTAGAAGTGTTCGGAAGACCTGAAGAAGAGACTTGGGCGTTCAGAGCTCTAAATCGGAATTCTGGAAAAATTCCTCTCGAAATGGGGGGCCCATAGGGTCTATTTATAGGCTGGAGAAGACCCCGGGCAGTTATCCTTTAGGGCGTTCAAGTCACTTGCGTGACCATTAGGCGTCGCGCAAGTGGACTTGCACGATAGTGATGGAACTTGCGCGACACATGTGCTTTTGAAGCCTTGTTCATGCCTTTGTCAATTTTTGATGTTTTCTTCAAAGGATGAATCAATTTGTGCTAAGTCATTTCCCTTTAAATTCCTTTGGACTCTGTGATGAAAAGGAGCGTCAACAAAAGTCCCCCCTCAGAGTTGGATCCAAAAGAAATGAGGATGTGACTCTGAGGAAAAGAAGAAAACCAAAGGAAAGGCGGTGCGCAAGTGTTCAGGGCACAACACTTGTCGCGCAAGTTCGAGTCACGCAGGGCTGGAGCGCGCTGGATGGAGGCGCTGGGTGGAGGCACATATGTGGGCCGTCTGGCCTATAAATATGCGGCCCCATTTCCGTACAAAGCATCCGGATTTCAAACCTTCGAGCTCTCACCGCGCAGGTCACCTTCGCCGCGCAAGTTGCTCTATTTTCCGATGTTTCTTTGTTGTCATGATGCTGTATAGGTATTTGGACTTGCGCGGTGGTACTTGCATGCCAAAAACCTGCGCGGCATATCCATACTTGCACGCCAAGTTTAGACTTGCGTGCCTTAATTCCTTAGCCATTTTTTTCAAATTTCTTCACAAAGTTTATGAAAAATCAACTTAATTAAGAGTTAATTATTCAACTCTTGTGCAGATTTAATGGTTCCCAAGAGAATCAGAATGGCTGATGGACTAGCTAGCAAGAGGATTGATGACATGATGAACATTGTTCTCCATGATTACTATGATATCTGTGACAGAACTCTCCCAGATTTGGCTAAGTACTTGAAGAAATATCATCTTAATTTCCCACAGAGCATCTACCTGCCTCTATATGGTCATGGTCATCTGCAAGGAGTCAATGTTCCAGATGAAAATAATTATATTCCTGAGATGCAGCTGCACTGCTACTCCTCTATTTCGGTTATGTTGTGCATTAAGAGCAATAACATTGGCGTGAACTTTCAAATTTTTCCTGCATGCCATTTCCTTGCAGATATGAAAACGGAAAACCCATGGGCTAAAATGTTTTCCGCTGCCGGTTGGTGGAGAGAAGACAAACATGGCATTAGAACAATATCTGAAAAGAGTACTCTCTCCAAATGGTTCTTTACTTCCAATTCTTCATTCTCAAATCCATGTATCCATCTTCCAAGTCTCTTTGACAGAAACAGAGTCACTGTTTGATCAGCAGAAATTTTTCTCAAACCGCACTCAAGAACATTCTCTTACAATTGTTCCAAGAAGAGCCGGTATCACTGCATCTCTTATGGTATCCAGTTGAATGAATGAATTCCAGGTGGCTGCTGATGAAGCTCGGGATTCCATAAATAAAATGAAGAGTTATCTTGAAAGTCTTTTGTAATTCCTGAAAAAGAGAAGAGGCTCCAATCTGTGGATGTACTTCTAATTCTTGTGCATCAAATGGAAAGAATGCTTTCATCTTCAATCAAGTGTGCACATATTTTCCTGCTACCTACTTTAAATTTTACCTAAGCCAATGGGCCTAGTAAGCATAGTTTGATTTTTACTAGGATTAATATAAATAACCCTACAAACTTTGATCCTTTAAATTGCTCAATATTTCCTAAATCATACATAATGTATGTTTAGTGAGATGTAACTTGACTTTTATTCAGAGTTCCTTTGTCCTTTGTGGGTAGTTTAAATTCATGCACGTCGGACATAAAAAGGATAATGTTTAAGGTCGAAATATCTTTGACCGAAATGGATTAAAATTGACTCAATTCCTTGACAATTTATCTGAAAACATATTACCATACTCAAGTATGAGGGAAAATATGTAAACTATGACTTAAGAATATTTGGATCTAAGGAATGATATGAAAAAGAGCTAAAAGGCATT
Organism: Viscum album; assembly: GCA_963277665.1. NCBI lineage: Eukaryota > Viridiplantae > Streptophyta > Magnoliopsida > Santalales > Viscaceae > Viscum > Viscum album. The sequence continues at coordinate 583,490,217 of OY728167.1, read as the reverse complement.
AGAATAAGTAGTTCCCAAGAATGAAGTTACCATTATTTAACAAACCCATTAGGGGGTTGAATTATACAGGGCCACCTAAGGGTATTGGCTGCATAGTAAAATAAATAGTATCTTTTGGCTAACTAGTCTGTTATGTAGACTATTTATGCAAGGCCACCTAAGGGCACGTGCTACATTGTCAGTCTAAAGAACTCTCAGAAATTTACTTTCCTAGTGCTAAAAAGCCAGTGAAAGTTTATGGAGATTCAAATTTTCCAAAGTATAGAGTTTGCTGTATGGAAAGAGGTACATGAATATGGAGAAGATATTTCCAAACAAGATTATCGAAGAACTGGATGGACATCACTCCTACGAAGGTCTGACCCAAACATAGGGAAGGAGAAAATAAACCATAGACTTGAATACTTTCAGATCATGAAAAGGGATATGGGACAAATATGTTAAGGATGGATATTTTTGCGGATCCCTACATATTGTCATTTAAGACAAATAAGGACAAAAGAGGATTTCTTCCCAAGAATGAAGTTACCAGTATTTAACAAACCCGTTAGGGGGTTGAATTATGCAGGGACACCTAAGGGAATTGGATGCATAGTCAAATAATAGTATATTTTGGCTGACAAATCTGTTATGGAGACTGTTTATGCAAGGCCGCCTAAGGGAACGTACAACATAGTCAGGAAAAAGAACTCTCAGAAGTTTGACATTTTTGTGACTAGAAATCAAGAAAAGGGTTATGAAGATCTGAAAATATTTAAGGTTAGGATTATGACACATAAATATGGGTATTGTTCAATGTATGCAGAGATACATAAATCAATACTAACCATAATCATGTTGTGGTTGGGTCCTGAATTGAAATATTGGACTTCACTACGTATCCCATAAGGATGGGAATCAAGCCACACATAGTTCTTAAATTACAGTTTAACTTCATGTGGGAAAAAAGGATTAGAGATCTTAGTTTAGGGTCATAGATCTTGGACCATTGTAATAAATACACAGTGTGTGTTTTCATGGGGACTTTTCAGCCAGGGGACTGAAAGAGGAATTTGGGGTTAGGCCCAAAAGACTTGGGGATGGATTCGAGGGACACTCGAACGTTCCTACGTATCCCATAAGGTTGGGAATCAAGCCCATGTAGTTCTATAAATACCCTATGTACAAATTTGGTTCGTACATGTGAAGGGTGAAAGGGGACTTTAGTGCGATGATGGTTTAACCCAAGATAAAAGGTTTGGGCATTTCCATGTATGCACGTAGTCTTTGAAATGAAACATGATTGAAAAATCAATGTAAATAATGGTTCCCTCTCAGGTGAGGGTATCAAAGATTATTGTAGTTTATTGTCATACTGGACAAAAGTGTTTTATAGTTTAACATCGTATAGCAAGGAAAAAAGTGAACCAATGTAAAGATATTGATTCTGGTGATGGCTTCACGAATCAACATCGTATAAGATGGAGGTGAACTGATGTGAAAAGATTGGTTTTGGGATTGAACCTTGGGAGGTTGGATACGTACCCAGCCTGGAAGGTAAGGATCAAAGTCTGCGTAGTTCAATTAAAGAATGAATTAATGATCAAGTTGTTCTTGGGGACAACGACCTAAAAAATGATGGTGTTAGGACTTACACATGGTTAGTAGCCCAGAGAGAGTGTTATGGTTGAATTTTTCTCTAAGCTCACATCAGTCATACTCTGTGTGAGAAATAAGAGGTAGCAACAACCCTAACAATGCACAGTTTAATGTCATGTAGGACATATGAAGGGGCTATGTAGTTTAAAGTCTTGCAGTTAGGACTATAAATGATGCACAGTTTAGTGTCATGTAGCAGGGACAAAGTGTAGTTTAATTTCATGTAGGACATAAATAAGGGCTTTCTGTACAGTTTAGCATCATGTAGTTAGGATGATGGGGACAACACAATTTAATGTCATGTTGGAAAAAAAGAAGAGTGTGCATTTTAATGTCATGCAGTAAGGACAAAAGAGTACACCATTTAACGTCATGTTGGACGTATTAGGGACTTTTTCACAGTTTAACATCGTGTTGGACGAAAGTGAGAATAGTTTAAGGTCATATGCATGGACTGTGGATGACGCTGTTTAACGTCTGGCTGGACGGTGGTGCAGTTTAAGGTCATACCGGACCAAGGTGCAGTTTAAGGTCATATAGGACCGTGGTGCAGTTTAAGGTCACACCGGACCGTGGTGCAGTTTAAGTTCATATCGGACTGTGGTGTAGTTTAAGGTCATACCGGACCGTGGTGCAGTTTAAGTTCATACCAGACCGTGGTGCAGTTTAAGGTCATACCGGACCATGGTGCAGTTTAAGGTCATACCGAACCGTGGTGCAGTTTAAGGTCATACCAGACCGTGGTACAGTTTAAGGTCATACCGGACCGTGGTGCAGTTTAAGGTCATACCGAACCATGGATGATATATTTTGTGTTTATACAAAATACTTCTTCAAAAATCTGGCATTGGTTGGAGTAGTGATGTTTTCTCCATCCATTGAGATTAAAGAATAAGCTCCATTGGAGTAGACCCTATGTATTGAGTAAGTTCCTTCCCATTTTGGCTCAAGCTTGGGAGGTTTCTTTCCTGGTATCATTTGAGTTCTAAGAACTTATACCAATTCTCCCTGAGTGAATGAACGAAGATGAACATTTTTGTTAAAAGCTTGTGTTATTCGATTATGATAGACTTCCAAGTGGTGCAAAGTGCACAATCTTTTCTCATCTAACCGTTCCAATTTATTCAATCGCTTTTGAGATTGTTCATCTGTAGATGATTGATCAAAAATGGAAAATCTAAGCGAGGGTAGTTGAACTTCAATTGGAAAGACTGCTTCCGTTCCATATACCAATGAATATGGAGTTGACTGTGTTGTAGTGCGGGTGGTAGTCCGATAAGCCCATAAAGCATGGAAGAGTTTATCAGGCCATGATTTCTTATCTTTATCCACCATCTTTTGCAGTATATTTGATAGAGTATTATTGAAGGCTTCTATCTGGCCATTGGCCACTGCATGATACCGAGATGAATTGTTGGATTTGATGTTGTATTCTTGATACAATTTCTTCACCTCAGATGAACAGAAGTTGGTGCCATTGTCTGTCAATATGGTATGAGGGACACCAAATCTAGTAATGATGTTAGACTTGATGAAGCTAACAATGCATTTAGAACTGACTTCCTTAAGAGGTATTTCCTCTTCCCATTTGGAAAAGAAATCAGTAGCAGTAAGAATATACTTAAACTACTTGGCCATAGCTGAAGGGTAAGGACCCACCACATCCATTCCCCATGTGGCAAATGGACATGAGTATTTAGCTTTATAAAGAAACTCTGGAGGTTAATGAATGAATTTGGCATGTACTTGGCATGAATGACACTTCTTTGTGAAATCAACACAATCTTGTATCGTTGAAGGCCAAAAGTATCCAAGCCTTCGAATCTGATCAGACAGTCTATGTCCAGACTGGTGGGCACCACAGATTCCTGCATGCATTTCTTTCATGACAGCCATTGTCTTTTCTCCATCAATGCATCTGAAGATAACTCCATCAAAACCCCTTTTGTAGATAATTTTATCTAGGTGATCTGGGCTATCATAAAGAGTAAAATTGACCACACGTTTCCGAATTTGTTATTTCTCGGCTCTAGCAGGTGGAAGTGTTCCGTTTTGAAGGTATTACCTGATAGGTGACATCCATCCTGTAGTATGACCATACAGTTCAGGAATGGGACTAATTTCATTAATTTCCTCTGTTCTGATTCAAACATAAGGTGAAATTTCACGACGGTGGGCAATACTGATGGTGGTCTCATCCCGATTTGGATCTGCCAGAGCTGTGGCTATATTAGCCAGTGCATCAGCTTGAGCATTTTGTGATCTTGGGACATAAGAAAATGTCGGTTCCGAAGGGAATTCTGCCATTAACTCTCTGAAGTAATCATACAAAGGGATTAATTCTTCTTTTCTAATGGCATAATCCCCATTGACTTTCTTGATTACTAGATCTGAATCACCTTTCACCTTTAAGTGATTAACTTGTGACTGAAGCACTAATTCCAAGCCTGCGATGAGAGCTTGGTATTATGCTTCATTATTGGTACCCCCTTCCCACAATAAGAAGGAATAAGGTAACACTGCCTTTTTTGGAGAAATGAGCACAATTCCTAAGCCAACTTTGTTGAATTTAGGATTTTCCATTTTCCTCCCTGTTGGACTTCTGGAAGCACCATCAAAATACATTTCCCATGACTGAGGACTTTCTTGAATAGAGAAGACTTCCTCATCAGGGAGTTCAATATCCGAAGATGTGTCTTCCACTGAAGGGTGTTCAGCCAGGAAATCAGCCAGAGCTTGGCCCTTTATTGCCTTTTGAGACACATACTTAATGTCGAATTACTGCAAAATAACTGCCCACCTTGCCAGATGTCCTATAAGCATTGGATGACTAAGGATGAATTTGAGCGGGTTATTGCGAGATACAAATTGGACCTCGTGATGTTGCAGGTAGTGTCTCAACTTCTGAACTGCAAAGATTAATGCCAGGCAGCACTTCTCAATACTTGAATACTGGGTTTCTGCTTCAAGCATAGTCCGACTGAGGTAGTAGAGGCTGTTTTCATTCCCAGCATCATTCTTCTGAGCAAGAAAGGCACCCAATGATCGCTCTAGAGCTGTCATGTAGAGGATAAGTGGTCTTACTTCAACAGGTGGCATGAGTACCGGTGGACTCAAGATGTATTTCTTGAGAATATCGAATGCTTCTTGACATTCTTCAGTCCACTGGTAAGTGACTCCCTTCTTCATCAATTTGGTGAAGGGTAAACTTTTTCCTGCCAAATTGGCGATGAAACGCTGAATATAGGCTAAGTGTCCTTGAATTCCTCTTAATTCTTTCAAATTTCGAGGAGGTGACATATCAAGGATTGACTTGGTCTTCTCAGGATCAACTTCAATACCACGATGGCGTACAAAAAAGCTGAGAAATTTTCCTGAGGTTACCCCAAAAGAACATTTTAAGGGGTTCATCTTCAAATTATTTTGTCGAAGCTTGCGGAATATGACTTCCAAATTAGACAAGTGATTAGAAAGTTGTTTGGATTTAACCACCAAATCGTCTACATAGCATTCAAAAAACTTCCCTATAAAGGGTTTGAAGATACGATGCATGGAACGCTGATATGTTGCACCTGCATTCTTTAAGCCAAAGAGCATTACCCGGTAGCAAAACACACCCTGAGGGGCCCTGAAGGCTGTGGATTCTTCATCTTCTGGAGCCATTAGGATTTGATTATATCTGGAATATCCATCCATAAAAGAAAAGTGCTTCATATCCAGTTGTTGCATCAATTAAAAGTTCTGTAATCGGAACTGGGAAATCATGCTTGGGACAATGCCGATTAAGATCTCTGAAATCAATGCAAACTCTAATTTGTCCGTTCTTATTCTTTACAGGGACAATATTATCCAACCAATTAGGATACTGAACTTCTATGATGAAGTTAGCTTTGATAAGATTATCCAATTCAGCTTCAATTTTGGAAGCATAAGTTGGGTGTGTTCTTCTCACTGCTTGCTTAAATCCTCGATGTTCTTCTGGTAAACCCAAATGATGAGTAGCAACATCAGGATCAAGCCCAGGAATTTCTGTATAGTTCCAAGCAAATATATCTCTATTTTGATTTAGAAAGGAAATATACATCTCTTTCTCTTCAAGAGTCATGGTCGCACTGATTAAAGTGGGGCGTAGATCTTCTTTTGTACCCATATTTATTTATCTGAGTTCATCCACAGTGGTAGAGATACCCTCTTCAAATGCTGGAGGAGAATCTCTGAGATCTTCCTCTTCTTCTTCATCATGTGTTATTTCTTCCATTTATACTTGCATAGAAGATGATAAAGCAGAATTTTCATGATCAGAAGAGAAGTAAAAATTTTCACATCTTGAAGAAGAAGCTTCTATTTCCAACCCGATTGATGATGAAGGGTCTTCCTTGGGTAATAAAGAGGAGATGATGGATTGAGAATCGACATCATTTTTCACCTCCGACATTGCTATAACTTCTTCTGGACTGATTGGCGAAGTATAGACTTGCTGGATTTCAGCAGATGAAATGAAGACGTCACCATTTGTTCTTTCATTACTGCTTGGTGGGTTACCAATTTCTCCCATGTTGTTTGGCTCGATTGCCGTAATTGACATTATGGATCTTTTCATAAGAGTATTTTGATTTGGGTCTATCTTGTCAATTTGACTGATAGGAAACACATAATCTGTACTCACATGTGTAAATGGATTTACTCGAATCTTCTCCAAACCATATGGAGCATTAACTTTGGTAATCTCCATTGTTGTGGATTTCTCCCTTCCCTTCATGTGATAGAATTCCGCCTCAATGTATTGAGACTCACATGTATTGAACGGGGCCTTATCACCATACAATGTCCCAACTTGACCATCGAAACAATATTTGAGACATTGATGGTATGATGAAGGGATAGTCGCATGTTGATGTAGCCAGGGTCTTCCAAGCAAGATGTTGAAAGCTGAGTCTTGATCAACAACCATGAAATCTGAATTGGATACAAGATCTCCAAACTGAGTTCTGAGTGTAACTTCTCCCAGTGGTTCTTGTTTATTTTAATCATATCCTTGTAACATCATGGTAGAAGGAGATAAATCAGATTCTGTGAGGCCCAATCGACGAAGTGTACGGATGGGCATGAGGTTGACTCCTGAACCATTATCAATGAAAGTTCTTCGGACGTCTATGTCATTGACCTTTCCAGATAAGTACAAAGGTCTAATATGTCCATGCACGACATCATCTTCATCTTCATTAGTGAAAGATATCACTGCATGGTATTCCGCAGGATTATTCTCTACGTGATAGACTTCAGCTGCAGCTATTTCAGTTTCAAACTCCTGAGGACTTGACAAAGCCTCGATGAGTGCCTCCCGAAGATCCTTTGACAGATTTAAAGCATCCAGAATTGATAACTTGGCCGGTACTTGGGCCAGGTGTTTCAATACATCATACTTTTGATCCAGAGGTCTGCGTTTCCCAATAGGAACATGTGGTTTAGCAGGTGCCTTGGAAGCAGATGCTTTGGAAGTTGATGCATCTTGTATCGGGATAGGAGTTGGAAATATTCCTAGTTTTGGAATATTAGACCGATTAGATCCATTTAATTGCTGAGAGGAAGAACATGGAACCTTCAACCGGTATTCCAGAATAACTGTGCCAGGACTGAATTTGCTATTGGTGGAAGAACTTGCTTGTTCTTGTTGAGCTCACTGAAGGGCTTTGCCACAAGTTTCTGCTGCGTACACAGTTCTAGCAGGGGTAGAATTGGAATAGTGGATTCTGAAAGATCCATGTCTTCCCCTGTATCCTGAGCCTCTGGAACTTCCTCTGATTCCTTTGTTTGATACAGGGAATTTAGGCTCATCGAAATCGAAACTGCGACTGGCATATGGATCTGTTAATTGAATCATATTAACAGAACCAAAAATCAACTCTTCATCCAATGAAGATTCTGCCTGATTAGCCTGTTTAGGCTGTGCTATTTGGTGGGACGATGCCCATTGATTTGAAGTAGATGGCATGAAGTCTTCCAAGGTCAAAGAAAACTTAGTCTTTGACATGTACTCATCTTCTTCTGATTCTTTTTATTTCTTTGAATCATGCCGTTTCATTGAGGATTTTCCCTCTTATGAAGAGGGTTTTGCTGCGACATTCATAGTAGAAGGTACAATTGGTTTCTTCAATTGCGTTCTCAAAATAGCATGAGTTCGGTTGATCGCCTTTTTGAACATCCAATCATCATATTTTTGTGCATTTTTTCTTTTGAATTCTTGCCACTCACCTTCCTCCTCTGGAACTGTAGCAGTAACACATGCTACCCAGGCTGAAGATCCTTTCAGTTCGACTTGTCCTGAGTCGACCATATTTTGTAGGAGGTCTTTGAAGACAAAACACTCCTGGATAGGATGCCCCAACATTTGATGAAATGGGCAATAATTGGGACGGTCTTCATCTCCTTCCTTGTTTGGCCTCTTGGGCCTTGTCATCTGAACCAAATTATTCTCCAGAGCCGAAATGAAGTAACCAGGAACTTGTTCATTTCGAAAAGAGTATGTTTTTCTCTTCAGATCCTCAAATTGTTTTTGTCTTTGATTTCATTGATCATCTTGACGAAACGACCTTTGTTGTTGGTTCTTAGGAGGTGGAGCCCTTCGAGAAGATGAAGGTTTTGAAGTATAAGCAGGTACATGTGCTTGTTTAAGCATAACTGTAGTAGTCTCTTCTTTACCCATTCTCCTTCCTGGAGCTGATGGAATTACACGAGATTTAGCCTTAGTCTGTATAAGAGAATCTTCAATCTGTTGAGCGATTGAGGTAAGGTCTCGAAACCCTCCTGTGTACTTCACAGGGATCAACAGCGTGCGTAATTCGTCATGCAAATTTGCCACACAGATTGGCAATAGTTCCACTTGAGGGAGTGCTAAGCTCAGAGAATATGTTAACCCCTTCCAGCGAGTAATGAAATCAGAGACTCTTTCATTCTCCCTTTGCTTATAGTTTGTAAGATTGAAAACTATTGTCTTTGGCAAAGTTGAGATGAATTGAAGAAGAAATCGTTGACGGAGATCTTCCCATCCGGTAATTGACCGGGATTTCAAGCTTGTATACCAGACAAAGGCTGGTCCTTGCAAGGTTCGCACGAAGCATCTGAGTTTCACTACTTCTTGCTGCTTCGGAGTTCCCATCATAGGATCGGAACAAGACACGTAATGCGTCAAATGATATTCAGGATATCTTAATCCATTGAAAATAGGGAATATAGGGTTCCCAAAACTTGATGGAGGAGAGACTGAATCTACCCATTCAGGGTAAGCTCTCTTTTCTGGTTGAACCTGCGCACACTTCCCTTCCATAGTATCTAACCGAGCTGTTAATGACTCAATGGTAGTTATTAACTTTTCAGAAACATCCGGTTGAATTTGGACTTGGGCAGCTGCAATGACTGGAGCTTGGACAGATGTGGTGGCTGGTACTACAACCGACGGTAGCACTGCCAATTGTTGTTGCACTTAACCCATAGGATTAGACCTGTGAGGGTGTACAGATAAAGGAGGATATTCTTGATCCATCTCCGTAGTTGCAACAAACTCCCTTGGCTGACTGACTCCAGCATGTTTAGGAAGAAGATTACCATGAAGTAACTATGCATTCAACCTCCTCAACTCCTTCATTTCTTCCTCCTATTGTGGAAATATTTTCTCTAGTGAGAGCGATTGGCCCTCTCCAGAGGGAGGATATGTAACCTGATTCTTCCCCTTTCCCTTGTTTGATCCCTTTAGGAGAGGGGGAAGTGGGTTATTTGAAGGAACACCCAGATTTTGGGTAAACCTTTGATTTCGTGTACGCACACCTTCTTCATTTGTGTCTGTGCGTACAACTTCTTGAGAAGGAATCTCTTCATCTGATCCCTCTATATGAGCCTCATCTGGTGGATCAGAAACAACGACATTGATGACATTAATTGATTCATAACACATCGCATCCCTTCTATCATCATTTCTATGATATTGTCTTCTTCCATGTCTTTGATGAGACATTGCCTTTTGTTGATTCAATCCCTTAGGAACTTCTTGAAGAACTGTAATTTGGAGGGAATCTCTTGATAATTTGGCTCTTCGTTCCTCTTGAGGCTTCTTCCCCAATCGAGAAAATACCGACTTTCTCTGAGGAGGGGATTGATGATTTGAAAAAGTCCCCAGTCCGGTGGACTGGGGTTGTTCCTACTGTCTTTGCTCAACTCCTCGAATCCTATTTGTTGATTCCGAGGGTTGGTTTAAAAGAGTCCCCAGTCTGGCGAGCTGGGGTGGATATTGACATGCTATGTCTGAGAATTTCTTAAAATCTCTCTTGATCTTGCGGACCTTGGTCCGGAAATTAGCTGGATGCATCAATCGACATCCACTTTTATCACCCGGTTCAAAAGACCGTTGGATGATTTCTGACACTTCTGTCAGTTGGTGATGTGCTTTCTCCAAACGAGTGGCATGTTCGATATTCTCGTTTGCTTGATGCAGAAGTAATTCAACAACTTGTTCTCTGTATTCTTGATTTTGAGAGGAACTAGTTGAAGCCTGTTCTTGGGCAAGATTTTGATTACAAACAAATCCAGGTATCTGTGGCCGACCATGTGCGATAACATTGCATGAGACCATTTTCGGCAGGCTTTGCTGACTGCAGAGCACCATGAAATGTAGTTCTCCATGAACACCCCATCCTTTGACATGAATACCAGACGGGGAATTGGCAATTAACTGGCACAACTTTCTTAGTGCGCCAAGGCATGGATGCTGAAGGGTTCTCTGCTGCTTTTCAGCCTTCGGATATTGATAGACTGATAGAGATGCCAAATCAATCTGATGTTGTAACCATTCTATTATCTTAGGATGATTTTCATTTTCATCATAAGATAATACTTTCTTTTTTAACTGACAAAGAGTTTTCCATATGTTGAGATGAATATCATGAATTCCATCTTCTGTCAACATCTCTGGAATGTCGTACTGAGAATCAGCCAGAGGCCAAAACATGACTGGCACTTCACCTTTCGCCAGTTGTTTTCTCATGTTCAGCATTTACTCTTTATCATTCAATGAAGATTCTTCTACCTGATTTGACCAGAGTTGGTGTTTCCTTATTGCTTCATCGGATTCAACAAGATTGTTAGAGAAATCATTGATCAAACTAGAAGATGCATGACTTAGGGGTGGTACAGAGAATGGTCTAAACCCTAGGCTATCTTATGATTGAGAAAGTATTTCACCTGCCAGTAATGAAACATCAGAAATGACTGGTTTTTCATTTGCAAGTGCCTCAAGATAAGAGGGATTTCTCGGCACTACATTGTCCACTGGAGCATTTTCCAGGCAATGTACATCACTACTGCGGAGAGGACTTTCACAGCGAAATTCATCATCATGAGAAGGACCACCATGGTGGGTTATAGCAAAAGATGAGATCTCATGCTCCTTGGTCTTCTGGCCACACAGAGGGTTATTGTAGCTCTCATATGAAGATGAAACTTCATGATTGACCGAATTTTCATGAAGCAAGCCTTCATGAGGAAGTTTCTATTGAAGACCTTCAGAATTAATATTCCCACTATTGGGAAATGAGGGAGTAGAATCTTGGATTCCAACATATAATTGTCTGAGGGCTTCAAGAACTCCAGCATCGAGCAAGGACTTGTTACAGATTGTCTCTTGATCTTTTGACTTTGTTGGGAGGGTCTTCTTCTTAGACGCCTTCTTACTCACCTTAGAAACCACTTGTTGATGAAAGTGGCTGCTCTGAGCAGGTGTATGTGCCTGATCAGAAGAGATGGCCAGGTTAGGCTGACGATCTCCACTCAAATCAGGTGTATGTGCCTGACTTGGTTGTCCGTATGATATGGGGGAGTATGCCCCACAACCCTCTTGGACTGGAATAGATGTGTGTGTCTGTTCCGGAGTGAACTGTTGATGTGTTACTCCACTGGTAGGGATAGATTTATGTGTCTTTCCCTGAGATGCTGCTGAAGCTGTTATAATATCCTGGCAGGCATCTAGGATATGAGCATGAATTTGCTTCTAATCTTTCACCATTGATAGAATATGCTTGGTGAATTCAGCTTCCGGAACGAGGATATATTTCCATTCCGTGCTTGGAGTAGGTGTATGTGCCTTCTCATGTCCTCCTTTTCCTATTAGTGAATCCTGACAGTACTCAAGTGTAGGGGCAGAGAGTTGAGTCGGCCTCCTGTTTGTCGTCGGAGCTTTCCAAATGACTTCTCCGAATGCTACCAAGCGAGACTGTTGGTAGGCTTGATCAATACTAGTATGTTTATGTGTCTGTTGATTGCACTTCTCTGAACGTGGTTGACGAGATTCATCATATGTAGTCAGACGAGCCTGCTGACTAACTGATGACGTATAAACAGGTGTATGTTCCTATATATAATACTCCGCCGGAATTGCCTGGCAGGATTGGCGTGATGCTGCCAGATGAGTCTTCTGGACAACGGAATTAAAACGGGCAGGTGTGTGTGCCCGCTCGTTGCTTGCCACCAAGTTAGGTTGGTGGAATTCTCCGGAGATGGCAGAGATGAGAACCTACTCACTGTTAACAGGATTTCGCCTCTGGCGATTCGTCTTTCCTGCTCGGGTTCGAGGAACCTGAGCCGAACGCCTGGAGTCGACACCCTCATCATGTTGAGGGCGCACTGCCGCACGAGTCTGGCGGCAATTGTTGGTGGGAGCCCTCGGTAAGGACTCCTGTTTGCTTGAATTAAGGCCCTGAGGGACCTGCTCATTCACCTCCCCAGAATAAGGGAGCGAATGGTGATTGCGTTCCAGGGATAACGACCTGAAACGGTTGGAGATGTTGGTTAGAACCGCCTGCTTCTTGATCACTGGTTGTCGTTTTCCGGAAGGCCGGTGTGAGTTGTTCACTTGGAGGGCTTGTCGGACAACCTCCAGAGTTTGGATGGTACCGTGTTGACGGTACTCCTTAACCTTAAGGATTCACGTCGGGTTCGCCTTTTTTTGTTTCCCTTTGGAATCGGAGGATGACCTCCTTGATTGAAGGTTCAAACATTCCAATAGGTTTCTAATGGGTTCGTTCGTAGAACCGGAAACATCCAATGATTCCACATCCATTTGGACCTACTTTCCAAAGGTAGGCGGTCATTAGTTTGTGGACTGATGAGGCTTAAGAATTTGCATTGGTCGAGAGGATGGGAGGTCGGACTCATCACACCTTTTTAAGGGGAATTATTGTCTACTCCAGGACTATCTTTATAGATTTAAGTTATGTTCATGAATCCTTATTACATTACCAAGTATAAAATGAGCTTTCCTTCAGATCTGACAATCAATGATTAAATATGTAGGAAAATTAAGGAATATTTTATATATATTCGAGGTTCTTCATCGATAGAGAATCATCTGTATTTGTTAGAGATTCTTGGTCAATGGTATCCTTTTACACATTTATATATAAATCTCTTGGTCATTAGGATGACCATGCTATTTTTAAAGCCACTCAGTGGGGCATTGGAAGTTTATTGTCATTCAGAAGGACATGGATTATTTCAGAGTTGGGATCAAACCCGTAGATGGGCTACCTACGTATCCTTTGTTTTGAAAAGGAATTAGAACCCACGTAGTTCGAGTAAGGGAGTATGATGTTTATGATTGATGTCTCAAAGAAGGATGTCATAATTACTTTTACACTCTAAGCTCACGTGAGTCATGCTCGGTGTGAGAAACAAGAGGTATTGGTAAAAACCAGACAATTGTGCCATGAAAGATGCAATCATAAGAAATAATATGGGGCTTATGTATGTATGACTGCCTTGATATATGAAGATTAGGATTTAATTTAGGGAACAAATCCATGAATAGGGTCGATAAAGGTATATGTGCTTCATGGAGATTTGAATATTCTAACTTGGGGCTTATTCCTGAAAAGGGGGCCCAAATTAGGAGAGGACTTATGATTGGGTTTTACTCCTAAGAAGGAATCCTAGATCAAAGGTAAATTAGGACTGGTAAAGAGAAATTAAGACTGGGGCTTACTCCTGAGAAGGAGGCCCAGGTTAAGGGACTTGAAAAATTAAGGGACTCGGGGCTTACTCCTGAGGAGGATGCCCAAATTAGGGGACTGGGGCTTACTCCTGAAAATGAGGCCCAGTTTAAGAGAATTATGGTTGGGGCTTACTCCTGAGGAGGATGCCCAAATTAGGGGACTGAGGCTTACTCCTGAAAAGGAGTCCAAGGTTAAGAGAATTATGGTTGGGGCTTACTCCTAAGGAGGAAGCCCAAATTAAGGGACTGGGGCTTACTTCTGAAAAGGAGGCCCACGTTAAGAGAATTATGGTTGGGGCTTACTCCTGAGGAGGATGCCCAAATTTGGGGACTGGGGATTACTCTTGAAAAGGAGGCCTAAGTTTAGAGAATTATGGTTGGGCCTTACTCCTGAGGAGGATGCCCAAATTAATGTACTAGGGATTACTCCTAAAAAGGAGGCCCATATTAATAGAATTATGATTGGGGCTTACTCCTGAAAAGGATTCCCAAATTAATGAGGACTTGGGGATTACTCCTAAGGAGGATGCCCATATTGGGAAATTATGACTGGGGCTTACTCCTGAAAAGGAGGCCCAGGTTAAGGGACTTGAAAAATTAAGGGACTTGGGGCTTACTCCTGAGGAGGATGCCCAAATTAGGGGACAGGGGCTTACTCCTGAAAAGGAGGCCCAGTTTAAGAGAATTATGGTTGGGGCTTACTCCTTAGGAGGATGCCCAAATTAAGGGACTGGGGCTTACTCTTGAAAAGGAGGCCCATATTAAGAGAATTATGGTTGGGGATTACTCCTGAGGAGGATGCCCAAATTAGGGGATTGGGGCTTACACCTGAAAAGGAGGCCCAGGTTAAGAGAATTATGGTTGGGGCTTACTCCTGAGGAGGATGCCCAAATTAAGGGACTGGGTCTTACTCCTGAAAAGGAGGCCCATGTTAAGAGAATTATGGTTGGGGATTACTCCTGAGGAGGATGCCCAAATTAGGGGACTCGGGCTTACTCCTGAAAAGGAGGCCCAGGATAAGAGAATTATGGTTGGGGCTTACTCCTGAGGAGGATTCCCAAATTAAGGGACTGGGGCTTACTCCTGAAAAGGATGCCCATATTAAGAGAATTATGATTGGGGCTTACTCCTGAAAAGGATTCCCAAATTAATGAGGACTTGGGGCTTACTCCTAAGGCGGATGGCCATATTTGGAAATTATGACCGGGGCTTAGTCCTAAAAAGGTGGCCCGGGTTAAAAGAGTTCTCTCATCTTAAATGATGAGGTTGAATGAATGAAATCTCAATCTTTAGTGACATAAAGATGTGAGAATCAATAAATTTTGAGAGATGTTCCACGGAGTTCCTTTCAGATAAGAAATCCAAATCAAGAAATCATTCCATAAATGGCTTTGAAGAGTGTCTTGAAGACTGAATCTTGGATAGGAGAGGTGGAATGACATAAGAGGGGTTAAATGGGCAAGAAAAGGCACCCAAAAAGGCAGGGGCATGCAAGTCCTGGCAGGCGCGCAAGTACTGCATGGGCGCGCAAGTCTTGGTCGCGCAGGTATACCTTCACGACACATGGGTACTTGCATGTTTGTAAACATGTACGGTAATACTTGGGCGATCCTTGACCAATGCCTTTAGAATTATCCTGAGGTACTTCCAGAATAGAGGCGCACATGTTTTGGTGAGGAAGTAGGGCGACACGCAAGTATGTTCATTTCCCTTAAGGGAAAAACACCTTAGGCGCGCAAGTGTTAGTGAATTCTAACACTTAGACCTTACTCCTCTTGTTTAGACCTTACATTCTAGCTAAAGAATTACCTTAGAAGTGTTCGGAAGACCTGAAGAAGAGACTTGGGCATTCAGAGCTCTAAATATGAATTCTGGAAAAATTCCACTCGAAATGGGGGGCCCACAGGGTCTATTTACAGGCTGGAGAAGACCCCGGGCGGTTATCCTTTGGGGCGCGCAAGTCACTTGCGCGACCATTAGGTGTCGCGCAAGTGGACTTGCATGACGGTGATGGAACTTGCGCGACACATGTTCTTTTAAAGCCTTGTTCATGCCTTTGTCGATTTTTGATGTTTTCTTCAATGGATGAATCAATTTGTGCTAATTCATTTCCCTTTACATTCCTTTGGACTCTGTGACGAAAAGGAGCATCAACAATTGTAAGGAAAATTCCAACCATAATACCATGACCACCATTATGGTTGTTTTAAAAGTTATCATGGGTCACCCCCTATATGTGTTTTCCCAGCCAATACATAGAAGCATTGACCACCCCCTATGTGTGTTTCCTCAACCAAATCAAGTATCATGGACCACCCCCTTTGAGTGTTTTCCAAACAAGTGGAATAATCCAATAAGTAACACTAACCTCCCCTATATGATTTTTCTCAGCCCTTGACATAAGATAAGTAGTAAGATAGACCTCCCTTATGGTATTTTTCATATACTACAGCCTAATCCGACTTGTAACATAGACCTCCCCTATGGGATTTTTCTTAGCCTAAAGTCTCAAGCACCCATAAAAGGTGTTAGCATTTATTTTAAAAACAATATCTCACATATGGGAGTTTTACTTTACCTTTAAAAAAACTGACTATAAAGGGTTTTTTTCCTTTCCATTAAAATAAGACCACCCACAACAGGTGTTTTTATTTCTTATGAAACATTTTAACAAAAATAACCATTTTTTAACAAGTTCACAAAATACCTTTCAATTTCCAAAAGGAACAAACACCAAATCAAAATATTTATTTCTCATTAGAGTAAATAAAAACACATTAATATAAGCCATGTTAATATAAATTCCCACTTCCGTTCCATAATACCATACCACACCTTTATATTTTCTATATAAACCATTCATGTTTCATAAAAAACCATATATTTATTCCAATTTACAATACATTTATTGGGAAAATACCATTCCATTTAGTTAATTCTTACCAATTCCCCAAATCACCATCATTTTACAAAACCAATCATACCAATATTTAGGCCCATCATAAGAGAAAATCCATTTCTTATGCATTTATGATTGTTAAGATTTAATTTTACAATCACCAATTTCAAAAAAAATCCCACTTTGGAAAAATTTTAATATGAATTAACCATTTTAAAAAAACATTCCAAGGTAAGGCTGGCTATCTAAATTAGGAATTCTAATCAAGGAAAATCTATGTTAATATAATGTAATAAAATCAAGGTCAAAACTAGATATCTAACATGACCACACAACTTATTAAATTGAACAATTAAGCAATACTATTGTTTATTATTATAGACCACCTACATTATACATAGATAGGACCACATGTCATGTACCAGCCACTAGTTTGGCCAGAATTAGAAGAAATTGAGAAACTAGATTAACAACCTAAAAACTAGTTCATATTATAAAAATTAAGTTGAACACCACTTGGCGGTGAAAGGAAAGGATAAAAGAGGGAATAGAAGTTTTACCTTAGGCTCTCTAACATAGGTGACGACACTCAAATCTCACAAGGGATAAAGTAAGTTAATCCATCGAGAGAGGAGAGGATGGGAGGCGCATTTGAGAGGTGTTTCTAGCCCAAAGAGGGCCAAATACTGATTAAAAAATAAAATTTGTGGCTCAGGTGATATTAAGTGGCTTCCCCTCACTTAAAAAACCTTTAAGGACACTGAATATTAAATGTCCTCCACTGTCTGGATAGTTTTGGGATCACAGAACAACCTAGGCATTCCATGGTAATCGGCTAGTCGGTGGCCCTATACCGGCTTTCATGTGATTCTGAAACATCATGTTGTGGCTCTGACTCTAAGTCCCAAGCCCCTGGATTTCTTGCATATCTCCTCTGGCTACACTTAAAGATTCATTGAATCTAAAATCCCCAATTTAAGTTTTCCAACGTCTTGAAATTCTATCTCAAAGCCTAGTTCAAAATGTAGCTTCTCCACCAATTTAAAATTAAACTTCCTCTTAAGATTTCAAATTCCTATAATGATAAAGTCATTGAAAAATCCTCATCATAATACTTATCATCCCCAAGAAGTCTTAATGGCCATCTAAGGGAATTACCATACCCATTTTGGTTGTCAATTTTATGTCAAATGGATGTGTTCCATTCCCAAATTCCTAATGCACTTCCAATGCATAGTTCCAAAGAATAAAGTTCTCTATTTATATAAAACATGGTCCAATCATTTCATTTAAGTTCAAAACATCAAGATGTTGTTTACCAAACCCCTTCTACTGTGATACATAGTTGTATTATTTTTGAATTGACCAACATGCTTATGATGTTCCCAACTATAAGGATCATCCCACTAAGTCCAATTCCAATCCATGATTCTCCCCACAATCAAAGTTTCCTACCAAAAAAATTCTCATGTTTATCAATGGATCATGTTCTATTTACAATGCACAAAAACCAACCATACATGATCACATTGGTCTAACACTGGTTCTCAAATTCATTTACAGACATTAAACAAAACAAATTTTTTCCACCACGAAAGAACAACTTGAACATTCCATATATTCCTTGAAAATCCCCAGCTAAAACCCCAAACATCATCTATAACATCCCCAAGTACATGACTGATGTGGTTCTGAACCCACCACATTGAAACAAACAGAAAATATCTGGTCAAACTTTTAACACCCCAAGATTTTATGAAAAATATTCTTTTAATTTCATTAATGTCTTGTGTTGTATGCTACACCAAGATTACCTTGCGCTATACGCAACACCGTATTAGCTTGCAGTATACGCAACACTTTTCTTGGCTCTTGTTACACACAATTTTACATTCGTTTGATATAAGTTATTCTACGCAACATTGAGTGTATAAATAAAATATGGTTGGATTCTGTTATACGCAACAACAAAGGAGTTGTGCACTACACGCAACCCTGACTTGGCTTGCATTACATGCAATCATGACCTTCCTCGATAGCATGTGTTGTACGCAATACCAGGTTTTACTAAACAACGATATATTATTATAATATTGTTATGAACTAGCCGTTATGAATAGTATTAACTAAATTTTGAATTTTATAACATTATTATTCATCTTACACATTTCTAGAATATGGTATAAGAACAAAATAATTTTTTCGGGTAAAATAAGTATTTTTCAAAAAATGCAGTTTTGCCGCCTTTTGATGGCGCACCCACTTTAAATATAGTTTTTGACATGTTTATAAGTTCAATTTGACAAAATAAAATTCTTCTTTTGAATCAGGATATAAAAATTTACACTAGATAAAGTTTTGATATTTTTCCGATAACTTTCATATTTTAATGAATAGTAAAAACACGCTATATTTTAATTAAAAACAACTTTTTTCATCGTAATATCTTATGTGGTTAAATTATAATATTGAATGGTTTTAAAGTATAAATAGAATGTATTTTTACCATTTAATATAATGTATGTCATTAGCATTGATTTTACCTTGAATTCGTAGGTTAAATCAATTCAATCTTTTGTAATGTTTTAAAGAAAACCCCGTTTTCTTTCGACAACGGGATTAATTTTAATTTAATTTCTGCATCTTTTGTGTATTGAATTTGGAAAAATGGATTCCATATTTGTAATCAGTGGGTCCAAATTATGTTAATAAGCTACTTTTTATTTTTGGGCATTGTGAATAGTAACTACGATAAATTTTATTTACTATAGTTAAAGGTAAATCAGGTAATTAAGGGTAAATATAAGATTATAAAATTACCCTAACACTTGTAAAAATCCTATTGGATGGATAAAATTAGACCCATATAACCTAAGGGTTGGATTAGATTCATTTTATGGACTTTTTTCCATGAAAATAATTTAATTATTATTAAAACCAAAGAATGTGACAACATGTCACTTTCTTAAATCTTATAAGTATAATAATTTTAATTTAGTGATAAACTTCATGAAACTTCGAACCTGAATAGTCTCAAGAAAGCTAATACAATTACCTACATAATATGAATTTATTTAGAATTTTTAGGTATTAAATAATTATCATTTATTATGACACAAAGATGATGCAGTAATTGTCTTATTAATGAAATATTGACATAATTGATGTTATAAATGCCCAAATAAATGTAATTTGAGACTTTTTATGACTTAAATTAATTTTCTAGGTTACTATGACATGTTATTGTTGATATAAGTAACTTGGTTCGAACTTATCATTCTGTTATGAATTTCATAAAAATCATGTACCAAATAGTGTCAAAATTGACATAAATTAGTTTTTAAAACAAATATTATATTATTAATTGTTATTTAATTCCTAAAAATCTAAGGTTCGGCCAAATGACTTAGATAAGGATATATATATTAATAATAAACAACTTGGGGTTCTTTTGGCTTGTTATGGTAAGTTTATCAACCATATAGTGTAAGAAAACAAAAAGACACGATAAAAGTTAAATTATTTAACTTAGAGTTAAATCTAATTGATAAGGTTAAAATAATAACCTAAACTTGTCTAAATCATATTGGATGAGAGAATTTAGACCCATACCAACTTTATATTTGAAATAAGACCCTTTGGAACCATTATAAACCGAATTTGACCTTAATATAAAATAATATTTTGAGATTTTCCTAAGGTGCCCCTCTCCTCCCTTATAAAAGGGCACCTCCTCCCTCTCCTCCTCACACCAATTTGAGCATTCAAGCTCAGCCGACCCCTGCCAAAATCTCTTCTCCACTTCCCTAGTATCATCCTAGAGGTCCTGGTCTTCTTCAAAGACCATCCTTAGTTCTTTAAGTGGAGGTTATGTGAAGGCGCGTCAAAAAGAGGTAATATCCATTACCGATCTTTTTCAATTTCTTTCTTCTTCAACTTCTTATTATTTAGTTGTTTAATGATACAATTTTTTTTTAGAAAAGTGATGACATGAACTAGTTTCCTAGTTCATGCCATCAAAGGAATTTATTAAAATAAAACAGGTTCAATACAAAACACGAGGAGTAATGAGCTTACTCCAGCGGGGAATTAAGGGTTACAATGATACTCAAACTAGAACAAAACCAACAGCCAAAATGAGCACCTTCAAAATGCATAGGGATCTTCCATCCAGGATCATCCATCAAAGATCTTCCCATCAAGAAAAAAAAAGATGCTCCATCAAGGGCATATATCAGCATCCTCATCAAAGAAAACCACCAATCAAAATGTTAGATTCTGATAAAAAATAGCAGAAAATGAAGCAGTGTGAATAGTATAAACCATCCCTTCAAAACTTCTTGAGAGCAGACAGGGCCCAAAAGCATCAAACCAAGCAGGAAAAGCATCTAATATTCTGAGAAAAATCCAAACCCGCAAACAGTTTGAAATCCAAGCAGCAAGTGCAAACCAGCCGAGCCAAACCATATTGTAAAAGTCACCAATCAATCTGCAACAGAATCCAGAAAATATCCCAGCCTTGAAGCAATCATCAGCAAGCAGCAAAAAAAACCAAGTAGAGTGTAAATATGAAACAACTGCACGTGCGTACGTACGGAATACCGTCTCTACGCCGTGGTGTAATCTATTTTCCACCACCACCTTACTTGGATGGGTATAATGGTGTAAATAATGACTATATATGACTATTATAAAGTGATATTGATTCTGAAATAGTTTACATACACTCCAATACAATTCCACGATCATAGGAACGATATCATCACTCGTGCGTACGTACGGAATACCGTCTCCACGATGTGATGCGACTCGTTCTACATGATCTTCATTTCATAATGACTATATAAATGAATTGAATGAATGAATATGATATATGTTACACTAATACCATTGTGGAAATGAGGTATCTATAACCTAAAGAGAAGAATAAGAATTTATTTGACAAACACGCATAAGAATAAAAAGTAATAAACACCCGAATAACAAGTAGTAATGAAATATTACTAATAAGAAGCTAAGAATATGACCATATATGATATCATAACAATAAGTATGATTCTAGAATAAGTCAATAACATTATTTAAATCATTATACAGGAGGTTTGGACACTTACGAAGCATATCGGACCTAAGGTAAGGGAAATATCACAATCTCATTTTTATCCGAGATTGTTTATACTTTGGCATTTATTGGGGTGTATTTTATCATCCACATCCATGTTTCCTCAATATGTAATATTATTTCCATCCACATACAATTGTTTAAAATCCAATTTTACCCTTCGGTGAGTTTTTAGTAAAGGATATGAAAGGAATCTTTTGTCGTTTTTCGTATGAGGTACTTTTTGACTTTTCTGACAAAAGTATAAAGAATGTTTTAACTTATACGGCATGAATGGATTTTTAAAACATTATTTCCAAAAAGATTCCTTTACAAGTTTTCAAGTTTATTTTTAATCAACTTCTTTTAGTTTAAAATTGTATGACATGTTATGAAAGGAAAAGTGTTTTTGAAGTAGAAAGGATATTTTCCTCAAGAATGAAGTTCAAGTGTTTTATCAAAATTATTTTCCATCTAAGATAATAAAGGGTTATGTTTTTATCCCTATTATTACATTGATTTGATTATGTTGTGATGGAATTATTTTTATGAATTCCTTTATCGTATATGAATTGTTTTATGATGTCATGATGTTTAAGATTCCCATTTTTATTACATGGGTTATCCAATGATGTATGGTCTATGATTTTGTGGCACACATAAGAATGGTATCATCATGAGATGGGTGGGACCTATATCTCCCTCTAATGCATTGGGTAAAGATTTTATATCTCATGAGATAGACATGGCTGGAATGGTAGGTTATACCAGTTCAGTGAAACATGACTGAAATGAGGAATGAACTCGGTTCAGAAATGGACTTTGTCCACTAAGATAGTCTTGGAAAAGATTCTTGACTAACAAGAAATGATTCTCTATGATTATGTGTGTATGCCACAAATTTTCATGTTTTAAGTTATGATTATTGGGATTACATTTCACTACTATGATTTATCCCATGTTATGAAATTATGATCTCTTTTGCAGGTTAAGATTTCCAAAAGATATGTTCTTATGAATATGATGTGATTGATATTTCTTTTGTTTACCCTTACTGAGCATTTGAGCTCACCCGTTTTATGTTTTATTTTCCCCAGGATATAAAGAAAGGTTTTAGGTAAAAAAAAGGAAGATATTTATGGGAGATGTTGAAGATCTTTCTCCACGATTGGAAGATTATATTCCGAGTTTACAAAGACACTAAACTATTACGGTCCTTGTGTGTGTGTTTTTGTTATGTACTAAGTATTCCGCAAAAGTAATGTAATGTCTATGTACGTTAAGCTTCAGGTCTCTAAAGTTGTTATCAGAGGAAAGGTTTAGTCAACCTTTGGAAACTAGGATGCGAAAACGTGAGTGAGATCCTAGAGATATTTCTAAGGTATGTATAGGGATGTACCTAAGGATAAGTATACGTATAGGTTATAGTCCTATAATTATGGTAACGATCTTAGAATTAAACCTAAGATGTTAGATATTGAGGGTACTCCCCCTTTTATTATGTTGTTTTCCATAGAATGATTTTTGCCTCTCACACTATTCTTTTTGGGTTTTAGACGATGGCTGGAACTCGAAGGAACCGTGTTGATCAATGCAGTGGACAATGCAATGATTGTCCTCCTGAACAAACAAATGTTATGGGAGATGGAGTGAAAAATCTTATTGCTATACTTACACAAGCTATGAATCATTCTGGACTTCCAAATGAGCAGAGAAGGGAACAATATTCTATTGAGTCTTTTATGAGGCAACGTCCACCTTCTTTCAGTGGGTCTTCTGATCCACTTGTTGCTGAAAAATGGATCAGGACCACTGAAAAGATATTTTCAGTTCTTCAATGTTCTGAACATGATAAAGTCATCTTAGTAGTATATCGTTTGGAAGGTGAAGCTGATCAATGGTGGAATCTTATCAAGAATATGAGGCAAAGAGATGAAATTGATTCCATGGAATGGGATGAGTTCAAGAACTTATTTTTCAATAAGTACTTCCCTCGTATTCTTCGAACAAAGATGGAGAAGGAGTTTCTTGAACTAAAGCAAAAGGATGATGAATCAGTTGGTATATACGAAGCGAATTTTACAAGGCTTGCAAGGTATGCATCTGGATTTATCATCCAACCTGAAAGTAAAGTTGATCGATTCTTCAGTGGCTTAAAACCAAGTCTTCGAAGGGCATTAGCTATAAGAGACTTCAGTAGCTATGAAGAAATTGTGCGTTGTGTTATCAAGGTAGAAATGGAAGTTGGTGTTACTTATCCATCTCATAGTTTTGACAAGAAACGAAAGATTGAGTTCAAGGAGAAATATCAGAATAATGTTGAAAAGAAGATGAATGTTTCCCTATGCTCAAAGTGTGGAAAGAAGCATGGTGGAGATTGTCTTAAAGGGACAAGTAAATGTTTCAAATGTGGAAAGGAAGGTCATCAGGAATTTGAATGCCGCAATGATGGGAAGAATATGTCTAATGATGCAAACAAAGGAAGGGATATACAGAATGAACCTACTACACTTCAATGCTTCAAGTGCAAGGAAATGGGGCATTATGCTAATAAATGCCCTAATCCAAGGGTTAGTGATGATCGACATGAGCAACCGCTTAAGGCAAAGGACAAAGGGAAGTCACATACGATCACTATTGGTGATGTTGAATATGAAAACGATGTGGTGGAATGATTAATTGTTTATGTAATGGGATTCCAAAATAATGTTGTATCATGGAGTATTGGAATATTTATGTATTGATCTAATGTGGTATTCAAAGTGATTGAAATATTTTTGGAAATAAGATGATATGCGCATAATTAAGGGAAAATGAGAAAATGAAATGTTTAACAGTATTCATGAGCTCATGATTGATATAAGGACTAAGTGATATCATGGTTTGAGTATATAGAATTTTGAGGATTTTGGTATGTGGAAAGTGTTAACTTTTAACTGCATTCATGTTTTCACTATGGTTCAATGGGTATTCATTTTTTCAAGAGAATACACGATTAAGGTATTAACATGATTGGAATGTGACAAACAATATATATATATGGGGGATAAATGATGGTATTCACATGCTTGGTTGAGGAAATTTCAAGTAATCGTTTTCTTTATACTATGAGCTTGGACCGAAGTATTTTAGATAAGCCTAAATATTGGAATGGATTATGTTGGATATATGCTAAGTATTGTTTAAGGATAGAACTTTTTTTGATATTACTGATGGGATTTTATAGTAATGTAGTTTTAGAAAAAGGACAACCTGCGGGACGGGCGACAGCCCATCGCGTTGGACAAGGCTGTGGGAATCGAACCCACAACCGAAGTGCGACTGGCCTTTTTCGCCTACCACTGGCCTACAGGAAGTCCCTGTTTAGTAGAAACTAGTTTTATTATATTAAGCAGTATAAGTCCATTTTAGGAACTATATAAGATTAATCTCATTATAGATGGACTTATGTATTTGTTTTGATAACTTTTCTAACCTTTTTTTTGAGACAGATGGAATGACCCATCATTCTATCACATGATCTACTAACACATCACTAATGACAAATTCAACTTCATTTCTTTAAGAGATGAAGTGGAAATTGTCCAAAGAACGAAAAACGGTGAGACTATACCAAAATCACGAAAGTATTTCTTCTAATTACAATTTCATCAACTTTAGGGAAATGATCTTGAAAACCAAAAATGTTGTCCTAGTACTCTTATATCTGATGAATCAGATGGTATCTTAGATCATCACATATTTATGGCTTTGTGATTGCTGTCTTTTCCATAGCCATGTTCTCTACCACTCTCCATCAGAACATGATGGTTAGATTTCTCATACATATCCATATTTTCACCTAGGTGGAAACCCAGTGATTAGTTTATTTGGGTAACTGTTACGTTTCATACTTTTGTTTTTAAAGATTGGTTTTGGTATTCCTTTTTACGATGTGGGTTTCTATTAAAGAAACTTTCGAATAGTAAACCATTTATAACCCCGACGAATTTAGAGGGAGAAATTCATTTTAAGGGGGGTAGAATGTAACACCCCGAGATTTTATGAAAAATATTCTTTTAATTTCATTAATGTCTTGTGTTTTATGCTACACCAATATTACCTTGCGCTATACGCAACACTGTATTAGCTTGCAGTATACGCAACACTTTTCTTGGCTCTTGTTACACACAATTTCACAATCGTTTGATAGAAGTTATTCTACGCAACATTGAGTGTATAAATAAAATATGGTTGGATTCTGTTATACGCAACAACAAAGGAGTTGTGCACTACACGCAACCTTGACTTGGCTTGCATTACACGCAATCGCGACCTTCCTCGATAGCGTGTGTTGTACGCAATACCGGGTTTTACTAAACAACGATATATTATTATAATATTGTTATGAACTAGCCGTCATGAATAGTGTTAACTAAATTTTGAATTTTATAACATTATTATTCATCTTACACATTTCTAGAACATGGTATAAGAACAAAATAATTTTTTCGGGTAAAATAAGTATTTTTCAAAAAATACAGTTTTGCCGCCTTTTAATGGCGCACCCACTTTAAATCTAGTTTTTGACATGTTTATAAGTTCAATTTGACAAAATAAAATTCTTCTTTTGAATCAGGATATAAAAATTTACATTAGATAAAGTTTTGATATTTTTCCGATAACTTTCATATTTTAATGAATAGTAAAAACACGCTATATTTTAATTAAAAACAACTTTTTTCATCGTAATATATTATGTGGTTAAATTATAATATTGAATGGTTTTAAAGTATAAATAGAATATATTTTTACCATTTAATATAATTTATGTCATTAGCATTGATTTTACCTTGAATTTGTAGGTTAAATCAATTCAATCTTTTGCAATGTTTTAAAGAAAAACCCGTTTTCTTTCGACAACGGGATTAATTTTAATTTAATTTCTGCATATTTTGTGTATTGAATTTGGAAAAATGGATTACATATTTGGAATTATTGGGTCCAAATTGTGTTAATAAGCTACTTTTTATTTTTGGGCATTGTGAATAGTAACTACGGTAAATTTTATTTACTATAGTTAAAGGTAAATCGGGTAATTAAGGGTAAATATAAGATTATAAAATTACCCTAACACTTGGAAAAATCCTATTGGATGGCTAACAGTAGACCCATATAACCTAAGGGTCGGATTAGATTCATTTTATGGACTTTTGTCTATGAAAATAATTTAATTATTATTAAAACCAAAGAATGTGACAACAAGTCACTTTCTTAAATCTTATAAGTATAATAATTTTAATTTAGTGATAAACTTAATGAAACTTCGAAACTAAATAGTCTACAGAAATCTAATAAAATTATATACATAATATTAATTTATTTAGAATTTTTAGGGATTAAATAATTATCATTTATTATGACACAATGATGATGCAGTAATTGTCTTATTAATGAAATATTGACATAATTGATGTTATAAATGCCCAAATAAATGTAATTTGAGACTTTTTATGACTTACATTAATTTTATAGGTTAATATGACATGTTATTGTTGATATAAGTAAATTGTTTCGAACTTATCATTCTGTTATTAATTTCATAAAAATCATGTACCAAATAGTGTCAAAATTGACATAAATTAGTTTTTAAAACAAATATTATATTATTAATTGTTATTTAATTATTAAAAATCTAAGGTTTAGCCAAATTACTTAGATAAGGATATATATATTAATAATAAACAACTTGGGGTTATTTTGTCTTGTTATGGTAAGTTTATCAACCATATAGTGTAAGAAAACAAAAAGACACGGTAAAAGTTAAATTATTTAACTTAGAGTTAAATCTAATTGATAAGGTTAAAATAATAACCTAAACTTGTATAAATCCTATTGGATGAGAGGATTTCGACCCATCCCAACTTTATCTTTGAAATAAGACCCTTTGGAACCATTATAAACCGAATTTGACCTTAATATAAAATAATATTTTGAGATTTTCCTAAGGTGCCCCTCTCCTCCCTTATAAAAGGGCACCTCCTCCCTCTCCTCCTCAAACCAATTTGAGCATTCAAGCTCGGCCGAACCCTGCCAAAATCTTTTTTCCACTTCCCTAGTATCATCATAGAGGTCCTGGTCTTCTTCAAAGACCATCCTTAGTTCTTTAAGTGGAGGTTAAGTGAAGGCGCGTCAAAAAGAGGTAATATCCATTACCGATCTTTTTCAATTTCTTTCTTCTTAAACTTCTTCTTCTTTAGTTGTTTCATGATAAAGTAATAACATCAGTATTTATTATATACTGATATGTTATTATAAATATGAAACAACTCTAATTAACCTTCTATCCATCCTACGGAAAAAGGAAATCACCGCGCGTGCGTACGTACGGAATACCGTCTCCACGTCGTGGTGTAATCTATTTTCCACCACCACCTTACTTGGATGGGTATAATGATGTAAATAATGACTATATATTACTATTATAAAGTGATATTGATTCTTAAATAGTATACATACACTCCAATACAATTCCACGATCATAGGAACGATATCATCACTCGTGCGTACGTACGGAATACCGTCTCCACGATGTGATGCGACTCGTTCTACATGATCTTCATTTCATAATGATTATATAAATGAATTGAATGAATTAATATTATATATGTTACACTAATACCATTCTGGAAATGAGGTATCTATAATCTAAAGATAAGAATAAGAATTTATTCGACAAACACGCATAAGAACAAAAAGTAATAAACACCCAAGTAACAAGTAGTAATGAAATATTACTAATAAGAAGCTAAGAATATGACCATATATGATATAATAACAATAAGTATGATTTTGGAATAAGTCAATAAAATTATTTAAATCATTATACAGGAGGTTCAGACACTTACGAAGCATATCGGACCTAAGGTAAGGGAAATATCACAATCTCATTTTTATCCGAGATTGTTTATACTTTGGAATTTACTGGGGTGTATTTTATCATCCACATCCATGTTTCCTCAATATGTAATATTATTTCCATCCACCTACAATTGTTTAAAATCCAATTTTACCCTTCGGTGAGTTTTTAGTAAAGGATATGAAAGGAATCTTTTGTCGTTTTTCGTACGAGGTACTTTTTGACTTTTCCGACAAAAGTACGAAGAATGTTTTAACTTATACGGCATGAATGGATTTTTAAAACATTATTTCCAAAAAGATTCCTTTACAAGTTTTCAAGTTTATTTTTAATCAACTTCTTTTAGTTTAAAATTTTCTGACATGTTAAGAAAGGAAAAGTGTTTTTGAAGTAGAAAGGATATTTTCCTCAAGAATGAAGTTCAAGTGTTTTATCAAAATTATTTTCCATCTAAGATAATAAAGGGTTCTGTTTTTATCCCTATTATTACATTGATTTTATTATGTTGTGATGGAATTATTTTTATTAATTTCTTTATCGTATATGAATTGTTTTATGATGTCATGATGTTTAAGATTCCCATTTTTATTACATGGGTTATGCAATGATGTATGGTTTATGATTTTGTGGCACACATAAGAATGATATCATTTTGAGATGGGTGGGACCTATATCTCCCTCCAATGCATTGGGTAAAGATTTTATATCTCATGAGATATACATGACTGGAACGGTAGGTTATACCGGTTCAGTGAAACAGGACTGAAACGAGGAATGAACTCAGTTCAGAAATGGACTTTGTCCACTAAGATAGTCTTGGCAAAGAGTCTTGACTAACAAGAAATGATTATCTATGATTATATGTTTATGCCACAAAGTTTCATGTTTTAAGTTATGATTATTGCGATTACATTTCACTACTATGATTTATCCCATGTTATGAAATTATGATCTCTTTTGCAGGTTAAGATTTCCAAAAGATATGTTCTTATGAATATGATGTGATTGATATTTCTTTTGTTTACCCTTACTGAGCATTTGAGCTCACCCTTTTTATGTTTTATTTTCCCCAGGATATAAAGAAATGTTTTAGGTTAAAAAAAGGAAGATCTTTATGGGAGATGTTGAAGATCTTTCACCACGATTAGAAGATTATATTCCGAGTTTCCAAATACACTAAACTATTACGGTCCTTTTGTGTGTGTTTTTGTTATGTACTAAGTATTCCGAAAAAGTAATGTAATGTCTATGTACGTTAAGCTTCAGGTCTCTACAAAACTTCCTCAGGAAAACCCTCCACCTGAATAAATGTATTTTTCACTAACACATCATTAAGTTACAAAATCATGATGCCTCAATCACCAGAATCATCCCATGATCAACCTGACACACAATAAGGTTTAACCCTTACCCCTGATGTAATTATGTAGTTGATTAAACAACCACTCACACTATTAATCATTCCCTCACCCAAAATCCATCACACCACTACACTGAACCATACTTGGATCACACAATTTCATCCCGAGCCCAAAATGACTACTCAGACTCCAACTAACATCACTTAGGAACATACCTTTAGCATCCTCCAAGAAATCCAAATTATGTTAAATTTATACGTGTAGTGGAATTAGGTTCCATCATGATCTTCTAAAGAATGGTTTGATGCATCTATAACCTTTTTAACATGAGGTTACCACATCTACTTTTGGGACCAAGTTTGATGTAAAAGGAATTATGAAGCATTTTATTTTACATAGTTTTGTTTTTTGTTGTCAAATAGGATAAATCAATTCACTTTGTAAAAGGCTTGGAGAATATCATGATGATTTGCTAATTTTCATTTCAAAAATATAATATGTTTTTTAGAGAACTTTTAATGCAAGACTTATGAAGTAAATGGTGATAAAAGGTGCTACCAATCATATTTAGGTTTGATTGAAAAAAAAGATGTTTCTAGATGATAGGAAAGTTAAAAAAAATTCCATGGAAAATCTAATGATTCTAAAGGTGATCGATCAAATTTTATATATCATGATAGAAGGAGTTTGTGATGAAATCATATGACTGTGAATCAATATGGTTGGTGTCATCGAAACATTTTTTTAATGTGGCGTCATTTTCTTGTGTTTTCCAAAACATTTGGCCTCAAAATCTGGAAAATGGAGAAAGGTGTCTTTGGAAAAGGAATTTGCACAAAATATTGAAGATGTTTTGGAATGTTGCACACAAGGAATGTTTTAGGATCAAAACATCAAAATATGTAAAAGTCATGAAGTGCGCAAAAGATCTAGAATGTGTGTGAAATATGAGGTTGCATGAAAGAGACGTACGTGCCCCATAAGACATCAAATGTGGTTTTGTTCACTCAAAGAAGATCTTGCATGATGCATGAGGATCTTTCATGCAGGGGTTGTTGATGCCTAAAAATAAGAGGTGACCCCCCCCCTCATTTGTAATCTCAACACTTCGAGAGAATTAGGTCTTTGAAGCGTGTAAGAAAAGGAGTTTCCTACAGGAGAGGGAGTTGTGCGTAAGAAGATATTTGCGTGTAAGAAAGAAGTTGCACGAAAAAAAATTTCAGGACAAAAGTTAAATGTTTCATGCAAGACACCCAAAAGGTTGCGTGAAAGATTAGAGTTCTGCGTAAGTAGTAAGTTGTGCGCAAGTAAGTTCTTACCATCATATGGTTAGGAAAGTGAATAATTTTTTTTGAGATATCAAATTTTTGAAAGTTCTTTAAGAAGCACTAAAACATTATTTTACCCTATTTGTGCTAAGAGGGAGCACATGCACTATTGGATTGTTTTCATATTTCCACATGAGTTTAAGGTTATATCCTACTCACTATATTCCACATTAAAGGGTTTTTTTCTAGTGGATTGTGTGGTATTGGATTTTTTCCAAACCTTCCCAAGTATGTAGCTACTCTTTTTGAGTATTAATCCTTTTAAATTCTTGGGATCATGTGGATGTGTGTTTGATTTGTGTTAAGTAAGTAAATAAATCTGTAATAGGAGGAAAAGTTTGTTTCAAAAGTAAGGAAACATAAAAGAAAAAGATATCACGGATTCACCCCCTCCCCATCTCAATGATACTTGGATCCTGGCTAGGAAACTTCATCTACAACTCACATGACACTCCCCACTATAGGGGTGTGAATTTCTCTACTCTACTGGATCAAGATCCCAATCTAATAGAACATTTCCTATCTATCACCAAACAGAATGGCCAAACATGGCCATCCCACTCACTCTAGGTTACTAATTCAAAACATTAACATCGACCTACTATTGACTCCTAGGAACTTTATCATTGATTTTTTTAAACAATCTCATAAAGAGGGTCAAGTAATTACTCATCAAATGATTCTCTCCCCAGTATATGTCCTCACCTTATACTACTCCTAAAGCACTACCTGAATAGGTTCTATCACCAAGGAATCTGTGCTTCTCCTTCTGATCCATAATCAACTACTAAATCACCAACACTTAAACCCAAGTTTGAAGCTTAGATCGATCATGTCCCTACACCTAGATCCATATTTTGAAAGCATTCCTAAGTATTGGGACCTACAAGACCCACAAAAATATCCAGGTCATCCCGCTTGCAAGCATCTGCCAATTATTTGTCACCCCATTCCAAGAAGAACTACTAAATTAACTTTTTATGGTCCCATGATGCTCTATCCAGTAGTCATGGACCAAATATCATCGTAAAATTTTTACAATCACATTGCTCGAGCTTCTTTAAAACCCAAACAAAACTCAAGAGAACCACACAAGACCTATCACACCGATCCAAGTACAACAAGTTGCATGCATTCCTGATTGATTCCATTAGAAAAACAATAATTCTCACTCTCATATATCTTAATATTATCAAAGAAAAAGGGTCACATGATTTGCTAAGATCAATTCACCAAACCAGTCTCAACATCCCGTGACTCGAGCATTATCAGTTCTAGGCTTGTATGCCTAATCAAGCAATAGACCATTCTTCTGGCCTATCACATTATCTGACCCGATGCATCCTATATGATCTAGTTTTAAAATGAATTTCTAACACCTTTCACATATCATGGTTAAGGTAATGATCATCCATGATCTAAGGTACCATTTCCAGAACCATACAGCACTTACTTATACAACCATCTCATATCAAAAGAGGATTTATAATCAATAGGTTCAGAAATATAGACAATATTACCCTATGATATCAACCTAGATACAAGGAAATAACAATATAGGTGCTCTAAAATAACCATATCAAAAGTGGGAAACACCAAACATAACTCAATCTCATAATCTGGAGAATTTACCAGATCCTTACATCTATAATTAATCAATAAAATTAAACCAACCCCTCACACTGGTTACCAAGTAAGGTCCCAAGTCACTAATCCAAAATCATAAGTCGTATATAAGGGTAACTAGAAACTTCCACCATGTCCATAAATTAAGGTATCACTAAATCTAAAACTAACAATATGTCATTCTCCTTTTTCTTAAGGTCACATGACATTTAGCATGTCCAAAAACCCACCTCAAGGTCTCATAAAATAGTTCAAACCCAAACTACTTGTAACACCCTCATTTTAAATTAATTTACCATTAAATTATGTATTTTTATGTTTTATAATAAATGGGTTGAGTTTCTATAACTTTTGTATGGTTTCGGATTTTTTTAGAATTGTTTCTAGAGGTGCAAGGTTTGAGAATAGTTAGGGAAAACCATACACTATCTTCAAGAAACTATGCAAGGTGATGCTGAGAGCCACTGGAAAGGTGCACGGTTAGTGCATGGTTTGTTGAAACCATGAACATTATAGTAGAAATTGTTCATTTGTAGACTGTGGGAGAAGTACTGCCAGTGCATGGTCTATCAAACTATGTGAGACAACCATGTGAGGTGATGTCACTAAGACATTAACACAACATTGTTTGTGCGTGGTTTTCCAAACCATGTGACTACCTAAGTGATGTCAAGTATCATGCACACAATTGGTGCACAATTTGAAAACATGTGTGGTCTAAACATGTGACGTGCTATTAATTCTATAAAATTAATATTTAACTCGGATTAAGGCCCTAAAAACCTTATTTTCTCTTATTCTTCAAGTCTCTCGATCTAATCTTCTCTCCCAAGAACCTTTAGTGATTCCCTTTGGTCCTGAAGTTGATTTTGAAAAATCAAAGTGTGTTGGATCTCCTGAATAAAAGGAAAGCCCTTATTCTTACCATTTCTCTTTATATCCTCTCATCTCCTCTCACTAAGAGTTTTATATATAATACTTCATGGATAGAACAATTTCCTTGATGTATACCTTGATGATATCTTATTGAATCTATTTAAGGAAAGGTGTTGTGAGCCTGAATCTTGAAGTTTACTTGTTTCATTCTTCATTTTCATCAACCATTAAGAGGTAGGTGGTACTCTCTTATTCTAATTGTTATAGAAATTGAAATATTGGTGTTGAAATTAGTTTATGTATGATTTTTTTATAAAAAAAAATCTTGATTTTAGTACCCAAATTCTTGGTTTTTAAAGGATTATCATATGCTTTTTGATGAAATGATTTAAATAAAGTGGTTTTCAAAAGAAATTTTTTATTTGGAATAATTTGATATGGGAAGTTAGCATACATATGGGTGTGTGTTCATGTTCATTTTGGATGGATAATGTTTGGAATTTAAACCATAAATAAGGAAAACATGGGATGGATCATGGTCATAATCTTGTCCATAATATTGGTTCACTTAGAGATGAGTTAGTGAAAGGATAACTAACCACTCATGGGTAAAGCGAGGTCCACAGTTTCATGAATATATGTGTGGTTGTTTTCTTGAGGGTGTGTGTGTGGGTGTAAACATGGGATGATTACTCCAAGTGGTTAGAAATAGTGATAAAACATTGTTTAATTTTTTCCATATATGTAACTTATTCATGGATCTATGATAAAATGTTTATAATATTCTCTTATATTTCATATTAAATGTTCTAACTTGTTCTTATCCTAGTGGCACAAGTTATTATGTATTTGGGGATCTCCTGTTGAGTTATAATCACCCTATTCATGGGAACTTTTTTATGTTTGTTGAAATTTTGTACCAAGACACGGATAAGGGAAATGTTTCACATTTATATAGTTTTGGATCATGATGATTCCTCCTCAGTTAGTGTACGGATCATGGAGATCTATATTGGTGACTTTGGAGTGATTCCACATTGGTGTTGCTACATTATATTTACTTTAGTTTCATTATGTCATAATTTATTACTTTTTTTCTAATACTCTTATTTTTCAGTGAATTTGGTTTTATTTTGAGTTTTATTATCATTGCTAATGCATCATATGGTTAGTTTCTCTGTTTATATTTTATCTTATTTAATTATTTGGTTCTTCAGGGAAAATTTTGCCCCAAATTTCTGCTAAGCCCTTGGCATTTATTGTTGGCCTTTTCTATCTTATATATTTCACTTAAAATCAATGGCAACTCTACCTCTTCCCAAGATAATGGGTGAGGGGTAGGATGTTACAAATACTATCTGTCGTGTTTGTACATCTTCCATCATGATATGTTATAAAGGATATAGGAATGTTAGAACTTGGAATGTATAGAATAAAAAGATGTATATAACCCTATTATTCTAAACATAAAGTTACCAAAGTAGTTTAGGAATGAAAAGTGTAATAAGACACTTCTATGCAAGTTTCATCTCATCATCTTGGATTTGGATGATGAGTATTGAATATCATTCATTAATTATAAGACTTCCCACTAGGATTGCATTGTTCACTTTATGTTTCTAGTTTTTGTAATATAGTTAAAATGTTTATTTTTGAAATGATGGTTTAAATTATTATTTCTTAGGGTGATTGGTATTTTCTAAGACTTTAGTTTCTAGTGAGTGATGATCTAATGGTGTTTTATTTAGGTTAAAGAGAATGGAACTAGATAGACTCTATTGATATTAGGTTGAAGAGTATATGTTAAATGTGGTTTCACCTGAGCCATAGGTGAGCTAAAAAATTGTCCAAATAATAGTTTAGGATTTTCAAGCCATTTATAAAGGAAATTTGAATGATAAACCACAACAAGTGGATCATTCCGTATAGTTTCAAAAACAAGATCCATCAATATTTTGAGGGGATTCAGAACATGAAAAGTCAGAAGTGTGGATCAATATAATGAATTGAATATTTTATTTTCTTGTTAAATTTTTTTTGATAAAGGACAAGTTAGTCTTGTATATGATGGTGTATCTTTCACACCAATGGTGTGATTTAGATGTCCAAGCTTGAGTCAGCCAAGGTCTTACATGGGAGGGCTTTCAAGAATTGTTCAGAAAACAATTATATCTTAACATATTCAAAGTATCATGAACAATGGATTTCTTCAAATTAAAGCAAGATAATCTATCAGGGATGATTGTGTAGATAAGTTATGAGCTTAGTTCATTTTTCTCTGAAGGTAGATTTTAGTGTATCCTTGAATTCACGCATCTTTGAATTGGGATTGGGATAGTAGATTTATTGTAAAATATTTGTACTCTATATTAATGAATATATATAGATGGTTAATAGGGAAACAATAGTGTAAAGGGATATTGTTGGGAATCCTTTGGGATGATGTATGTTTTTTTTAAAGGGGAAAAGTAGAAAATCTAATGTTGGGAATAAGAAGATAAGGGAAACTTATTCTTAAAGAGGTTGCACACCTAAAACTAGGAACACTAAATGGGTAATATATTGAATGTTTATTTATAGTGTGGTTCT
The DNA here is from genome assembly GCA_963277665.1 of Viscum album. NCBI lineage: Eukaryota > Viridiplantae > Streptophyta > Magnoliopsida > Santalales > Viscaceae > Viscum > Viscum album. The sequence continues at coordinate 583,453,867 of OY728167.1, read as the reverse complement.
TTTACTCATATAATGTGAGATTGTATGACACTACCACAGGATTTTCACAATTTTAATTAGTTGGGACATCTCTAAGGTTATTGTCATGGTGCTCTGAATTCTAGTGTTGGAGATACATCTCATGATTCTTATACATCTTATGATTTGACTGGACAACCCTTCCAGATAAACTCTAATCGTTAGAACCAATCAAGACCAAGTGATTCTAGGAACACCACATATCTTTAGGTAATGAAATCACAACATGGAATATTGGAACAAGGGGGAGTGAGAAAGAAATTGTATGGTTTTTAGTAGATGATTATGAAGTATCAATCTAGTCCTTCAATGGTGCGAGGTACAATTCTCTAGAATCATACTCTCATACAAGATTTTTTTAATATGGGAACATCCTGATCTTTTATTACTTATCATGTTATTTATCATATAAAATTACATGTGAAAATGATTTCTTTCATCTTGAAACTTCAAACACCTCTCAACAAGTGAGAGTGTGAATCCTTTAAGTGTGAGGAAATGTTCTATAACTATCGATGGGGATAAATTATTTTGGGATTTATCTATTCTTGAAATGGAAACCTACAACATAATATTATGAATATATTGGTTGAAATCCTTAAAGGCCCACATCTATTTTTATTTTTGGAAGGTTAATTTTACATCTTCTGATAGTGTTAATAATATATTTAAAGTACAATGGGATGTTAATGTAACCAGATAAAGACCATTAGTATTGGATGTTGAGATTATATATTATAAATTAGAATAAATTAATCTGAAATATGTTGATGAAATTTAACATATATATTTTCCAACAATCTTGGATCAATTTCAAGATTTATTCCCTAGAAATTTTTCGAGGTTTCCACCCAAAATAGAAGGGTAATTTATGATTGATCTCATATAAGGGATTAGTTCAATTTTATTTTTTATTATAGTATGGAACCAACAGAATTATGGGAATTGAAATTCTAGCTATAATATTTGTAAAGGAATGGGTTCATTTGACATACTACATTATTATGGGAAACACATGTTCTTTCTATATAGAATGTGGATGTAACTCTTTATATTTTTGTATATTTTTATAAAATCAACTAAGTAATGAAAAAAAATTTATATCCTTTTCCACATATTAATGATTTATTTGATCAAATGAGGGAATACACATGGTTCTTTAATATTTATTTATGATTGGGATGTCACTAAATTCATGTTTGGAAAGAGGAAATTCTGAAATAGCCTTTAGGATCCATTTTGGTCATTATGAATACGTGGTTATGAACTTTGGTGCGATTAATTCAATAGTAACGTTTATGGAATTGATGAATCATACCTTTCACAAGTATCTTGAAATCCTGTTTAGTGGTATTCATCGATGATATTTTGGTTTATTCTAAGACTAAGTCTAATACTAAACAACAATTGGTCACATTTTTTGGGTATCTTGTGGGAAAATTGCCTTTATTCAAAGAAATAAAGGTGTGATTTTTGGATACAATAGCTATGTTTCCTTGAATACTTCATTTCTAAAAGAGGAGTCTTGGTATATCTTAAAATGTAATAAGATATTATCTCTTGTAAATCACCAAAGAATATTTTTGAGATATTCGGTTTCCTCAATTTAACAAGTTATTACCAATTCTTTGTTCATGATTTTTCATGAATTTCCTCACCGATGAAAACTTTGACAAGGAAATATGTTCCCCATAATGGAGTGATGAGTTACATAAATATTTTCAATAGATTATGGTTCACCTTACATCAACACCTATCCTTATGTTTTCAGATTCAGTACAAGTCTATGTGGTATATTATGATACATTTGGTTCTCAGTTGGTATGTGTTCTCATGTATGGAGATAATGTTATTGTTTATAGCTCATGCTAGTAACAATGGAATGAGAATAATTACCCAACATAGGATTTAGAATTGGGTATTTTAGTCTTTTCCTAGAAAACATTGTGTCATTATATTTTTGGTGATAAATTCATGATGTTCACATATCACAAAATCTTGAAACACATTTTCTGACAAAGATATTAAAATCAGTGATAATGAATATGGATGAAACACCTTCATATGTTTGACTTTAAGTTGATGTATTCATTAGGTAATGGAAATTTTTTTGCTGATGCATTTAGTAGTAATCCTTATAGTCATCTCACTAAAGAGACTCTAGATTAGTGGCAGATGATATCAGTCATAGATTATATGCATTTTTATTATGGTGAGTAAGATGAATTTATTGTTTTCTTTCATATTTCTCTTGTTTCTGATTTGTTTGATCAGGTACAATATCATCGGACATCTGATCCTAAATGTATAACCATGAGGTCAACACTCAATGGTGGGGAGACTATTGAGGGATATATGATATATGGGAGATCTGTGTTATGTTTTAGAGATTATAATGTGGTTCCTCTAAATTTTTAGGAATAATTTATTTCTTCCTACCACCATTTATGTTGGATTGTTTATCTTGATATTCATGAGATATATAAGGTGTTGATAACATAGTTTTGGTGGTTTGGAATAAAGAGGAGAGTGGCAGAGTTCTTCTCAATATGCCTCACTTATCTACAAGTCAAGGAATACCACCAATGGTCTAATGGTATGTTGCAATATTTACCGATACCCATAACGAAATTGGATCAGATAACTATGTTTTTTTCATAGTTCTATCAATAATGGTTTGAAAAAATTATTCCATATGGGTGATTATGGATTGGCTCACAATTTCAGCTAATTTATTCCATATTCAAGAATCCAATAAGGTGGAATACTTGTTAAAAATATACATACATGAATATGTAAAGTTTCATGGAATACCAGTTTCAATTGTGTCTAATCGAGACCCTAGGTTTACATCTCATTTTTGAAAGTCCTTACAGTAAGCCCTCAAAACCCAGTTGACTATAAGCATTTCCTATCATCCTCAAATGGATGGTCAATACTGATAGACAATCCAAATATCGGAAGACATTATTAGAGCTTATGGGATGTATTATAGATGCTTATGGGGGTATCATATAATGTTGGTGAAGTTATCCTATAATAACATATATCAAGACTTGATACATATGGCTCCTTTTGAATCTTTATATGGTCTTCTTTTTCAATCCCCACTTTGTTGGGTGGATATAAGTGAGACTTTAATAATAATATCTATCCTTGTACATGAAATGATGGAGAAGATATAGACGATCAGAAAGATGATGAAGATAGCTTAGAGTCTTCCGAAATTGTATGTGTGTCATCATTATTTGGTGGCTACTACCACTTCAGAACCTGCTCCACTTAAATTTCTTGGACCATATTCTGGGTGTGCAATGGAGGAATATTTCCATGATCATGGAATGCACATTGTGATCATATATGATGATCTTTCAAAATAGGAAGGGGCGTATCGACAAATGGCATTATTGTTACGCCGACCACCGGGCCGTGAGGAACTCCCAGATGATGTTATCATTTGGTGTCATTGATCATGTTTTCTTAAGAATATATCCAAGTCTTGGGAAACTTTATTTTGGTAAAAAAGATAAGTTTAATCTATGGTACATTAGTAATTTTAATATACATGAATTATTTGGTGATGTAGCTTAACAATTATCTTTCCCATCAGGATTTAGTTCTGTGCACAATGTGTTTCATGTATCTCAATTGGATTAGTACCAGCCTGATCCTAACCATGGATTTGATGGGAACATGTTGAACATGAACCATATGAAACATTGATTCATTTTCTGATACAGATTGTTGATAAATGAGATAATCTTTTTCATGGGAAAAATTTTGGTTTGATATGAATTTTATTGAATCATGGTCATACTGAGGAAGATACATGGAAACATGAGAGTAAAATATTGGAGTAGTGGCCCAAGATGTTCCAAAGAAAGGATATTATCCTACTATACAAGGAAGGAAAGACTAATGGTGGGGAAAATTTAACACCCCTAGTTTCAGGTAATTTACTCTTTTATAATGTATTTTCATGTTATATAATTCTTGGGTTGAGTTTTGGGAATTCTGGATTATTTTTTAGTGTTTTAGGAGTGCTTCTGGTGGGGGTTGGTTAGGGAAAATCATTCATTATCTATAAGAAACTATATATTGATGTTGGGAGTCTCTACATAGGCACACAGTTGGTGCACAGTTTTTACAAACCATGAGAATACTAGGAGAAACCATGCATTTGAAGGCATTGGAAGAAGTATGGTCGGTACACAGTTTTTCAAACTATGTGAGGGGGTGGACTTGATACAGTAGTACACACAGCTGGTGTACATATTTTCAAACTATATGGAACAACCATGTGGATACCTAGTTTATTTCTAGTATCATGCACACGGTTGGTAAACATTTTTCAAACCATGTAGCTTAATATTGAGAAGTATAATAAATGCTATGAAAATTATAAATTAACTCATATTAAGGCCCCAAAACCCTCATATTTATAATATTATTCAATTCTCTCAAACTATTCTTCTCTTCCTAGATCCCATGGTGGTTCCATTTGGACTCAGAGGTTATTTTGGAAAATCTAAGTGTGTAAGATCTTCAGAATCAATGGTAAGTCTTTGTTCTTACCCTTTCATTTTAGATTCTATCATCTACTCTAAACCAAATCATTATATCTAATATATTATGGTAGATAGATGTATTTGATGTATATATTTATGAGATATTGTTTGATTTATTGAAGTAAATGTATTGTGATCTCAGACATAGAAATTTCTTTGTTCTGTTTTTCATTATCATCAAACATTGAGAGGTCGGTGGCTTATCTCTCATTATACTCAGTCTAGAACATGAAGTCTTGGTGTTAAAAATTAATTTCTCTGTAATTTTTTTTAAACTATCTTAGTTCTAATATCTAAATCCTTGGTTTTGAACATATTCTCATAAGGTCTTTGATTAAATTCCTGAAAGAAAGTTGTTTTCAATATATATATTTTATGTGGAATAATTTTTTATGAGAACTTGGAATACATGATGGCATGGGTTCATGTTTATTTTGGATAAATCATGGTTGAAAGTGCTACGATCAATAAGGAAAATATGGGATAGATCCTAGATGAATGTTCCATTGTCAAATTGGTTCATCTAGAGATGACTTGGTGAAAGTATGACTCAATACTTGTGAGTATACAGAGGTCCATAGTTTCATATATATGTGTGTGGGTGTGGGTGTGAGAGTGTGTGGGTGATTTAGAACATGGGATTATTTTTCCAAGTGGTGTGAAATGGTTATAAAACTATTTTTAATGTTTTTCTTACATGATACTTATTTATATCTTTGTGATAAACTATTCACATGTTTGTCTTCGGTTTTATATAAAATGTGATAACATGATCTTATCCTAGAAGAATGTGTTGGAAAGTCTCTAGGGTAACATACTAAGTTATACTCACCCATACTTATGAAATTTAGTGTGTTTTCAGATATTTTGTACCAATACATAGGTAAGGGAATGATGTCACATTTATCTAATTGTTTATCATGATTTTTCATCCTATGATGGTGTATGGAGCATTGATGTATCTCTTGGTGCCTTTAGAGTGATTCCCCATTGGCATTACTACATTGGACGTACTTTGGTCTATTTATGAAATATATAATTAAAATTTCACTGCCACTTGAATGTTTCTATTCATTTTTCTTTCCATTTAGTTTTATTATCATTACTTAGACATTATATAGTTGGTTTTGTTGTTTTTATTTTTTTATTGTTTTTTTATTTGGGTCTTTAGGGAAAATCATCCCCTAACTTTCTACTAAGCCCTTGGAATTTATTATTGGACTTTGGTGCAATGGGGATGTCACTTAAGGTTAGTGTCACCTCTGCATCTTCCCAATCCAATGGGTGATGGGTGGGATGTTACACTACCCTACCCAATCTCGGGTTCAACATAAGCCACAAAGGTCACAACGCCACCAAAGTCATGACAGGTGTAGCATCCACTGTGCATCACACCACTCTTCAATAAGGGTTTCACCAAAAGGTTTCTTTCTCTAACCTCAACCACCTTTACTAGGTACAACACTACATATACTCAAGTTAAAAAACCCATATAGGTTTTACCTCAACATATATTATGGGAACTCAAAAATTGGGGTTTCTCAGCAACCCCAATAACCCATACACAAGGTTAATCCATATAAAAAGGATTTAAAATACCATAATCATGGGGTTCACACACTCTTTTAAAGGTATTTTCATTTCCACAAGGCCATAAAAGTACATTTTCAACCAGATTTACGTTTCTTTTCTTCTATATTCTCAAAATTTTAAAACATTATAATTTCAAAAAGAAATTAGGTTTACAAGGATTTTCTTAAATAGGGTTTCATTCACATGTAATTAAGGAACTCATATTATATATTCCTTAATATAACTCTATTTAAATATTACCCTAATTTAATAATCCATTTATATATGCTATTATATATAGACAATATCCATGGAACTGGCCATGTAAGATTCCACCATATCATTATATAGAAAAGAACTATATATGATATTGTTGAAACTTTAAGTGAGAAACCCCTTTTATTAAACAAATCATAACCAAAGATAGATATAAAATTGATATACATAGTCACAGGATAATATAAATCGTAGGCAACATTTAGTCAACATTTAAATCTCATCCCCTACATGATGCATTCCATGTACATACATACATGCCTAAAATGATGCATGAATGTACCCAGACTATCTTGGTATACCAAGACAAGAGTGTAAGTCCCATAAACTAGTAACATAAAAAACTATATTTCTCACTCAATTTGAAAGTAAAATAGATCAATAATAATCAAAATCCATGAACAACAAGTACCATCCCCAGAAACATGGGTTTCCCCCATGCACGAGTTGATCACTCCTTGGCATGAGCTCATCTACATGTCCCAAAACATTTCTATTCTCTTTTATACCATGAAAAAATTTCAAAAAAAATAAAACATATATGATACCACTTTGTAACATCCCATTTCCTCATACCACTAACTGAAGAAAGATCGGCGGTTACAACTTCACCTCAGGCGCATTGCCCAATACGCCAGAGGCTACCGACTTGCTGTGAGGTTTTATAGGGATATTGTCAAAATAATATAGCCATATATTAGAGTAGCAATAGAAGCATAAATAATAGTAACATTTTAATAAGGAAAATAAACATCACATATTGTAAATTTAAAGTGATAAAAAAATAGAGAATCAAAAGTTATAACCATGTAGTATGTATTACATGCCACAATGGATCCCCAAAGGTAGATCATATACAACGATAAAAGAAATAAAAAATAAAATAAAACCTTGTTACAACCCCATATAGCCCTAAGTATGGCTCAGTACCACCATCCATAATTCACCCTAACATACCAATAAAAACCTCATGCAATGGGCCCTTTCCAAAACCTATAACATAAAACCAAATAGTGACATATTCTCAGGTATTCAAGTTCCATGGAGTTCTGATATGGGTAAGAGTAAAACTTAGTATGCCACTACCAATGAAATCCTTAAAATAACTAGTATGATATACAAGTTCATTAATAGTTCAATAATTTAACAATTTAGAATTTTAAAATAATTTAACAACAAAATAACAACCACTGATTCCTAGGATCCACAATGACACCCTAGATCAGTCCATACCATCACTAATCCTTAGGTAGTCGACCATGATGAACCATACATTCATTGTCTAGTACCATTGTGTCTCTAATTACATCGCAAGGACTATGATGACTATAATACCATAACCACCCTTATGGTTTTTTTCAATGTTATCACAAACCACCCCTTGCGGGTGTTTTCTTAACCAATGAAAGTAGCACAAACCATCCCTTACATGTGTTTCTTAAACTAGTGGAATAAGACAATAAGAAATACAAAACATCCTATGATAGTTTTCTCAACCTATGGAATAATTCAAATATTAACATAGACCTCCCTGATGGGAGTTTTCTTAGCCTGTTATATAAGACAACTAGTAACACAAACCTCCCCTATGCGACATTTCTTAGCCTAGAATCACAACCTCCAATAAAAGGTGTTTTCATTTCATTTAGAAACAACACCAACCATATGAATGGTTTCCTTTACCTTTAAAAAACCACCCATAAAGGGATTTTTCATCTTCCTTTAAAATAAGAAAAACCCCCAAGGTGTTTTTTCTTTTTATATGAAATATTTCAAGAGAAACTACCATATGCAAACAAAGTTCACAAAATCCCTTTAACATTCCAAAAAAGAGAAATGACACATACAAAATCATTTCCCATTTGAGAAAATATAAAACACATTGCCTTTGTCTATACCAATATAAATTCCCACTTTTTTTATATAAGACCTTATCAAGCCTTTCCATTTTCTAGGGCAACCATTCAGGTTTCAAAAAAATAAACATTATTGATTTAATTCCATTTCCATAAAATTTATTGAGAAAACACTATTTTATTTCATTAATTCTAATCCAAAACTCAAAATCATTATCATTTTTAAAAACCAATCTCACCATTCTTTAGTCCCATCATAAGAGAAAATCCATTTCTTACCCACCATTGATTGTTAAAATTCCATTTCACAACCACTAATTTCAAAAACAATCCAACTTTAGAACAATTGTAAATGGATTAACCATTTAATAAAAACTTTCCAAGATAAGTTATATTATATAAATAAGGCATTTTAATTAAAGAAAACAAAAGGTAATGTAATTTAATAAATTCTAGGTCAACACTCGATAGACTACATAGCCACAAAACATATTCACTGGAACAAATGAGAGAGACTATGATTTAGGCTTAGGGAACACAAAAATTATACCTATATAAGGCCATATTGAGTATTATCTACAGATTTTATTGAATCATAAGAAATTGAGAAACCATAAAAACACCCTGAAATTATGAGATATTTCATAAATTAATAATAACTCTACTTGAAAATGAAAATAAATAAGAAAAGAGGGAAGAGGAGTTGTAGAATCACCTTAGGATCTCCAAGGCAGGCGATGGAACTCGAATTAGACAAGGGATGAAGGAGGCACATCCATAGGGATAGGAGAGGGTGGGAGGTTCATATGAGAGGTTTTTTTTTTCAAAAGAGGGATAAGATATCGATTAAGAAGAAAATGGGGGTGAACCATGTGAAATGACGGGGTTGTCCCACTTAAAAGTCATCTAGGAGGCCACTGGAGAGCCATTGGCCTCCATCAGCTAGATGGTGGTCTAATGTTTAATTTATGATAGGTTCATAGACTATTTAATGAGATTAAAAACCCCCTAGGCCACTTCCATGGCCACCGGCTAGTCGGTGCTACTACAATATCATGTTGCGACCCCGACTCCAGGTCCTGAGCCTCGATTTCACTCTCGTAACTCCTTAAACCACACTTAGAACTTCATTACAAGTATAAAATTACCCATTTGTGGTTTACAACCTCTAAAAATTCTATCCCAAATCCCAATTCAAATTCCAGCCTCTCCACCAATTCAAAATTAAATATCCACCAAAAATTTAAAATTCTCATATGGAAAAGGGAATTGAAACTTATAACTAAGTTGTATACTTAATATATTTTTCATTTAGAAAATAAAAAATCTTCAATATACATTGATTTCATTATGTAAATATATATTTCAACGAGGTAGTAACTAAAATTTCTTGTATATCAATGGTACAACATGATGCATTATTGTTAGAATATTTTCTACTTACATGTATGTATATTGTTCTTTTATAATTGATTTTATTATTCATAAATACATAAAAAATAAAAACATTAAATATATAATAATTTTTTTTGGTTCACCTATTTTGTGTAAAAATAATATGGAACCCAATATTTCGAATATAACAATACTAGTAAGTTATAAAAATTCACATTACAATACCATGTTACGAAATTGAACATCACATTTCTAATCTAAAAGATTTTTTTTATATATATCTCATACATTTTCTTCAAAAATTATTAAATTTGGCCAATTATTTCTTTAAATATAGAAAAAAATTGGTAAATCCTATTAATAAGTTTAACTCAGTCATTACATGATTTATATTAATTCATGTATTTTAAGGATATTAGTATTAATTAATATTATATATGTTATTATTATAATTTTATTTTTCCCTTTTCCATTCTTTTATCCTTTATGAAAATACACCACACTGATTTTAAATTTTTGAACTACAGTTCATTTAGATATGGGTAACAACACCAAAATTTTCATTTTTTTGTTTAATGGGTATGATTGAGCCACAACACATAGTTCACCTCTAGATTACTTACACAATATCTTTTTTTATAATTATTTTGATGAATTAAAATAATTTTAGGAGAAATTATGAACTTTTAACCTAATTATCTCAATCACACTTGAAAAAATATTGAGTTAGAAGAACTAAATTCATATGTATAAATTTATTAAAATATATATTTTTTTCATTTTATTAAATTCTACATTATGATTTATATAATTTCTATATGTTTTTATAATTTTTCATTTATATTATGTATTCAATTATAATTATACATGGGGTTCCCTTTATTTAATTAAATAATATATGTAAATTTACTCCTTTTAATGAAAAATACCACACCTTTATTACCAAAACTAGTAACTAGTTTCTCACATCTCTTTCATATAGAAGAAATTTTATAAAAGTACAACAAATTATTCACCACTCTCACTCACATATTTTACCATCACCAATTTTAGTTTTGTTTTCACTCTGTGTAATTTACTTGGAAGGCTTAGCTTATGAATTTTTGTACACTGAACAGTCAATTTATTTCTAAAATCTATGTTCAATAGTGGAAAACTATGATGAGTAAGGATTTTATTATTATGATTGAAATAAAATATAAATTTGATGAAAAATATTCATTTGTGACATTTGATTTTGACTAAAATTTCCTTTGTGATTTTATAGATTAGGACTGAAGGGATATGACTTATTTAAATACCATGTTTGATGCTACAACCTAGGATGAAGAATTCTAAATGGAAATGGTATAATATTTTATATTTATATATATTACTATAACTAGGATTTCACCCTTTATTCTCCTAATTTATTTTATTGATTATGCTTTCTTTATTTTTACATGACAGTTGTTATGATAAGGAAATAATAACTTTTATAGGCTAATTGATATCTATAAATATAATTAATTTATGTTTTTCAATTATTTCTATGTATTAATTTTAATATTTTATATAATTTTTGATTGGAATAAATCATTGTATTATTGGTATACATTCAGTAAAAAATGCATCCCCATTGAAAAAATAGAGGATTTAGTAAATTCTAGAATTAAATTATTTCCCAATACATATGTCGAAATTTCGTTAAAATATGAGTTATGAATTTGTGTTATTTGGTCACAATTCCAATGAGTGAAAAATTTTAAATATGAATTATAAATTAGATGGAAAATGTATATGACTCCAACATGGGGTAATCCCCTGTATTACCTTAACATGTCTCATTCATTAGGTCAAAAAATAAAGTTCTGATCATGCATAAGTCCCCCACAAATCATTCCAATGTACCTTTCACCTAGTTTTATAGTCCACATTTATTAATACTACCCAGAATTGGCCTTATGTATATGATCTTAAACTACTTGACATAATGGACCAAATTGTATGAACACAAAAGTCACACATTGGCCTTGGATTAATGTACATAAAATTCACATCATTGGTATGTTGACACCTACAAAATGTGCATTAGCAAAATCACAACGTAATAAATACCTGAATATGGGTATTATTTTCCCTACATAAGAAAAGGAAGAAGGGTGTGGATATGACTTATGGGTTTCATGAGTCTCTAAGGGACTCGTGGTTGTGTGACCATTACAAGGACACACGAAGGCCTTGCACATAGTGCATAGCCTATATAATACCCCATGGGGTCCCCTGTAATGAACCTTCCTACTCTTATGAAGATTCTCCATACAACCAACGATTGTGCAGTGACAACCGAATGAGCACCCCCAGGCTCCAAGGTTTTCATTTTCAAGTGCCTATAAAAAATTATGAATTCATTTTAAAATAAGGAGGAATGATATCTAAAGAGAGAGACCCCTAGTGATCTCAAGTCTCATGTGTCAAAACATCGATGGGAAGAATAAAATTCTTTGATGATATCCAAGAAAACTCACATGAACTCCAAAACATTGTAAAATAAAACAAAGGAGATAAAATGGAGAAGGTGAGCAGTGTTTTTGGTCGTTGAAAGACATGTGGTGCACCCCTATAGATCCACAAGACATTGAGGGACCTCAGTGACATGTCTGCCTCATCTCACGAAAGCCCTTTGGCTTATCATCCTCACCACATGGAAGTTCCCGGGTATGTCCATCCATATCTATGGTTCTCTAAGGACAAATAGATAGATTTTTCCATGAAATGTTTTCACACTCCTCATACGACCCATATTGGTCAAGCAAGGAATCCTCAAAAAATCGAGTCAATATCCTATACATTACTCATACAAACTCGCATAATCCCAAGACTTTGTAAAATAAAACAAAGGAGATAAAAATGGAGGGGTGATAGGAGTTTATGGTCACTGAAGGACATGAGATGCACCCCCAACAATCCACAAAACACCACAAGACCTTAGTGGTATGTCTGCCTCATCTTGAAATATCCATTTGGATTATTAGCCTCACCGTACGGAAGTCCTCAGATATGTCTAGGAAACTATGTGTCTACCTAAGGACAAACAAACAGATTTTCCCATGAAATGTTTTCACACCCCTATATGACCCATATTGGTCACGTGATGCATTATTAAAAAATAGAGTAATTGTCCTTGACATTACTCAATCAATCTCTCATGACTCTGAACCTTTTTCACAAAAAAAAGAGTAAATAAAGGAGGAGGATACAAGAGGTACTGGTGCTCGTAAAACACTTGAGACGCACCCAGTAAAGTCTATAGTGCGGTCCTGCGAGACCCCTGGACAAACCATCCTTGTCTTGCAGAAGACCCCAGACAAGTCATCAAGCATCTCGCGGATGCCTTTCAATAGGCACTTGAATCTTGCGAAGGCCCTTGGTCATGTGAACACAAAAACATGGAAGTCCTTCGATACATTTTCATGGTCAAACGAGCACCTATTAATTGAAAATAAACCAATAATGGAGTTTTTGATGATATGGACTCCTGATCACTAAAAATCAGGTGACACCCTCTGAGCGGTCCATGATAGAGACTCACGAAGACGCGTGGAATTATCACCCTCTGCCGACTCTAGCCTGGACTCGCACTAGATACACCACATAGGGAACTGAACAATAGGGGTGGCAATGCATATAAATTATCCACCCCAAAACAAAAAATGCATCGGCTACTATGTGAAGGAAAATCTTGAGCGTAAAAGTCCCAATCATCGAAGTGGATTTCTTGGAGCAACTAATCATGAAACCGGCCAACCTTCCATCAGGTAATAAACCTATGAAAAAATGGATAATTCATTCACTATACATAGAGTACTTCACATGATCATTCATAGATCACGTGAAGGGATACGATCAGGACATGATAAGAATATACTGCATGTCTTCCAGATCATGCAACACTCAAAGAAATTGATACTAAACAAATCTAAGGCCCTCATAATACAAGGGTTAGAACCAAGATCAAAAGTGGAATACTTAAGTGAAATGCACTCACTAGCCCTCATTCACATCATGTGAGTAATCCAATGACATGTGACAACACCAGGACATGTCACCCAGATCTCGTGACGTTCCCTCAACATGCTATCTGGGATATTCAAAGTCCTCCGAACATGTCGGAGCAAGTCATGAGGTTGATTTGGGCACACCACTTTGATCTCACGAGACCCTCTAGGTCTATCATCTGAGCCTTATGACATCCTTAAAATACATTTCCTAACTCATATAATGGAATCTTCTCATATTAGTAAAGTATCATTATTGTATCTGGGAATGACAACCAAGCTCTTATGATGCCCTCTAAAAAAGTCACTTGAGACCTGCAACGCCCTCTAGACATGATGGACAGGTCTCGTGACACCCTCTGGGCAAGTCAGCTGAGACCGGCGATGCCCTCCAGACATGACGGCTAGGCCTCGCAAAACCCTCTGGGAAAGTCATCTGAGACCTGTGACTCCCTCCAGACATGTCTTCCAGCTCTCACGATGCCTTCTGGGGACATTAACCAAGATACACTACATCCTTTGAACCATGTCGAACTGACTCTTGAGACACCCTCCATATGTCTCAAGCCAACTATAGTGAATGACACCAAGACATGCTAGCTACATCATGTGATATCCCCCAAACAATCCAACTAGGTCATGTGATGGCTTACAGGATAAGCCAACTAGGTCATACAACACCCTCTATGTCACACCCGGACTTTTTACGTTGTGTCACGTTTCTAATTTTTATGTTTATCTTACAATTTTATATTATTCTAATTATTAGTATTATTATTTATTTCTATGTATGTAAAATTCGGGCCGAGCCCGACTGGGTTTTCGCTCTGATAAATGATTGTTTTGGCCTTGAGAGCATTCAACGTCCCACTGTCGAAGCCATGCGGCCTCGCTCGGTTCTCCGCTTGCGTGCCCGAAGTTCAACTAATTAAATAAATGGGTTATTAATAAAGAAGTAAAATTTAAAAGAGGGATAAAATGAAAATAAAATAAAATAAGAAATGTGATAAAAAAATTAATGGATTCTTTTAATATTTAAGGATATTATTATTATTATTATTATTAGTTCTAAGGATGATAATTTATTTATGTTATTATTATTTTTCCAATTATTAATATTATTAATATTATTAATATGTTAATTATTATTATTATTATTAATTATATTTTTAGTACTATTTTTTTAATTATCACTTTTTTTTTAATTAGGTTGTTTTTATTATTATTATGATTATTCTAGGTTAGTTTATGTTTTTTTTTCTATTTTTATTTTCCATTGATTTCTTTTATTTTTTCCCCTATTTCTTTTCTATTTATTTTTTCCCCCTCCTGTCCCCCACATTCTCTCCCTCCCGTTGGCCCATCGCACCCCAACCCCCAAACCCTACCTCTTCGCGCAGCCACCCACCAGGTGCGCCCATTCTCTCTCGCACTCACCCTCGAGTGCCCCTCCGCCCTCAAGCTCACCGATCCATCCACTCCCTTAGACACCCACGTCGTGCCCAGATCCTTTCAATCCGCATTCGCCATCACGCCCAGCTTCCCCTGGACTCTCCTCGGCCCACTGACCTCCTCCTGCGCACACCGCTATTAGCTGGATTCCTCCTCCCAACATGCTGCTGTCTGGAGGCCTCCCCCCACCGGTGTAAAACCCCCTTCCAGCGAGACCTGGGCCGGCGTGAAGCCACCTGCCGGTGCATCTCGGTTCCATCATGGATACCCGACGCTCCCCTCCTGTTGGTCGTAAACTGGTCCCCCCCACTAGACTCCACCACTCTCTGGCTCCCCCATCAGTAGCTCTCTTTCCTTCCACATGCGTTTCACCCCTCTTGATAAGTCTATTTTTTCAGTGGGTATGATTTTTGTTTTAGGGTTTTATTTTGATTCTTTTTTCTTCAAAATCATGGTTTAGGGCTCAATTTGATCTTCGGGTGGTGCGTTCGTGGTGCGATTGGAGTTTCTCACCAAATTGTGGGAAATTCGACATCCAAGGTAGGTGATTCCTCATTTTAAACATTATTTAATGAGTTTGGATTTGTAAATTTATAATGTTCATTGATTGAATCTTTTGTGTGCAGATTTGGTTTTATTGAAGTCCTCCATGTGTTAGACTTGTATTGTAGTATGTTCATATGGGTGAGCGCATTCATTGGTTGAAAACTTATCTTTAGTCAATTGTTAGTGTTTAATAATATGCCCAGTTAGCTTTTCATCTGTGAAAGTAGTGTTAAATTTGTTTGAAATGGCGTCGCATGTGCTTGGTCATAAGTGAAGGTGTTGTGTTGGTTGAGTAGTTTGTTGCCATGAAAACCAATGTGAGCTGTCCTCTAGTGTTTTATAGAGTTTGCGTTTGTTTTGTGAAAATTTGCAAAGTGTGCGTTTTGTGTTCTAGTGTAGCAGTCATGTGCATTTTGTATAAAAAGAGGGTTTGAGTGGGTCTTTTGTGTTTAAAGTCATGTTTTATCTTCTAGAATTGCTTAATAATTTTTTTTAGTGTTTTGTTTAATTGGTAAAATGTCTTTTAACTATGCGGTTGGGTTATTAATCAATGTAAGTGGTGCAGGTTGTGTCCTCGATATGGCGTTGGGTGTGTTTGGTCTTAAAGGAGGGATGGGCTGGTTTTGTGTGTTAAGTCATGCCATATCTCTTTTTAAAGAACTTGTTTACAAAATTTAATATGTTTTAGTAAATAATTATTAACGATGAAAAAATGGTTTAGTTTAGTTGTGTAAAGTCTTTTGTGTGCGGACTATTTCAAATGGTTTTTGTGTGTGTGCAAGTGTGGCGTTGGGTTTAGGTAACATCCTGTTTTTTTATTCATCTGAGTTTGACAAGAAATTTGAAATTGGAACATCTTGAGCACAAAAGGGGATGCCTATGTACTAGGTGGGTGGACTAGATCTAGCGTGCTAGTGATATAGAAGCATCTCTGGCCCGGTTTCACTTAGCAGGTTTAACGATTATAACACTAACTAAACATTGGATGATGATTAGAGACCACTAGGTTATGGATGTGTTGCCCGACTAGTGGCTCGTGTATGAGAATGTATTTTGTTGTGTTTCCTATACTACTATTCACTGAGACGTGATGTTATAGGTTCCCATTCTTTTTTCTAGTACTGATAGAGCCTCTCCCACTTTTGGTGCTCCTTGACTACTATACAATCACTGTCAGCATATGGTGTAGCTTTTGGTTTTTCTGGAAGGTTTGAATTTTCTTAAATGCAAGGTTTTTTTATTTAATTTGTTTTCTTTGAATGTGTTTTCTTTATAAAAACTGTTTCTTTAAAATTGTTCAAGCTTAGGTGTCCTTTTATTTATTTAGCTTGCAAATTTATTTGTCATTTAATTTTTATACATGAAACCTTTTTTTGGGTGACGTTCCACTGGGCTCTTGGATGACACCCTACATACACCTTTGGTTGTATGTAGACCTTGTTCTTTGTGTAATCCAGGTTGAGGCATCCTTCTTAGTGATGGTGGTTCTGGATGCTTTTAGTCTTCGCGTACAATTTGGTGTTGGTAGCTTGGGGATGTGACTTCTCGTGTCTCTTGGAGGTTGGTATTGGATTTCTAGTCCTATATCTTTATTTTTGTTCACTTTTTTTTAGTTGAATTGTATACTAAAACTTGTTTATAGTTAAAAGCGTGTTTTGTTGTTGGTTTCCAATTTCAGTTTATTTATCTTGTTAGTTGTTTTTATGTCTCTTGTTTCGGTTAAATCATTCCAACATATTATTTCGATACCCGGGCACTTGTTCCAGCCCATGGGGATTTGGAACGCCCTTCGGGCCATGTTGCGGACTGGGTCGGACGTCGAGTCGGATGGCGACCCAGCCTGGTTCGTGAAAAAATGGTATCAGAGGAGATTTTCTCTCTTGGGTTGTGTTCTTTTGGGATAGAGTCACAGTAGACTGTAGTTAAGGTTGTCGGGACTCGACGTCCTGGCTTCGAGTAAGGTGCTTGGCCAGCACACCTCATGGCAGGACTCGAGTTACCAAAGTAAGTTGAGGTTTTTCAGAGTCTTTGGTCCTTGCGGTTAATCTTGTCTAGGGGAAATGAAAAGGGAGTAGGTTCAGTGGTCCTAGTGATCTCACAGGGTCTGCCAAGCCATGTGGAGCCAGGGAAGCTATCCTAGAATACCCTCTGTGGTGGTGGTGTGATTGACGTATGGCTGCTAACTATATGTTCCAGTCACCCGCTGACACTAGTTTTCTCTTGCACCGTTCCTCATTTCTTTGTTTTGGAATTGTGGAAATTTGGTTTTTAGGTAAAAATGATTTTGTCTTCAAAAATGTTTTGAAATGAAGTGCTTTAAAAAGAAAAGGATGTATGAGGTTTGGAAAGTGTGGGCTGAATGTTTTGGTTTTGAAAAATGGAATGTTTTGGTTTTGATTCTTGGTGTTTTCATGGAAAACCACATGCATGAATGTATATGGAAAGAGAAATGGTTAATGGCATGAGTGTATGAGTGCCTGGATGGACATGATGTTGGTGCTGATGTGGCATGGGAACATGCATGTGCGACGCCCATGGGACACCATTGGTGTTTGTGCAACCCACCAGGTTTGATGATTTTCAAAAGTTTGGTTAAATGAGAATTTGGTGTGTTAATAACCAATGATTGCATAGTGTGTCCTTCTATTTCTAAAATTTTGGATGTGAGGTTTTTCGATCCGAGAATCCTTTTTGAATGGTTTGTTTCTTGAGTTTGAATTTTTATTTGTAAGTTGGTATAAAAGAATGTGGTTAGTGAATTCTTTTGAAAGGTTCTTCAGGAAGCCCTTGCAGTGGTTCCCCCTGCACGTTTAGTGTTCGCATGCGATATGTCTTGGCCATTGGACTAGTTTGACTCGGTCTATGGTCTTATTTCTTGACTAGTGCACCCCCCATAAAGCGTTAACATGCAGTTGAAGTGCGGCGACGGGTAATTCACCGTTGGTCGACCTTCCAGTTAATTAAAGTAAGGAATCTCCCTTTTGAGTGATATTTTTATATCTATCCCTTTTTTCTTTTTAGTTAAGAGGATACTCTCACATTAGGATGACAAATACAAGGGGAAGTTAAAGGGAGTTTTAGTCTCTTTGAGTTGTCTGAGTTGTCGGGTATGAAGTTTGACATCGTTGTCTCTGAAGGTCCCCCCTGGAAACGGTGAAAGGAATTCCAACGGGGAAGGGTGAAGGTGGTTCGTAATTATCGGTGCTGACCAATGTCTTGAAAGGTTTGTAGTTCTTCCATCGGCCATAAGATTCATGTTTGGTGACATCCGCATCGTGAGTTCTCTTGAAGAGAAAAGGTGGATTTCGTGGAACCCTTTGAGAATCCTTGCTTTCATAGGAGTGCGTCCTCCTCTTGGGGAGTTTTGATTTTTTTTGTCAAAAGAGGAGTGTTTGTCGTGCATCTTTCTTTATTAAGTTTCTTAGTTAAGGTGAAGAGGTGATTCATGTGCATCATCTAAACCCATGTGTTGGTAAATGCTCTGTGTGGGAGTAGTAGCATGTCGTGGTGCATTGTGTTTGTTGGTGTTGTCTAGGTTGCGGTGTGGTTGCGTGTAGAACCAAAAAGGAGAAGCTCTGTTCGAGAGTCTTCAATACCTGGCAGCGAGGCAAGAGATGATTCAAACATTAGGGCTCCATCCATAGGCCTCAGAGTGAAGCTGGCGCGTGGTCAGGAACCCTGGGAGTGTATGAGACCCCGAATTTATTTCTGTCGTCGGTGCTGAAAGTAATGGCAGTTTAAATTGTTTTATGTGGTTATTCAGTTCCGAATGAACCATTTGGGTGTGTAAGGATTCTGTGCTTATGTGGAGGTGTGGTCATCTCATTGCCTTAAAGTCTTGGGGGTCGCATCCCACTGGATGTAATCGCTTTAGTGGTCCTTATGAGATATGTTGGGTAAATCGGCCTCAAAGTTGAATAGTGATCATCCAGGGATGTGGAGATGGTGGTTTGTCTTCAGCTGTGGTTTTGGCACCCCGGTAGTTGGGGCTGGCCCTCCTCACCCCTTGTGGTGGGGTCTTTGGTCCTTGTTGGGAAATTTTCAAGTTTTTGTATCTTCTTTCATCTTCATAATGGTGGGGAGTCCGCTCAGACCTCACCGTGTCAGTTTTCCAACCTCTTCTTGGGCATTGGTAGGTTCTTAATGGTGGGGAGCCCCTCGGGCTTCCCTATGTTGACCTTTTGGTTCTGTTTCTAAGGATTTCTTGGTGATAAGTGATAAGAGTGTTCCTTGGACGTGGTTTGACCTTGTTTTTTCATTTTATCCAAATGGTGAGGTTTTAATTTAATAGTGCTTGAGATGTTTCAGCTTGTGAAGTTGGTTTCTGTGGGTGCGAGAGTTCCTTTCCTTGATCAGTCAACTGGAGGTGTTCTAGCTCTTTGGGGTAGGCGACACATATCAAAAACCCTTTTTATGAGTTTCTTGAAGTTGTATTTGAGTCACTTTCTCTGAGCACGATGTGTTTTCCTCTTTCCACTTGTTGATTGTGGGGATCCTCCTTGAACCTTAGTGAGGTATCAGTTCCTTCTTTGAGTATCAAACTTAGTTGTGGATTTCCGGGGATAGAAAGCTTTATGGTGGAAAGAATTGTCACACCTGGACTTTGCACTGCGTCACGTTTCTAATTTTTATTTTTATCTTATAATTTTATCTGCTTCTAATTATTAGTATTATTATTTATTTTTATGTATGTGAAATTCGGTCCGAGCCCAATTGGGGTTTCGCTCTGATAAATGAGAGTTTTGGCCTTGACAGCATTCATTGTGCCACTGTTGAAGTCGCGCGGACTCGCTCAGTTCTCCGCTCGCCTGCCCGAAGTTCAACTAATTAAATAAATGATTTATTAATAAAGAAGTAAAATTTAAAAGAGGGATAAAATGAAAATAAAATAAAATAAGAAATGTGATAAAAAAATTAGTGTATTCTTTTAATATTTAAGGATATTATTATTATTATTATTAGTTCTAAGGATGATAATTTATTTAAGTTATTAGGAATATTCCAATTATTAATATTATTAATATTATTAATATGTTTATTATTATTATTATTAATTATACTATTAGTACTATTTTTTTAATTATCACTTTCTTTTGATTAGGTTATTTTTATTAGTATTATGATTATTCTAGGTTAGTTTATGTTTGTTTTTTTCTTTTTTTATTTTCCCTTGATTTCTTTTATTTTTTCCCCTATTTCTTTTCTATTTATTTATTTTTCTCCTCCTCTCCCTCACATTCTCTCCCTCCCGTTGGCTCGTCGCACCCCAACCCCCAAACCCTACCTCTTCGCGCAGCCGACCACCAGGTGCGCCCCTTTTCCCTCGCACTCACCCTCCAGCACCCCTCCCCCCTCACGCTCACCGCTCTGGCCTCTCCCTTGGACACCCCTGCCGCACCCAGCTCCTTCCTAGCCACATTTGTTGTCACGCCCAGCTTTCCATGGCCTCTCCTCGGCCCGACGACCTCCTCCTGCACACACTACTATTAGCTAGATTCCTCCTCCCAACGCACTGCTGTCTGGAAGCCTCCCCTCATCGGTGTCAAACCCCCTTCCAGCGAGACCTGAGCCGGCGCGAAGCCACCTGCCGGCGTGGCCCGGTTCTAGCATGGCTACCCGGTGCGCCCCTCCTACTGGCCGCAAACTCGTTCGGTGACCCCCACGCTAGACGCTACCACTCCGTCTCCCCCAACGGCAGCTCGCTTTCCTTCCACATGTGTTGCACCCCTCTGGATAAGTTTCTTTTTTTTCAGCGGGTATGATTCTTGTTTTATGGTTTTATTTTGATTCTTTTTGCTTCAAAATCTTTGTTTAGGGCTCAATTTTATCTTCGGGTGGTGCGTTCGTGGTGTGATTGGAGTTTGGCACCAAATTGTGGGAAATTCGACTTCCAAGATAGGTGATTCCTCATTTTAAACATTATTTAAGGAGTTCATTTGCTAGCTTAGTAAATTTATAATGTTCATTGATTGACTCTTTTTGGTGCGGATTTGGTTTTCTTGAAGTCCTCCATGTGTTGGACTTGTTTGGTAGTATGTTCATTTGGGTGAGCACGTTCATTGGTTGAAAACTTATCTTTATTCAATTGTTAGTGTTTAATAATATGTCCAGTTAACTTTTCATCTATGCAAGTAGTGTTAAATGTGTTCAAAATTACGTTGCATGTGCTTGGTCATAAGTGAAGATGTTGTTTTGGTTGAGTAGGTTGTTTCCATGAAAACCAATGTGAGCTGTCCTCTAGTGTTTTATAGAGTTTGCGTTTATTTTGTGAAAATGTGCAAAGTGCGCATTTTGTGTTATAGTGTAGTGGTCATGTGAATTTTGTCCAAAAAGAGGGTTTGAGTGGGTATTTGGTGTTTAAAGTCATGTTTTATCTTTTAGAATTGCATAATAAATTTTTTAGTGTTTTGTTTAATCGGTAAAATGTATTTTAACTGTGGGGTTAGGTTATTAATCGATGTAAGTGGTGCAGGTTGTGTCCTCGATATGGTGTTGAGTGTGTTTGGTCTTGAAGGAGGGTTGGGTTGGTTTTTGTGTTAAGTCATGCCATATCTCTTTTTAAAGAACTTTTTTACCAAATTTATTATGTTTTAGTAAATAATTATTAACGATGCAAAAATGGTTTAGTTGAGTTATGTAAAGTATTTTGTGTGCAGACTATTTCAAATGGTCTTTGTGTGTGTGCAAGTGTGGCATTAGGTTTAGGAAACATCCTGTTTGTTTTTTTCATCCGATTTTGACATGAAATGTGAAATTGGAACATCTTGAGCACAAAAGGGCATGGCTGGGTACTAGGTGGGTGGACTAGATCTAGCGTGCTAGTGATACGGAAGTGGCTCTGACCCGGTTTCACTTAGATGGTTTGAATATTACAACAATAACTAAACATTGTATAATGATTGGAGACCAATAGGTTATGAATGTTTTTCCCTACTAGTGGCTCGTGCATGAGAACGTATTTTGTTGTGTTTCCTATACTACTGTTCATCGTGACGTGATGTTCTAGGGTCCCATTCTTTTTGTTATTACTGATAGGTCCTCCCCTACTTTTGGTGGTCCTGGACTACTATACAATCACTGTCGGCATACGGTGTAGCTTTTGGGTTTTCTAGAAGGTTTGAATTTTCTTAAATGCAAGGTTGTTTTTTTATTTAATTTGTTTTGTTTGAAGGTGTTTTATTTATAAAAACGGTTTCTGTAAAATTGTTCAAGCTTGGGTGTCCTTTCATTTATTTAGCCTGCAAATGTATTTGTCATTAAATGTTTATATGTGGAACTTTTTGTTGGGTGACGTCCCACTGGGTTCTTGGCTCACACCCTACATACACCTTTGGGTGTATGTAGACCTTGTTATTTGTGTAATCCAAGTTGAGGCATCTTGCTTAGTGATGGTGGTTTTGGATTTTGTTGGTCTTCGCATACAGGTTGGTTTTGGTAGCTTGGGGATGCGACTTCTCATGTCACTTGGAGGTTGGTATTGGATTTCTAGTCCTCTATCTTTGTTGTTGTTCACTTTGGTTTTTTTAGTTGAATTGTAGACTTAAACTTGTTTATAGTTAAAAGCGTGTTTGGTTGTCGGTTTCTAGTTTCAGTTTATTTATCTTGTTAGCTATTTTTCTGTCTCTTGTTTTGGGTAAATCGTTCCCACATATTATTTCAATACCCGGGCACTTGTGCCAGCCCGTGGGGATCTGGAATGCCCTTCAGGACATGTTTCGGACCGGTTCGGACGTCGGGTCGGATGGTGACCCATCTTGGTTCGTGACAAAATGGTATCAGAGGAGATTTTATCTCTTGGGTCGTGTTCTTTTGGGATAGAGTCACAGTATACTGTAGTTAAGGTTGTCGGGACTCGATGTCTTGGCTACGAGTAAGGTGCCTGGCCAGCACACCTCGTGGCAGGACCAGAGTTACCAAAGTAAGTTGTGGTTTGTCTTAGTATTTGGTCCTTGCTGTAAATCTTGTCTAGGGAAATGAAAATGGAGTAGGTTCAGTGGTCCGAGTGAGCTCGCAGGGTCTGGAAAGGGATGTGGAGCTGGGGACGATGTCCTAGAATACCCTCTGTGGCGGTGGTTTGATTGATGTATGGCCGCCAACCATATGTTCCAGTCACCCGCTGACACTAGTTGTCTCTTGCACCATTTCTCATTTCTTTGTTTTAGAATTGTGTAAATTTGGTTTTTAGGTAAAAATGATTTGGTCTTTGAAAATGTTTTGAAGTGAAGCGATTTAAAAAGAAAAGGATGTATGAGGTTTGGAAAGTATGGGCTGAATGTTTTGGTTTTGAAAAATTGAAAGGTTTGGTTTTGATTCTTGGTGTTTTCATGGACAACCACATGCATGAATGTATATGGAAAGAGAAATGGTTAATGGCACAAGTGTATGAGTTCCTAGATGTACATGAGGTTGGTGCCGATGTGGCACGGTAACATGTATGTGCGAGGCCCATGGGACACTGTTGGTGTTTGTGCAACCCACCGGGTTTGCTGATTTTCAAAAGTTTGGTTAAATGAGAATTTGGTGTGTTAATAACCAGTGATTCTGTAGTGTGTCCTTCTGTTTCTAAAATGATGGATGTGAGGCGTTTTGAGCCGAGAATCATTTTTGAATGATTTGTGTCTTGAGTTTGAATTTTTATTTGTAATTTGGTATGAAAGTGTGTGGTTAGTGAATTGTTTTGAAAGGTGCTTCGGGAACCTCTTGTAGTGGTTCCCCCTACACGTTTAGTGTTCGCATGCGCTATGTCTTGGCCATTGGACCGGTTTGACAGGGTCCATGGTTTTCTTTCTGGACTAGCGCATGCCCCCCCATGAAGCGTTAACATGCGGTTGAAGTGCGGTGATGGTCAATTCACCGTTGGTCGACCCTCCAGTTAAGTAAAGCAAGGACTCTCCCTTTTAATTGATAGTGCTATATCTATCCCTTTTTCCTTTTTGGTTAAGAGGATCCTCTCGCAGAGGGATGAAAAATGTGAGGTGGCGATGAAGGGAGTTTTGGTCTCTCTGAGTTGTCTGAGTCGACGGGTATGAAGTTTGACATCGTTGTCTATGAAGGTCCCCCTGGAAATGGTGAAAGGAATTCCAGCAGGGAAGGGTGAAGGAGGTTCAGAATTATCAGTGTTGACCAATGTCTTGAAAGGTTTGTAGTGCTTCTATTGGTCTTAAGGGTCATGCTTGGTGACACCTGCATCCTGAGTTCTCTCAAAGAGAAAAGGTGGATTTCGTGGAACCCTTTGAGAATCCTTGTTTTCATAGGAGTGCATCCTCCTCTTGGGGAGTTTTGATTTTTTGTGTCAAAAGAGGAGTGTTTGTCGTGCATCTTTCTTTATTAAGTTTCTTAGTTAAGGTGAAGAGGTGATGCATGGGAATCATCTAAACCCCTGTGTTGGTAAATGCTCCATGTGGGAGTAGTAGGATGTCGTGGTGCATTGTGTTCGTTGGTGTTGTCTAGGTTGCGGTGTGGTTGCGTGTGGAACAAAAAAGGAGAATCTCTGTTCAGGAGTATTCAATACCTAGCTGCGAGGCAGGAGATGCTTCAAACATCAGGGCTCCAGCCATAGGCCTCGGAGTGAAGCGGGCGTGTGGTCAGGTACCCTAGGAGTGTATGAGACCCCAAATTTATTCCTGTCTTCGGTGATGAAAGTAATGGAAGTTTAAATTTTTTTATGTGGTTATTTCGTTCTGAACGAACCGTTTGGGTGCGTAAGGATTCTGTGATTATGTGGAGTTGTGGTTGTCTCATTTCCTTAAAGTCTTGGGGGTCGTATCCCACTGTATGTAATCTCTTTAGTGGTCCTTATGAGATATGTTGGGTAAATCGGTCTCCAAGTTGAATAGTGCTCATCCAGGGATGTGGAGATGGTGGTTTGTCTTCAGTTGTTGTTTTGGTGCCCCGGTAGTTGGGGTCAGCCCTCCCCTCCCCTTGTGGTGGGGTGTTTGGTCATTATCAGGAAATTTTCAAGGTTTTTTATCTTCTTTCATCTTCATAATGGTGAGGAGTCCGCTCGGACCTCCTTGTGTCAGTTTTTGAGCCTCATCTTGGGCGTTGGTAGGTTCTTAATGGTGGGAGCCCCTCAGGCTTCCATATGTTGACCTTTTGGTTCTGTTTCCAAGGATGACTTGGTGATAAGTGATAAGAGTGTTCCTTGGATGTGGTTTGACCTTGATTGTTCATTCTAGCTGAATGGTGTGGTTTTCGTTTAATAGTGCTTGAGATGTTTCGGCTTGTGAAGTTGGTTTATGTGGGTGCGAGAGTTTCTTTCCTTGATCAGACAACTGGAGGCGTTCTAGCTCTTTGGGGTGGGCGACACATATCAGAAACCCTTTTTATGAGTTTTTTGAAGTTTTCCTTGAGTCACTTTCTCTGAGCACGATGTGTTTTCCTCTTTCCTCTTGTTGATTGTGGGGATCCTCCTTGAACCTTAGTGGGGTATCAGTTCCTTCTTTGAGTCTCAACCTTAGTTATGGCTTTCCAGGGGCAGAAAGCTTTATGGTGGGGAGAATTGTCACACCCGAACTTTGCGCTGCGTCATGTTTCTAATTTTTATTTTTTTTCTTATAATTTTATCTGCTTTTAATTATTAGTATTATTATTTATTTTTATGTATGTAAAATGTGGGTCGAGCCTGACTGGGGTTTTTCTCTGATAAATTAGTGTTTTGTCCTTGACAGCGTTTAATGTGCCACTGTCGAAGCCACGCGGCCTCGCTCGGTTCTCCGCTCGCCTGATCGAAGTTGAACTAATTAAATAAATGAGTTATTAATAAAGAAGTAAAATTTAAAAGAGGGATAAAATGAAAATAAGATAAAATAAGAAATGTGATAAAAAAATTAATGGATTCTTTTAATATTTAAGGATATTATTATTGTTATTATTAGTTATAAGGATGATAATTTATTTAAGCTATTATTATTATTCCAATTATTAATATTATTAATATTATTAATATGTTAATTATTATTATTATTATTATTATTAATTATATTGTTAGTACTATTTTTTTAATTATCACTTTCTTTTAATTAGGTTATTTTTATTAATATTATGATTATTCTAGGTTAGTTTATGTTTTTTTTTCTATTTTTATTTTCCATTGATTTCTTTTATTTTTTCCCCTATTTCTTTTCTATTTATTTTTTCCTCCTCTCCCTCACATTTTCTCCCTCCCTTTGGCCTGTCGCACCCCAACCCTCAAACCCTACCTCTTCGCGCAACCGCCCACCAGGTGCGCCCTTTCACCCTCGTACTCACCCTATGGCACCCCTATGCCCTCACGCTCACCGCTACGGCCTCTCCCTTGGACACCCTCGTCATGCCCGACTCCTTCCTAGACGCATCCGTCGTCGCGCCCATCTTCCCCTGGCCTCTCCTCGCCCCACCGGCCTCCTTCAACGCACACCGCTATTGGCTGGATTCCTCCTCCCAACGCGCTGTTGTCCGGCGTCCTCCCCTCACCTGTATTGAACCCCCTTCCAGCAAGACCCGATCCAGCTCAAAGCCACCTACAGAAGTGGCCTGGTTCGGGAATGGCTACCCAGCACGCCCCTCCTGCTGGCCGCAAACTGGTCTGGCGCCCCCCCTCGCTAGACGCCACCACTCCGGCTCCCCCATCGAATTGTGTCCTCGATATGGCATTGGGTGTGTTTGGTCTTGAAGGAGGGATGGGTTGGTTTTGTGTGTTATTTCATTCCATATCTATTTTTAAAGAACGTG
This sequence comes from Viscum album, assembly GCA_963277665.1. NCBI lineage: Eukaryota > Viridiplantae > Streptophyta > Magnoliopsida > Santalales > Viscaceae > Viscum > Viscum album. Next base: position 583,426,435 of record OY728167.1, on the reverse strand, counting down.
TTTACAAAATTTATTATGTTTTAGTAAATAATTATTAACGATGCAAAAATGGTTTAGTTGAGTTATGTTAAGTATTTTGTGTGTCGACTATTTCAAATGGTTTTTGTGTGTGTGCAAGTGTTGCATTGGATTTAGGTAACATTCCTTTTGTTTTGTTCATCTGAGTTTGACATGAAATGTGAAATTGGAACATCTTGAGCACAAAAGGGGATGCCTGGGTACTAGGTGGGTGGACTAGATCTAGCGTGCTAGTGATACAGAAGTAGATCTAGACCAGTTTCACTTAGCTGGTTTGACAATTACAACACTAACTAAACATTGGATGATGATTGGATACCACTAGGTTATGGATGTGTTGCCCTACTAGTGACTTGTGCACAAGAACGTATTTTGTTGTGTTTCCTATACTACTGTTCACTGAGACGTGATGTTCTAGGGTCCCATTCTTTTTTCTAGTACCGATAGGGCCTCTCCCACTTTTAGTTCTCATGGACTACTATACAATCACCGTCAGCATATGGTGTGGCTTTTGGGTTTTCTGGAAGGTTTGAATTTTCTTAAATGCAAGGTTGTTTTTTTATTTAATTTGTTTTCTTTGAAGGTGTTTTATTTATAAAAACAGTTTCTTTAAAATTGTTCAAGTTTGGGTGTCCTTCATTTATTTATCCTACAAATGTATTTTTCATTTAATGTTTATATGTGGAACCTTTTGTTTGGTGACGTCCCACTGGCTCTTGGCTCTCACCCTACATACACCTTTGGGTGTATATAGAACTTGTCTGTGTAATCTAGGTTGAGGCATCCTGCTTAGTGATGGTGGTTCTGAATTCTGTTGGTTTTCGTGTACAGGTTGGTGTTGGTAGCTTGGGGATGCGACTTCTCATGTCACAAGGAGGTTGGTGTTGGATTTCTAGTCCTCTATCTTTGTTGTTGTTCACTTTGGTTTTTTTAGTTGAATTGTAGACTTAAACCTCTTTATAGTTAAAAGCGTGTGTGGTTGTCGGTTTCTAGTTTCAGTTTATTTATCTTGTTACTTGTTTTTATGTCTCTTGTTTCAGGTAAATCGTTCCCACATATTATTTCGATACCTGGGAACTTGTGCCAGCCTATGGGGATCAGGAACGCCCTTCGGGCCATGTCGCGGACCGGGTCGGACGTCGGGTCGGATGGCGACGTGGCCTGATTCGTGACACTCTAGGCAAGAAATAACGGAATCCTAAAACATAATAACATTGTTTTTCCTCAGTTTGTAAACCTTGGCCAATAGGGAAGCCTTAGTGTGTAAGCCCCAATATAAGGGGAACTATGGCGGTTCTGATTCCTTCCATATTCAAGATATATAGGCCACCTCTCCTGAGGTTCAAGCTCCACATGGATCAACCAGGGGAATCCCAGAATCTAATTCCCTTATTCAAATCAATGATGTTGATTACTTTTTATCCCTTGTTTCTTATAATTATCATGGCTCATGTGGGATTAGGGAATTTTAGTGATCATGACATTTGTACTATAAACCTCTATAATGGTATAGGGCAGCCTCAATGTGTAAGCCCTGATATAAACTGAACTATGATGACTATGATTCCTTCCATAACCATGATATATAGGATGTCTCTCTAAGAACCGAGTTCTATGAAAAATCATCTCAGGCAATCCCAGTGTGTACGTCCCATGTCATGAGCAATGAAATGATCATTTTCCATCCCTTGTTTCTCACACCGAGCTTGGATCACATGGGCTTAGGGAGATGTGATAATCATATCATCTGTACCATGAGTTCCTATAATGATAGGGATGACATCAATATATAATCCATAAACCAATCAACCATGAAAACTTTGATTCCCTCTATACCTGGGATACGTAGGAAATCCCTTTGGGATTTAATTTTCAATATTTGATGTCCCATAGAACCCATATAAGTCTTTTCTGCATGAAATTAAAATGCACGGGTCGAAAAAACTATGTGGGTTTTGATTCTTGTGATAACGAGGATAAGTAGGATGCCTCATAATGGATCAATCCCCTCCTCATAATATTAACTGCCTCCTTATATGGGAGCACATTCAAAATCACTTGGTTATATGCCATTAGTATATAAGAAATCACCAATTATCAAAAAATTATGGAGAACCTCAGATACATATAGATGGAATCACTAAAGAGACCTCTATCTTTTTTACTTGAAAGAGAATTAACCTATAGTAATTTTTTTAGGGTAACCAGTCTCATATAGAGATTAGGAATAGATTCATGAACATATATTAAATCTATAAGAGAGCCTTGGGGTAGGAAAAACTTCCCCCCAAAAGGGTGTGATGAGTCCATCCTCTCATCCTCTCAATCAATGTGAGTCCCCAAGAGTCATTGGGTCTAAAAACCTAGATGATAGCCAGACTTTGTAAAGTAGATCTGTATCTAGATATGGATGAGGGAACTATTTGGAGTTTCTAGGGAAGAAGAAAATATGGAAAACCCGATGTGTGTGATTGATCAAGGCCTTAAAACTCACCCCTCAATAAAACCATCATGTGAAACCCATTCCACCTCCTAAAACCCGATGAAAAAAAATGGTGAGCCCGATGTGAATATTAGTAATAAGAAATTTTTGGGTTATAATCCATCAAGTCATCTTGTTTTCTCCACATATGTAAACGACACTGATAGGCCAGACATGAATCTATAAGGCCACTTCGTTTTACAAACCCTATTCAAAAAAAGTAGTATGACCAGCATGAACTGGGATTCATTTAAGTCCACCCTCGCGCTGACAAGTCCACACGAGCAGAATGGATAGAATAGGAATATAGGATAATTGTGTTAACCATGCATATTTAATTGATAATTTTGATGCCTATGATATAGAACTAATCTATAAACATGTTCCTTATATTCTGTGTGATTGCAGATACTGCTCTCATAAATAGAGTCCCAACTCGAGGTAATTTCTTCATCATCTAATGTCTTCTAAAGTAAATAATCTGCTGCTACAACCACCAAAAGTTACAAAGAAATCTCACCTACTCGACAAATCCAATGGCAGGTAGAAAATGCAATGGTATTGGAGTACCACAGACATGATATGACCCTAACTATGGATGTTGCCCATGTGATTATTCAAGCATGATAGTCAGTGAATCTACATTTCCCTTTGAGGGTTGTGACTAAGACAATATCCCTTGTCGTTACAACCAACCGATTCAGGATATTATCCATGGAGCGTGACAATTTCCACATTCCCTATCTGATGAAGGTGGACCAGGAATCCAAATACAGCTCCCTTCTTGTTCAGGTGACACTGAGGAGGGTACCTGCCAACCGTCTTCTCCAGAACCATCCTATTGGTACCCATCAATCTTCTGCTGAGGGTACCACCTGAAACACTTCCTCCTATGACACCCATTAATGGGAAGCAAGGAAGGGTCATCTGGGGAGGAAGGGATTGGATATCTATGAGAGATCTCATATCCCCACTCCTGCAGACAATAGATATTGGCATACTCTGGAAGGAACCATGAAGCAGGTTCATATCAATGTTCACTCAGAACAAGTCTTTGGGAATATCCCTACAGAAAACATGGGGGAGGCTCATATTCCTACCCCCATGCACAATGCTCATCGGCATAATCTAATGGAACAAGGAGGAAAAAAGTGGGCACATATTCCCTCTTCAATCAACGATATTTATCAAAAGATAATAGAGATAAAAAATGTATAGGCTTATATCCATCCATATACAATCCTAAAATTCCAATATATTTTAGCAATAGGTGAAGAACTAAACTAGAATATTCCAGCATTATTATAGATAAAGGGATAGGAACATACTCTTATCCCTACAGCTAGGAAAACTCAACACTCAGATCATCATGAAAAAGTGGTTTTACCTGAGCAATCAAACATTCTGGATCCTTCCCAGGAGGATTATCAACATATTATGGTAAAGGGTGATGCATCGGACTAGGATCATACTCCCATTCCAACTGGGGCTCACAAGGTGAGAGTGGCACATCCCTTAGGATAGGGGTACATACCTGTTGAAAAAGTCTGGAGGAATATTCCAAAGGCCCAGGATTGGGCTCATATCCCTGTTCTGGTTAGGGATCACCATGTGAGAGGGGAAAAATCCTCAAGAAAGGCCCATATTCCTATCGAATAAGTCCAACGGCATACTCCAAAGGCCTAGGATCAGACATATATCCCCATTATGGATGAGGCTGACCAAGTGACAATGGGACAAGCCTCAGGAAATGATTATATTCTTATCAGTGAACCTACCTAGAATACTCCAACAGTTCACGAAAGCAAGGTGCGTATTCCTACTTCCACCAATGAATGACTGCACCAGCATCATTCCAAGGAAATACAAGGAGGAGGCTCATATTACTTCTCTCATTTTGGATGTCCATCGGCATATTCCGATGTGGAAAGCATATTCGGACCAGGATCATATTCCTATTCCAACCGGGGTTCACTAAGTGAGAGTGGCACATGCCTCAAGCCAGGTTCATACTCCAACCAAGAAAGACCAGCAGCATATCCAAAGGCTCAAGATAGGGCTCATGCTCTCGTCTTTACTGAGGCTCACCATGTGAGAATGGAACATGCCTCAGTACATGCTCATATCCCTATCAATAATGAGATAGATTATTGTAATATTAAAATAGTTTCTTAGTTATGGTCTCATACTCCTACAACACCATGAGTTATATACAAGTTCTGGTAACCATCGCACAATAGGCTCATATCCCTACACAATCACAAAAGGTAGCTCAACACATTTTGATCACGATGCAGAACATATCCCATATTCCTAATATACTCAATTCTAGTGTCCTTAAGATTATTTGAGATACATTATCAACACCACAAGGGTCTATCGACTCTTCTATAGAAGAATAAGTAGAAGATGTTTGTTACCAAAATAGTTCTCCTTGTGGTAGTGTGGATATGGATCGTAGGGACTCTACTCTTGACATCCACCATGGTCAAATTCCCCACAGCGATATATTCCATGGGCAGGGAAATACACCCTTTGTCCAGACACCTCCGTATAAATAGGTGAACCAAACTTTGACACCTTCATACAAAGAGGTGCTCAAAACACCAGGGTCAACAGTATACAGTTCTTCATTAAGTTCCAGCAACACTCCACTCTCTTCTATAGGAGACAATCAGGTCCATCTTATATGGTCTGACCGGATAGAGGAATGTAAGTCTGATAAGGAGGAGTCTTACATTGGTATATGGATAGAGTTAACTAGAAACAACATCCCCATCTTGTTTTGGCCCCTTTTAATTCTAGCTATGAGATCCTAGATGAGCTGGAAAAGGAGTGAATTCCATACCTACACCAAAATATGTGGGCTACTCATTAGTGACTGAAGGATCAATATCTCCATTATCTAGGATACTAGTGTCAACTTTAAAAAATCAAGATATGTTGTTTCCAGCTTGACCTAGATGTTATCTCCATGGCCTGGAGTCTAAACCAGAAAAGAACAATGCAAATATGCAACACACTTACTGTCATTGCATTGCGACACTTCGGCAACTGATCTCTAAAGTCACTTCATGAATCTGTATTCGAGGATGGGGACGGTATGAAGTGTTACACTTTGATACTCCCATGGACCCATAAAACCCCACAGATACAACATCATAAAATGTTATAGCCTTTGGAAAAATTAGGAGACCGGGTAATGCTCGGGATAGGTGGTCACTGCGATAGAATTCCCCCTCTCCAATGATGACCATACACCACAAATGGGGAGAGACAATAGAAAAAAAGATTTCAAATTGGGCCCCTCAAGGAAATAAGAGGAAATTCTATACACAAATATCAAAGTTTTGATCACCTGGACTGTAGAGACCCAAAGCCTGACGTACATTGACATTACATTACATTTGCAGAATACTTAGTACATAACAAAAACACACACACAAGGATCGTAATAGTTTAGTGTCTTTGGAAACTCGGAATAAAATCTTCTAATCCTGGTGAAAGATATTCAACATATCCCATAAAGATCTTCCTTTTTTTTTACCTAAAACCTTTCTTTATATCCTAGGGAAAAGAAAACATAAAAGGGTGAGCTCAAATGCTCAGTAAGGGTAAACAACAGAAATATCAATCACATCATATTCAAAAGAACATAACATTTTGGAAATCTTAACCTGCAAAAGAGAGCATCATAACATGGGATAAATCATGGCAGTGAAATGTAATCACAATAGTCATTACTTAAAACATGAAACTTTGTGGCATTCACACATAATCATAGAGAATCATTTCTTGTTAGTCAAGACTCATTGCCAAGACTATCTTAGTGGACAAAGTCCCTTTCTGAATCGAGTAACCCTCGTTTCAGTCCTGTTTCACTGAACCGGTATAACCTACCATTCCAGCCATGTCTATCTCATGAGATATAAAATCTTTACCCAATGCATTGGAGGGAGATATAGGTCCCACCCATCTTATAATGAATCCTTTATTATGTGTGCCACATAGTCATAAACCATACATCATAGCGTAACCCATGTAATAAAAATGGAATTCTTAAACAACATGACATCATAAAACAATTCATATAAGATAAAGGAATTCATAAAAATATTTCCATCACAACATAATCAAATCCATGTAATAATAGGGATAAAAACAGAACCCTTTTATTATCTTAGATGGAAAATAATTTTGATAAAACACTTGAAATGAATTCTTGAGGAAAATATCCTTTCTTCTTTAAAAACATTTTCCCTTTCTTAACATGTCATAAAACTTTAAACTAAGAGAAGTTGATTAAAAATAAACTTGAAAACTTGTAAAGGAAGCTTCTTGGAAATAATGTTTTAAAAATCCATTCATGCCATAGAAGTTAAAAAAAACATTCTTCGTACTTTTGTCGAAAAAGTCAAAAAGTACCTCGTACAAAAAACGACAAAAGATTCCTTTCATATCCTTTACTAAAAACTCACCGAAGGGTAAAATTGGATTTAAACAATTTTAGTTGGATGGAAATAATATTACATATTGAGGAAACATGGATGTGGATGATAAAATACACCCCAGTAAATACCAAAGTATAAACAATCTCGGATAAAAATGAGATTGTGATATTTCCCTTACCTTAGGTCCGATTTGCTTCGTAAGTGTCCGAACCTCCTGTATAATGATTTAAATAATGTCATTGAATTATTACAGAATCATATTCATTGTTATGATATCATATATGGTTCACTTATGACTTTATATTACCCGTTCTTTTGTAAATTCCATGTTAAAGAAGCGTTTTGGGTAAAATCGTTTCATTTATCGTAGGTGTTTTGAATTGTTGTTCTTGACATTATTATTACTTATATCATGATTTACTTACTTCCAGAATATAAAATATGATTTATATATCATATATATTCAGTATATATATATATAATAGATAGATAAATGAAATGAAAAACACCGTTCATGGAGACGGTAGTTCGTACGTACGCATGAACGTTGTTTTCCTTTCCTTATTGTCTTGAATGGAAGTAAGTAGATGACATACATATATATATATATATACATAAATCCAGTAGATTTATAATTTCATATATTTCATTATTATTTCTTATATATACTTTATAATCATTCTTAAATGGTTAACATGGAGAATGAATCTCATCGCGTCGTGGAGACGGTATTCCGTACGTACGCACGCGCGGTGATTTCTTTTTCCGTAGGATGGATAGATGGTGAAATAGGATTGTTTCATACTTATAATAACATATCAGTATATGAGTGATACTGATTTTATTACTTCATAATGAAACAACCTAATAAGAAGAAGTGGAAGAAGAAATAAAGATGAAAGAATTGGTAACGGTAATTACCTCTTCTTTGAAGCGCCTCTTTGAGACCTCCTCTTAGGGCACTAAAATTGGTCTTTGAGGAAGACCAGAACCTCTATGATGTTGCTAGGGAAGTGGAGAAGAGATTTTTTCAGGGGTTGGCCGAGCTTGAGTGCTCAAATTGGTGTGAGGAGGAGGGGGAGGAGGTGTCCTTTTATAAGGGAGGAGAGGGGCACCTTAGGAATATCTCAAAATATTATTTTATATTAAAGTCAAAATCGGTTTATAATGGTTCCAAAGGGTCTTATTTCGAAGCTAAAGTGGGGATGGGTCGAAATCCTATCATCCAATAGGATTTAGATAAGTTTAGGGTATTATTTTAACCTTATCAATTAGATTTAACTCTAAGTTAAATAATTTAACTTTTACCGTGTCTTTTTGTTTTCTTTCACTATATGGTAAATACACTTACTATAACATGCCAAACGAACCCCAAATTGTTTATTATTAATATATATATCCTTATCTAAGTCATTTGGCCGAACCTTAGATTTTTAGGAATAAAATAACAATTAATAATATAATATTTGATTTAAAAACTATTTTGTCTCAATTTTGACACTATTTGATATATGATTTTTGTGAAAGTCATAACAGAATTATATGTTCGAACCAAGTTGATTAAATCAACACTAATATATCATAGTAACCTAGAAAATTAGTGGAATTCATAAAAAGTCTCAAATTACATTCATTTGATCATTTATAACATCAATTATGTTAATATTTCCTTGAAAGGGTAATTACTGCATCATCGTTGTGTCATAAATAAATTAATTTATTTAAAGTCTAAAAATTATAAATAAAATATCATTATGTAGGAAATCTTTTTAGCTTTCTAATGAATATTTATAGTCGAATTTATCTTATGTATAACCCCATATTAAAAATGTTTTAGTTATTAAACTTTGATTTTAACTATTTTAACTATTCATTAGATAAAATAATATTAAATGTCATAATCTAGTCCAAGTGGACCTAAATGGTCATATTATATTCATAAGGTTGTTTTTGGTCGAATTACACTTATCCAATAGAATTAGAACATGTTTTAGGGTAATAGTAATATCATATTTACCCTTAGTTACCCTATTTACTATTAACCGTGGTAAAAAAAAGTAAAAAATTACTATTCACCAAAAATTATTTTCATCTCATTGAACCACATTTTAGTCCTTGATATTAACCGTGTCTGTCGGATTTTCGAAATTCCATTCACAGAAGCGGTAAAATTAAGTTTTATGCAAAATTCAGTTTTTAACCTACCACTTAGTGGTTTCACTATTCATCAAAAATTGAAAGTTTTCAGAAAAATGCCAAAATTTCATCCTAAGCTATATTTCATATTCCGAATTCAAAAATGAAGTCTATTTTACCAAATTCATAACATAGAAGTTTCATTAATTAATTTTATAATTAAATCCCACAGTTAAAACAAATAGCGTGTTTTTAAGAAACAATATCTATCAAAAGATTGACACTTGTTTATGTCTGGTTTAAATGTGAAATTACATCCAATGACCAACATTGTATTAAATTGTAAAAATATATTCTAAATATACTTTAAAACCACTAAAATTAATAATTTTTCACTATTAATTATTTCGATTGAAAAAGTTGTTTTTAATTAAAATTTAGTAATTTTCACTATTCATCAGAATATGAAAGTTATCCGAAAAGTACCAAAATTTCACCCTAAGCTAATTTCGATATTCCGAATCCAAAAATAAAGTCCATTTTGAAAAATAGAATTTACAAAATTTCAAAAAGTGGTTTTTACTATTCATAACGGTTAGTTTTAATAATATTTTAATAGCATATCGTTGTTTAGTAAAACTCGGTATTGTGTACTACACACGCTATCAAGGAAGGTCTTGATTGCGTGTAATGAAAGGCAAGTCAAGGATGCGTGTTGTGCAAGCTCCTTTTGGTGTAGCGTACAACACAAGACATTAAAAAGAATATTTTTCATAAAATCTCGGGCTGTTATATTCTACCCCCCTTAAAATGAATTTCGCCCTCGAAATTCGTCGGGGTTATAAATGTTTTACTATTCGAAAGTTTCTTTAATAGAAACCCACATCGTAAAAAAGAATACCAAAACTTGGCTTTAAAAACTAAAGTATGAAATGTAACGATTACCCAAATAAACTAATCACTGGGTTTCCACATAGGTGAAAATATGGATATAGAAGAGAAATCTAACCATCATGTTCTGATGGAGAGTGGTAGAGAACATGGCTATGGAAAAGCCAGTAATCACAAATCCATAGATTTGTGATGATATAAGGTACCAACTGATTCATCAGGTATAAGATCACTAGGACAACATTTTTGGTTTTCAAGATCATTTCCCTAAAGTTGAAAATTTGAATTAGAATAAATACTTTCTTTATTTTGGTACAATCTCACTGTTGTTCGTGCCTTTAACAATTTACACTTCATCTCTTAAATAAATGAAGTTGAATTTTTTATTCGTGAAGTGTTAGCAGATCATGTGATAGAATGACGGGTCATTCCATCTGTCTCAAACAAAAGGTTAGCAATAAAATTATATACATAAGTCGATCTATAGTGAGATTAATCATATATGGTTCCTAAAATGGACTTATACTTCATATATCATACTACTTAATATAATAAAACTAGTTTCTACTAAACAGGGACTTCCTGTAGGCCAGTGGTAGGTGATAAAGGCCAGTCGCACTTCAGTTGTGAGTTCGATTCCCACAGCCTTGTCCGACGCGATGGGCTGTCGCCCGTCCTGCAGGTTGTCCTTTTTCTAAAGCTATTTTACTATAACATCCCATCAATAATATCGAAAAAAGAACTTCTATCCTTAAACAATACTAACTTATGTCCAACATAATCCATTGTAATCTTTAGGTTTATCCATAATACTGCAGTCCACTCTCATAATATAGTGAAAACGATTACCAGAGATTTAATACTGTCGTTGATCCCCATATATCATAAGATATGTCTTGTTGGTCACATTCCAAACATTTGAAGGGCTTAATCATGTATTCTCTTGAAAAAATTAATACCTATTAAACCTTAGTGAAAACATTAATGCTGTCAAAAGTTACCTCTTACCACATACCAAAATCCTCAAAATTCTATATACTCAAACCATGATATCACTTAGTCCTTATATCAATCATGAGCTCATGAATACAATCAAACATATCATTATCTTCTTATCCTTTCATTATGCACTTATCATCTACTTTCCAAAAGTATCTGAATAACCTTTCATGGTTACTGGTACCATTCATCATACACTTTCAAAACTTAAGGAAAGACAACAGTGTAACAATCCTTAGATGTCTCCTTATTCCATGAGATTACTTATACAACATTACACATGATAAACATGTAATCATTCCACTACATTCTTAAACCATTGTCCAAGATTCAACAATTCTTTCATCTCACATATCATTTGTAGTCTCTTCATCATCATCAACATAAATACTTCCCATACGACCATACTGATTCTCTTCATGAGAGTTTCCCTTAGGGCATTGGTTTGCATAATGCCCGTACATTCCACATTTAAAACATTTAACCAGTGTTGATGTCGTAGCAATACCATTATCCTCATCCCTGGTGTTAACTGAACCTTTTCCTTTGCACTTACTGGCTTTGTGTCCTTCTTTTCCACACCCAAAGCATCTTCCAGTTCCTTTGAAACATTCTCCTTGATGCCTCTTCCCACATGAATTACATAGGGGAAATTGAACTTTCTTTCCTCTATGATCATCATGAAACTCCATCTTTCTCTTATTAGCCGAGTCAGGAAACTTACCAAATTTTACTTTATTGATCATATTATGAGATTGCTGATTCGGCATAATAATGATGTTTGGACTTCCAAATCCCATTTCATTTGGTTTCTCATGAAGAATATCATTCCATTGTCCATCATATCCTCCATTATTGTGAATCATCTTGTTTCCATCCATTTTCTAAAACCCAAACAGAAAAGTGTGAGAGGCAAAATAATGCTAGGGAAAACAACATAGTAAAGGGGGAGTACCCTTAATATCTAACATCATAGGTTAAATTATAAGATCGTTATCGTAGTTCTAGGATTATATCCTATACGTATACTTATCCTTAGGGACATCCCTAGACATACCTTAGAAATATCTCTAGGGATCTCACTAACGTTTTCGCATCCTAGTTTCCAAAGGTTGACTAAACCTTTCCTCTGATACCAACTGTAGAGACCCGAAGCCTGACGTACATTGACATTACATTACATTTTCGTAATACTTAGTACATAACAAAAACACACACACAAGGATCGTAATAGTTTAGTGTCTTTGGAAACTCGGAATAAAATCTTCTAATCCTGGTGAAAGATCTTCAACATCTCCCATAAAGATCTTCCTTTTTTTTACCTAAAACCTTTCTTTATATCCTGGGGAAAAGAAAACATAAAAGGGTGAGCTCAAATGCTCAGTAAGGGTAAACAACAGAAATATCAATCACATCATATTCAAAAGAACATAACATTTTAGAAATCTTAACCTGCAAAAGAGAGCATCATAACATGGGATAAATCATGGCAGTGAAATGTAATCACAATAGTCATAACTTAAAACATGAAACTTTGTGGCATTCACACATAATCATAGAGAATCATTTCTTGTTAGTCAAGACTCATTTCCAAGGCTATCTTAGTGGACAAAGTCCCTTTCTGAATCGAGTAACCCTCGTTTCAGTCCTGTTTCACTGAACTGGTATAACCTACCATTCCAGACATGTCTATCTCATGATATATAAAATCTTTACCCAATGAATTGGAGGGAGATATAGGTCCCACCCATCTTATAATGAATCCTTTCTTATGTGTGCCACATAATCATAAACCATACATCATAGCGTAACCCATGTAATAAAAAAGGAATTCTTAAACAACATGAAATCATAAAACAATTCATATAAGATAAAGGAATTCATAAAAATATTTCCATCACAACATAATCAAATCCATGTAATAATAGGGATAAAAACAGAACCATTTTATTATCTTAGATGGAAAATAATTTTGATAAAACACTTGAAATGAATTCTTGAGGAAAATATCCTTTCTTCTTTAAATTTTTTTTCCTTTCTTAACATGTCATAAAACTTTAAACTAAGAGAAGTTGATTAAAAATAAACTTGAAAACTTGTAAAGGAATCTTCTTGGAAATAATGTTTTAAAAATCCATTCATGCCATAGAAGTTAAAAAAAACATTCTTCGTACTTTTGTCGGAAAAGTCAAAAAGTACCTCGTACAAAAAACGACAAAAGATTCCTTTCATATCCTTTACTAAAAACTCACCGAAGGGTAAAATTGGATTTAAACAATTTTAGGTGGATGGAAATAATATTACATATTGAGGAAACATGGATGTGGATGATAAAATACACCCCAGTAAATACCAAAGTATAAACAATCTCGGATAAAAATGAGATTGTGATATTTCCCTTACCTTAGGTCCGATTTGCTTCGTAAGTGTCCGAACCTCCTGTATAATGATTTAAATAATGTCATTGACTTATTACAGAATCATATTCATTGTTATGATATCATATATGGTTCACTTATGACTTTATATTACCCGTTCTTTTGTAAATTCCATGTTAAATAAGCGTTTTGGGTAAAATCGTTTCATTTATCGTAGGTGTTTTGACTTGTTGTTCTTGACATTATTATTACTTATATCGTGATTTACTTACTTCCATAATATAAAATATGATTTATATATCATATATATTCAGTATATATATATATATAATAGATAGATAAATGAAATGAAAAACACCGTTCATGGAGACGGTAGTCCGTACGTACGCATGAACGTTGTTTTCCTTTCCTTATTGTCTTGAATGGAAGTAAGTAGATGACATACATATATATATATACATAAATCCAGTAGCTTTATAATGTCATATATTTCATTATTATTTCTTATATATACTTTATAATCATTCTTAAATGGTTAACATGGAGAATGAATCTCATCGCGTCGTGGAGACGGTATTCCGTACGTACGCACGCGCGGTGATTTCTTTTTCCGTAGGATGGATAGATGGTGAAATAGGGTTGTTTCATACTTATAATAACATATCAGTATATGAGTGATACTGATGTTATTACTTCATAATGAAACAACCTAAGAAGAAGAAGTGGAAGAAGAAATAAAGATGAAAGAATTGGTAACGGTAATTACCTCTTCTTTGAAGCGCCTCTTTGAGACCTCCTCTTAGGGCACTAAAATTGGTCTTTGAGGAAGACCAAAACCTCTAGGATGTTTCTAGGGAAGTGGAGAAGAGATTTTTGCAGGGGTTGGCCGAGCTTGAGTGCTCAAATTGGTGTGAGGAGGAGGGGGAGGAGGTGTCCTTTTATAAGGGAGGAGAGGGGCACCTTAGGAATATCTCAAAATATTATTTTATATTAAAGTCAAAATCGGTTTATAATGGTTCCAAAGGGTCTTATTTCGAAGCTAAAGTGGGGATGGGTCGAAATCCTATCATCCAATAGGATTTAGACAAGTTTAGGGTATTATTTTAACCTTATCAATTAGATTTAACTCTAAGTTAAATAATTTAACTTTTACCGTGTCTTTTTGTTTTCTTTCACTATATGGTAAATACACTTACTATAACATGCCAAACGAACCCCAAATTGTTTATTATTAATATATATATCCTTATCTAAGTCATTTTTCCTAACCTTAGATTTTTAGGAATAAAATAACAATTAATAATATAATATTTGATTTAAAAACTATTTTGTCTCAATTTTGACACTATTTGATATATGATTTTTGTGAAAGTCATAACAGAATTATATGTTCGAACCAAGTTGATTAAATCAACACTAATATATCATAGTAACCTATAAAATTAGTGGAATTCATAAAAAGTCTCAAATTACATTCATTTGATCATTTATAACATCAATTATGTTAATATTTCCTTAAAAGGGTAATTACTGCATCATCGTTGTGTCATAAATAAATTAATTTATTTAAAGTCTAAAAATTATAAATAAAATATCATTATGTAGGAAATCTTTTTATCTTTATAATGAATATTTATAGTAGAATTTATCTTATGTATAACCCCATATTAAAAATGTTTTAGTTATTAAACTTTGATTTTAACTATTTTAACTATTCATTAAATAAAATAATATTAAATGTCATAATCTAATCCAAGTGGACCTAAATGGTCATATTATATTCATAAGGTTGTTTTTGGTCGAATTACACTTATCCAATAGAATTAGGACATGTGTTAGGGTAATAGTAATATCATATTTACCCTTAGTTACCCTATTTACTATTAACCGTGGTAAAAAAAAGTAAAAAGTTACTATTCACCAAAAATTATTTTCATCTCATTGAACCACATTTTAGTCCTTGATATTAACCGTGTCTGTCGGATTTTCGAAATTCCATTCACAGAAGCGGTAAAATTAAGTTTTATGCAAAATTCAGTTTTTAACCTACCACTTAGTGGTTTCACTATTCATCAAAAATTGAAAGTTTTCAGAAAAATGCCAAAATTTCATCCTAAGATATATTTCATATTCCGAATTAAAAAATGAAGTCTATTTTACCAAATTCATAACATAGAAGTTTCATTAATTAATTTTATAATTAAATCCCGCCGTTAAAACAAATAGCGTGTTTTTAAGAAACAATATCGATCAAAAGATTGACACTTGTTTATGTCTGGTTTAAATGTGAAATTACATCCAATGACCAACATTGTATTAAATTGTAAAAATATATTCTAAATATACTTTAAAACCACTAAAATTAATAATTTTTCACTATTAATTATTTCGATTGAAAAAGTTGTTTTTAATTAAAATTTAGTAATTTTCACTATTCATCAGAATATGAAAGTTATCCGAAAAGTACCAAAATTTCACCCTAAGATAATTTCGATATTCCGAATCCAAAAATGAAGTCCATTTTGAAAAATAGAATTTACAATATTTCAAAAAGTGGTTATTACTATTCATAACGGTTAGTTTTAATAATATTTTAATAGCATATCGTTGTTTAGTAAAACTCGGTATTGCGTACTACACACGCTATCAAGGAAGGTCGTGATTGCGTGTAATGAAAGGCAAGTCAAGGATGCGTGTTGTGCAAGATCCTTTTGGTGTAGCGTACAACACAAGACATTAAAAAGAATATTTTTCATAAAATCTCGGGCTGTTACATGGACAACATCTCGTAAGGAATGGTTCCCATCATGGGCTGTCATCGCACCCAAATCCCACAAAAGCACAGCTGCGCCATATCACACAGATTGTAGTAGAAGCTTCCATAGAGGCCTTCTAGGAGTGGACTTGGCCCTCTAGGCTGGGATAATATCTACCATCACATCCACCCCTTAGATTTTCAATTCCCTATAGGATTTAGTACATACCCTCAGCAACTCTAGGTGGACCCCAGATCATTGGGTTGGGTGCATTTATATCTCAATCACCATCTACAGGTTCATTTACCCCTGAGAAAAACTTGGATACATCAGCGGTGGTTCTAGATCTCCCCCACCCCACTAGGATGGGGTAATTTATATCTTCATGTTCATCCCAGGAATCTTCAAGTCCCCAACTGGATTCATTGGATCCTCAACAATAGGACCAAGCAATGCCAATGGCGGCCCCAAATGACCCCCACCTCATAGGGCTAGTGGAATTTTCATCATCATCATCACCATAGATAGAATTAGTCTTCTCTATGTTGGGAGGAATAAATCAATGGTCGGTGTCCCTATTATTCCTTGTATCGCAAGACAAACCTCTGTTGGTTGGTTCTTTCTTGGAAATCACGACTGGAAACTCCCTCAAAGTCATTTTTCATAGGTAGATACGGGAGGAGCGTATGAAAAAGGAAATCAACCCCCGTGGGGTTCTCAAGCCAAAATGGCTCAATAAGGCCAAGAGTTCAAATAACAACCATGATGGAAGATGTGCAAAATAATCTTGTTGCGTAGAAATCAATGGCACAACCACCATTGCTAGGTATGCCTCTGTGAATTTCATCATTGTAAACGTGGAAGACATTGATCAAGATGAAAATGTATAAGACTACAACATCAAAAATATACCCTAGGAGGAGGGTGATTTTGATGCACCAAATGAGGTTGCGCGCACCCGGAACCAAAGAAGACTTCAAAATTTGGCATCGCTGAATAATGATTTGTCACCTCATCAGCAGAATACTCTCAAATAAAAAGAGAAATACACAGATAAATCTTATTTTACATCCATAGAAGAATATTTTTCCCAATATGAGAGTGAAATACAAGCTCTCTGGAAACTCTAAGAGTTTCTACTTAGGGGAAATATTCCCACTGGGTATCGTCTCCAGCTAGAGATGAATATTATCCATCCCATAGTCGATCCAATAGAAATAGTGGTATTATATCCTCAGGTTGGATTCAGATCTAGAAAACTAGTATATATAAATGAGGAAGTTGAAGATGATTGAACCTTCCCTATTTTGCAGTGAAGGTATCACCCTCTTTATGGTAATCATTCAGTCATAAGAAGAATCAAGGACCAGTGGGAGATAAAAGAGAGACCATCTCATTAGCCTCCACCTACTCCATGTGGACAGAAGGAAAATGAGAAAGCAGTGACCCCAAATTTACTTAACACCGTTGAATCCCTGGATACTCAAATGGACGCCATGTAGGGGTGATGTTCACCTATGCAGCCTAAAAGGAAGTTATCTCCTGAATGGGTGGATGATACACCACCTACACCAATTTCAACAACCCTACCTTTTCTACCATTGATAGTGTGGGTGACCCTCAACAACATCTCACAAACTTCATATCCTAATATGGGCTTATGATGGGCCCTCGAGATCAATAGGATGCAACAAAGTTGAGGTGTTTTATTCAAACTCTGATTGGTCCAGCCTTTGTTTGGTACAGTAGTCTACTAGGAGGATCTATTACGGGATGGGATGACCTTCATCGTTAGTTCCTATATCGGTTCAGTTCAACACTAAGGAAAATGGTGATCGTCGATCTGATGAATTGAAAGAAATGTGAGAACAAGAGGGTGTCTAATTTCATAGTAATGTGGAATGCTTTAACCTATTCACTTAGCATCCCCCTCTCAAAGGAGAAACCATTGGAACTCTATGCTAAAAATATCAGGGATGAGATTCAGACACCCCTAATCCCCATGAAATATCCATGTGGGTTCCAAGAGTTCACTAAAATATCACAACATCTTGAATAAGTTGTTCATCAAACCCGATCCAAGTCTTAACTCATGCCTGCAACATAGGGGAAAATTCAGGTAGAGAAAAAGATACAATTTTCACTTTCATGCCCACAACAGTTCCCATCCAAGCACCCAGGCATGCTTCGAATCACCTAGAACCTCCTCTCGAGTGGTGACAACTATATAATTTCCCTTGTCCAGAAGTACAGATAAATCAAGGTCACTCAAGATTTGAAGAATGGATGAACAAAGTATACTCCTTCTAGAATGAAAAATTCCCTAGTTATTTCTTAGCAGTCATGGATAATAACGTGCTCAAGCTTCCATAGTCTAGAAGGCCTGATCAATTCACCCTCACTAATTGTCCCGAATACTACCATTTTCACATAAGGTTGGGTCATAATATCCATAATTTCTTCCTCTTCAAATACTTCCTTCAGGGAATGATCGACTATGGATAGGTGATTCTAGACAACTCCCCAAAGGAGGTGGCCTGCATAATCATCATTTAGTTAGAAGAAGAGGAAGGTTGGAAAAAAGTTCTGGCCAGGAAGGTGAAAAGGTTTAACAACTGTATGACTCGGAAAATAGTTGATCGAGATCACACCACTCTAATGTCATAATTGTGTAAACTCGTGATAGATCCACCACCCAAGAAGGATACATCATAATTTCCTCCAAAATGGGAACATTACCACTAGAAGTATGAAGAGACAGAGGTATAAGAGTCGTATTCTACTCTAAAGTAAGCCCTGGACCTTGAAGATTTCTTCCCTGCAACATTTGCAGCACCGACACCACCCCACCAAATGGAATCCTCATCAGACGAAGAGCTCATATTTGGTTCTATAAATGTGATAAACTTTAAAAACCCCTTCTTCAATGATTAATATTCCCCCTAATATGGTTTTCTCACATATAACTGGGGAATGGGAGGTTGCATGTTCTAGAGCCAAGAATGCAGGGGACATCATATACATGGTTGGACTCAATATTCTGATCATATCTCCATGGAATTCATATATGAAGTTTGAGACTCAGGGGAAAGTGATCTAGAAGGCTCAAAATAAGAAAGGACGTTCCTTAGAGTCCTCTAGTAGTCACCCTCATCTAAATTTATTGCATGAAAGCTTAGAGGGGGTTCAATTTGATCAACCCGAGCAAAGGGGAAGGCTGAAACGACCTACACCATTGGTAGTAGATACACCCTCAACCTATGTGAAAACAATAGGTCCATCTACCTTAGATGATCTAGCTCTTGAACTGTATACCCTAGAGAAACTCTATATCAGGAGGTGTAGACCTCTGACACAAATGTATGATGTTCTGAAATAGCTAATTGTATCCCCTACCAAGATCTCAATCCTTGATGCGCTCTACCTTTCAAAATAATTATGGGAGGCACTTGTTAAAGCCCTCTGGAGCTCACAAGAATTCGAGACAGAAGTCATTGCAGCTAAATTCTATCGAGTAGAGACTATGTCATTAGGATGTCATGTCACCCTCTCATTCACTGATCAAGATCAGGAGGAGTCCATCCAAGGGAACATGATACCCTTATACGTTTCGAGAAAACTCATTAATGTTAATGTCCAAATGGTACTGATTGATAATGGATCTGGGATCAATCTCATCCCGATTTTAACTCTCTGACGTTTGGGGTATATTGAAGGGGTATTAACCCCTACAAATATTACCATCCAAGGATATGATAAGAGTGATCAAAGACCTCTTGGGAAGATCAATCTCAAAGACCAATTTGTGGAACTCACATATAACACAAATTTCATGGTTATCCATCAAGACGCCACATATAATGTCTTTCTTAGAAGGCCCTATCTTCATAACCACTTAGAGGTATGATCAGCATTCAATCAATTTCTAAAGTACCCCATCAATGGAAAGGTCGACATACCATGTGGTGATAGCGCCACTTCCAGACTTGCTGAGGCAAGAAATCAATGGAAGATGATGATATAAAGTTTTCAGCTCCCAATGGACAGGGGAAAACCCCTGTAAATCCCTAGATCATGCTCGACAATGATAATGTTCTCCCCATAAACATGGTCTAAGTAACTACCCAGAGGTCCAACCCTCTCCCGTCCTTAGTGAAAATGTAATAAACGACCATCTCCTGCATCTCTCTCCAATGAATTAAATGGAAAAGGATAATGATGATGTATCTTATAATAGCCTCCCTCACCCTGATATTGATAGAGAGTCCCCCATATTTCCATATTCACCTAAAAATGTCTCTATTGAATCAGAAATGGAAGAGGATGAGGATAATCTTAGAAACTCCCCTCCAGTATTCAAGGAAGGTGTATCTGCCACCATAGATGATCTCGGGAATATAAATTTGGTAATGGAAGAAGACCCATGTCCAACTATGATTATTTCCTCCATTCCTCTCTAAGAGAAAGATATATACATTGAATTTCTAAACCATAAGCGATGTGTGTTCGCCCAGAACTATACAGAAATGCTCGAACTTGATCCAGATGTGGTTACACACCATCTCAGACTGCCTGATGAGCATCGAGGCTTCAAACTGGTATCCAGGATCATTCACCCCTCTCATGCCGCCAATTTAGAGGAGGAAATTAAAAAATTGATCAAATTTGACTTTCTCCAATAAGTGAAATACCCAATATTTCTTTCCAACATCATCCCCTTCAAGAATAAGAATGGGAAGAGTAGGGTTTGAATTAATTTTAGGGACCTTAATCACCATTTCTAGAAGGATGATATCCCATTGAAGATCATAGAACTCTTGATTTATGCAACTTCTAGCTTCCAAGCCTATTCTTTCATGGATGGGTACTCAGTGTACAATCAGATCAAGATGGCCCCCAAAGATGGAGAAGTCACTAACTTAAGATAACCTCAAAGGATCTTTTACTACCACATGATTCCCTTTGGATTAAATAATTTTGGTTCCACGTATCATCATTACACGCATCACATATTTAAACAATTCTTGGGAAGGATAGTTGAGTGTTATGTCGGGGACCTGGTCGTTAAATCCCGATAGCTATGTGATCACTTTAGGGGTCTTTGAGAAATATACAACAAGATGTGAAATCATAGTCTAACAAATGAATCCGATGAAGTGTTCCTTTGGGGTAACATCCTTAAAGTTCCTTGGATCTGTGCTATGGCACCACGCCATTGAGGTTGACCCAGAGAAGTCTAGTATTATTTTATAAATGTTACCCACTATAAATCTCAAATAACTAAGGTGACTCCAAGTTCAAATTGCCTATACTCGTAGATTCATATCCAAACTAGCTGAAAAAGATCAACCCTTCACGAGGCTATTTAATAAGGGAGTCACCTACCAATGGGATGATGAATGTCAAAAATACTTCAAAAGTCTCAAGAATTACTTGTTGCACCCATCGATTTTGATGCCTCTGGTGGAAGGTCGGCCCCTCATCTTATATGTGGATTCCATGGAATGATCATTGGGAATCATCCTCACATAGAAGAATGATATAGGAAATGATAATATTCTCTATTACCTCAGCTAAACTATGCTAGATACCGAGACCAGATATTCTGATGTCGACAAGAACTGTCTTTCACTCATCTTCATAGTGAAAAATCTGAGGCATTACTTACAACACCATGAATTCTAACTAGCCTCTCGTATCGATCCACTCAAGTACATCCTTGGTCTCCCCATGTTGATCAGGAGCTTGGCTTGATGGGTGGTCATTATGCAACAATATGACATTGAGTTCATATCAAAGAAGTCCGTGAAATGGAAAACACTAGATAATTTCCTCACAACACATCTTGCCCTAGAAAATGCACTAGAAGACACTGATCTCCTAGATTAAGAGGTCTTCTATGCCCATGAAACATCCTGGACATGAGATATGTACTTTTATGGTGCCTCTCGGAATCCTTTCAGCATAATAATGGAAAATATGAAACTCAATTAGGATAGTTTAGGGATTGTATTTGTCTTTCCAAAAAAAATCAATTTTTCCCTATTCTTTATCATTATCTGAAGGCTACAAAAATAATGAGTTTGAGTACCAAGCCCCCGTTGCTAGATTAGAACTAGCCCTAAAACTGTATATAGCCTACCTGAAGGGGACTCTAAACTTTTGATAAAGAATATAAATAGTGAATATTCTAATAAAAAGGAATAAATTCCCCCCCTCACTGGATACATCAAAGGATTTATGGAAAAATTACCCTTTGAGACCACATCACATTATGTTCCCTGGTCATAGAATTCTCATGCCGACACACTGGCTAATGTAGCCATCATCTTGGTCGACCCTAATCAAGAGGAAGCAACCTTCCATATCACACATCAAAGAATGGTCTCATCTATCGTCGTATGTGATATGGAGGAGGTCAATTAAGCAGTACCTTCCTAGATCATGATGAAAAAATGACCACCCCTATATGGATGGAACCTATTATTGATTATCTCCAAAATGGAATTCTCCAGATAGATCATGCCAAAATGGAACAAATTCGACGTCGGGAAGAAACCTTCACTCTAAAGAATGGTCTAAATGAGAAAAAAGTAATCTAAAAATGAGGCTTTGATGGAATTATCCTTATGTTTATTGGAGAAGGAGAAGTTTCTACCATCATTGAAGAATTCCATGTAGAATCCTGTGGTTCCCATCAATTTGGAACCAATCTCTCCCACCAAATCAGGAGGTTTGGATATTACTGGAAAACCATGATATAGGACTACTTGAAACTCACCAGGAAATGTCATGCATTCCATATTCATGGAAACTTCATCTATAAGCCCCCAAAATTTCTACATACAGCTAAATATTCCTAGGCATTTGTCATTTGTGGGATGGATGTTAAACAGTATGGAAGTATGTCCTTACTACATTATATTAAACTGCAAGGCAAACGTCTTGGTCGCATGATGTTAAAACTACACGAAAAATTTCCCTACTACATGACAAGAATTTTTTTAGAAAATATCCTATTTTCATTCCTTATCAAAGTACCATGAGAGACTTACCTCGATTAACCATATTATTGGGTGCTTCCACCACCTTTTGATAGAATCTTGATCCATATACCACACTTCATTTCTTGATCATCACAGGTCCCCATCAACCTTCCATGGCCCTTGGAAAGGATATATGGCTTCAAGCGACCCTTTTCTTGACTATGCATGCATGTCTATGGCTCCTACATATGTGCCAATGGTTATCAACCACATGAGTCGCTTTGAGAAAGGACATTCCAATACTTGTGATCCCTAACACCTCTACGGTAGCACTCAAAACCTCAATGTGTCTGAAATAATCCTGGTATGACTATCCCATATCATTACTCATGACCTGAGGAAATTCGAGCCATGATTTACAACATCTCCATCCCTTTCATGGAAAGATATTGGAGTGATCTTGACTCTGGTCATCCTAATGAGGCTCTTGTGTAACATATCCTATATTAGGTCCATGTGATTCGTTACATTAAACTACATGTGATTTTTTCAAAGCTGCATGACCTTAAACTCTAGATCGCAATGGTCTAAATCACAAGACTTTAAACTTCTAGTAAAAGCAACACAAAACTTGTTAGGCCGAAAACCTAAAAATGGATAACTAAGAAAAATTCAAGTCTGCTCCCATTAAACTCTTCATCCTTAGAGTTTTGAAAAAAATTAGGGCATAAATAAAAGTTATAAATCCCATAAGGTCTAATTTATATCCCTAGTAAAAGACAAGTTGTGTTCATTGGACCCCCTGGTCTAGGAAAAAGTTAGATCAATTTTTTCACAACTCCTTTCTATGAGAATATGTTTTTTAAGTGGAAGCACAATCTTTATGGTAATCGAACCCTCCTTGTATTTTACACTTTCCACAGATCACACTTCAAGAATTTGGGTGTCTCGAATCACCATAACCTTCCATGGACCTTGGAAAGGATATCCATCTTCAAGGGCCCTTTTCTTGACTATTCATGATTTTATATGGCTCCTGCATATGCGCCTATGGATTTTAACCAAATGTGACACTCTGAGAAAGGACATTCTAATCCTCATGATCCCTTACATCATCATGACAGCACTCAATACCTCAGTGTCTCTGAAATACTCTTTGTATGACTATTCCATATCATTCTCCAGACTTGAGCACTTTGGGTCATGATTTACAATTCATGCACCAAACTATCCAAGAAGGTTTGATATCCTTGATGTTATGTCACCATGTTTCTTACCCTTCCTCAAGGAAGGACTACGACACTTCATTCTAAAACCTTTGATATCCCACACCTCATGACTCGAAACCACAAGGCATAGGGTTCAAGATTCATGATTTAATAGATAATTTCCCTAGGGTGCCATAACCCTTCCTGGATAGCCTTATTTCCATACCCAACTTCATCATCTAGGTGTTTGAGTCTTCACAAACCTTTCATGGCCCTCGGAGAGAGGTGGAGATCTTATTTCTCTTGGAATACTACCGACACATAAGGTCATTGACCCACCAACTAAAGGCATAATATCCTTTCCAAAAAAGATCCTAAATCCTTATAAGCTATAGAAACACCATGGTGGAACCTGATATCTCATAATGTCATGGGACATACCCAGCATGTCTGCATCATCTCATATTCATGGACTCAAACTTCTGGGTTATGATTTACATTACCCAAAATCCAATTATCCAGGCATACCTAGCTTCCCTAATATTTCTACCTCAACCATATTCACTCCATAAACCTTCCATATCACTTGGAAAAATATACCAGGATTCAAGAGACCCTTCTCTTGACTATGGATGCATGCCTGTATCTCTTGCATATGCACCTATGGTTGTCAACCAAATGTATCACTCTGCAAAAAGGGCCTTTTGATCCTTTCGAGCCTCAAAAACACCATGGAAGAACCCAGCACCTCAGATTTTTTTAGTTCATTAATGTGATAGATGGTTTGAAATAAAAGAACCCAAACTAAGGTGACATTTGGTTTGATCTATACTACCATAAACTACATTGAATCGAAGGTCTAAGCTAAAAGGCCTTAAACTAAAGTGATAGAAGGTCTGATCTAAAAGACCCTAAACTAAAGCGATAGAAGGTATGAGATAAAAGACCCTAAACTAAAGCGATAGAAGGTACAATCTAAAAGACCCTAAACTAAAGTGATAGAAGGTCCGAGCTAAAAGACCCTAAACTAAAGTGATAGAAGGTCTAATCAAAGAGAACCTAAACTAAAATTATAGCCTTTAAAACATGATCGAGCTGCTCCAACCAAAGGCTTATCACCTCGAAAAAAATGAAAAACGCTTGCCCTTTGGGAATATATCCCACCCGGATGATCCCTCTGCAAGATGGGTGATTTCTATTATACCTATGATGCTCTGTACAATAGACCAGAACCTCGACCCCACTAAATCATGGGATTCTCACAATGGGCCACTAACATGGGCCAGGTTCAGGCACTGTCCCTTAGCTAGCTAGGGATTTAATCTCACCTCTATGGAGATTTGAACCTGGGGATGACTAGTATAATAACCACCGAGGATCTCCCTCTACTACCAATATGTTATATGGTGTAGTGGTAGTGGAGGATGCTCCGTAGTGGTTATTATGCTAGTTAGCTCTGGGTTTGAATCTCCATGGTGGTAGGATTAAATCCCCAGCTGGATTAGGGACTGTGCCTAAACCTGGCACAAGTTAGTGGCCCATTACACAGAGCCCGTGAGTTAGTGGGATACGGGTTTCTAGTCTGTTGTCGGTAATGTCACGGGTCCAACAAAAAGGGACCTTTTTAACAAACCTGTACCACTAACTGGACTGTAGTCTAGACATGCCCCGCACCCTCCATTACTACAGACTGGTCCACTGGGTAGTTACACCTTCATGTGGTAGGTATTTCCCCATGCTCTAATGGGATTTAATATGCCTCCCCCATGATTCGAACTTGGGACCTCAGGCTTAACATCCACTAGGGAGCATCATGAGTACCACTTGGTGTAGTGGTACTCATGATGCTCCCTGGTGGCTGTTAAGCCTGAGGCCCCAGGTTCAAATCGCGGGGTACACATATTAAATCCCAATAGGGCCTGGGGAAAATACCTGCCATGTGGAGGCATAAATCCCTATTGGACGGGTCCATAGTAATGGTGGGCATGGGTCGTAGCTAGACTATGACCCAGTTAGTGGCATATTTCTATTAAAAAGGTTCCTTTTGTTGGATATGTGATGCTCCTGACAAAGGACCAGAACCCCGCAACCCACTAACTTGTGGGATCTGTGCAATGGGCCACTACCATGGGTCAAGTTTAGGAACTTTCCCCTAGCCAGTTAAGGATTTAATATTGCCTTTGTGGATATCTAAACCCAGGGCTGACTGGAATAATAACCATTTGGGAGCATCCTTCATGACCACTACGCCATATGGTGTAGTGGTGGCGGAGGATTCTCCTTGTTGGTTATTATGCCAGTCAGCCCCGAGTTTGAATATCCATGGAGGTGAGATTAAATCCCCAAATGTCTAGGGTAAAATGCCTAAACCTGGCCCAAGTTAGTGTCCCATTGCACGGATCTGATGATTTAGTGGGTTGCGGGATTCTGGTCTATTTTCGAGAGCGTCACAGGTCCAACAATTTCAAGATAGCTGGAACAAATTGCCGATATAGGATCTTGTGTGTGTGGGAATTCATGAGAATTTTAAAAGGGAATCTATTATAATTTAAACATTCAATTATAGGCATTCATAATCATTCAATATAAATCAAGGGATGGGTATCATTAGTGATTCACATAATATTGGATCAATGAGGAGTTATACGCTTCATGAAAAAAAGGAAACTGGATGATATCATATAAATTTCAGCAAACCTATTAATCAATACCATATAAAAGGAGGGATTTCCACATACTAGAGCCTCTCTTATAAATGTACGAGCCAAAATGTGATTGAATTTTTTTTTCCACCATTATAGTATCTACTCAGATGAGTCTTTAAGATCAGAAAGTATTAGATCTAATAAATCCATAGATTGGCACAGATGGTCAATAGGTTAAGTCTCCACCTTGGCAACACATTTCATCTCCTCCACTTTGGAAACAACATCAGGGATGGATTTCTATTCCGTGTACATGAGTCCTTGCTACTCCATCATAGTCTTTCCCAATATCTGGAGCGCATACTGGAACATGGATAGTTCTTAATGAAGATAGTCGATTTTAGACTGAAGGTGATTAATTTTATACTAGAGATGATTAGTTTGAATATTTCCATAATTAATCACACCCTGATGAGAAAAATCCTCCATCGCACGTCAGGAAGGTTCATTCATAGCTACACTCCAATTTTGCTTTGCTGAAGAGGAACCCTCAGCTCAAGAGACCTATTTTGTTCTCACACATATATCACCTTCTTTACCCAAGAATGAAGGGTAGAATTGTCAAAACATGCATATCTGAGAGTGGTAAACATGAATTGAAGATGACCCAATTGATATTTCAACTTGTCACATGAGGTTTCTGACACTAAAATCCAAATCTCCCTCCACATTTATCATCGCATTGACTGATAGAGTGGTGAATACATAGGACCTTGGTCTAGGTTTACCTTGGGGTGGGAACATACTCTAGAATGAAATCACTCATTGGTAGGGTTGTGACCACTATCTTTGATGATGAGGGGAGAGAACCATCCTCTACACTAGTAGACCCAGTTGGAGGAACTCTCATAGGGGTTGGCACTAAATCCTCTGAACCTCGGGGTGAGGACACTATAATAAGGGGTATAGGTGTATGCTAGTTATAGGATGAATCATGTATTATTTCTAAATATCATCATATGCAACTAAGGTTATAAACATACATTTTTTGGTTGCGTCACCAATAGTATCCCCCACCTCAATCGCATCCTCAGGAGAATATGAAACTCCCTCTTGTGATGAATGACTTCACAATACCTCCATCACATTTTCTATAGAAGTAATTTTCTCACCACCTTTAAGGAATAAAAAAAATATAAGGTCATATTAAGAGGTATGGAACCATTAAACAAAAGGATCCGGCCATGATGAATTACTTACCTTCTTCAAAAATCAGCTCCACACCGGCTAGTACAATGTAAGAATAGATACATATATCAGCACCTTCCAAAAATGTAGTCATCCACACCAGATCAGATGTTACACTTGATAAAACATTAGTGGTAGGCAATTAAAATGATTGAATGGGCCCCTTGGTCATATTTTTTTCTTGGGGGATTGGGTCTAGTAGTGGCGAATCTTATGGAGCCATCAATCGCTCATCCACATCCTCAAAAACAGATATGTACTATTCTAAATGAGCATGGTGGGGACCTTCACATTTTCAAAAAATCATAAATCAATTTCTAGGATTATATAAGATAAAGGGAGTAGTCTAATACCCTACTTTCATTGGGGTTCTAGAGGATAAGGGTCCGAAAACACAGATTGCTTCATTTTATTTTTCTTATTCCTTTCTGAGGAAAGGCCGCTAGAAGGTTTCGAAGCTGGAACCATCACCTCAGAGGTGGAGATCTTTTCCCTCATCTGAACCTATTTATTTGGGGACCCTTCATCATTAGTTCCCTGGTCACTTCCAAATTACTCTCCTATAACCATACTGCGGGGAGTTTATTCAGAAGACGGTAGGGCTAGATGATATTTAGTAGCCTCCTCCTATATCCATGAAAATAAAAGATATCATTACAGTTGTAAAGGTACCATGACATCTTAAGATCCACAATAGACTTAGAATCACCGCTTCCACACTAATAGGGTAACCCTGTTTGTTCGTAGCAATTTGAAGTGTTCTTGGGAGGAC
Organism: Viscum album; assembly: GCA_963277665.1. Lineage (NCBI taxonomy): Eukaryota > Viridiplantae > Streptophyta > Magnoliopsida > Santalales > Viscaceae > Viscum > Viscum album. Next base: position 583,397,465 of record OY728167.1, on the reverse strand, counting down.
CATTTGGTGGACTCGGGAAGAATAAAATATTTGACCCCAAGGAATATCCAAAACCACATCAATATCTTGGAATAAGTCCCTCACTTCCTCAAGATTTTTTTCAAAGGTAATTACATGAGGTATAGAGATATAGGCGAGACCCTCCAAAATCACCTATGAGAATTCGAGTATTCCCCAGAGGATGGCTTAAAAATTATTCAAATTCCATATTTCCCATTACTAAGATGTGATATGAAAAATGAGATCGTGCGCATCCCTTGTATCCATGGAAGTAGATTACTCTACCATCAATGGTAATCATTATATTTCCTTACAGGGTGTTACCGGAGCTTCTGACCTTTTAGAAGCCAACTACTTTCCATGCCTGGGATTGTATTCAACAACCAGGGGTCGGTAGGCCTCACTTACCAGAGTGGATAGTTTCCCATTGGGAGATGAGCGATTCCAACCATCTGCATAACCTTGGGATAAACTGATTTCTGCATTGTGAGGAGGAAGGCATATTTTTTCACTAGTTTCCTCTCTGGTAAACATTAGCCAAAATTTGAGAGATACCATAATGTGTTCCTCGGATCTGACATAGACAGAGCAAGGACACCATGATTGGATGCACAAAAGATTGTGGCTAAACCAGCATGGTGCGTACCACTCACAAATGATGTCCCCATCAATACAGGTAGAAAGAACCCCCTCATGAAGTGGCATCATATAAGCACGTTCTTCAAGGTTAGCCTTACCATTTTCACCAAAACTTCCTATTATAAAAGTTCCATACATTCTAAAGTGGAAACATTCATGAAATTTCATAAAATCCATAATTTCCCAATCTTTCAATATGATGGGTTTTTCCCCGTTAATGCATTGAAGGTATGGTACAAAGATAGTATTATAGATTTCCAAAATTTTTAGGTAATCATAACCTCCCAGATGATCCCCCATCCAACCCAATAATACTTGGAAGGGGCCTAGGATCCTGTACGGAGCTTCTCCCATATAAACATGGTACAGGAGGCGGTATAGCTTTACTAACATAGGGATCGCCAGTCCAATGCATTCCTCCCCAACCATCATTGTTGCTATCATAAAAGTGAAGACCCTGACTCTCCCTTTCTCTTTCATTGGGAGTATGTACCCACTTAGGTACATGGAGAGAAAACCATCTAGGTGGACCGACTGGTCAATACCAGTGACAACCTCCCATCCCTAACTTTTAAACATCCCACCTTCAACTGTGGGCTAATAATCCCCTGGTACACTATGATAATCCTTTGTGAGCCAGGATTCTAGCTTCTTGACCTCTATCTCGGGGTTGTTTTTCTTAATGAAGTACTCTACCCAAGTTTTTTAAGGGATATCTACCCCAGGATGCACCCCATTTGGATGGGTCTTCTCATCCAACCTAATCAATTCTCGGATTAAAGGAGGAGTCCTAGTCATGTTATCCCAAGCGGATTCACGAGGAAATAATTCATCATACATACCACCGAGTATAGGTACACTGTAGATCTATTCCATGTCCCATAGACTAATTTCAACCTTGTCATGTGTGAGATGGAAAGTGTTCGTATCAAGGCTCCAATGACTAAGAAAATACACTATCAAATTCTTGTTACAATAGGTCGATATCTGCAATATTGAGATAGCCTCATACATTCCAATTTTCTTCAACTCTCTAGGAAATTTAGAAATAATGTATTGAACCCATAAGGTCCATCCCTAGTCCAATCCATATCTTCCCCCCAATCAGAAGTCCTATCTAGAGTTCCATCCAAATGTTTGATCAGAGGCGGACTATCGTATTATTGAACAGTGCATATGGACATCCTTATTAGATGTATGATTAGTACCATCAGATTCTGTCATCATAAATATCATTAGATGACCATCCTCATGGTCCCCTTTAGAGATAAAGTGTCCCCCTAGAAAAAATATTTCTCAAAAGGTGTTCTGGGCCCTCTGAATCTAGGAAGAGGGTATGAACGATGACTTCAGCAGAGGGATAGAATCATAATTGGTGAGACCAAACCCATAAAGGGGAAAGAAGTATGAAAGGGGATAGTTTGAGAATCTTGATCCCATCAACTTCAACAGACTCTATTGAAATGACCTGACTGAATGACAGCCAAAGGGATCCATGCTCGCCATTATAGTATCGTGGTAGGGAATTTTTTCTTTTGCCTCCCTCTTTGAAGTCTTGTGAGTTGTATGATGAGAACTAGAATCCATCTAAAAATAATTAGGTGGTGCATGTCAGATAAATAGAACATAAAATCTTGTCAAAATTAGAGGCATGGAAGTTCTAGTGGTGATAGGTCCATTGGATGACTCAGCAAGAGATTCACAAACCGTATAAGGATTTCATGGATCGCTTGACCTCAAGAGGAATCTAGGAGAACATAACCCTTGAAAGGCATCACGCGAGCCGCATGACCTCCCTGAAGACTCGTGATTGCATGACCTGAACATGGTTACGTGAGTCACAAGAGATCAAATGATTGGGCCAACGGATCTCGCGAAGCCCTCAGGACAACCACATCCTTCATAGTCGAAGTCTGATAAATTACCAAATTATATTTTTCAACTGGGTCGGAAGATCATCTGAATAGGAAATGGATTCACAGTGTGAACTCGTGAATAGGGCTCGTGATCAGGGTTCATGGCATGGTCTTGTGACAATGTTATTCAATGGAGGAAAGGGTGAGAGCACTCTGGATATGGGGTGGCTAGTGGAATGAATTATTCTCCACCCCCCCATATATAGGACATTTTTCAGAATACCAAATTTCACCCAATAGACCAAACATCACCTGAAGCGCTGGTTCATGACATCGCCAAAGACTCTGGCGGGCATTAGTTTTCTTCATAACCGGGTCCTTGTCCCTATAGATATTTCTCCTTAGGGGGGGGTCATTTTTTGATTCCTACTATATGAGCATTGAAAAAATCACAAGGGATGAAATACATGAATACGGGTATTATTTTCCCCACATAATCATAGGAAGAAGAGGATGTCCAAGAATTTTGGATCATATGAGCCTCTAAGGGACTTTTGATCGTGTGATTGTTATATGGTCATGTGAAGGCCTCACGTGTAGTGTATATCCTACGATAGACCTTGCAGGTTCCCCTCCAATGAAATTTCCTACTCTTTTGAAGGATATAAGGATAACCAATGGCCATGCGGTGACAACCGAATGGGCACCCCCAAGCCACAAGGTTTTTCATTGTAAATTTTCTGGAAAAATATCTGAAGCCCTTTGAAAATATGGATGAATGATATCCAAAGAGAGATACCCCCAGTGTTCGTAAGGCTCGTGCATCAAAACATCGATGGGAAGAATAAAATTCCTTGATGATATCTAAGCAAACTCACATAACCTCCTAACCATTGTAAAATAAAACAAATGAGATAAAATGGAGGAGCCGAGAGGTGTTCACAGTCACTGAAAGACATGTGGCAAGCCCCTACAGATCCTCAAGACACTGTGAGACCTCAGTGATATGTTTGTATCATCTCAAAAAATCCCTTTGGATTGTTAGCCTTGTCGCATGGAAGTCCACGTGTATGTCTAGGAAGCTCTGTGGTGCTCTAAGGACAAATAGATAGATTTTTCCATGACATGGTTGCACACTCCTCATATGACCCATATTTCTCACATGATGCATCCTCAAAAAATAAATTAAATATCCTAGACATTACTCGTAAAAACTCACATAATCCCTAGACATTTTAAAATATAAGAAAGGGGATAAAAGGGGAGGGGTGATAGGAGTTTGCAGTCATTGAAGGACATGAGACGCATCCCTGGCGATTTGCGAAACACCGCAAGACCTCGGAGGAATGTCTATATCGTCTTGTGAAAGTCCTTTAGCTTTTCAGCCTCACCACATGGAATTACATGGGTATTTCTAGGAATCTTTGTGGCTCCCTAAGTATGAACAAAAATATTTGTCCATAAAATGTTCATGCACCCCCATATAACCCATATTGGTCATGCGATGCATTATCAAAAAATAGAGTAATTGTCCTTGAAATTACTCATCAAATCCCGCATGACTCCCAACCTTTGTCATATAAAACAAAGGAAATAAAATAGGAGGAGTTGGAAGGTAATTGTAGTCATAAAAAATTGCAACGTGCCCAGGAAAGTCTATGAGACCCTCAGAAAAAACATCCTTGTCTCAAGGAAGACCCCAAAAAAGTCATCAAGCATCTCCCATACACCTTTCAATAGGAACTTGGATCTTGAAAAGGCCCTTGGTCATGTCAACACGAAAAAATGGAAGTCCTTGGATATGTATTCATGATCAAATGAGTTTACATTAATTTAAAATAAACCAATAATTGAGGCATTGATGAGAGGGACTCATGATCACTAAAAATCAGGTGATGCCCTTAGAGCGGTCCATGGTAGAGACTTGTGAAGCCACACGACGTCATCACCTTTTTCCAGATCTAGAATGGAATTGAGCTAGATACGCCACACAAGGTATCAAACAACAGGGGTGGCAATGCCTATAAATTCCCCACCCTAGTATGAAAAATGAATCGGCTACTATACAAAGGAAACTCTTGACTGCAAAAGTCATAAGCATCAAAGTGGGTTTCTCAGAGCAACTGATCATGCGACCATCCAACCTTTTATAAATTAATACATCGGAAGATGTTTGGAGAATTGATACACCATACATAGAGTACTATGTGTGTTATTCATAGATCACGTGAAGTGATACTGGAAAGACATGTGAAGAACATACTGCATGTCTTTTAGATCATGCAAGACTCAAAGAAACTGAAAATTGAACTAATATAAGGACCTCACAATACAAGGGTTAGAACCAAGATTAAAATTGGAAGACTTAAGGAAAAAACAGGCTTGATGACCCTCATTCAATTCACGTGAGTCATCCAAGGACACATGAAAACACCAGGACATGTCTCCCAGATCTCACAACACTCCCTCAACATGATATCCGGTATAAGTGAATTCCTCTAGACATGTCAAATAAAGTCACACGGTTCCCCTGGGCACACCACTTTGATCTAGAGAGGCCCTATGGGTCTATAACCCAAGCCTTGCAACGTCCTTCAGATAAATCACCTGACTCATATAACGGTGTCTGCTCATATCAGTTAATTCTCACTATTGCATCTGGGGATTACAACCAAGCTCTCACAACACCCTCTGAGCAAGTCAGCTGATAACCATGACGCCCTCTAGACATGACAACCAGGTCTCACGACACCCTCTGGGAAAGTCAGTTGAGACCCATGTTGACCTCCAAACATGACAGGTAGGTCTCATGACACCCTTTGGAAAAGTCAGCTGAGACCTGCGACACCCTCTAGACATGTTGGCTAGGTCTCGCGATGCCTTCGAGGGACATTAACAAAGATACGTGACATCATTCAAACAATGTCGCACTGACTCTTGTGAAACCCTCCATATGTGTCAAGATAACTCTTGAAAATGACACTAGGACATGTCGACTACATCATGCGATACCCCCCCCCCCCGAACAAGCCATCCAGGTCATATGATGGCTTCCAAGACAAGCCAAATGGGTCATACGACAACCTCTAGGAAATCAGTAAGGGCATACCGGGACTTGATAACATTGTTCATCCTCTATGTGTAATCCCCAACCAATAGCACAACCTCAGTGTTTAATCCCCAATATAAAGGGAAATACTTCATCTCTGATTCCTACCATATTCAGGATATGTAGGCCACCTCACCCGAGTTTCGAGCTCCACATGGATCAACTAAGGGAATCCCAGAATTTAAGTCCCTTATTCAAAGACATGACACTGATTACTTGTTATCCCTTGTTTCTCACAATGATCATAGATCACATAGGCTTACGGAATTTCAATGATCATTAAACCTTCTCTATAAACTCTATAATGGTATAGGGTGGCCTCAATGTGTAAGCCCTGATATAAACTGAACTATGACAACTCTGATTCCTACCATAATCAGGATACATAGTACATCTCTCTGATACCCAAGATCCATGATAAATCATCTCTGGGCTATCCCATCACATAAGTCCCATGTCATGAACAATGAAATGATCATTTTCCATCCCTTGTTTCTAACATAGATCTTGGCTCACGTGTACTTAGGGAGATGCAATAATCATATCATTTGTACCATGAGTCCCTATAATGATAGGGGTGAACTAAATATATAAACCATAAACTAATGAACTATGACAACTCTGATTACCTCTATACTCAGAATGTGTAGGAAATCCCTCTGGGATTCATGTTTGAATATTCAGTGTCCTAGAGAACCCATATAATTCCTTTCTACATGACGTTAAACTGAATGGGTTGAATGAACTATGTGGGTTTTGATTACTACGATAACCAGGATACATAGGACACCTCATAATGGCTCAATTCCCTCAGAATATTAACCACCTCCTTATATGGGAGCACATTCTGAATCACTTAGTTATATGGCTTCAGGATATAAGCAACCGTTAATTAACAAAATATGATGGATAACGTCAGATACATACATATGGATTCACTAAATAGATCCCAGTATTTTTCACATGAAAGAGAATTAACCTATAGTCATTTTTTAGGGTAACCAGTCTCATGTCAATATTAGGAAGATATTTAATAACATATCTTAAATCTATAAGAGATTCCTGGAGTAGGCAACAATCCCCCCCCAAAATGGTATGATGAGCCCGACCTCCCATCCTCTCGACCAATGCAAGTCCCCAGGAGTTATTGGGCCTAAAAATATAGATGAACACCAGCCTTTGGAAAGAAGGTTCATACCAAAATATGGATTATGGAAACATTGGGAGTTTCTAGGGAATAAAGACATATGGAAAACCCAATGCGTGTGATTCAGTAAGGCCTTAAAACTCACTCCTAAATCAAACCATCGTGTGAAACCCACTCCACCTCCTAAAACTTGATGAAACATGGTCTTAAATTCTTGATCTTTAAAGGAAACCCATTGTTTAGAACTGAAACCATAGTAAAAAAATTTATATTGAGTTGAGAAACATAGGAACTTATGCCATGTCAATAAGAGTTATTATTTTATAGGAATGACCAAAAACACATTTTTAGTATTTTAAAACACTAAAGTGTGCATGTAATTGTAAAAACCATATAAAATGATCTCATATTGATGTGAAATCATAGTAAAATTTTCCTAAATTATTTGTGATGTATATGAGTACATGAAACATAAATCAGATGTGTGTTATTCTTGGAATGACAAAATAAGTAGTTTTTAATAATTTAATACTCTTTAAAAATTTGTGTTAGGGGGTTATGTAATGACCTTCCCATTCTCGTTGGCTTGAGAACACAATGAATCATTACTAGGTCTTAAGAGAAATCCCAAAGATTCCAAATTTTGGTAATAAATGATGAAGGGTTTCAAATACAAGTGGGGATGATTACCCTTTAAGAAATAAAACCATTAACCAACAACCATGACCAACCAAACACAATATGATACATGAGCTAAGAAATACAAATCAACAAATTATTTTATAACCAAAACCAAACAAAGTATACCATAGTGGAATAAAAACTACTATCAAGGAAAATATTAGAAGGAAATAAATAAACTCCAAGATGACAATAATACTCCATGCTACACAAGATCCTTGCTCCAATCACCAAACAACCCAAGTATCATGAGGTGGTGCTAAATATGTGTGACACTTTACCTTTTCCCATGTCCTAGAAGATAGAATCTGAAAAAGCACCAAAGTGCGAAAGCAGGGGTGAGTATAAAACTCAGTAGGCTTTCCCTAATGACTTCCCTACTCACACCACTAGGATATAAAGGTTAGAAACATTTATATAAAATAGTTTATATAAAACAATTTTCCAAAACATTTTATAACTAAATATAAACAAGTTACAAAAACATTTGTAACCAAATGAAAATAGGTTCACTTTAAAACAAATTCTAGTAATTCATACTTCCAGAAAAATAAACCAAACAAGTCTTTAAAACCAACCCTCAATAACCTTTTCATATAACCATCCCATGGTTCACAACACACTCTTGTATGCATGCTTCTTTTCAACAGTTTCATACTCATGAGAGGTCTCTTGTTTACCTTGTGTCCCAATGACACACACCCCCGATCCAGGGTCATGCACCTTTTACCCCAATGGCACACATCCCTTATTCAGGGGCACATCAAGCATGAACTCCCACAACCCAATATATATGCCAAAATCATTCCAAATCACTAATTCAAACCATTTCAATAAAAATGTTATTTTATTGAAAACTAATGAATAATACAATTTCAAAACAACCATTTCATTTAAAAAAAAACATTCCCTTTTATTTAAAACATATAATAAAATCCATGTGCCACAATTCCAGAAAATACCCATTTTAAAACCAATAACAAAAGCACTTTATTTGAAACACCCAATTTTCCATATTTTTATAATTTTCAAAACCATCACAAAAAAGGTTTAAAATTTTTTATAAACATCTAATTCATGATAAATTCATCACAAGTAAATCAATTTTAAAGCATTATAATCAATTTTATCAAGAGGAGTCGAGAGTGAAGCCGACTACCTAAAAGGTTTTGATGAAAATCGATAACGGACAAAGAAAATCTCAAGGAATCAGACCGATTCTCCATGAAACCGCCTTAGATATCTTCTCCTATCATGATCAAGACCAAATATCAACATATTTGGAATCCAAAATCTTAGGTCTACCCATAACGGTCGTATATATAAGAAACTGAGAAGAGAGGAGAAGTAAATCTAAGTATATCTAAGAAACCGATCAAGAATGATGAAGAATGATCACATACCTTAAGAATATAGCTTTGAAACACCAATGGAAGCCTTCAGATAGACTCCAAATATATTGGGAGAGGTTCTACAACATTTAAATAAGATAAATCCGGACTTAGGGCTACTTAAGAGAAAAAATGAGTGGTTTAGAGGCAAAAATGTGTGAGATCCACTTTTTTAGGATCTCACATTAACCCCACGCAAAGTTAGTTCTGTAGTACCCCTAGTTTCTGGTATGTAACCCTTAATTAATGATTTTGATTTTTATAAATTTTAATTGTGATGTTTGGGAGAGTTTGGAGAACTTTGGAGGTGTTTTGGGGGAAAATTGGAAGTCGCACGGGAGGCGCACGGTTTGTCTAACCGTACTGCCAAACTGTGCGTAGTAGGCACTTTTGTGGTAGTGACTCTCGCACGATTGGAGCACAATTTCGGAGACCACATGAGGAGGCCCTAAGAGGGTCTGTTGAGGCAATGGCTAACGTAGGGTTAACACACGGTTTTTCTAACTGTGCGAACTAACCATGCGAGCACTTAAGTGAGATCCTAAAAAAGTGGATCTCGCACGTTTTTGCCTCTAAATGGATATTTTTTCCTTCTAACTGGCCATAAATTGGGATTACACTCCCCTTAAGGTATGAGAACCTCTCCCAAGTGTTTTGAAGGTGATTTGAAGGCTTTCCTTGGAAAATCAAAGCTAGGTTCTTGAGGTATGTGATTGTTCTTCATCATTCTTGATCGGTTTTTAGATATACTTAGATCTAATTCTCCTATTCTTGAAGTTTCTTAGATATACACCCATTATGGGTATATATAATTGTTTGGATGCCAAATATTATGAGATTTGATCTTGGTCTTGCTAGGCGAATAGATCTAAGGTGGGTTCTTGAAGAATCAACCTGGTTTTCTTAAGCGTTCTTCATTCGTTGTGGTTTTCATCAAAACCTTCAAGGTAGGAGGATTCTCTATCAACTCCTATTTCTATAATTGATTGTATTAGTTTCAAATTGGTTTATTTGGATGGGATTTATTTTGAAAAGAATGGAATAAATCTTCTTTAGTGATGATTTATGGTTTTAGTGAAATTGTGAAATCTTGGTGAATTGTTCTGAAAAGTAATTTAGCCTCTTGAATTTAAAATGATGATTTTAAATTATTTATTTATGGAATTGTTAAATTGTTTGATGAAAATTTGGTTTTCAATAAAGAGGGTGTTTTATTGAAATGTTTTGGTATTGAAATGACTTTTATGGAATCGGTTTTCAATAAAAGGGGTGTTTTATTAAAATGGTTTGGTATTGAAATGACATTGATGGAATTGGTTTTAAATAAAAAGGGTGTTTTTATTGAAGAGGTATTTTGAAATGATCCTTGGGAATATTAGTGTGTGAGTTCATATTGAATTTATAGGGCTTGGTTGAAATATGACCTTGTGCTCGGTGCCAAAGGTTAAATGGCCCATGGGATATAAAAGTTCATATTTCATATATGGGGCTTGGTTGAAATATGACCTTGTGATTGGTGCCAAAGTGTTAATGTAACATGGGAAATATTACCTTGTGACGACTTGGTAGATCGATGAGAAACCACTCATGAGTATCGAACTGTCATAACGTAGCTTGCATGGTTGGTTGAATGAGTTTTTGGAATGTTTGGGTATGACAAAAAGGAGATATTGTGAAATGGTTTTAAAGCTTGATTAGTTATTTTTTGGGAAAAATAACTTGTAGGAAAATTGGGTTCAATTTCACTTGTATGCTTTTGGTTATAATTGTTTTGGGAAAATTATTTATATCTTGTTATACACTATTTTGAGAAAAATTTTATATAAATTGTTTATTGAAAATTTTTCTAACTCTTCTATCCTAGTGGCGTGAGTAGGGAAGTCATTGGGGAAAACCTACTGAGTTTTATACTCACCCCTGCTTTGGCACTTTGGTGCTTTTGCAGATGCTATCTTCTGGGACAAGGGAAAAGGTAATGTTTCACACGTTTTTAGCACTACCTCGTGATGTTTGGGTTGTTCAGATATTTTGGAGCTTGGAGCTCATGGAGCATGGATTATTATGGTCTTTTGAGAGTCTTGCATCAATTATCCATTGTGTACTTTGATACTTGGTCATTCTTCCATCGTTTCATACTTTGATTTGGTTTTGAGATACATGAAGTTGTTGAGTTGTCTTTCATTTTTTCATGCATCATATAGTGAATGTTTGGTTATGGTTGGTTGGTTTATTGGTTTATTTCTTAAAGGATAAATCGTCCCCCACTTGTATTTGAAACCCTTCAGCATTTATTTCCAGCCTTTGGCATCTTGGGGATGTCTCTTAAGGCCTACTAATGACTCGTAGTACTCTCAAACTAATGAGAATTGGCTGGTCATTACAAATGGTATCAGTCTGGTCCTTCCTTGGTGGCACAAATGTTCATCAGTGTTATTGGTCTTGGAGTTGGAATTATTTTTCGTCTATTCCTTGGGTTGGAATCTTAGATAGGAGTAGGATTGTCGGAACTTGAAATGTATAGCATAAAAGGACGTAGATAACCCGTTTATGCTGAACTTCAAGTTACCTGGGTGTTGGGTACATAAGTGTTTTGGATACACTTCTAGAATGTTGGAAATCTCATTGTTATGGGTTTAGCCAATGATGTGAGCATGACATGCATTTTAGAGGAATGACTTCCCACTAGGATTTCATATTTCATTATGAGGAATGATTTATGATTTTTTTCAAGGTGAATTTTTTTGAAAAAATCATAAATTGTTTTCAAATGAAAGATTTTGAAAATAGGATATTTGGTGTATTTTGAAAATGGTTCTATTTTCAAAAATCATGTTGAATGTTTTCAAAAATGGTTGAACATGGAAAAAGGTTGTTTTGAAAACAATGTTGTGATAGTTGATGTGATAGAATTTGAAATGCTAAGCCATCAGTTTCTAGAGAGTGATATTGAAAGATTTTGTTATTGGTTTAGAAAATGGAACCCAGTAGGTGTCGTCGAAACCAACCCAAAGAAGCTACGGAGAATGTGGTTCCACCTGAACCACGGGTGAACCAAGAGATGGTTCATAGTATTTTCCAATATTTTCAAGCTGTGGATATGGGGAACCGAAGGAATCAACCAAGGCATGTGGATCATACCATCCAGTTTATGAGGAAAATCCACCAAACTTTCAGGGTGATGCTGAACTCGAGAAGGCAGAGGTGTGGCTAAGTAGGATGAATCATATCTTCGATTTCATCGGCACACCATTAGATCTCAAGGTCAATCTAGTGACGTATATGATCGAGGATCTTGCACACAAGTGGTGAGATTTAGCGGTGCAAGATAAATTGGATGAAGGCCTTACATGGGAGGATTTTGAGGAATTGTTCAATAAACAATTCTATCCTCATACGTTCAAGATCCAAAAAATGACAAACTTCTTCTGCCTGAAACAGGAGAGCCTTTCTATCATAGAGTATGCAGCTAAATTCATGAATTTAGTCTGTTTTGCACCAAAGGTTGTGGAAATTGTGTCTTTGAAGGCACACATATTCAAATCAGGGCTAAGGTAGGAGATTCGATCGAAGATTTTGGTGCTCTGTATTACGTATTATACAGAGATGGTGAACAGAGTGACTGTGGCTAAACGTGATATCTCAGGATTGATAGGAGGAGGAATGATGATACCTAAAGGGAATGGTGGGAACTCAACCATTGGGAACAATTAGAAAATAGACACCTATTTCCAAGGTGGAAGTGGAAATTAGAATCAGATGGTGGGATCAATGAACCTTCCTTCACGACCCCAGAGCAAAGCGGGTTGCTTTCAATGTGGTTTCACTTGACCACATAAAGCGATAGTGTATGGCACAACCTAGAGCATTTCATAACTTCAACAAGATGGGGAAACTTCAGCGATATTGTCGCAGTGCTCCAAGGTCAGGTGTTCAAGACACTTCTCAGGAATCGAAAGCATCGTATGCTTCGACAGGATTAGGATAGAAGAATCATTCTCGTCAACAGATCAGATCTAGCCATGGTGATTCTATAAATACCATGGCTCCTCAAATAAGGAAATCTCATCAAGGAAATAAGGAGAATAGTGCAGTGATGAAGCAATTGTATGGAGCTGAGCAGATGATTATTGATGATTAGGTTAGACCATCTACGGTGAGAGGTATGATTCTTTTGAATTCTACCCTTGTGAAAGTTATCTTCGATACTGGTGTATCACATTCTTTAATTGCTTCTCATATTGTTAACTTTCTATGTTTAAAGTTGGAAATGATGCATTCTGTCTTAAAACTACAAACTCATCTTGGTGAAAGAGAATGTCAAGACTTTGCATGTAGAGCATGTTCTATAACTGTTGATGGAGGTGAACTGAAATGGGACTTCCTAATGTTGGACATGAATGTATATGATGTAATCCTTGTTATGGATTGGTTGACAACGTTCAAAGCTCACATCAATTGTTAAAGGAGAATAGTTAGTTTCACAACTAAGGACGACATCGAGAATCTCTTCAGAGGAGAAAAGATGGTAAAGAAAGGTGAGAAGAGATTGTTGACACCAATGGTGGGAAAGATCTCTTATCAGTTGGAAGCTTTGACTTTGGAATCAATGGATGAGATCGAGGAAACTAGTTTTCTAGCAGTTGTGGATTAATTTCTAGATGTATTCCCCATGAAATTCTCAGGGTTACCACCTATAAGAGAAGTGGAGTTTATAGTTGATATCCTTCCAAGGACCAGTCCTATTTCTCTTCCGTATTATATGATGGCACCAACAGAGTTAAGGGAATTGAAAGTGCTGTTAGAAGAACTGGAAATTAAGGGCTTCATTCAACCAAGTTTGTCTCTGTGGGCAGCACTGGTCTTGTTCATGAAGAAATCGTAAGGAACTCTTCATCTATGCGTTGATTATGGTAATCTTAACCAATTTACGATAAAGAATAGATATCCACTCCCACACATTGATGATTTGTTTGATCAATTAAGGGGAGAAAAATGGTTCTCCAAGATTGAATTGTGATCCAGATATCACCAATTGCAAGTTCAGAAGGATGATATTCCAAAGATAGCATTCAGAAGTAGATATGGCCACTATGAATATGTAGTCATGCCTTTATGTCTAATGAATGAACCAGTGGTCTTCATGGTTTTGATGAATCGAATATTTTAGCAGTATATAGATTCTTTTAGTGTGGTGTTTGTGGACGACATCTTGTTGTATTCAAAGACAAGGTATGACCTTGAGGATCATTTGGAAACAGTGTTAAAAATATTGAGAAATCATCATTTGTATGAAAAATTATCAAAGTGTGATTTTTGGATACAGGAAGTACGTTTTCTTGGCTATGTCAGTTCTGAAAAAGGCATTTTTGTGGATCCTGAAAATATAGAAGTTGTTATCTCGTGGAAACCCCCAAAGAATGTCTTTGAAATACGAAGTTTTCTTGGTCTAGCTTGTTAATACCGACACTTTGTGCATGATTTCTCATGACTATCTTCGCCAATTACAGCTTTGACAAAAAAGAATGCTCCATTCCAATGGACAGAGGAATTCCAAAATTCTTTTCAGGAGTTGAAACTTTGGCTTACACCAACACCTATATTTATTTTTCCAAAATCAGGACAAGAGTATGCGGTATATTGTGATGCTTCGAGATCAGGGTTGGGTTGTGTTCTCATGCAAGGAGACCATGTGGTTTCTTATGGTTCAAGGAAGTTGAGGGTGCATGAGAAGAATTACCCAACACACGGTTTGGAGTTAGCTACAATCATCCATTCCTTGAAAACATATAGACACTATCTATTTGGTGAGAAATTCACTGTGTTTACGGACCACAAAATCTTGAAACACATTTTCTCACAGTGATATTTGAATCTGAGAAAAATGAGATGGATGGAGTATCTCTAGATGTTTGACTTTGACTTGATGTATACACCAGGAAAAGGGAATTTAGTGGTGGATGCATTGAGTATAAATTCATATGCTCAGTTGGAAAAAGAAGCTTTAGATGAATGGCAGTTGATGGTGGTCCTAGCTGACATGCACATGGAATGTGAATACCGAGGTGATGTTGTGGTTTTATTTTCAGCTACGCTTGTTTCTAATTTGGTAAAAATGGTCAAAGAGGTACAAACATCTGATGCAGAATGTCTGGTTATGAGTTCAAAACTCAATGGTGGGAGACCATTGAGGGATGGAAACTTTATGGGAGTTCAGTTTTGTGCTTTAGAGATCGGATAGTTGTACCTATATCTTGTCAAGAACAAATCCTTCATACTTACCACCATTCGAGATGGTATGTACATACAGGTACACAGAATATGTATAAGGCATTGAAGGTGTAGTTTTGGTGGAGAAACATGAAAAGAAAGGTGTCTGAGTTTGTCTTGTGCTTCTTAACTTGTCAGCAAGTTAAGGCAGAGCATCAAATACTAGCAGGAATGTTGCAGTATTTACCTATTCCAGTGTGAAAATGGGAGTAGATAGTGATGGATTTTGTTACAGGTATTCCCCGAATGGTTCGGAAACACGATTCTATATGGGTGATAGTGGATCGGCTTACCAAGTCGGCCCATTTCATCCCTATTCATGAAACTCATACGGTGGAGGATCAGTCAAAAATATACATCTGAGAAGTGTTAAAGAGACATGGAATACCAGTTTCAATATTATCAAACATAGATACGAGGTTCACGTCTCATTTCTGGAAATCCTTATAACAATCTCTTGGAACTCAGTTGACCATGAGCACAGAGTATCATCCCCATACAGATGGGAAATCTGAGAGGATGATCCAAATGTTGGAATAAATGTTTTAGGCTTATGTAATGGATTTTTTTGGCTCATGAGAGGATCATATACCCTTGGTGGAGTTCTCATACAATAATAGATATCTGGCCTTGATACATATGGCTCTGTTTGAAGCATTGTATGGGCGTCCTTGTCGTTCTCCACTATGCTGGGTGGAAACAAGTGAAACTTCACTAGTTGGGTCGAGCCTTGTCCAAGAAACAATAGAGAAGATCCAGTTGATCAGAAAGATGATGGAGACAACTCAGAGTCGTCAGAAATATTATGAAGATCACCATAGAATACCATTGTCGTTCGCTGTGGGTGATCATGTCTTCTTGAGGATATCTCCAAGGCTTGGACATCGTTGTTTTGGGAAGCAGGGAAAGTTATCTCTTAGATACATTTTCCCTTTCGAGATACTGGAATGGGTCGGGGAGGTTTCATATCAGTTGGCATTACCACAATGGTTCATTTCGGTACATAATGTGTTCCATGTATCTCAGTTGATAAAGTATCAGCCTGATCCTGGCCATGTGATCATATGGGATCACATTGACCTAGATTCGGATCCTTCATTGATACATATCCCATTATGGATTTTTGATAGTCAAGAGAAAATGTTTCAGGTAAAAATCATCGTTCTAGTGCGGGCGTTATGGCAGCATGGTCAAATTTAGGAAGAGACTTGGAAACATGAGAAGGAAATGAAAGAGCAGTGGCCGAAACTCTTTCATTTAGTTAGGGTTTTCTACTTTCCAAGGAAAGAAAGACCAATGGTGGGGATAATTTAGTACCCCCTATCTTTGATATGTAACCCTTACTTAATTATTTTCATTGTTATAAAGTTTAAGGGTGATGGTTGAGAGAGTTGGGAGAACTTTGGAGGTGTTTTGGGGAAAATTGGAAGTCGCACAGGAGGCGCACGGTTTGTCTAACCATGTGGTCAAACCATGCGTAGTAGGAACTTTTGAGGTAGTGTCTTTTACACGGTTGGAGCATGGTTCGGGAGACCATGTGAGTAGGTTTTGTGAGGGTCTGCTGAGGTAGTGTCTAAAGCACGGTTAGCACACAGTTTGTCTAACCGTGCAAACTAACTGTGCAGAAACTTAAGTGAGATCCTAAAAATGTGGATCTCACACGTTTTTGCCTCTAAATGGATCTTTTTTTCTCTTAAGTAGCGATAACTTGGGATTACTCTCCCTTGAAGGTATGAGAACCTCTCCCAAGCATTTTGGAGGCGATCTGAAGGCTTTCCTTGGAGAATCAAAGCTGTATTCTTGAGGTATGTGATCATTATTCATCATTCTTGATCAGTTTCTTAGATCTAATTAGATCTAATTCTCCTCTTCTCTCAGTTTCTTATATCTACGCTCATTATGGGTAGATCTAAGTGTGTGGATTCTAAATATGATGATATTTGGTCTTGGTCTTTCTAGGAGAAGAGATCTAAGGCAGGTTCTTGAAGAATCAACCTGGTTTTCTTGAGCATTCTTCGTTCGTTGTGGTTTTCGTCAAAACCTTCAAGGTAGGAGGCTTCTCTATCAACTCCTCTTGATAGAATTTATTGTATTAGTTTAAAATTGGTTTATTTTAATGTGATCGATTGTGAAAATTATGGAATAAATCTTCTTCAGTGATTATTTAGGGTTTTAGTGAAATTGTGAAATCTTGGTGAATTGTTGTGCAAAGTGATTTAGCCTCTTGAATTTAAAATGAGGATTTTAAATTATTGATTTCTGAAATTGTTAAATGGTTTGATGAAAATTTGGTTTTCAATAAAGATGGTGTTTTATTGAAATGGTTTGGTATTAAAATTACTTTGATGGAATCCATTTTCAATAAAAGGGGTGTTTTATTGAAATGGTTTGGTATTGAAATGACTTTTATGAAATTGGTTTTCAATAAAAAGGTTGTTTTTATTGAAGAGGTGTTTTGACATGATCCTTGGGCATATTGGTGTGTGAGTTCATATTACATTTCTGGGGCTTGGTTGAAATATGACCTTGTGCTCAGTACCAAAGGTTAAATGGCACACAGGATATAAAATTTCATATTGCATATACGGGGCTTGGTTGAAATATGAACTTGTGATCAGTGCCAAAGGGTTAATGGAACATGGGAAACAATTACCTTGTGATGACTTGGTAGATCGACGAGATACCACTCATGAGTATGGATATGTCATAACGTAGCATGCATGGTTGTTTGAATGGGTTTGTGGAATGCTTGGGTATACCAAAAAGGGGATATTGTGAAATGGTTTTAAAGCTTGTTCAGTTTGGGAAAAATAACTTGTGGGAAAATTGGGTTCAATTTCACTTGTATTATTTTGGTTATAAATTGGTTTGAGAAACTTATTTATATCTTGTTATAAACTGTTTTGAGAAAAAAAATTATCTAAATTGTTTAATGTAAATGTTTCTAACTCTTCTATCCTAGTGGAATGAGTAGGGAAGTCATTGGGGAAAACCTACTGAGTTTTATACTCACCCCTTCTTTGGCACTTTGGTGCTTTTACAGATGTTATCTTCTGGGACAGGGGAAAAGGTAATGTTTCACACGTTTTTAGCACTACCTCATGATTTTTGGGTTGTTCAAAGATTGTGGAGCTTAGAGCTCGTGGATCATGGAGTATTGTGGTCTTTTGAGAGTCTTGTGTCAGTTATCTGTTGTGTACTTTTATACTTAGTCCTTCTTCTTTTGTTGTGTACTTTGATGTGGTTTTGAGATACATTAAGTTCTTGAGTTGTCTTTCATTTGTTCATGCATCATATAGTGAATGTTTGGTTATGTTTGGTTGGTTTATTGGTTTATTTCTTAAAAGGTAAATCATCCCCCACTTGTATTTTAAATTCTTTGGCATTCATTGTCAGCCTTTGGAATCTTGGGGATGTCGCTTAAGGCCTAGTAAAAACTTTTTGTACTCTCAAGCCAATGAGAATTGGAGGGTCATTAAAAGTTCACAAGATTAGACAAACCGTTTACTAACCATTTGTTAGCTATTTCTTTAAGGAAACCCTCACACGGACTCCTCGTATGGCCTCCTCTCACTGTCTCCCTAATTGTGCACACATCGTGCTAAAGCTATTATCCAGAATCTAAAAATTCGTACAATTTCTAGTAGGATTTACATACGGTTTTGGACAAATTGTACACAACCCATGTGCCTCTCCTTTGGCCCCAAAAACTTATTGAAAGTTCACTCAACTTTCCCATCATTCACCCTTAAACTTTATAAACATAAAAATCACAAATTAAGGGTTACATACTAGAAATCAGTGGTACTAAATTCTTTCCATCATTGGTCTTTTCGTCCTCAGAAATTAGAAAACCCTCACTTCCCTAAAAGTGTTCCATCCATTTCTCTTTCATTTCCTTCACATGTTCCTAAGTATCTTCCTGAATCTGACCATGTTTCCATAAAACCTACACTAGAATGATGATTTTTCCATGTGTGATTGTGTCTTTACTATCCACAATACACACCGATATATGTACCAATGAAGCATTCAAATCTAGGTCAACATGATCCCATATGATCACATGGTTAGGATCAAGTTGATACTTTTTCAACTGTGATACATGGAACACATTATGCACCACACTGAACTATGGTGGAAATTTCAAATGATATGACACCTCTCCAACCCATTCCAGTATCTCGAAAGGGACAATGTATCGAGGAGATAACTTTCCCTTATTCTTAAAACAATGATGTCTAATCCTTAGAGAGATCCACAAGAACACATGATCACTCACCGTGAATGATAATGGTCTTCGACGATGATTCACATACGATTTATGATGAATCTAAGACATCTCCATCCTATTTCTAATCAAATGAATATTCTCTGATGTTTCTTGGACAAGGCTCGGCCCAACTAGTGAAGTCTCGCCTATTTCCACCCAACAAAGTGGAGAAAGACAAGGGTGCCCATACAACGCTTCAAACAAATCCATATGTATTGAGGCCTGATATAAGTCATTATATGAGATATGTACTAAGGGTATATACTCTTTCCATGAGACACCAAAATCCATTACACAATCCCATAAAATTTCTTCCAAAGTTTGTATCTTTTAGATTTCCCATCCGTCTAAGGATGATACATCGTACTCATAGTCAACTGAGTCCCAAGGGATTTCTGTAAGGATTTCCATAAATGAGACATGAACCTCGGATCTTTGTATGGAACTATTGAAATTGGTATTCCATGCCTCTTTACAACTTCTTGGATATATATTTTTGATAGATCCTCCACCATGTGAGTTTCATGAATATGGATGAAATGGGATGACTTATTGGGTTGATCCACTATCACCCATATGGAATCCTATTTCTGAACCATTCTTGGGAGACCTGTAACAAAACCCATGGTTATCTACTCCAATTTTCACAATGGGATAGGTAAATACTGCAACATACCTACTGGTCATTGATGTTCTATCTTAACTTAATGATAAGTTAAGTACCTTGAAATGAACTCAACCACTTTCTATTTCATGCCACTCCACCAAAACTGCGCCTTCAATGAATTATACATATTTTTTGTACTCGGATGTACAACCCATATGGAATGGTAGTAATAATTAAGAAGTTATTCCTAACAACCCATAGGTACAACCATCCGATCTCTGAACCACAAAAATGAACTCCCATCAAGTTTCCACCCCTCAATGATCTCCCCACCATTGAGTTTTGAACTTATAACTAGAAATTCTACATCAAATATTTGTGTCTCTTTAACTATATTTACCAAATTAGGAATGATGGAAACTGAAAAGAAAACTGAAACATCACCATGGTCTTCACATTCCACATGAATTTTGGCTAGGGCTGACATAAACTACCACTCATCTGAAGCTTCTTTTTTCAACTGAGCATATGACTTTCTGCTTAATGCATCTTCCACCGTATTGTATTTACCTGGTGTATACATCAAGTAAAAGTAAAAAATTTGGAGATACTCCATCCATATCCTTTACCTCATATTCAAATCATGTTGTGAGAAAATATGTTTCAAGATTTTGTGGCCTATGAACATAGAAAATTTCAAAAAAAAAAGATAACGATGCTAAGTCTTCAAAGCATGGATGACTGTAGCTAACTCAAAATTATGTTTTTGGTAATTATTATCATGAACTCTCAACTTCCTTGAGCCATAAGAAATGAAATGTTCTCCTTGCATGATAACACATCCCAACCCAGATCCCGAAGAATCACAGTACACAACACACCCTTTTCCTGATTCTAGAAAAATTAGGATAGGTGATGATGTAACCAAAACTTTCAAATCTTGAAAAGTCTTCTAGAATTCCTCATCCCATCAGAATGGAACATTATTCTTTTTCAAAGTTTTCATAGGCAAAGCTAGTCATGATAAGTCATGCAAAAAATCAATGGTAATAACCCGCTATACCTAGAAAACTTCATATCTCGGTGATATTCTTCAGGGGTTTCCAAGAGATAAAAACTTTTATCTTTTCAGGATCCACTAAAACACCTTTTTTAGAAATTATGTGTCCAATAAAGCATGCCTCTTGTATCCAAAAAACACACTTTAATAATTTTTCATACAACCGATGATCTCTCAAGATTTCCAACACTATCTGCAAGTGTTTCTCATGCTGATCCTTTTTCCTTGAATACACCAATATGTCATCCACAAACACCACAAAAAAAGAATCTGGATATCTCTAAAATATCTGATTCATCAATTACATAAAGACCTTTGGGGAATTCATAAGACCGAAATTCATGACTATATATTTGTAGTGGCCATATCTGCTTCTAAAAGTTGTCTTCAGAATATCTTATTTCTAAACTCGTAATTGATGATATCCTGATCGCAAGTCAATTTTAGAGAACCACTAATCTCCCTTAAATTGATCAAATAGATCATAAATGTGTGGAATTTGATACTGATTCTTTATCATAACTTGTTTAATCTCATGATAACCCACAAAAAACCTTATGGTTCCATTTTCTTTCTTCACAAACAAGAATGGTGCTTCCAAAGGAGACGTACTTCGCTGAATGAAACCATTGTTTTCCATCTCTTCCAAATACACTTTTAGTTCCCTCAACTCTATTACTACCATCTTATAAGACGGAAGGGATATAGAACTGGTCCATGAAAGGAGATCAATCGTAAACTCCACTCCCCTTTTAGGTCGTAACCCTGAGAATTTTTCTAGAAACACATCAGGAAATTGATCCACCACTACTAGAAAACTGTTATCCTCTATCTATTATATTGATGCTAAACTCAAAAATACCTACCGATAAGATGTCGTTCCCACCACTAGTTCCAACAAGACTGTTGCACCTGTCTTTACAACCCTTTTTCCTCTGAATAGATGTTCGACGCCATCCTCAGTTATGAAACTAACCATTCTTCTATAACATTTGATGTGAGCCTTGAAAATTGTTAACCAATCCATACCCAGTATTACATCAAATACATCCATCTCAAACACTGAGAAGTCCCACTTTAACTCAACTCCTTCAACCATTATAGAACATTCTCTACACACATACGCTCGATATTCTCTTTCACCGAGAGGGGTTTGAAGTTTTAACATGAAGGGAATCATCTCAAGTTTTAAACATAGTAAATAAAAATCATGAGAAGAAATGAAGGAATGTGATTCACCAGTATGAAACAACACTTGAATAAGGGTATAATTCAAAAGAATCATACCTCTCATCGTATATGGTCCAGCCTGATCATCTATAATCATCTGCTAAGCTCCATACAACTTCTTCTTCATAGAACTATGGTCCTTATTACCTGGATGAGATTTCCCTTGCCGAGGAGTCATGGTATTCCTAGAATCACCATGGATATCCCTAATCTATTGGTGATACTGAGTATGTTATCCTCGCCTCATCGAAGCATAATATTCTTGCAACACCTGAGAAGTGTCTTGAGCACCTGACCTCGGAGCACTATGACAATTACACTGAAGATTCCCCATCTTCTTGCAGTTATGGAATGCTATAGGTTGTGTTGTACACTCTCTCTTTATGTGGTCAAGTGTACCACATTAGAAATAGCTCACTTTGATCTTGGGTTGTGGAGGAAGGTTCACTGATCCAGCTATCTGATTTTGATTCCTGCTTCCTCCTTGGAAATAGGTGTCCCACTTCTGCTTGTTCCTAGCATTAGAGTTCCCATCATTTCCTATAGGTATCATCATACTTCCTCCTCCCATAGATCCTGAGATATCACATTCATCCATTATCTATCTTTTCACCATCTCTGTATAATCTATAATACAGAACACCACAATCTTAGAGAGAATTTCATGCCTTATCCCTAATTCAAAAATGCATGCCTTCAAGGAAGAACTATCCAAAACCTCTGGTACAAAGAACACTAAATTCATGAATTTAGTTGTATATTCTATGACGAAGAGATTTTACTACTTCATCCTAAAGAATTTTATTGTTATCTAGATCCTGAAAGTGTGAGGGTATAATTGTTTATTAAAAAAATTCTTCAAAATACTCCTAATTAAGAATGTGATCCAGTTTAGCCTACACTGCCAAATCCCACCACTGGCGTGCAAGATCCTTGAGCATATAAGTTGTCATCTTGACTTTCAACTCTGATAGTGTGCCGATGAAATTGAAGATATGATTCATCCTATTCAGACACACCTCTAATTTTCAGGTTCAGAATTACCCTGGAAGATGGGTATATTCTACTTCATGAAATGGATGGAATGATCCACATGCCTTGTCTCAAACCTATGGTTCCCCGTGTACACAGCTTGAAATTCTTAAATGATACTCTGAACCAACTTTGGGTTTACCTATGGCTCGGGTACAACAATATTCTTCATAGCTTCTTCTGGTTTGTTTTTACGATGCCTAATGGGTTTTATTTTCTAAACAAACAACAAACTCTGTAAGTATCACTCTTTATCAACTAATGTATTATCATTTAAAATTATATCACATCAACTGTCACAAAATTATTTTCTAAAAACAACCTTTTCCACATTTAACTATTTTTTTAATCCATTCTGGATTTTAAAAATCTAAAAATTTTAAAAATATAACAAGTATTCCCCTTTAAAAATATTTCTTTTGAAAAAAAACAATTTCTGCATTTTTCAGAAATTTCGACCATTGAACAAAATCATAAATAATTACTACAAAGGAAATATGAAATCCTAGTGGTAAGCCACTCCTCTATAATGCATGTCTTGTATGTCTCATTGGCTAAACCCATGACAATGAGATTTCTAAAATCCTATATGTTTTTACAAAACACTTATGGACCCAACTCCCTGATAACTTGAAGTTCAACATAAAAAGGTTAGCTATATATTTTTATGCTCTACATTTCAATTCCTCATAATCCAACTCTTTTATAAGATCACCACTCAAGGAATATACAAGAATGACTTTCAACTCCAAGACCAAGAAAACTGATGACTATTTCTTCCGCAAGGACCAAACAAGATGATACCATTTGTAATCACCTTCCCATTATCATTGGCCTGAGAACACGATGAATCATTACTAGGACTTAAGCGAAATCCCCAAGATGCCAAAGGCTGGAAATAAATGCCAAAGGGTTTCAAATACAAGTGGGGGATGATTTACCCTTTAAGAAAAAAACCATTAACCAACAACCATGACCATCCAAACACAATATGATGCATGTAATAAGAAAGAAAAATCAAAAACTTCTTTTATAACCAAAAAACAAACCAATTGTACCATAGTGGAAGACAAACTACTATCAAACACTATTGGAAAATCACCACATAGTAGCGGTTTTTTTGGATATGGAGGCAGTTTAAACCGCTGAAATATGCAGTTACAACGGTTTTTTGAAACCACCGCTAAATTGGGATATGGCATAAAATACATGGTAGTTTATTCAATTTAGTGGTGGGTTTTGGTAACCATCATAGTGAATTCATTTCATGGTGGTTTTCTACAGTTTTAGCGGCGGTTCTCACGGTGGAAAATAATTTTTTTCCACAGTGTTTTACACCACCGCTAAAAAATAATTTTATTTTCTCTGGGACAACCACTGCTAAAACCAAGATAACCTTCACAAAATGATAATAGAAGATGAAAATTATATAGTGACAATTTTAACCGTTTATAAATTATTGTATTTTGTGGCAGTTTTAACCGCTGCTAAATTATTGTATTTAGCGGCAGTTTTAACCACTGCTAAATTATTGTATTTAGTGGTGGTTTTAACTTCTGCTATATTATTGTATTTAGCGGAAATTTTAACCACTTATAAATATGATCCATTTACTTAGAGGTGGTTTAAAATACCGCTAAAGCTAGATTTATAAAAAACACAGCTGATTCTGCAGCCTCGGTACGAGTGCCCTGAAAAAAAAACCATTCCAATTTCACATACACATACATCCTACATCCAAAATAATACAAGGAAACCAACAATATCATAATAAAAAGCACTTTCAAATCCACACACACTTGTCTGAGTATAACTCATTGCATGGTGTAATAATCTTTCCACCGAGCCCATCCATGTGTTCCCCCTTGGGAACCAGTGTTACTCATATGAAGTTAAGTAACCCGAATAGTGTGATCATCCCTGATATAACATGTATCACCCATGATGTACAAAGTATCAAAAACCTATTATCCCATCCTTAGTATTACGTAAAGGGGAAAATAAGTGTCTTTCAAGGTGTAACTAATACATTTATTTTCTTTAAGTTTTAAATACTAATGATGCCATGTGTAGAGCCATGACATCTTATAAATCAAGTGGATTTAATGAGGTTCACCCCCATAATCCATTTCAATTATAAAGTCATAAGGGACATGTAGTAATCAATCCATAACTCTTACCATTTAATTTAATTAATTAGGTATTCCATTCCACAATTAAAGGTTTTTGAGAATTCAATAAATGTAATAGTTCCATGTGGACTACCCATAGAAGTTAACACCATACATTAAAAGGTATGTGGTAGGCCATGTTAGCATGCATTCCATATGAGAACATCTAGTTCCCTCAATAAGACTTGGGCCCTAACCACCTAAAATAGGGTTTGGTCACTAAGCATACATAGGGGGTTGTCATGTCCTCCCACAATTCATTTGAACTTCACTTTGATAGTTTAGAAAACAATACACTTAAAATGGGGTTTTATTAGAGAAAAACTAATTATATTAAGTCATTCAAGGATTACACCATTATGTGCAGTTCAAATTTGAGTTTTATGGTCCTTAACATGGCCAATTTAATAAACAAGGGATACTAATCCTAATGAAATATGTTCAAAAAATTAAATAACAAATTCAGAAGTCTCCGTATGGAAGTACCGCCATAAATCATAGTGACACAATTTATAAAACATCAAGACTCTAAGGTAAATTCTATAGACCACCTACCAAATACCATAGATGACCGACATGACCGAAATCAAGGCATGTTTCTATCCATATCGAGAGAAATTCTAGAAATAGATGAATTCACTAATAATATGGTGAATTTAGCTACACTAAAATAATGCATCTAGAGAGGAGATAAATGTAGAAATAAGGAAGGAAGATTCCTAGACTCACTGAGTGATATAAAACTCACTTTATAGAGGTTGAATTCAACACCAGATAATGGGGATCAATCTAACCCTTTGAGAGGAGAGGATAAGAGGAGCATTATTATATGATTCATAAATATAAATATCCATTAATACAACATAAGGATCGTAAATTACTAGTTTCTTTAGAAGACTGGGTTCATAATACATAAAAGGAAACATGAGAAATCAAGAAAATGTTAGGTCATGAAAATTTTTGGTGGCAACTCTCTGCCACACATGATACATATACAAATCGATTGTTACCATATTTTACCAACATATCAACAATACAACTTATCATTGTTCGATGATGAACACAACTCGTCACCCTCTCCACCTCCATCTCTACTTCCTGCTACCACCTATAAGAACATTAAATTGAAAATTAAATCCTCTCGTATATTTATATTTAAACTTATAACCAATAAATGGTTGAAAACTAAATTATTTTGAATTTTGTGATTTACCTGCTCACCACCAGTCGATGAAATACCACTGGGGGTAGATCCGGACGTCTTCTGATATAAATAAATCAACAAATTTTGCAAAGTGGATGTCTTCCTCCAATCATTATATGAAATAGGAATGGAAATCGGCTCCATGGCCAGTTGGCCTATAATCTAGCCAAGTAATCATGTGGCGTCATCTGTAGGGACCCCATATGAATCAAATGGGACAACTATATTCTCTCTGGTCAGATTCCATAGAGTATAATGCTTCCTCCTTGGAATTCCTGTCATTTAATCAAATAAAATTAAATTCATAACATATATTTCAAAAAAAATATGCATAAAAAAATTAAAAATGATAACAGATTCATAGTAATATAAAAAAACTATACATAAAAATGATAATAAATTACTTCACAGATGAAATAAGTGGTTTCTAAATGAATACAGAACTATACATATAATCATTTTCCCCTTCAATCATGTCAGTTTCCTGCTCCATTACTTCATCCACTTAATCTATCCTTACTAGACTAATATTTTTAATATCATGATGGAAAAATAAGTCTTCTTATTGATGTTGATGAGATTCAATGTCATAGGTCAAATATTCCACTTCATTACCCATATCATATAAAATATATTTGTTTTATGTGAGAAACTACACTCCACCCTTCATCCATAACATCATTCACATAATATACCATTTTCACTTGCGATAATAAGATATATGGATCATGCAGTTCATGAACACCAACATTCATTAAACTAGAGAAGTTCACAGGAGTAAATTGAAAATAATCTATTTTAACACCTCTGATGATATCAACCCAATTGCATTTGAATAAAAAAAATGAAAAATGCCCATGGTAGTTTAATTCAATAATATCAGTCAGCTTTCCTTAGTATCCCATTTCAGAAAATGTAAATATACCACTATTCTGTGTTTTCAAACCCTATTCTCGATCGACTGTATGAAATATAAATCCATTCATGTTGTAAGCATCTAAATTTCTAACTTGTTTTAGAGGACCTCAAGCAAGAAACTTCAAATCTTCTGAAAACTCTACTCGAGTATCAGTATTCATGATCTAAAAAATATGCATTATTAGATATACAAAATATATGTGTCAACTTAATATCTATATTATTTCAATGTTTATGAACTTACACGTCATGAAAACTATTCTACAAGCTCTTTATTAACAACTTTTGTTATATATTTCTCATTTCATGTTCATCCTCTCGTTAGTATCTTTGTTTGTATCCTCAACTCTTCAATAAATGGATCTGCAATTTCACTATTCAGCAGCACATATCTATGTGCCTGTAATTATTCCATTTCTGTCAGTGTAACATTTGAGTTCCTCCCAACTGATCGGCCATTAGTAGGAAATATTTTTGATTTACCATATATTTGAGATTGATTCTATGTATCATCAACATGTCCAACTTGATTAAATCTTGTCTCAATATCATCCAAGTATCTAGAACAAAATGTAAGACAATCCTCTTCCAAATAGCCTTCAACAATAGAGCCTTCTGGTTGAGATTTATTTCCCATGTATGATTTCAAATGCCCAAGATATCTGTGAAATAAAATAAACAAACATAATTATTCATTTAATTAAGTGCAAAGAATTGTTTACTTAACTGAAATACATATAAATAAAGTACCTCTCAATTGGATACATCCATCGATAATGTAAGAGGCCTCCTAATTTAGATTCCTCAACCAAATGCATAGTTAAATGCATCATGTCAGTAAAAAACGACAGAGGAAAGATCATCTCCAATGCACAAAGTGTCAATATAAACATCTCCTAAAGGTTTTCAAGATCAAATGGATGTAGATATTTCTCACATAGTTTTTTTTAAAAATGTTCAGAATTGGAGCACAACAACAGTAACTTTTTCAGGTAATAATGTATGCAATGTCAATGGCAGTAACTGCTGTAACAAAATATGTGAGTTGTGACTTTTCAATCCATGTAACCTACAATTATTTAACTCAACACACCCCGAGATGTTACTTGAATACCCATCAGATACCTTCACATGCTTTAAAATTTTATGTAATGTATTTTTATCCCTATTTTTCATTGAAAAAATTGTTAGAGCATACTTTTCATTCTCATATGGCCAGAGATCATGTTTTATGTTCATTACTTGTAAGTCTATCTGATCATTGAGATGATCCTTCAACTTTACATGATCATTAAGAAATGTGAAGATCAAATTGTCACATATATTCTTCTCAATATGCATCACATTAAGATTATTCCACAACAAATTAAATTCCCAATATAGAAGTTTGAATAATATACTTTTTTCTTCCATTGGTGCGTTCCTATTTCACTTCACGATGCACTTCGAACTCGTTTCCCACTATCATTAAAATGTTGAACCTTCCCAAATTTTGTTTCAACATTTCCAAGTTGTGCCAATATTTCAGAACCAGTTAACAACTTTAGAGGTTGTCTATGATCAATGAAACCGTTAAATTTTGATCTGTTCAGTTGAAATCTATGAGATGCATCGAGAAATATTCGATGGCATAAGAAGAACCATTTTCTACTATGAGGTAGCCATTTGGGCTCAAAATCAAAGTTACAAATAGGAAAAGCCAAATCTGTGTAAGTGTTCCAACCAGATAAATTCCCAAGTCCAAGGAAGTCTCTAATGGTCCACATTAAAGTAGCATGCATTTTGAACATTGTTTTAGAAGAAGCATCATATGTCTCAACATCGTTGATCCATAACTCCTGTAATTCTTCAATTAAAGGATGCAAGTATACATAAATATCATTTCCAAGCATTTTTTTTCGAGGAATAATCATCGAAATGATAAAATATGTTTGTTTCATACACATCCATGGAGGCAGATAGTAAGGGATCAAAACAACCAGCCAAATGCTATAATTGGTACTCAAAGTCCCAAATGGATTGAATCCATCGGCAGCCAATCCCAATCGAACATTCCTATGATCATATGAGAAATATGGATGTAATGAATCAAATTTCTTCTATTGTTGTGAATCTTGTGGATGTTGCATTAACCCATCATTGTTATTATCTATATAATTCAACTTCATGTGTTTATCGGTTTTTGATGACATGAATAATATTTGCAATTGAGTCTTTAAAGGAAAGTAATGAAAAACCTTTGCATGTGTGTTCCTTTTCTTCTTCTTCATGGTAGTATGTTGATTCATACTTATAATATCACCCATTGATAGTCATCTAGAAGAAGAACATTTTTTGCAAACCTGTCTACTTGAATCCTCTCACCAATAAAGCATACAATAATTGGGACATGCATGTATTTTTGTATAATTCAGACAAATCTTGTTGAAAACTTTTTTCATATCATAAAAAGACATAGAGATGTTTGCTTCATGAAATGCATCACACAAAAATTCCAATATTATGAACATTTCCTTTTTTTTTAATTCCACATAAACATTTGATATGGTACAACTTCTGTAGAAAAGAAAGTTTTGAATATTTCAAACATCCCCTATACAACCCTTGATTTCCATTATCAACTAAACCATGAAACATATTTTCCTCAGTGAAGTTTTCTCTTACATTAGTCTCCATAGAATCAAGAGGAGGATCTAATGATATGTTACAATCTTGTTCTGGTTGTCCTACAGTCTCAAAAACATCACTTGTCACGTTGTTATTTGTAGCTCCCTCATCTGGTTGTTCTGATATGTTTTGATGTTGATGGTGGGGTCTCGCAATGCCAAATGCATCATTTATAAGGTTTTTCATCTCATTTTCCATTTTAGACAAAGTTGGGAGCTCATTCTGTGGATCGACATTAGTGCTCAACCATTCTATAACGTTTAATTCTCTGTGCCAAATCCAACAAAAATATTGAGCAAGGAATTGATTCAATATTAATTGTTCATAAACTTCATCTCTCTTCAACCATCTTCTAAATTTACATTAGTACATGGACATCTTATTCTCCCTTCAACGGATCGATTGGAAATTGAAAATTCTAAAAACTCCTCCAAACCCTTAGCATACTGAGGTGTGTTCCTCGATAATGTGATCCAGCTTTTGTCCATTTATAACACAATGTGCCTACACAATATTAAAAAAAATTAAAACACATAACTATTACTAAATAGGGAAAGAGATTCATATATACTAGTTGAAAATATATATAAATATGTTAAATAAGGTTTTCCTATATAAATATATATGGTAAATAATGAACCCACCCACTAGAAAACCAAATCATTCAAATTAAAAAGATCCATAAAATAATAGAGAGATAATAAAAAAACAAACCATCCTATTAAAAATGAACTATATACTATATGTCAGGGAATGAATACATCAGTAGCAGATCATATAAATCAGAAACCAAAATTCCAAAAGGCAAAACTAGGAAAAACCTTGATTATGGTCTCAACTCCAATCTTATTTCCAAACTCCTATGCTTTTTCGTAGTAATACAATCATCAAGAATTGAGTCTTTCCCAACCCCAAACCTACAATCAAGTAGCATCAACTTGGGTACCAAGTTCCATGGTATCCTGAGAAAGGTGTGACTATGATTAAATAGGCCACCACCAATGATATCCCTAAATATAACCATACTATAATAATGTACATGTAGAAGTGGTACAAATAAAAAAATTAATAATTTAATTAAAAGGCAGTAAATAACCACTAATGCTCGGGCTCTGTGATGAAACCTAAGAAGCTAATGAAAAAAATATCTCCTATTAAAGAAAATTTAATGAATATAAGGATGAAATACATTTCACTGATGATGATAATATTGCATGCATTATCAATCACACTAATGATAAAAAAATACATATAAGAAACCAATGACATTGCTGAAACCAAGAGTATATATGATGAAAATGACACTAAAAACATTAATAAATTGGATGAAATAAAAGAAATAGATAGCACCAATTAAATGGATGAAATGGATTACATAGTTATTAAAAACAACACTAACAATGTTAATAGTTCCAAGAACAACAACAATTATAATGATTGTGGTGATGTAGTAAAAACCTTTGATGACAAAGACCCCAATTAACTAAAGAACCAAGGAAAAAATGACGTTGATGAAAAAACTAATAACCACAATGACACTAAATACATAGATCATAGCAATGAAATTTTTGACATGGACCATACCAATGGAAATTATAACATAAATAATTTCAATGATGCCAATGCAACTGAATACATCTATGAGACAAACAATATCGGTGACACCTATGAGATGAACCATACCGAATAAACTCTTGAATCAAATAAAACATATGAAACCAATGACTCTAAATAAATTGAGGACACATATCACAATGATGACACTTATTACCATGATCACATCAACACAACCAAATATGATAATGAATGTGACAACACTGATGACATCAATGATGCTGATGACTCTAATGAAACCATAAATTCTAGAAAAACTAATGAACCCAATGAGACTGGAGACACTGATGATATTGATGAGATAGAAGACTTAAATTAAATCTCCATCACTTATGAACCCAATAAAAATGATGGCATGGGTGACATTCAGGACACTGAGTACATTGATGATATATAGGATAGTAACCAAGATAAAAATATAGTTTTACCTAATGAAAATTAATATATAAACGACATGGGTGACACTAACAACCCTAATAAATATTATAACATAAATGAAACTGATGATGTTGATGACTTAAATTACACTAACAAGAATAATGAAACTAATGATATAGATGAACAAAACTAATGATATAGTTTTATCATGTCGAGGGATTCGGGGGGTCACTGGTGTCGCGGGGGTTGTCGGGGTTACGGGATCCTAGGGCTTCGGGGGGTTGTGGGGGTCGCGATGGGAGGTGAGGCGTGGTGAGGGGTGGAGAGGTGTGATGAGGGCTTCATGGGGGGTAAATGGGGTCATCAGAGTCACACAGGTCACTAGGGTCTAGGGTTTCGGGGGGTCGCGGGGGTCGGGATGGGCGGTGAGGGGTGGAAAGGCGTGATGAG
Source organism: Viscum album (assembly GCA_963277665.1). Taxonomy (NCBI): domain Eukaryota; kingdom Viridiplantae; phylum Streptophyta; class Magnoliopsida; order Santalales; family Viscaceae; genus Viscum; species Viscum album. Next base: position 583,364,771 of record OY728167.1, on the reverse strand, counting down.
GGCTTCAGGGGGGGGGGGGGGTCGTCGGGGTCACACGGGTCACCGGGGACTAGGGTTTTAGGGGGTCTTAGGGGTCAAGGGGTGTCAGGGGAGTCTGGGGGAGAAGTGTCATCACTGAAAAAAACACCACTTTTCGCAGAGGTTTATTAAAACCACCACTAATTTATTTAAAAAAAAATTAGTGACGGTTTATTAAACCGCTGCTAAATGCTAATAATTTTGTAGTGAAATAAAATAGTGGAAGGAAATGAATAAATTCTAATATTACAACAAGACTCCATGCTCCGGACAAGCTCCATTATTCAATCACCATACACCTCAAGTATCACGAGGAGGTGCTAAAGACGTGTGACACTTTACCTTTTCCCATGTCTTGGAAGATAGAATCTACAAAAGCACCAAAGTTACAAAGTAGGGGTGAGTATAAAACTTAGTAGGATTTCCCCAATGACTTACCTACTCACTCCACTATGATAGAAAGGTTATCAATATTTATATAAAACATTTTATCTAAAATAATCTCCCAAAAATGGTTTATAACTAAATATAAACAAGTTCCAAACCCATTTTGTAACCAAATGAAAACAAGTTCTATTTAAACCAAATTCTAGCAAGTCATACTTCCATACAAATAAATCAAAAAAGGATTTAAAACCATCCCTCAATAACCTTTTTTCATAACCATCCCATGGTTCACAACACACCCACACATGCATGCTTCGTTTTGACAGTTCCATACTCATGAGCGGTCTCTCATCCAATTACCTTGTGTCCCAATGATATATTCCCCTGATCCAAAGTCACGTACCTTTTACCCCAATGGTGAACATCCCTTATTCATGTTCATGTCAAGAATGAACTCACACAGCCCAATATATAATCCAAAATCATTCCAAATCACCCATTCAAACTATTTCATTAAAACTATACTTTTATTGAAAACCAATGAACAAGCCAATTTCAAACCAACTATTTTGTTCTAATAAAACATTACCTTTTATTGAAAACATCTAATAAAATCCATGTTCCACAATTCCATAAAATCCCCATTTTAAAATCCATATTTTAAAATCAATAACAAAAGCACTTTATTCAAAACACCCAGTTTTCCGAATTTCCACAATTTTCCAAACCATTACAAAATAACGTTTCCAATTATTTATAAACATCCAATTAATGGCCAATTTGTCACTAGAAAATCAATTTGAAAGAATTAAAATAAGTTATATAAGTTATATCAATAGTATTCGAGAGTGAAGCCACCTACCTCAAAGGTTTTGATGAAAACTGAAAATCGACAAAGAAAAGATCAAGGAACTAGACCGATTCTCCACGAAACCACCTCAGATATCTTATCATATCATGATAAAGACGAAATATCAACATATTTGGAATACACAGTCTTATATATACCCATAATAGGCATATATCTAAGAAACCGAGAAGAGAGGAGAAGTAGATCTAAGTAGATCTAAGAAACCAATCAAGAACGATGAAGAACGATCACATACCTCAAGAATCCAGCTTCGAAAAACCAAGGTAATCCTTAAAATGGACTCCAAATTGCTTGTTAAATGTTATCCAACCTTCAAGGAAGAGAAATACCAAGTAAATCCACTTAGGATAAAAAAACAAGTGGTTTAAAAGAAAAAATGTGTGAGATTCAATTTTTTAGAATATCACTTTAACCCCGCACATGGTTAGTTCGCACGGTTAGACAAATTGTACATTAACTTTGTGTTAGATACTACCTTAAGGAAACCCTTGCATGACCTTCTCGCATGGTCTCCCTAACCACATGCAGACCGTGACGAATCTACTGTCTAGAATCTGCAACTTCGCATGGTTTCTACTAGGATTTTCGTACAGTTTGAAAAAATCACGCACATCCTGTGTGACTCTCCTTTAGCCCCAAAAACTTATTGAAAATTCTCTCAACTCTCCCATATTTCACCCTTATACTTTATAAACATAAAAAACACATATGGTTACATACCAGAAACCAGGGGTACTACAGGTTAAGACATAAAAAATTACTTATTACTGCTATGAAATTATAATAAAACCACTGTTGATTAATTTTTTAAATTTATGAACTAAATTAACATCAATCCAAGTTATCATTTTACTATTATGGACAAAAACACTTTTTAGTTTTCTAAAACACTAAAATTATAGCACCTTGAGATTCTAAAAGAGGAATATCATGTTCAATGTTATATATGACATGAAACACCCATATTATATGAGAATGTAACACCCTATGATTTTATGATACATTTATTTTTAAATTAATTCAATATCTTCAATAACTTGTGATGCATGCAACATCGGGTTTAAACAAAAGGTGATACTCAATTAAAATATTATTATTTCAACATGACTCTTATAACATAACTGTTAATTTGGTGGTTATTAATAGGACTAACTAAATTATGATAATTATATTTTTTACACATGTAAAAATTAAATTCAATGGTTATCTATTAATTAGAAATAAATTAAGAACCATTTTAAAGAAAAAGAAATGTTTTCTGAAAACCTGTATTTTTCTAAAAGTCGGTTCAGTTGTGCTTTTCACACATTGAATAAAATTTATTTTTACCAAATTTATAAAAAATATTTGAAAGAATAATATTCATTTTTTAATTCTAAATTTCAAAATTAACTTTTTGTTGATTTTTTATAATTTTATGAAAACATTAATTTTTTGATAAATAATGAAAAGTATTGATTTTTATTGAAAACTGTCATTTTGATTAAATTATTAACAAGGATAACTTATATTTTAAATTGTTTTTAAATTAAAATTAGTTTAATTATATTAAAATTTAACAAATTATGTCATTATAATCAATTTAATATTGAATTATGATATAAAACTTTTCAAACTTTTTAATGTTTTTCTTTGGAAAACATGTTTTTTCAATGCGTTTGGGGGTTTAATTTTGAATTTAATTCTACCAATTATGTGAATTTAATTTTTAAAAATTGGTTAAATATTTTTTATAATAATAATTTAAATTATACAATATGTTATACTTAATTTTTTCTCATAATTAATATTATAAATAGAAAACAAAATTATTTACCATGGTTAGGGATAAAATGGGTTTACCATGGGTTAAACTAAAATATAAGGGTTAAATATTATAAAATACTTTTCTAAATCATATTTTATGTCTTTATTTAGACCTTATAACTTAAATGGTTTTATAATTACACATTTTTTATGTTTTTATCTTGTGAAAGATATGAATATCACTTCAAAAATTCCAACTGTGTCCTCTCCCAAACTTATAAAAGGTCGTCCCCTCTCCTCTCCTATTCACAGTCCAAAATCCATTTAGTTCGGTTGATCATTACCCAAATATCATCCTAAAATATCTCACAGAATCCTATAGTCCTTTTTTCATCATAAATCTAAACTATGAAGGGTTTTGGTGAAACCTTAAAGAATTGTCCAAAGAAGAGGTAACATTCTTAAATGAGCATTTTTTATTGTGTTTCTTCTTCCACCTCCATAAAATATTATTAAACTATGAATATAAAATACAATAATTATCTTATATATACTTATATTTTATTATTTTATGTTCATGACATATATCCATCTCCTCTTCCATCGAATGGGAAATGAAACTATTGATCATGTGTACAGAGGACAACCACTTAGCAGACCGATGTAAACTTTCTTCCATCACTACCTCTCACGGTTGGATAAAATGATGTATTTAACATATGTATATGATATTTCTTAAATTAATATAATTTTTGAATTATAAAATAATATCTAACTTCTTAACTTCTAACCCATAGTAAAACAACAACGTCTCGCGTGTGTTTGGTGGATTACCGCCTCGCGAACAAATGTGATTTGTTTTTCCCATTTTCATATTATTTGCATGGTAATAAGGATATATTAAATGAATATATATGATATTTGTAAAATAATTATACCATATTAATTATTATATCATATATACCTTATTACATTCCATTCTGTGGGGGATATGACATCGTCACTCGTGTGTACGGCGGACTACCGCCTCGTGAAGTGATGTGACGTGTTTTTCACCAAAGAATTACATGGAAGGTAATAAGGTTAAATTTAATTAATATATGGGATATATAAAAAAATAATAAATATTTGAAAGGTGATATATTATTTACCTTTATTTCATTCCATCCATCTAGAGAAACAGAAATATCATTCATACATACGTATGATCTTCCATCTCCATGAATAGTGTAATCCATTTTCTATCTATAAATTTTTTAGATTGATATAAATACATATATAAAAGATATATAGGATATTTATATCATGTTTAAAATTCTAAATATTATTTAAGAATTATCAAATTATGGGGACCGAAACTACCAAACCAAAATATATATGAAAAACGAAACAATTATCTACTGAAATAGTGATTTTAACAAAGAATCATTAATAAACAAGTGATAAAAAGTATAATTAAATAATATATGGTATGCTATATATTATTATGTTTCTATAATATATTTATAATAAATCTATATTTGTTATATATAAGTTTTAGACACACATGTTGGTAGTCGAACATGAGTTAAGGGTTTCTTGTCTCACTTTTACTTCAATGAGACATATTCCATATTCACCAATTATTCCTTTATGTAGTGTATATACTACCCCTTATGATATGTTATATCATGAATATTTTTCTTCTTCATATAATTTAAATTTTCATTTGATTTTATTACTTTCATGGGGGTTATGATTCAAAATATATCAAAGTGGGAAGGGTTTATTTCACAATGTCATCATTATCCAGGATTGTATATGTTTAACTCTCCCTTAGGGGAATTATTTAGTATTTGTATTTTAAAAACAATATATTTCCTTATAATATATTTATTAATTATTTTTTAAGGTAATATTACCATTTTCCCACTCTTTTGTACTTAAAATTACTGATAATGTTTTTTTAAAAAAACTGACTTCATTTCACTCTTAGATCGAAAATCCTTTTTCTTTCATAACCATGTTTTCTAAAAATGTTTTCAAAAATATATTTAACATTATAAAAATTATTTATTAATGAAATTTTTTCTTAATATTTATATTTTATAAAACTATTTTAATGGAATCTTCTTTTTGTTTTTCGAATGATATACTTTTTACCCTTTATAAAATATAGTGAAAAAATGTTTTTTAACTTATAAGGCATGTACAGAATTTTCTGTAGTCATGAGAAATCGATATTTTAAACATTATTTTAAATTTTTCAAAATTTATTTTCAAAGAAAAGTATTTTCAAATATTTTTTTGATAACTTTAGTTTTAAAAGGTGGTTTTCAAAGTGTAAAGGTTATTTTCCTCAATAATGTTTTTAAGGATATTTTCATAAAATTTATATTCATTAATGATAAAAAACCTTATTATACTTATGATTTAATGGGGATATGTTGTGATGAAACCATAATTATTATTTATCTAGATGGTTTATAATAATTTTGATGGGGGATGTACAATTTTGTTACCATTCATCATATCACTCTGGATGGTTTATGATTATTGATTGGGGTTAGTATTAACATTTTGTTTGTTAGTTTTCCAATATGAATGTTTATTTTTTTTATGTGTCATCAATTTCATATGAATAATTCATTAATCTTATCAAGTGACAGGTGGGTCCCAATATTATATATTCCCTTGATGCATTGGTAGGTATCATGAGACAAATCAGTTGGCTGAATTAAATGGGGTTTTACCCATAGTTTTAAACTATCTTGTGGAAGGTATTTATAGTATGTTTATAATGTTTGGAATTATGCATGACCTCAATTATTCAAAACACTAAGGATGAAGAAGAAATAAGAAATATGGAATGGGAGTATTTTAAGGTACTCTTCATGGAAAAGTATTTTCCTCATGAGTAATGAACAGATATGGATAGACAATTCATGAGTCTAAGACAAAAGAAAGATGAAAATGTTTCTAAGTATGAAGTAATATTTAAAAGGTTATAAAGGCATGCTATGATCTACATATTTAATCCAAATATCAAAATTGAACATTTATTTTATGGTATTAAGCCAATTATTCTAAGGCAACTAGTCTCACAAACATTCTCATCATACGATGACATAGTATAATGTGGTATCAAGATAGAGAAATAATCTACAAGTCTTATGGTTTCTAAGTGAAGAAAGAGAATAATAGGATGAAAGAGAAAAATATGGATAAAAGTAAGATTGTAGAGAAGGATTTTCCCCCATGTGATAATTGTGGAAAGAGACACCATGGTACTTTATTGAAGGGAATGGGAGTTTGATGTAATTATATAGAGAAAGGACACCATGCATGTGATTGAAATGCAAAGAAATAAGTTCTAAATGTTTAATTATTCATCTAAAAATAGATGTTCTACTAGCCAAATGAATTTCCCAAGCGTCATGGTAATATACCACTAAAGAAACTAAGGAATACAGGTCAATCTTATGTTATTACTGCAGCCAAAGTGGAATGATTAAAGTGATTGTGTATTTGGATTCAATATTTATGTTGCGGAATTATTTAATCAAAGATATTATTATTATAATAATCATAAAGATTATATTTATTTTACTATATCAGTTTTTATTAGGATTTGATGACATATGTTTAATGTTATTGATGACCAAGAAAAGTTATAAAGTGGAAAGTCGATATTTTTGGAAAGCGCGTGATTGAATGAGGATAGCCCTTAATATATTCCTGACATTGAGATAATCATAAATATATTTTTATGGAATAGTATTAATGAACTTGATATTTTTGAGTGGTTTTATGGTTTATGAAATCATTTCAAGAGTTTACTATATTTTTGGATTTCTGGAATAAATTTGATAATATGATATTTTATTTAAGGAGTAAGAGTAAAATAATTTTTAGAATATTGCATGTTTTCACTAAGGTTTTAATTAGATAAAGGTATCCACATATCTGGTATGTGATATTAAGAGATATATTATGTTGTTTGAGGAATCAAATGTTAAGTTTATTTTGGAAATTTAGTGCCCACACTTCTAAATTTTTGGACATTGAATTTGGACATATATATTTTGGATTGATCATATGGTTAACTATTTATGAAATGGATTAAGATGATCTTTGGGGTTATTTTGAGGTTTTATAAATTATTGTATTATTGGATAACTTTTGTTAACTATTTTTTTCTTGGAATATATCTATAGATATATGAAATGAATTTCCATCCATTTTGTGATCCATTAAGATTTAAATTTAGTGTTTCAGGCATACAAATTGATTTTAGATATTCATTTCCTTGAGTAAGAAATGAAGTGGTAATTGATCAAAGCACAAAAAAATGATTAAATTGTTCCTATTAAATATAAAAGAATCAAGTAATTATATTTTCTTATGTTCTCATTCAATATTTTAAAGGAATTACTTAACACTAGGAAAAGGATATTAAAAAAAATGTTATGCTAGTACCTTCATTTATAGTGAATAAAATGTTATTTCAAATCATTACAAATTTATGGATTTGTTTTTGTTAAATTTTCTATTTTATTCGCATTCTTGTGATCAATTTTCTCTATCACTCTCCATAATTATTTATAATTTTCTTCCATGTATATATCTTCACTTCCCACCAATGTTTTCCTACTTGGAAATTCAGTAATGTGTTATTCTAGATGAACTTTATACTTCCCTTTATCTCTTATCAAGAGGAAGTTTTATAAATCTTTTTATGATGTGGGTTTCTGATAAAGGTATAATCAAATTCCAACCACTTGATTATCAAGATCAAGATTAAATTGCGAGGATGCAATTTAATTAATGGGGTATAAATGTAACACCCTGAGATTTTTAAAGAGGAACATTGTGTTTGATAGTATATATGAAATGAAACACCAATATTAGAATAGAATTTATATCCATAATAATTTACGATATATTTATTTTTTAATAAATTCAATCTCTTCTATAGCTGTCCATGCACGCAACACTAGGTTTAAACAAAACATTATACTCTATTAAAATATTACTATTTAAACATGTCTGTTATAACCTAGTCATTGCGTTAATGGGTATAAATAGAAATAAATAAATTATGAATATTATATTGGTTACACATATATAAATTTAATTAAATAGTTATCAATTTATTAGAAAATAAAATAAGAACCATTTGAAAGCAAAAGATTTTTTTTTGAAAAGCTTTATTTTTCTAAAGGTGGTTTAGTTGTGATTTTCACGCATAATTTAAAATTAAATTTTATCAATTTTAGAAAATTTATTTGAAAAAATAATTTTAATTTTTGAAGACTGTATGTAAAAAATATATTTGGGTGAATTCTTGAGGATATTTTGAAAAGATTATTTTTTGGATGAATAGTGGAAAATACTACTTTTTATGGAAAACTACCTTTTCATTTAAATTATTTACAAAGTTAAATTATAATTTAAATTTGGTTTAAAGTAAATTTATTTTAATTTTATTAAAATTTAAATTATTTTGGTTATTCTAATAAATTTAATATAGAATTAATATATAAAAACTTTTCAATATTTTGAAAGTTTTTCATTGGAAAAAATCATTTTTTGGACGCATCTGTAGGTTTAATTTTAAATTAAATTATGCCACATCTGTGAATTGAATTTGAAAAAATGTATTCTATATTTTGAATTATAATAATTTATATTATATTATAAGGTCAAATTATTTTTCCTTCATAATGAATAGTAAAAATATTAAAACTTACTTACCACAGTTTTGTTTAAAACGAGATAATCTAGGGGTTAAACTAAAAGGTAAGGGTTAAAAATGAACCAATACTTATCAAAATACAATAATATATAAATATTTAAACCATATATATTAAATGATTCTATAATGATCTATTTTTTTGGTTTATTTCATGAAAAAAAATGTGGGTATCACTTTTTCTTTTCAAAAATTCCAAGTGTGTCATCTCCCCTACTTATAAAAGGCCACCCCATATACTCTCCTCTTCACACTATCAAAACCATTTGGTTTGGCCAATACCTACTATATTTTATTTCATAATCTATAAAATAATACTATTTTCATTTTTATGAAACTAATATACTTATTTAATTATAATATCATATCTAAATTCTTACCTTACAACCCTTTTGAAAACAATAACATCCCTCATATTTATGTTGAATTACTGCCTCACAAACCAATGTGATGTTCTTTTACCATTTACATTTTTAAAGGATGGTATTAAGTTTGTATTAAATGAATATATTTTATATTTTCAACATAATTAAACCTTTTTAAATATGATATCACATATTCCTTATTACATTCAATTTCCTATGGGATACGATAATGTCGCTAATTTGTATGGTGGACTACAGCCTCAAGAATCGATGTGAATAATTTTTCACTAATGATTTACATAGAAGGTAATAAGGATACATTTAATTAATATATGTGATAGATAAGAAATAATAATGAATTTGGAAAATGTGATATATTATTTAACATCCATTCATTACATCTGTCAAAAAAATAGAAACATTATTCATTCGTACGTACGGCCTACCATCTCCATCAATGGTGTAATCGATTTTAAATATCTATATTTTATTGATTAATATAAATACATATATAATAAATATATTTGATATTTATATCATTTTAAACATTATTTAGGTTATTTATCCATGATAAAAGTAAAATGACTGAAATTATAGAACCATAACATACATGAAAACGAAGCTTATCACCAAAAACAAGGATTTTAAAAAAGAATTATTAATAAAAAGGTTATAAAATACTATAAGTAAATCATATATGGAATGAAATATATTAGTATGGTTTTTTAATGTATATATAATAAACCTATATTTATTATATATGAGTTTCATACACATACAAAGGAAGTTGAACCTGAGGTAAGGGTTTCTCGTCTCACTTTTACTTCCATGATACATATACCATCTTCACCACATATTACTTTATGTGGTGCATATACTTATCATTTTAAAATTTTATGTCATGAATATATTTTAATTCATTGTATATATAGTTTCGTTTGAATTTATTTCTTTCATGGGGCATATCATTCAAAATTTTCCAAATTGGTAAGGGTTTATTTCACAATCTCATCATTATCCGAGATTGTTTATGTTTAAGTCTCCCTTGGGGGAATTATTTTATATTTTTTTCTTAAAAGAAATATATTTACTTATCCTATATTTATTAATGATATTTTCAATTAATAGTATCATTTTTCACCTATTTGGTACTTAAAATGATTGAGAAACTATTTTTAATATTTGTTTACTTTATTTCTCTTTTCGGTCGAAAATCCTTTTTCATCCAAAACCATGTTTTCTAAAACTGTTTTAAAAATGTATTTAACATTATCAAAATGACTTATTACATATTTTTATACATTTCTAAACTTTTACAAAAAAAAATTAAAGGAATATTCTTTTGATTTTATGAATGAGTTACTTTTTATCCTTTTTACAATGGTGTGAAAGGAATGTTTTTTTAAATTATACGACATGTACAGAATTTCCCACCTTAATGACCATTCAATGTTTTAAATATTATTTTACAATTTTCCATTTTTATTTTCAAATAAATTTATTTTCAAAATATTTTCTATACTTTTATTTTTTAAAGTTTATTTTCAAAGTGCAAAGGTTATTTTTCTCAAGAATGATTTTAAAGATATTTTCATGGATTTTATATTCAACGATGACAACAACCCTTATTCTAATTATTATCCACTAAAAATATTTTGTAATGACACTATCCTTATTATTTATATAGATTTTTAATGATAATTTTGGTAGTTGATGTACTATTTTTTTACCATTCACCATATTACTCTATATGGTTTATGATTATTGATTGGGGTAAGTATTAACATTTTATATGTTAGTCTTTCAATACGAATGTTTATGACGATTATGTTTCAAACAATCCATATAAGGAATTCATTAGACTTATTATGTGATGGGTTGTACCTGAAATTACATAGGACCTTGATGCATCCATAGGTATTGTGAGACAAATTAGTTTTCCAAATTAATTGGGTTTTTACCCTTTCTTGGGAAAGGTCTTGAAAATATCTTTTTAGTTTCTAGAATTATTCACTCCCTCATTATGAGAGATGTTATTTGTGTACATGTGATTATTCGATTAGTTATAATATCCATAGATAAGTTTCAATCTCATGAGATTATTTATATGGCTTTATTTAATCATCTTTTATACCTTCCATGTTATTCTCAAGTTATTGTTTAAATGCAAAGTGTTTCAGTTATTTATCTTTCCATATTGATTATTCTTATTTATTCATAATATCTTCCAATATACTCATACCCTTTCTGGGGATCTAAACTCACCCCTTTCTTATGTTTTATTTTCCCTAGGATATCAGGAAGTGTTTTGTGAAGATATATAGGGATATGTTAAGGGAAATAATGTAATTCTCAAAGAAAATTCTATGTTATATTTTATATTTTAAATTATTATATTATATTAAATTATATATCTATTTTACCAATAATAAAAAAATAATTAGTTCTTTGGGATGCGATTTCATGTATCTAATGTCAATGTAATAAATTAACCACCATCTTAGGGATACTATGGTCGGGTCTTTGAAAAAATGTATGTTTAATTATTAAAACCACAAAAAATGACCTAATATTGATATAAGATCATAGGAAAAGTTTCATTGTATTATTTTTGATATGTATAAGAAGATAATATATTAATATAATATTATTTTTACTTGGACTGACTGAATAAGTATTTTTTTTAAAACATAATATCCTTTAAAAACATGTAATTAGGGGTTAAAACTTGGAAAATGACCTTTTATTGTAGCCAAATCAATACACAATAACCATATATGGAAATTGAAATATAGAAACCAATGTAATTTCAATATTATTATTATTTTTTCCAGGATGATCGAGAACACGTTTTTAATGTTCTAAAATGCTAAAACATGAAATAGTCAAAACCATAACAAATATCCATATATCGATTTGAAATCAAAAGAAATGTTTCTTTGAATTATTTGTGATGTGTATGAGAAAAATAGATATCAATACAATGATTATTGTACTTGAACTGACCTAAAAAGTAGTTTTTAAATATTTAAAGAGTCGTTAATAATGTGTGGTGAGTGGTTAAAGACAAGAAAACGACTTTTGATTTTCATCAAATCATATCACAACAACCATAGATGGAATCTATACAAAACACCTCAGATCAGTTGCCTCCTTTTGATCTCAATATCCCATCATAGGACCGCATCGGGACACGTAGTGTGTGAGATGTTCTTTGGGGTCTCCAGTGCCATTAAAGGTGGAGAAGGTAGGATTGATGAAATTGGGTGGGGGGAAAGTTCCATCCACCTATTTAGTATATGGCTATTTCTTAGGCTGCATAGGTGCATGTTTCCCTTCCATGTCTTCCATTTTAATATCCAAGGACTCAATGACTTTGAGAAATTATGAAGGTACTATTGTCCGAGACACCTCCCGTCTACAGGGAGTGGGCGGGGCCTAATGAGGTGGCATCATTTTCATATCCCATTGATTATCAGTCTGTAAAAGGACTAAATTATCATCCTAGAGAGAGATATAGAGGATTTCATTATAATGGAGGGAATTCATGGCCATATTCAACTTCCTCATTTATGTAGACTGGATTCCTGGATTTGGATCTGCTCTAACACTCAAATGCCACTATTTCAAGTAAATCTATTCTTTCATGATGTATAGGAGTAAGTATATTCATCTCATCTTAAAGATGATACACATTGGGAATATTTCCCCTATGTAGCTCCTCATTGATGTGTCTCGGATTTTGTATATCATTCTCATATTACTCAAACTGCTCCTTCATGGAAGGAATTTCATCTCTTCTTAGTGATGAGTGGGATATAACCACTTATTTACCTTTATCCTTGGAAGTGTTTAATAGTATAGGAGAAAAATCAATATTCGTAGGTTACATGTTTTGGATTCACCTCTGGTTCCAAGTTTTTACAGCCTCAGTGGGTGCATCTTGATCCTCCTTTCAGGATGTATTTTCCATATTACTTCCCTCTGTATTTACACCATTCTCAACATTATCTTTTGTATTGATGGTGATGAAATTCACATTAATATATTATAAAATGTTATTTTTCCCATTAATATCAATGAAATTGGATGATTTTTCACTTCTTACCTCAGGGTCATTTCTCAAACCCTTATTCGTGTAGTATTGTTTTGGCTTACGATCCCTATGGGGTTTGATTACCTTTTTCATGTGTTCCTCCCATATTGGCCTATGAACAGTGACCTTAAGGAATTATCTAGTAATTTTTTCAAATGGGACCTGAATAGAATAGGTTTTTCTTATAGTGGTAGGAATGGATGAGATGCCAACTGTCAATATTTACCTCCCAACCTAGATAAATTGATTCCTTATATAGTGATGATGATGATGATGATGAAAATTCCCGCATCCCTATGGTGTGTGGACTAAATGGAACCACAATTGGTTTTTTGATCCTTTTTTGAGGACTCAATTATTACAATAGAGGATTTAATGAATCCTAGTATTTTCATTGATATATAAATTCCCCCATCCCAGTAGGCTGGGGTTGATCTGGAACGGCCGTAGATTTTACCAAGACCCTCTTGGGAAGTGATGAACCTGGTGATCGTGATTGGGATAAAAATTCCCATATCCCAGTGGGATGGGATTGGTTTGTATCTACTTCCATTATGTCTTGAATCATCTCATGGATTTATGATCCGGGGGGTGGAGGTAGTGGTAGAAATTCCCCTAGCCCGGTGGGATGTGCTCTCTCCTGGACGGATGCTATGGGAGATACTATTGTAACCTATTTGATTTAGTACAGATGTTCTCTTGTATGGGCTAGGTGAAATGGAAACCCATGAAGGGATTCATTTTCTATGAGAATTTGTTAGGTTGAATGCAACATTGGATTCCATATCTGAAATGCATTCTCTTTGTTTCGAGGGGCCTAATTTTAGGATTTTTTAGTTGTCCTCTCCCTCTGTTTGTGATGTCAATACATTCTTAAAGTGGGGGAATTCCATTATAGTGACAAAATAGATTTTATGTTATCTGGTCCCCTAATTTCTCTAAAGGATATGACATTATAGGACTCCATATTTGGGATTTTCTATTGTTCCAAGGGTGCGGTGAATTTCAACGCTCCATACTTTTCCCATCCTCACTTATGGATGCATGAAAATGACTAGGTGGTTAGTTTTAGAAGGGTTGTTATGAAATTTCAGAAATCATGTCATATATTTGTGTTGTGATTTTCTGTTTTTGGGTCATGGTCCATGAATATAGTATCCAAGTCTAGATAAAAAGATATTTTATTGATGGTCAAAAGGTAACCCTCTTATCTTGGATAAGGGATATGTCTAGCCTTCAGCCGCTGATGATTTCCCCACATGTCTTAGTATAAATAAGGCATTAAATCCTTTTTTAAATCTTATAGTAATTCATAGTCAGAAGTAGAAAGGGGAAAGAAAATGGTAGGGAGATTTTTTCATACTAACCCTCTCCATATATCAATTTTGACTTCCTCTTCATCATAATTACATGCCTCCACCAGGTCATACCATAGAATTTTCTTTTCAGGGTCACCTACTGACCAAGGTGAAGTGCTTCTAGAAGTTTATGGGGGACTTTAAACAGTTGACACCGATGTTTCAAACACCTATTTATACGAATGAGTCTGATTTTTGAGCACCTATCTATATGGAGGTGTCTGGGAAAGGGGGGGTATTTCCTTTTCTATGGGAGATATCACTCTGAGGTGGTTAACCATGATGGATGTTAGGGTTAGAGTCCCTATGATCCATCTCTACACTACCACAAGGAATACTATTAGGGTAATGATTGCCTTTGGCTTCGGTTTAAGAGTTGGCAGAGCCTTGTGGTGTTGAGAATGTGTCTCGAACAACCTCAAGAAAACTAGTATTGAGAGGATAAGGGATATGAGCATAATTTTTCATTTCTGTCGAAATATGTTAACCTACCTTTTGGATTGATCAGGGATATGATCCTATCGTATGACGGTTTCTAAAATATATTGATAATTGTATTGTGTTGTGGGGTTATGATCCTAGTACTGAGAAGCTGTGGGAGAATACCTGTGAGATTCTATATTTTCTGTAGGAATACGAGCCTTCTTGTGGGTGGTTTATGAAATATGTCAGTCAAACTTGTCTGAAATAGTGATATGATTCTAGTCCAAATATGAATTCCCTTCCAGAATATGCTAATGGACCTCTAAAATGGGAGATATAATATGATCCTCCTTCTATATAGCCTATGAAGGATGTTGGTGGAGTTGTTTTTTGGAAGAATTATGGATATAATTATGACTTCCATAAGCTATTTTAATAATCCAAGTAGCTTCACTAGTAGGAATATGAGCCTTCCTGGAGGCATGTTCCACTCTCACTTGGTGATCCCCAGTTAGAATGGGGTTATGAGCCTGATCCTGAGCCTTTGGAGTATGTCGTTGGTCTTCTTCGATAGGAATTTGAACCTGTCTCGAGGCATGTGGCACTCACACTTGGTTAGACTTGGTCAGAATGGGAAAATGATCCTGATCCCAAGCCTTTATAGTAAGTCCCTAATCTTTTTTATAGGAATATGATCCTATCCCAAAGCATGTTTTTCTCTCACTTGGTATTCCCCAGTTGGAAAAGGGATATGAGCCTGATCCTGATCCTGGTCCTCTTGAGTATGCCACCAATATTTTTTTATAGGAATGAGCACCTATCCCAAGGCATGTTCCACCCTTATGTGGTGAGCCTTGATTGGAATATTAATATGATCCCAGTCCTGTGCCTCATCCTTTACCAGAATATGTCAATAATCCCCCTGTACATAAGCAAGAATGTGCCCCTTGCTTCAGAGAAACCACTTGTTCAGGTTTATTAGAGCATTGTGATTCCCTATCTATAGGGATAATAATATATTCATTTCCTAGTATCTATACCAATTCCAGAATATTCTGGTGAAGCTCTTCAACTATTTCTAAGATGTAATGATACTTTAGAAAAGTGTGTGCAGGAATGTAATCCTTCACATTTTCTTTATCCAATATATATTGGAATATATCTTTGATTAAATCCAGGATATGATCCCACTTCTATCATCATTTTTCCATTAGAATATTCTTATGGGTTTCATTTGTGGGGGTATGGATATGCACCTCCCCCATGCTTGCTGCCAGAATATGTTTGTATACTTGTTTTGAGTGAGCGGGAATATTTGAATGCTCTCTGGAAACCACTAGAATATGTAGGTGGGATTATTTAGTGGAATCGAGGATATAATTGCACTCCCAACTATACCAATATTTCCTTTCTCTATGTGACTTCCTTTTTACCCATTCATGGGCAGCAGAGGTGGCAATGTGTTGGGTGGTACCCTCATCAGGTGACTGAGGGACACTGGAGGGATGGCTCTGGTGAAAATGGTTGAAAGGAGACCTCCTCAGTGGACCTCAAATCAAAAGGTATCCATAGTTGACTTTTTGATACACCTTCATCAAATATTTAAGTTGATGATGGTCATGCTTTGGGGATAATATTCTGAAGTGGTTAGCAGTGGCAACGAGAACCACTGGCTTTACTGCAGCTTTCCTTAGACGATGTGTACTAGTTGGTTTCAGTGTTTGGAGACCCTTTCATGTAGCCTCAAAGTTCCAGATCATAAAATGATGATGGTATTCTCATACCATTTCATTTATGACCCATATTTCAAGGTGTCAAGTGGGCGAGGTCGTTCTGTGACCCTTAAGGGTTGCAGCCGTAGCTGATTTTCCAAAACATTTAATAGATAAAGAAATGATCTTGGGTCGAGTGTTGTTTGTGAGAGAAATATCTAAATTAACAAATATGATAAGGAACAAGGTCACTGATCTATGAATCATGGTAGGAATGATACTTTCTCAATAATATATGAATGGTTAGCATGATTGTCCTTTCTTATTCCTTATCTTTCCATTCTGCTCATGTAGACTTTTAACAACGAGGAAGGACTTATATCACGAGAACATCGATAAAATTTGGTCAACTAATCAATTTTTTTATATGAGAGATTCACATCAGGTTCACCATTTTTATTTCATGGGGAAGATCATGGAACACACATGGTGGAAGTAAAATGTTCTGAAAACAATTGTATAGTCTATTCTTTTTATCCCATAAATAATATTCCCATATGATCTTAGGTTTTCCTATGCGGTATGGTTCTTTTCAATTTCAGTTTAACTCTTTGGTTTTGACATAATGTGAGTTCCTAATGAGGTCACGAGATTTTTGGGGGTGTTCATGGATTTTTCTGAGCTTGGATCCCATCTTTTGGATAAAATCATTTGGACCGTACTATTAGTAAAAGCAGTGCCGCTCAAGCACTACGTTTATTATTAACCGTGTGGGGTTGGATAGAGAGAAGAAAAGGGGAAAAAGTTTTCCCTAACTATGTTCCCAGTGCCACATACCCATATGGGAATCTCTATATTTTTTAAAAAGACATGAAACATGATTTGGTCATGGTTTCTCAAACTGCGTGCATGAACCATGTGGGGTACACCTTGAGACAGAGAAGGGTTTACAGTTTTTTCATAGTTTGGCCAACCATACGGCCAAACCGTTTGACCCAATTTAAAATTGAGAAATGTTTATTTCACCCATATGGATTTATAATATTAAACCCATATTCTGTTTTATTTATCCAATGGATTTATTCTCCTTCTATGAGAGTTTATCAATCCTAAGATATTCTTAGCTCTCAATTCTCTGTTTATACTTGGATTTATGTGTCGATCATCTCGTTGGATCTGATCTAGTGATTTCTTCATTCATCTTGGGCCTTTATTCATTTTTGTGTGTATCTAAAGACTTATTTTGGTATAATCTAATATGAACTATCTCTAGGGTTTTCATATGTTCTTCCTTTTTCTTCTTATTTGGACTGAATCAAAGTTTGATATTGGATTAGTGTTCTTCCATGGGTATATGGTAGATGGTCTATACTTTTCCCTTAAATGTTGGTGTTTTATATACCTTTTTTTCATTATGCCACATGATGTACCTTCCAATGTTTCCTTGAAAATTAAATTTATGTATTGATTAAATTTTTAGGACCTGTTTGGGTTTCCCACTAGTACCTTTATATGGTTGGAGGTTGTTATCCCCAACCCAGACTACCTTTGAGGTGTGTTATTGTATTTCCCCCTTTTTAAACCACCTCATTGGGTGTGTGTGAGATCACTCATTCAATGGGATATTTATTTAATTAAGTGAGAGTTAAATGATTGAATTGGAGAAGTTTTATACCTTCTTTCCATGTGATGACATATTATGAAATTATTTAAAATGATTAAATGTATTTTATGGAATATGTGGAATGGGCTCGTTGAACTCATGTCATGTAAGTAATTATGAAATGAGTTATAAAATGATTAATTAATTTATTGATGAATTGATTATGGTAGTGTATGACTTGTTCATTTCTACTCCTCGGATCTTAATTCAATTAGATGCAATGGACATTTCCACTATATGGACCCTGATTATGGTAGTGGTTTCCTTGGAAATTTATGCACCTATGATCCTAATTCCATAGGAATCCATGGACATTTATACTCCATGGATCCATTTTATATTTGATTCCAAGTAAATTTCTACTCCTTGGATCTAGCTTTCTTACACCACCTTGGATATGCTCTTTCAACGTGTTCCTTGGGCTCCCCCCACCCCCACCCCCCAAGTCATTACCGAGTTTCTATAAAGACATTCCTATGACTCTAGGGTATTCCTTGGTCATTTATACCTTGTATTTGACCCATGTAGGTCTAAAATGATGAGGATACCTTGTTCATTATAACTTGGATCCAACCCTTGGGGTATGAAATTTGATTACACGACATAGGCCATTGTGGATCTTATCATGCATTACAAATATCCCCTGTATGGGTATTTGATTTAAGTTGTTATAACGGATAGTATCACATATACTTTATCATAATTTATTATTTCCCTTATTTATGGGAGCTTGACTATTGTTCATAGGGTTCCATGTTTAGTTGGATAGGATCACCTCTGTATTTTACACTTTACTTTTATTTATGTAATACTTGTGATATATTGTACACTGCTTCATTATTTATACAAATAATGGACAAGTTATAGACACCGTTGGTGGTGGACTATTGAGTGTTATCTCACACCCTATTTGAACCACTTTTGGGTACCCAGACATACTTCATGGATGTAGGTAGGTTCTGAGGAAATAATCCACTTTTTGATGCTCGATTTGTTCTTTGCTTAGGAGTCAGGGAGATTGGACCGAGTTATTCTTGTGATTCTAGTTGGAGATAGTTATTTTTTGGTCATTTTTTACTTTTTATACATGTATTATAATGGATTCATGTTTCCATGTATTTCTTTCCTTTTTTATACACATATCATGATCATCATATTGTACATGGAATTTCTTTTGGCTTTATTATTATTACAATCTTTGGGATATATCATCTATTAGTGATTTATATTATTCTTCCACTTATTTATTTATTTGTTATGATTACACCACTGTGTTACACTATGACATGAGGGAATATGATCCTCATTGACACACACTAGGCCCTCACTACTAGTTGGAATCCTCTAATGTATGGGGAGGCATACTTGAGGCCATGTGACCCATCAGATCAAGGCACCATTTAGTGGCTCCTGGGTTGGGACTTTACAAAGTGGTATCAGATATTTCTTTTCTTAATTTACTATTTTTAGAAAATAGATAGGAGACTATGAATTAATTGGAATTTGGTAATGATATTTTCTTGGGAGTAGTTAACCCACATACAAGAAAAATCCAAATTTCTTGGACTAATAAATTGTTATTATATATTTTTTCTATTACAATTAATGTGATTAAACCGTTGGGAGATGAAATTCATGTTTGATGTTCCTTATGATTATAGATTTTACTATTTCCCAATGAGACGATGTCATTTCATATCATGTATTATTTTAGTAAATTTATAGGATTCACATTCCATTCATACTTCATGCCATATAGGATTCATTTCTTGACTGCATGACATTATTATGTGTTCCTTGAATGATATAAATGAAAATTGGTTGACATTTTGTGTAGGGTATTGAGAAACATAAAAGGATCATAGAGTGATTGTTATAACATAAATAGTGTTTTCATGTATATGCTACATCAGATACCCTAAGCAGTCGGTTATGGCATGTTGATTCATAGAACATTGGTCACATGGATAGAAATTTGTTATGGTTGGGATTGAATGAGCACCACACTTTGGATTATAAGGTGTATGATCCCTTATAGGTTGGAAGTGTTGATCAATTTGGTTCAACCATTTAAAGATAATTATAATGTAAATATGAATTTAAATGAAGTTAAAATTATGAAATGGAAACATTGCTGATAAATGGATTTTTCAATTACTCTGGAAATCCCATATACTGGGACCCATGCTGTGAAACAGATATCCTAACCCTGACTTCATAGTGGTCAATAAGCAGTGTCTCAGGAGATTTTTATGGTAGCTCCTATTACCCAGTCTTATATTTAGGTACAGTCAGAGGTGTGTGACTTTATTATAGGAAGGCTTAGATATATCCAATGTTTTTATCTGTGATCTAGTTATTATTGAATTTATTTTAGATGTGTGTGTTTCTAAATTTTAGAGATATGCCGCTATTAAAACAACCATTCATAAACCAAGAGGGTGGAAAAGACTATACTCTAGAGGTGGTGGTATGTGATTTTCTATTAGAACCTCCCATAGTGCTAGTTTCAGTACCAGTGGTTATACTGGATATGAGTGATGATTCCCAGTTATTCAAGGGTTTCCTCCACTTTATACAGACCTTTCCAGGAGCCCCAAAGACTACTTTTTCTATGGAAAATCTAACTCATGTGTTCCAGTAGTATCATCCTCCCATGTTTTCTGGGGATGGAAGTCCACCGGATGTCGAGCTATGGATAGAGACTACATTATTAATTTTCAATCATCTTGAGACACCTCCAAAGAGGAGAGTGAAGCTCATGAAATATATGCTTTGGGGAGCAGCTAAAAACCGGTGGGATGTTTTGAACTAGGATTATAGGATTCAGGATATGGTTTAGAGGGATTTCCAATCCATGTTTTACATTTACTTCTTTCTTGAGACCCTGGGATCGAAAAGGGATAGTTCATTTATGATACCAGAGTAGGGTATGATGAATATTATGGATTATTCTTCATGCTTTATAGATCATCTGTGTTTTAAGCTGATTTATCATGATCATGAACTGTTAAGGAAGATATGATTTGAGGAATGTATCAAGCATGTTGTTCAATATTAGGTGAACATGTTTCTATTAACTACTATTACTGTGATAGTGAATCAGGTGCTTAATACTGAATGAAACTTGAGGGAAGTTGGGGGGCATATAGAAGAACAATTCATGCTCTTGACCCGATGGTTCAGTTTCAGCTGGTATAAAGTTCCATTTTGAGGATTATCATGAGGGGAATACCATCCAGAGTGTGGGATATGGTAGTTTTGTCGTCTTTAATTAGTTTAGGATATGGGTAAATGTGAGGAGCCATTGTGATAGAGACTAGTCAAAAGTTGATCATGAGGCAGGATGGTCCATGTACAATAATTATGGAGGACCTTCCCTCTAGCAATCATTGGAAGGGGATCGACTCTGAGTCCATGTTTTGGAGTGGGATTCAAAGATCCACATAAAGCTGGGTGATGGAGTAGTGTGTGTAGTTTAGGATAAGGTGGTGGTTGTGGTTGAGGTGTTCAGTCACCAGTGTACTATGACAACAGAGTAGGCCTACTTCATGTAGTGAGGTAGTTTCACAGGGCTGCAGTTTAGGCCATATATATTTTGTACAGCCTACACCTAAGGAGAAGAGCGTCATTCCATCTATTGTGAGAGTTATGATCATAATAGATTATACTCTAGTGTATTCTCTTTTGGATATATTTGAATCTCTTTCATTCATATTTGTACCTAATATATAGAACCTTGGGCTCATTGTTCAATTTTATGATGGAATTATGATGCTTGAAACTCTGTTCAGAATCATATCGGAGAGTGTGAACCAGTGTAGAGAGTGCCCCTAGATATTGGTGGGTATCACTTCATATTGGATCTCTTTATCCTTGAGATGATAGGGTTTAACATCATACTCGGGATGGACTTTCTAGTTTTTTATCAATCCCATTTCGTTTTCTATCACTGTAGGGTGACATTCGCATCACCATAGGGTGGGGTTTTTATTCACAAGGGTGAATGGAATGTTTAGGATGGTAGAGTTGGACCTGATAATCTTAGGTTGGGTTGTATTACATCCCATATTGATAGTATATATCTAGATTATCAGGGAGTGTGATATAATGAATTCCCTTCAGTAGTGGATCATTTCAGGGATGTTTTCCCAAACAACTTTTCTGGTTTAACTCTAGAGTGAGAGGTGGATTTATCTCTTGACCTAGTTCTAGGAGCTATAATGGTATCCATTAATCCTTATAGGATGGATACTATTGAGTTTTATGAGATCCATAGGTAGCTATAGGACTTGGAAGAAAAGGTTTTTATCTAACCCACTGCTTCCCTGTGGGTTTTGTCGATCATTTTTGTGAAAAAGGCAGACATAACCCTTCATTTATGTGTGCATTACTAAAAATTGAACTAGTTGACATTAATAACCAGTACCCATTGTCATGGATAGATGATCTCTTTGACTAGATCTGAGGATCTCAGGTGTTCTTAAAAATTGATCTGAGATCAGGTTATTATCAGGTATGGGTTTGACCTTCAGACATACCTTGCACATCTTTTTGTAGAATGTATAGTCTATACGAGTATATGGTCACGGAATTTGGTCTCATGAACACACCATTAGTTTTCATGTAACTGATGAACTCATTTTTTTCATCCTTATCTAGATTTGTTTTTGGTGGTATTTGATATCTATATTTCATGCATGTATTTTCATTATGTTTAAATGTATTGATTTTTTTATTAAATTGATTATTTCAAACCAGATTTGAATTGTTTAACTTGTTTTGTGTTTTATGTTAGGATATATTGGATAATTCAAAAATGAGAGAAATGTCAGTTTGCACCACCATCTTCACTCATGGCGCAACACTAGATTTGTGAGGATGATCATGGAGCACTTCTAAGGCATAGAACTAAAGAACCAAGGAAAAACAAGGCTTCCAGAGAAGAAAAATGAAATTTCACATCATGTAATCATTACACATCCTGTACTAGTGCATGTTGTGAAAAGAGGTACATTTCATAAAGTGAAAAAAATAAAAATAAAAATTTACCCATGGTGTAATCATTTACACCATATGTAAATTACTAGGATGGGATTTAAGTTCCCTGATTTGACGTATCTTGAATTTTGGACAAAATCTATTAAATGGGACCCACCCCAAACCACTTTTGGACCAATTCATAATGGTCTTCATTATTACTAGAGCCCAAATTTATCCAATAAATGGAGAGTTATCCAACTGCTGTTGGATATATCCTAAGACGAAAGCATGAGCGAGAAGTTGTGTTGTGTAGGGCCCTCCCTGAGTTCGTCTCTATTTTATTTACACATTCTTTTATTTTCTCATTCACTCTTATCCTCCCATCATTGGGATGAGGGGTTAAACCTACCTTGTTCTAGGGTAATGTAATTTAACTGGGCAGGTTCATTGGATTAATTTCATTTCATTTATTCATGTATTTGGTTTGATGAAATTCTTTAATCATTTTTAAATCCATTTCTTTTTATTTTATCATGACCATTGATAATTGAATAAAAATGGAATCATAAAATTGAACATATGAAAATACTAAAGGAGGAAAGACCATTAATAATTATCATTTAAATTAACATCCACTTAATTATGATCCCCTGATTTGTTAACACCCAAACCCTTTGAGAATTTACCTCAACTAGAAAGATTAAATAAATTAATCCCTGACTATCTTCGGAACATGAAATCGTAGCACCCCACTTGGATTGAAATTACATGGATATATTATTTTTAATGGTTAATTATAGATCATATACGTAATGTATGTGAGTATTAATTTAGTTTATGGGTTATATTTTAAATCTATAAATTCATCTTGTGTTGTTTTGTTTTACCGATTAAGATCACACTCTCACAATTCACACATTACTTGACCTCATTTGTTTTGTGTTAATTGTTCAATTGATTACTTAGTTTATTTAAAATTAAAATATAAATCCATTAATAATATTATTTTAATTATATCATCTCATTGATTCAAAATAAATAATTGAATAAGGTAATAATTAGATCAATTACTAAGAAAAACTACTCTTCCATGGGTGGTCTAGTAATCGTAGAAATGTTTTTCATGTAAAAATGTTTAGAAAGGGTATTACCTAATAAAATTTATAAAATTTATTTCCATCACAAGTAATTTAATGGAAGTAAAATAAAATTGAACAAAATGTAAAAAATGGAAGATAATTGAGAGTTTATTATTGTTGACGCTCCTTTTCGTCACATTGTCTAAAAGAATGGAAAGGGAAATGAATTAGCACAAAGTGATTCATCCTTTGAAGAAAATATCAAAAATCGACAGAGGAATGAAAAAGAAGTCAAAGGACCTAGGATCGCGCAAGTTTCCATACTGTCGTGCAAGTATACTTGCGCGCCGCCTAATGGTCGCGCAAGTGACTTGAGCGCCCTAAGTGATAACCACCCAGGGTCTTCTCCAACCTATAAATACTCCCGGAGGGCCACCCATTTCGGGAGGAATTTTTCCAGAATTCAGATACAGAGCTCTGAACGCCCAGGTCTCTTCTTCAAGTCTTCCAAACACTTATAAGGTAATTATTTACCTAGAATGGAAGGTCTATACAAGAGGAATAAGGTCTAAGTGTTAGAAATGACTAACACTTGCATGCCTAAAGTGTTTTACCCTTAAGGGAAATGAACATACTTGTGCGCCTCCTTATCTATTCATTAAAACTTGTGTGCCCCTCTTCTGGAACTACCTCAGGATAATTCTAAAGGCTTTGGTTAAGGATCGCCCAAGTATTACCCTACTGGTTAACAATCGCGCAAGTACCCATGTGTCACGCAAGTATACCTGTGCGCCCAGGGACTTGCGCGCCCACGAAGTACCTGCGCGCCTTCCAGGACTGGCACGCCCCTATCTTTTTGGGTGCCTTTCCTGCCCATTTCACCCCTCTTATGCCATTCCACCTCTCCTATTCAAGATTCAGTCTTCAAGACACTCTTCAAAGCCATTTATGGCATGATTTCTTGATTTGGATTCCTTATCTAAAAAGAACTCCATGGAACATCTCTCAAAACCTAGTGATTTACACATCTTTATGTCACTAAAGATTGAGATTTCATTCATTCATCCTCATCCTTTAAGATGAGAGAACCCCTTAAACTAGGCCTCCTTTTTAGGAATAGGCCCCAGTCATAATTCCCATTAATTTTGGGCATCCTCCTTAGGAGTAATCCCCAAGCCCTCTAATCTGGGCATCCTCCTTAGGAGTAAACCCCAGTCTTAAAATTCCCAAATATGGGAATCCTCCTTAGGAGTAAGCCCCAACCATAATTCTATTAACCTGGTATTCCTTTTCAAGAGAAAGCCCCAGTCTCAGATATGGGCCTCCTTCTTAGGAGTAATCCCCATGTCCCTTTAATTTTCAAGTCCCTTTAACCTGGGCCTCCTTTTTGGGAGTAATCCCCAGTCTCAATTTCCTTTTGTTCTGGGATTCCTTCTCAGGAGTAAAACCCAATAATAAGTCCCCTCCTAACTTGGGCATCTTCCTTAGGAGTAAGCCCCAAGATTAGAGTATCCAAATCTCCATGAAGCACATATTCCTTTATGGACCCTGTTCCTGGATTTCTTCCCTGAAGTAAATCTTAATCCTCATCTATTTGGGCAGTCATACACACATAAGCCCCGCATCATTACATCTTTCGTGGCACAATTTTCTGGTTTCACCAATACCTCTTGTTTCTCACACCGAGCATGACTCACGTGAGCTTAGAGTGTAAAAGTAATCATGACATCTTTCTTTGATCCATCAATCATGCATAAACATCATACTCCCTTACTCGAACTATGTGGGTTCTGATTCCTTTTCCAAAACAAAGGATACGTAGGTTGCCCATCTGCGGGTATGATCCCAACTTTGAAATAATTCATGTCCTTCTGAATGACAATAAACTTCAAGTTCCCCACTGAGTGAATTTAAAACCAGTATGGTCATCATAATGACCAAGTGACTTTTATGTATTGAAGGATACCATTGGATAAGAATCTCTAAACAAATACAGATGATTCTCTGTTGACGAAGAACCTCGAATACATATAAAAGATTCTCTAAATTTCCTACATATCAATAATTGATTGTTAGATCTAAAGGAAATCTCATTTTATACTGGGTAATGTAATAAGGATTCACAAACATAACTTAAATCTATAAAGAGAGTCCTGGAGTAGACAATAATTCCCCTTAAAAAGGCGTGATGAGTCCGACCTCCCATCCTCTCGACCAATGCAAATTCATAAGCCTCATCAGTCCACAACTAATGAGCGCCTACATTTGGAAAGTAGGTTCAAATGGATATGGAATCATTGGATGTTTCCTGTTCTACGAACAAACCCATTAGAAACCGCTTGGAATGTTTGAATCATAAATCAATGAGATCATCCCCAATTCCAGAGGGAAACAAAAAATGGTGAACCCGACGTGAATCCTTAACCAAGTTAAAATGATGTTTTACTTATTTGTTACGCCCCTATTTAAAACTCAATGATAGAGCCAACAAAAACAATCATTGACCTATGTGCTCATCCAAAAGATGTAGTGGCTGAATTTATCTTTATTAAGTCTGTTATATCAAACAGGCACTCTTTTCCAAGATTCTCTGCATTCTAAGAAATGGCTACTCTCAAGTTCACACCTGTGAATACCGCTACTGTGAATGCCACTACTGCTACTCCTGCTAGATCATCATCCGCTCTAAGGATGACATCACCTACTCAGTGTCTTCAACACTGGGTATCAAATGTGCTGGTTAAGGAGTACCGTCAAAATGGTACTATTACAACTCTAGAGGCTTCTGGACGAGCCCTCCAAGTGAACAATTCACCCTGGTCATCCGGACAGTGATGACCAGTGATCAAGAAGCAGGCGGTGCTAACCACTGTCTCCAACCGTTTTGGGTTGCTATCCCCGGAACGCAATCACCATTCACTCCCATATTCTGGGGAGGTGAATGAGAAGGTCCCTCAGGGCCTTAATTCAAGGAGACATGAGTCCTTCCCGAGGGCTCCCATCAACAATCGTCGCCAGACTCGTGCGGCAGTGTTCCCTCAACATGATGAGGGTACCGACTCCAGGCGTTCGGCTCAGGTTCCTCGAACCCGAGTAGGCAAGACGAATCGCCAGAGGCGAAATCCGGTTAACAGTGAGCAGTTTCTCATCTCTACAATCTCTGGAGAAGTCCACCAACCTAACTTGGTGGAAAGCAACAAGCGGGCACACACACCTGTCCGTTTTAATTCTGCTGTCCAGCAGACTCGTCTGGCAGCATCACGCCAATCCCGCCAGGCAATTCCAGCGGAGTACTATAGGTAGGAACATATACCTGTTTATACATCATCAGCTAGTCAGCAGGCTCGTCTGACTACATGTGATGGAGCTCGTTAACCACGTTCGACGAAGTGCAATCAGCAGGCACATACACCTGCTAGTATTGATCAATCCTACCAACAGTCTCGCTTGGTAGCACATGGAGAAGTTATCCGGACCAGGCACATACACCTACTCCAAGAACAGAATGGATGTATATCCCCGTTCTGGCAGTTGAAGTCACCAAGCATATTCTATCAATGGTGAAAGAGAAGAAGCAAATCCCTACTCATATTCTGGATGCTTGCTAGGATATTATAACAGTTTCAACAACATCTTAGGGAAAGACACATAAATCTATCCCTACCGGTGGAGTGACACATCAACAGTTCACTCCGGAATAGACACACACATCTGTTTCAGTCCAAGAGGGTTGTGGGGCGTACTTCTCCATATCATACGGACAACCAAGTCAGGAACATACACCTGATTTAAGTAGAGATCGTCAGCCTAACCTGGCCATCTCTCCTGATCAGGCACATACACCTTCTCGGAGCATCCACTTTCATCAACAAGTGGTTTCCAAGGCGAGTAAGAAAGCTTATAAGAATAAGACCTGCCCAGCACAGTAAAGAGATCAAGATCCAATCTGTAACAAGGCCTTGCTCGATGCTGGAGTTATTGAAGCCCTCAGATAGTTATTTGTTGGAATTCAAGATTCTACTCCCTCATTTCCCAATAGTGGGAACATTAATTCTAAAGGTCTTCAATAGACACTTCCACATGAAGGCTTGCTTCATGACAATTCGGTCGATCTCGAAGTTTCATCTTTAGATGAGAGCCACAGGAACCCTCTGTGTGGTCAGAAGACCAAGGAGCAAGAGATCTCATCTTTTGCTGTAACCCACCATGGTGGTCCTCCCCATGATGATGAATTTATCTGCAAAAGTCCTCTCTGCAATAGTGATGCACATTTCCCGGAAAATGCTCTAGTGGAAAATGTAGTGCCGAGAAAGCCCTCTTATCTTGAGGCACTTGCAAATGCAAAACCAGTCATTTCTGATGCTTCATCACTAGTAGGTGAAATACTTTCTCAATCGGAAGATATCACAGGGTGTAGGTCATTCTCAAAACCACCCCTAAGTCATACATCTTCTAGTTTGATCATTGATTTCTCTACCAATCTTGTTGAATCTGATGAAACAACAAAGAAGCACCAGCTCTGGTCAAATCAGGTAGAAGAATATTCATTGAATGATAAAGAGGAAATGCTGAACATGAGAAAACAACTGGCAAAAGGTGAAGTGCCAGTCATGTTTTGGCCTCTGGCTGACTCTCAGTATGACATTGCAGAGATGTTGACGGAAGATGGAATTCATGATATTTGTCTCAACATATGGAAAACTCTTTGTCAGTTGAAAAAGAAAGTATTATCTTATGATGAATATGAAAATCATGTTAAGATAATAGAAGGGTTACAATGTCAGATTGATTTGGCATCTCTATCAGTCTCTCGATATCCGAAGGCTGAAAAGCAGCAGAGAGCCCTTCAGCGTTCATGCCTTGGCGCACTAAGATGATTTCTCTAGTTAATTGCCAATGCCCCATATGGTATTCATGTCAGAGGATGGGGTGTTCATGGAGCACTATATTTCACTCTGCTCTCCAGTCAGCAAAGCCCGCCAAAAATGGTCTCATTCAATGTTACTGCCCATGGCCGGCCACAATCAACTGGCTTTGTTTGTAATCAAAGGCTTTCCCAAGAAAAGGCTTCAACTAGTTCCTCTCAAAATCAAGAATACAGAGAACAAGTTATTGAATTACTTTTGTATCAAGCAAACGAGAATATTGAACAGGCCTCTCGTATGGAGCAAGCACATCATCAAGTGACAGAAGTTTCGGAAATCATCCAACGGTCTTTCGAGCCGGGTGATAAAAGTGGATGTCGACTGATGCATCCAGCTAATTTTTGGACCAAGATCCACAAGATCAGGAGAGCTTTTAAGAAATTCTTAGACATAGTATGTCAAGAGCCACCCCAACTTTCCAGACTAAGGACTCTTTTAAACCAACCCTTAGAATCAACAAATAGGATTCGAGGAGTTGAGAAAAGATAGCAGGAACAGCCCCAGTTCACTGGAATGGGGACTTTTTCAAATCATCAACCCCCTCCTCAGAGAAATTCGGTCTTTTCTCGATTGGGGAAGAATCCTCAAGAGGAACGAAGAGCCAAATTATCAGGAGATTCTCTCCAAATTACGGTTCACTGAGAAGTTCCTGAGGGATCGAACCAACAAAAGGCAATGTCTCATCAGGGGCATGACAAAAGATAATATCACAGAAATGCTGATGGAAGGGATGCAATGAATTATGCATCAATTAATGTCATCAATGTCGTTGTTGCTGATCCACTAGATGAGGCTCACTCAAAGGGATCAGATGAAGAGGTTCATGTTCAAGAAGTTGTACGCACAGACACAAATGAAGAAGGTGTGTGTACACAAAATCAAAGGTTTACCCAAAATCTGGGTGTTCCTTCAAATAACCCACTTCCCCCTCTCTAAAAGGGATCAAAAAAGGGGAAGGGAAAGAACCAGGTTACATATCCTTCCTCTGGAGAAGGCCAATCGCTCTCACTAGATAAAATATTTGCACAACAAGAGGAAGAAATGAATGAATTGAGGAGGTTGAATGCAGAACTACTTCAAGGTAGTCTTCCTCCTGAGCGTGCTGGAGTCAGTCAGCCAAGGGAGTTTGTTGCAGTTAGTGAGACGGATCAAGAATATCCTCTTTTATCAGTACACCCTCACAGGTCTAATCCTATGGGTAAAGTGCAACAACAATTGGCAGTGCTGCCATCAGTTGCAATACCAGCTTCCATACCTATCCAAACTCCAGTCATTGCACCTGCCCAAGTCCAAGTTCAACCGGATGTTTCTCAAAAGTTAATAACTACCATTGAGTCATTAACAGCTCGGTTAGAGACTATGGAAGGGAAGCGTGTGTAGGTTCAACCAGAAAAGAGAGCTTACCCTGAATGGGTAGATTCAATCTCTCCCCCATCAAGTTTTGGGAACCCTGTATTCCCTATTTTCAATGGATCAGGTGATCCTAAACAACATTTTATGCATTACGTGTCTTGTTGTGATCCTATGATGGGAACTATGGAGAAGCAAGAATCATTGAAACTCAGATGCTTCGTGCGAACCTTGCAAGGACCAGATTTTTTTTGGTATACAAGCTTGCAATCTCGGTCAATTACCGGATGGGAGGATCTTCACCAAATATTCCTTCTCCAATTCAGCTCAACGTTGCTAAAGACAAAAGTTTTTGATCTTACAAACTGTAAGAAAATGGACAATGAAAGGGTCTCATATTTCATTGCTCGCTGGAAGGGATTAACATATTCCCTAAGCTTAGCACTCCCTCAAGAGGAATTTTTGCCAATCTGTGTGGCAAATCTGCGTGACGAATTACGCACGCTATTGATCCCTTTGAAATACACAGGAGGGTTTCGAGACCTTACTTCAATCTCTCAATAGATTGAAGATTCTATTATACAGACTAAAGCTAAATCTTGTGTAATTCCATCCGCTCCAGGAAGGAGAATGGGTAAAGTAGAGACTGCTATAGTTATGCTTAAGCAATCACCTGTACCTGCTTCTACTTCAAAACCTTTATCTTCCCGAAGGGCTCCACCTCCTGAGCATCAACAACAGAGGTTGTTTCGTCAAGATGATCAAAGAGATCAAAGACAAAAACAATTTGAAGATTTGAAAAGAAAAGTTTACTCTTTCTGAAATGAACAAGTTCCTGGTTATTTCATTTCGGCTCTGGAAAATAATTTGGTTCAATTTCCAAGGCCCAAGAGGCCAAACAAGGAAGGATATTAAGACCGTCCCAATTATTGCCCGTTCCATTAGATGTTGGGGCATCCCATTGAGGAGTGTTTTGTTTTCAAGGACCTCCTGCAAAAGATGGTCGACTCGGGACAAGTCAAACTAAAAGGCTCTTTAGCCTAGGTAGCATGTGTTACTGCTACAGTTCCAGAGAAGGAAGGCGAGTGGAAAGAAGCTAAAAGCAAAAATGCACAAAAAATATGATGATTGGATGGTCAGAGAGACGATCAAATGAACTCATGCTATTTTTCAAACACAATTGAAGAAACCAATTGTGCCTTCTGCCATGAATGCCGCAGCAAAACCCTCTTCATAAGAAGGAAAATCCTCAAAGAAACGGCACAATTCCATGGAGGAACAATCAGAAGAAGATGAGTATATGTCAAAGCCTAATATGTCTTTGACTCTAGCAGATTTAATGACATCTACTTCGAAGAAACGGGCACCGTCCCACCAAACGGCACATCCTAAACAGGCTAATCAGGAAGAGTCTTCATCAGATGAAGAGTTGATTTTCGGTTCTGTTAATATGATTCAATTAACAGATCCATATGCTAGTTGCAGTTTCAATTTTGATGAGCCCAAATTCCCTATATCAAATAGAGGAATCAAAGGAAGTTCCAGAGGCTTAGGATATAGGGGAAGACATGGATCTTTCAGAAGCCACTATTCCAATTCTACCCCTACTAGAACTGTGTATGCAGCTGAAACTCGTGGAAGAGCCCTTCAGTGAGCTCAACAAGAACAAGCAAGTTCTTACACCAATATCAAATTCAGTCCTGGCACAATTATTCTGGAGGACCGGTTGAAGTTTCCATCTTCTTCCTCTCAGCAAGTAAATGGATCTAATCAGTCTAATCTTCCAAATCTAGGAATATTTCCAACTCCTATCCTGAAACAAGATGCATCAACTTCTAAGACACCTGCTAAACCACATGTTCCTGTTTCGAAATGCAGACCTTTGGATCAAAAGTATGATATATTGAAACACCTGGCCCAAGTACCGGCCAAGTTATCAATTCTGGATGCCTTGAATTTATCAAAGGATCTTCAGGAATCACTCGTTGAGGCTTTGTCAAGTCCTCAGGAGTTTGAAACTGAAATTGTTGCAGCTGAAGTCTATCACATAGAGAATAACCCTGCAGAATGCCATGCAGTAATATCTTTTACTGATGAAGATGAAAATGATGTCGTGCATGGACATATTAGACCTTTGTACTTATCTAGAAAGGTCAATGGTGTAGACATCTGAAGAGATTTCATTGATAATGGTTCAAGAGTCAACCTCATGCCCATTCATACACTTCGTCGATTGGGCCTCATGGAATCTGATTTATCTCCTTCTACCATGATGTTACAAGGATATGATAAAAATGAACAAGAACCACTGGGAGAAGTTACACTCAGAACTTAGTTTGGAGATCTTGTATCCAATTCATATTTCATGGTTGTTGATCAAGACTCAGCCTTCAACATCTTGCTTGGAAGACCCTGGCTACATCAACATGCGGCTATCCCTTCATCATACCATCAATGTCTCAAATATTGTTTCGATGGTCAATTTGGGACATTTTATGGTGATAAGGCATCGTTCAAGACATGTGAATCTCAATACATTGAGGCATAATTCTATCACATGAAGGGGAGGGAGAAATCCACAACAAAAGAGATTACCAAAGTTAATGCTTCATATGGTTTAGAGAAGATTCCAGTAAATCCATTTACACATGTGAGTACAGATTATGTGTTGCCTATCAGTCAAATTGACAGGATAGACCCAAATCAAACTACTCTTATGGAAAGATCCATAATGTCAATTACGGTAATCGAGCCAGACAACATGGGAGAATTTGGTAACCCACCAAGCAGTGATGAAATCCCAAATGGTGACGTCTTCATTTCATCTGCTGAAATACAACAAGTCTATACTTCTCCAATTAGGCCAGAAGAAGTTATAGCAACATCGAAGGTGAACAATGATGTCGATTCTCAATCCATCATCTCCTCTTTATTTACTAAGGAAGACCCTTCATCATCAATCGGGTCAGAAATGGATGCTTCTTCTTCAAGATGTTCAAATTTTAACATCTCTTCTGATCATGGAAATTTTGCTTTATCATCTACTATGCAAGTAGAAAGGGAAGAAATAACACATGTTGAAGAAGAAGAGGAAGATCTCAGAGATGCTCCTCCAACATTTGAAGAGGGTATCTCTACCACTATGGATGAACTCAGAGAAATAAATCTGGGTACAAAAGAAGATCCACGCCCCACTTTAATCAGTGCGTCCATGACTCTTGAAGAACAAGAGATGTATATTTACTTTTTAAAGCACAATCAAGACATATTTTCTTGGAACTATACAGAGATGCTCGGGATTGATCCTGATGTTGCTACTCATCATTTGGGTTTACCAGAAGAACATCGAGGATTTAAGAAAGCCGCGAGAAGAACACACCCAACTTATGATCCCAAAATTGAAGCTGAAGTGGATAAGCTTATCAAAGATAACTTCATCAGATAAGTTCAATATCCCAAGTGGTTGGCTAATATTGTCCCTGTAAAGAAGAAGAATGGACAAATTAGAGTTTGCATCAATTTTAGAGATCTTAATCGGCATTTTCCTAAGGATGATTTCCCAGTTCCAATTACAGAACTTTTAATTGATGCAACAGATGGTTATGAAAAACTTTCCTTCATGGATGGATATTCCGGATATAATCAAATCTGAATGGCCCCAGAAGATGAGGAATCCACAGCCTTCAGATCCCCTCAGGGTGTGTTTTGCTACCAGGTACTGCCCTTTGGCTTAAAAAATGCAGGTGCAACATATCAGCGTGCCATGCATCGTATCTTCAAACCCTTTTTAGGGAAGTTTGTTGAATGCTATGTGGATGATTTTGTGTTCAAATCCAAACAATGTTCTAATCACTTGGCTGATTTGTAAGTCATATATTGTATGCTTCGACAACATAATTTGAAGATGAACCCCTTAAAATGTGCTTTTCGGGTAACCTCCAGAAAATTTCTCGGCTTTGTTGTACGCCATCGTGGTATTGAAGTCGATCCTGAGAAGACAAATTCAATCCTTGGTATTTCACCTCCTCGAAATTTGAAAGAATTAAGAGGACTTCAAGGACACTTATCCTATATTCAGTGTTTCATCGCCAATTTGGCAGGAAAAAGTTTACCCTTCACCAAATTGATGAAGAAGGGAGTCACTTACCAGTGGACTGAAGAATGTCAAGAAGAATTCGATATTCTCAAGAAATACCTCTTGAGTCCATCGATACCCATGCCACCTGTTGAATGAAGACCACTTATCCTCTACGTGATAGCTTTAGAGTGATCATTAGGTGCCTTTCTTTCTCATAAGAATGATGTTGGGAATGAAAACAGCCTCTACTACCTCAGTCGGACTATGCTTGAAGTAGAAACCCAGTATTCAAGTATTGAGAAGTGCTGCCTGACATTAATCTTTGCAGTTCAAAAGTTGAGACGCTACCTTCAACATCACGAGGTCCAATTGGTATCTCGCAATAAACCGCTCAAATTCATCCCAAGTCGTCCAATACTTACAGGACATCTGGCAAGGTGGGCAGTTATTTTGCAGCAATTCGACATTCAGTATGTGTCTCAAAAGGCCATAAAGGGCCAAGATCTGGCTGATTTCCTGGCTGAACAACCTTCAGTGGAAGATACATCTTCAGATATTGAACTCCCTGATGAGGAATTCTTCTCTATTCAAGAAAGTCCTCAGGCATGGGAAATGTATTTTGATGGTGCTTCCAGAAGTCCAACAGGGAGGAAACTGGAAAATTCTAAATTCAACAAGGTTGGTTTAGGAATTGTGCCCATTTCTCTAGAAAAGGCAGTATTACCTTATTCCTTCTTATTGTGGGAAGGTGGTACCAATAATGAAGCAGAATACCGAGCTCTCATCACAGGCTTGGAGTTGGCACTTCAGGCACAAGTGAATCACTTAAAGGTGAAAGGTGATTCAGACCTGGTAATCAAACAAGTCAATGGGGATTATGCCATCAGAAAAGAAGAACAAATCCCTTTGTATGATTATGTCAGAGAGTTAATGGTGGAATTCCCTTTAGAACCGACATTTTCTTATGTCTCGCGATCAAAAAATACTCAAGCTGATGCACTAGCTAATATAGCCACAGCTCTGGAAGATTCAAATCGGGATGAGACAACCATTAGTATTGCCCACCTTCGTGAAATTTCACCTTATGTTCGAATCAGAACAGAGTAAATTAATGAAATTAGTCCCATTCCTGAACCGTATAGTCATACTAAAGGATGGATGTCACCTATCATGGAATACCTTCAAAATAGAACACTTCCACCTGATAGAGCTGAGAAAGAACAAATTCGGCGACATGTGGTCAATTTTACTCTTTATGATAGCCCAGATCACGTAGAGAAAATTCTATACAAACGTGGTTTTGATGGAGTTCTCTTAAGATGCATTGATGGTGAAGAGACAATGGTTGTCATGAAATAAGTGCATGCAGGAGTCTGTGGTGCCCACTAGTCTGGACATAGACTGTCTGGTCAGATTCGAAGGCTTGGATACTTTTGGCCTTCAATGATACAAGATTGTGTTGATTTCACAAAGAAGTTTCATTCTTGCCATGTACATTCCAACTTTATTTATCAACCTCCAGAGTTACTTCATACAGATAAATACTCATAGCCATTTGCCACATGGGGAATGGATGTGGTGGGACCTTACCCTTCACCTATGGCCAAACAGTTTAAGTATATTCTTACTGCTACTGATTTCTTTTCCAAATGGGCAGAGGAAATACCTCTTAAGGAAGTCAGTTCTAAATGCATTGTTAGCTTCATCACGTCTAACATCATTACCAGATTTGGTGTCCCTCATACCATATTGATGGACAATGGCACCAACTTCTGTTCATCTGAGGTGAAGAAGTTGTATCAAGAATACAACATCAAATCCAACCATTCATCTCGGTATCATGCAGCGGCCAATGTCCAGATAGAAGCCTTCAATAAGACTCTTTCAAATATACTGCAAAAGATGGTGGATAAAGATAAGAAATCATGGCCTGATAAACTCTTTCATGCTTTATGGGCTTATCAGACTACCACCCGCACTACAACGCGGTCAACTCCATATTCACTAGTATATGGAACGGAAGCCGTCTTGCCCATTGAAGTTCAACTACCCTTGCTCAGAGTAGACATTTGTGATCAGTCATCTATAGATGAACAATCTCAAAAGCGATTGAATGAATTGGAACGGTTAGATGAGAAAAGATTGTGCACTTTACACCACTTGGATGTCTATCAGAATCAAATAGCACGAGCTTTCAACAAAAAAGTTCTTCTTCGTTCATTCACTCAGGGAGAATTGGTATTAGTTCTCAGAACTCCAATGATACCAGGAAAGAAACCTCCCAAGCTTGAGCCAAAATAAGAAGTACCTTACTCAATACATAAGGTCTACTCCAATGGTGCTTATTCTTTAATCTCAATGGATGGAGAACTCATCACTACTCCAACCAATGATAGATTTCTGAAGAAATACTTTATATGACACAAAATATAGCAACGGTCCATGCATACGACCTTAAACTATTTTCACGTCCCTTATGTCCAGCATGACATTAAACTGCACCATCCAGGGTCAATGCATATGACCTTAAACTATTCACACTTTCATCCAACATGACATTAAACTGTGTCCCCCTTCATCGTCCTTGCTATATGACATTAAAATATATAGAAGTCCCTTACGTCCAGCAAGATGTTAAACTGTATAACCAACGGTCCATGCATACGACCTTAAACTATTGTCACTTACGTCCAACTTGACGATAAACTATATCACCCCTTTTTCATCCAACATGACGTTAAACTGTGAAAAAGTCCCTAATACATCCAACATGACATTAAATGGTGTACTCTTTTGTCCTCACTGCATGACATTAAACTGCACAGTCCCCCTTTTTTCCAACATGACATTAAACTACACAGTCCCCCTTTTGTCCAACGTGACATTAAAACTGTATTGTCCCCATCATCCTAATTACATGACGCTAAACTGTGCGGCACCAACAGTACTAACTACAAGACCTTAAAAATGCATAGTCCCTTTATATGTCTTACATGACATTAAACTGTGCATCGTTAGGGTTGTTTCTACCTCTTGTTTCTCACACCGAGTATGAATCATGTGAGCTTAGAGAAAACTTCAACCATAACACTCTCTCTGGGATACTAACCATGTGTAAGTCCCAACACTATTTCTTTAGTTCATTGTCCCCAAGGACAACATGATCACTAATTCATTCTTTAATTTAACTATGCGGACTTTGATCGTTGCCTTCCAGGCTGAGTACATAGGCAACCTCCCAAGGTTCAATCCCAAAACCAATATCTTCACATCGGATCACCTCCATCTCATATGATGTTGATTCATGAAACCGCCCCTAGAATCAATTTCTTTACATTGGTTCACTTTCGTCCTTTCTATACGACGTTAAACTATACAACACTTTTTTCCAGTATGAAAATAAACTACAATATTCTTTGATACCCTCACCTAAGAAGGAATCATTATTTACATTGTTTTTTAATCATGTTTCATTTCAAAGACTACGTGCATACATGGAAATACCTGAACCTTTTATCTTAGGTTAAACCATCATTACACTAAAATCCCTTTTCACCCTTCACATGTACAAACCTAATTTGTATAGAGGGTAGTTATAGAACTACATGGGCTTGATTCCCATCCTTATGGGATATGTTGGAACATTCGAGTGTCCCTCGAATCCAGCCCCAAGTCTTTTGGGCCTAACCCCAAATTCCTCTTTCAGTCCCCTGGCTGAAAAGTCCCCATGAAAACACACACTGTGTATTTCTTATAATGGTCCAAGCTCTATGACCCTAAACTAAGATCTCCAATCCTTTTGTCCCACATGACGTTAAACTGTAGTTCAAGAACTACGTATGGATTGATTCCCATCCTTATGGGATACGTAGTGAAGTCCAACATTTCCATTCAGGACCCAGTCACATCATGATTATGGTTAGCATTGATCAGTGTATCTCTGCATACATTGGACAATACCCATCTTTATGTGTCATAATCCTAACCTTAAATATTTTCAGATCTTCATAACCCTTTTCTTAACTTCTAATCAAAAAAGGCCTGAAATTCTGAGAGTTCTTTTTCCTGACCATGCAGCACATGCCCTTAGGCGGCCTTGCATAAACAGTATACATAACAGACCTATCAGCCAAAAGATGCTATTATTTGACTATGCAGTCAATGCCCTTAGGTGGCCCTGCATAATTCAACCCCTAACGGGTTTGTTAAATAGTGGTAACTTCATTCGTGGGAGGAAAACCTTTTTTGTCTTTATTTGTCTTGATAATATATAGGGATCCGCAAAAATAACCATCCTTAACATATTTGTCCCATATCCTTTTTCATGATCTGAAAGCATTCAAGTCTATGGTTTATATTCTCCTTCCCTACGTTTGGGTCAGACCTTCGTAGGAGTGATATCCATCCAGTTCTTCAATAATCTTGTTTAGAAATATCTTCTCCATATTCAAGTACCTTTTTTCATATAGGAAACTCTATACTTTGGAAAATTTGAATCTCCATAAACATTCACTGGCTTTTTAGCACTAGGAAAGTAAATTTCTGAGAGTTCTTTTGGCTGACTATACAGCACGTGCCCTTAGGTGGCCTTGCATAATCATTCTACATAACGGACCTGTCAGCCAAAAGATTCTATTTATTTGACTATGCAGCCAATGCCCTTAGGTGGCCCTTCATAATTCAACCCCCTAACGGGTTTGTTAAATAATGGTAACTTCATTCTTGGGAACTACTTCTTATAATGCCTTTTAGCTCTTTTTCATATCATTCCTCAGATTCAAATATTATTAAGTCATAGTTTACATATTTTCCCTAATACTTGAGTATGGTAATATGTTTTAAGATAAATTTTCAAGGAATTGAGTAAATTTTAATCCATTTCGGTCAAATCTATTTCGACCTTAAACATTAGCCTCTTTATGTCCGACCTGCATGACTTTAAACTTCCCACAAAAGTCAAAGGAACTCTGAATAAAGGTCAAGTTACAGCTCACTAAACATACATTTTGTATGATTTAGGTAATATTGAGAAATTAAAAGATTCAAAGTTTGTAGGGTTATTTACATTAATCCTAGTAAAAAAATCAAACTATGCTTACTAGGCCCAATGGCTTAGGTTAAATTTAAAGCAGGTAGTGAAAGAATACAAGAATAAATGATTGAAGATAAAAGTACTCTCCATTGATGCATAAGAATTAGAGGGACATCCACAGATTGGAGCCTCTTCTCTTTTTCAGAAAATTACAAAAGACTGTCAACATAAGTCTTCACTTGATGTACAACATCCCGAGCTTCATCAGCAGCTACTTGAAGCTCGTGCACTTGACCAGCTTCACTCTTCCCATCTTGATCAAGTGCCTTCTTGGCATCTGCAATGGCTTTCATACCATTCGTTTGAGCTCCGTCCAATGAATTATTGAGCTGGTCAAGTTCCCCAGTAACAGCATCTAACTGTTGCTGGAGATGCACCTGCTGGACGGATTTTTCTTTGATCTTATGCATCAGCTCCTTCATCTTGGCAGCACAGTCAGCCTCAGCTCGCGATACCGCAACCTCAAATTCGCCGATGTTGACTGACAGTTTCACCCTGGTCAGATCTTCGTGACACTTTTGCTCCTGCTCCCTCCTGAAGATGACTTGTTTCACCGCGGTATGGATCTCTTGGTATCCAAAACCGCCAAGTCCTAGCATGACGAACTGGGATGAAAATTGAGGGATATTTGATGACAGCTCTTCAAGAGGCACTTTAGATATGATTTTCCATATGTTGTTCCATGCCTTTCATCGTGAAAATATGAGCACTTTAAGCACCTCTGGGTCTGATTCGACATCATCATCACAGGGGGGCATGTAATCTGGGATTAATGCGCTTAGGGAAGTGCCATGTTCTGCTCCTTCCCCCCTGACCCTGGTAGCTTAACCTTATACTACTATTTGGGTGGAGGTTGAGACTTCACCTCCAGTTCTAGACATTGAAGTTGATAGCCCTGTTTGATCAATTAAAAGTATGTTTAGTTTCATAGAATAATGGAAGTTGGTTTTCTATCTTGAAAACTCAGTACAATCATTACCTAACAGTAGATCAGCAGCTTGAGAAGACTCCTCCCCATCTTTCCCAATTTCAAAAGGATCTTAAAGATGGGTCTCAGGATGGTTTACTGGGTTTAGCTCCACTTGAGCTAATGTTTCTGCAATGGTAGGGTTGACATCAATGTCCACACCCTCTTCAGGCATTGGCAGTTCAGCAGCTTCTATGGATGGAACTGCATATTATTTTCAGTCATGATTAGAAGTGTAAATTATAAGAAAATTTACTGGACGAAGGATAACACTCACAACCAAGGTCTTATAAATCACATTATAACTTATCATGATCATACAATTCTTCGAAAGACATGCCACGATTCATCATTTCATCCAATGATATTTCAGAAT
This sequence comes from Viscum album, assembly GCA_963277665.1. Classification (NCBI taxonomy): domain Eukaryota; kingdom Viridiplantae; phylum Streptophyta; class Magnoliopsida; order Santalales; family Viscaceae; genus Viscum; species Viscum album. Next base: position 583,323,548 of record OY728167.1, on the reverse strand, counting down.
CCTGGTTAGTCTCCCCAGTGGGAGCATTTGATGTGTCCTCTTGGCGACCCTAATTCTGCGGCCCCTGACCCTGGACAGCTTCTTCAGGAAGGATGGCAGATTCAGTTTCTGCGGCCGCCAATGATTCTGGTGCAGGTTCTTCTCTACTTGTAACAGCAACAGGAGCAGTACTGGGAATAGATGTTGGCTCTTTTTCAGAAGCAACCAAGTCAGCCTGAATTTGTGTTTGTTCCACAACACCCTTTGTGGTCCTTAAAGGAGGATCAGTCCTTTCCCTCATAGGGGAAATTGAAGAAGCCCCTGAAATCTCAAGGAATGTGAGCAATATTTTTCACGGTTTAAAATTCATGACTATCCGAAGGACTTACCACTTCTGATAAAGCGTTTAGCGGTGAAATTCCTCCTTCGTTGCCTTTGTACTTTTGGATTTTTGGGAGTGTCGGCAGTCTCCCTTATTGGCACTTGAATTGGAAAATGGAAGGCCATGTCCAACGCCTCATTCATGGCCTACTGTCCTGGAGATATCTCGCTCGGTTCGCGAGGAGATTCAACAGCAGCCCCGATGGCAGTACCACCAGGGATATACTGTGGTGAAGGAACCTCAGTAGTTCCTTTCTTTGCAAGCTGCAAGATGAAGAAAATAACTTCCTTAAGTAACAAATCTTTGACTGGAATCAAGTTGCAAAGCAAATAAGGAAAGAAAACTTACATCTTCAGGAGCCACATAATCATGACACTCCTCATCTCCAAAACCACCAGCCCCCTTAGTGGCGCCACGATCAATCATTTCCTTCACCTGCCTGGTGACAGGAACAGACTCATCAGTGGCATATATGAGCATTTCCAGCTCTCTGATGTAAGCCCGCACTTCATTGGGGTTATCCTCGTATTGGATATTTGTAGAATCCAGAAGATTCCCTATTCGAGGAAGTTGTAGGCCCTCACACAAATCCAATCAGGTAGTCTCAGTACCACAGTATAAACTCTGCCATATCTGGACAGCCATTGGTCTTAGATATGAAGGCTGCGAGGAAGGTCCTACAATCTTTGACTTCAATTTCTTCCCAGATCCTACAACTGTAGATAGAGAATAAGAAAATAATACTTATTGCTTTATAAAGTAGTAGTGATTAAATTACCACAATGAAGTAACTCACCAGGAGTTGATGGAGTAGGTCTCTTGATTCTAACCAGAGGATTATATCGGGCACGAGGCCGCTCTGCCACTTGTTGTGCCTCATTATCCCCATCATGGGAATCCATTGAATTAGTATTAGAGGAGGAATCTGGTGAATCAGCTTCAGGTGGGGAAGCATCACCTTCATGAGGAAGGGTTTCTTTCTATACAGTCCTCTTCCTTTTCCCCGCCTGATAAACTAGGTGATTCAGCACCCCTTTAGGGTATGATTCTATCCAGTGATCGGCATACCATGTAGTCAAGTTATGCGGCGCTTTTTCAACAGGTAGATCAAATACTGCCCCAGCCTTCTCCCTTGACGTCAGTATCCACAGTTGCCGAGCAACCATCGGATGTTGCTCTAACCTGACATGTACTGGGGGAGATACAACAATCTGTTTCAGACACTTGAATTGACGTGCAAATTTATATAGAGCATAGGCCTCGCATATAATTTCTCTGTCAATCCTGGCAACTAGCACACCATCTCTACAAGCTAGCATGTATGCCCTCAAATCCAAGTGGGTTGTTCCACCATCAACAAACTGCCCGGTTGGTGGATTTCCATAGGGAAAGAAGTTGAATTCCTTAAACATGATCATCCTCACTTTCATGTCATAGGCATTAAGATCTAATGGAGCAACTCCAAATAATTCTTGCACTGACGGCCTGAAGGAACTTCCAGGAATTTGTAATCCATTCTGTACATTGTAAGTCCTGAAGTGAGTGGCGATCCATACCCATAAAACTTGGAATGTTCCCACTATTCTTAAAGGATATTTACCCATGAAGACATGAAGTAAAATCCTGTGAATATTTGCTAAAATTGGGGTAGCCATCCCAACCATTTTTTCCCTCAGCCAACTTTGGCGCAATGATGAAGGTCCCTGGCCTAATGCCTCCCTTCGAATCCCAGACTGGAAATAGATAAACGCTGAGCCACAAAGCCAAGAAGCCCACCTGACGAGTCTTCTTCGGGATCCTTTGATTCACCTCATATCCCCATTTCTCAAACTATCCTGATTCTAGAGTTGGCCAGAATGTGCCAGGAGCACCCCTCTTCTCAGGTTTTGGGCAGGTGGTAGGATGGGTGGTCCTCTTACCCTTGGATATCTTTTTCTTGGATCCTTTATCCTTCGGCTCCTTCTCTTTCTTCTCAATAAGAAATATATTCATCCACTCCTCCGGATGAATATCCTTTCTAGAATGAGTTAACGAGGTCTCTGAACTCTTGATCCTGTGGAAGATTTTAAATAATTCCCGACTTAAAGCAGGAGTCTTCTATGAATCATTCCAAGTCACCTTGGGAGGAATGAATTCATCATACATGTCACCCAAAATTGGAGCCCCTAAGATCCTATGGACATCCCACAGACTGATGCCTACTTCTCCATGAGTCAGATGGAAAGAATTAGTTTCTGGGCTCCAGTGGCTGAGTCTCTCTAGCACGAAGTTAGCATGTCTGTAAACATATATTTTCCCAACACAAACAGCTTCGTATATCTCCACTCCTTTCAGATCCTCGACAAACTATGCACAGGTTTTTCTCACCCAGTATGCCCACATCCAAGTTGGCTTCACACCTCCCCCACGACGGAAGTCCCAAATTTTCATCTAGCCTTTGTATTGATCCATCTGAGCATTTCGGAAGATTGAAAGATGACAATACGGTTGTAGATCAGGCTTATGAGGTTTCAGATCTGGTGTAAAAGGGCTATGATGCATCATGTGGGCCTTCTCCATTGTTCCAGCATTTATAAATCCTCCTCCACATGAGATATTTACTGAAGAAAAGTTGGTGTAATTCTGTAACCACGAAATTGGGAGATAGTTCTTTACTTCTGGAATAGTGACTTCTTGTAGATGACCATAACCTTACAAAGGAAGATAAGTGCTTTGGGGAAATCAAAGTGATATTTCTTTAGATACTTAGCCAAATCTGGAAGAGTGCTATTTTTGATGGTATAATAATCGTGTCCAATGATATCCATCGTATCATCAAGATGTTTGCTTTCTAGTTCATCAGCTATTCCAATTCTCCTGAGAGCCATTGATTCTGCACAAAAGTTTAATAATTAACTCTTAAGTAAGTTGATTTTTTCATAAAATTTGTGAAGGAATTCAGAAAAAATGGCAAAGGCATTAAGGTGCACAAGTATAAAACTTGGTGCGCAAGTGTGGATGTGTCACGCGAGTATAATGGGTCGTGCAAGTATATGGCACCCAAGTGTCACCGCGCAGGTCCAGATACCTTGAAAGCAGCGTGACAACAAAGGAAAAGCAAAAAATAGAGCAACTTGCACGACTGAGATGACGTGCGCGGTGAGAGCTCAAAAATTTGAAGTTCTGTGCAATGCGCGACAAATGAGCGCATATATATAGGCCAGGCCGGCCACCTGCACGCCTAGAGCCAGCGCGCTCCAGCCTTGCGTGACTCGCACCTGCGCGATGATGGTTTCATGGTGAACACCTGCGTGCCTCTTTCCCTTTGGTTTTCTTCTTTTCCTCAGAGTCACATCCTCATTCTTTCGGATCCAACTTTGAGGGGGGGCTTTTGTTGACGCTCCTTTCTTTCACATTGTCTAAAAGAATGGAAAGGGAAATGACTTAGCACAAATTGATTCATCCTTTCAAGAAAACATCAAAAATCGACAAAGGAATGAAAAGGTAGTCAAAGGAACTAGGGTTGTGCAAGTTTCCTTACTGTCGCGCAAGTATACTTGTGCGCCGCCTAATGGTCGTGCAAGTGACTTGCGTTCCCTAAGTGATAACCGCCCGAGGTCTTCTCCACCCTATAAATACCCCCGGTGGGCCCCCCATTTCGGGAGGAATTTTTCCAGAATTCAGATACAAAGCTCTGAACGCCCAAGTCTCTTCTTCGAGTCTTCCAAACACTTCTAAGGTAATTCTTTACCTAGAATGGAAGGTCTATACAAGAGGAATAAGGTATAAGTGTTAGAAATCACTAACACTTGCGCGCCTAAAGTGTTTTACCCTTAAGGGAAATGAACATACTTGCGCGCCTCCTTATCTATTCATTAAAACTTGCGCGCCCCTCTTCTGGAAGTACCTCAGGATAATTCTAAAGGCTTTGGTTAAGGATCGCCTAAGTATTACCCTACTTCTTAACAATTGCACAATTACCCATGTTCCGCGCAGGTATACCTATGCGGCCAGGGACTTGCATGCCCACGTAGTACCTGCGCACCTTCCAGGACTTGCGCGCCCCTAACTTTTTGGGTGCCTTTCCTGCCCATTTCACCCCTCTTATGTCATTCCACCTCTCCTATTCAAGATTCAGTCTTCAAGACACTCTTCAAATCCATTTATGGAATTATTTCTTGATTTTTCATCCTTATCTGAAAGGAACTCCGTGGAACATCTCTCAAAACTAGTGATTTACACATCTTTATGTCACTAAAGATTGAGATTTCATTCATTCAACATCATCCTTTAAGATGAGAGAACCCCTTAACCTGGGCCTCCTTTTCAGGAATAATCCCCAGTCATAATTCCCATTAATTTTGGGCATCCTCCTTAGGAGTAAGCCCCAAGTCCTCTAATTTGGGCATCCTCCTTAGGAGTAAGCCCCAGTCTTAAAATTCCTAAATATGGGCATCCTCCTTAGGGGTAAGCCTCAACCATAATTTTCTTAACATGGGCTTCCTTTTCAAGAGCAAGCCCCAATCTCAGATATGGGCCTCCTCCTTAGGAGTAAGCCCCAAGTCCCTTTAATTTCTGAGTCCCTTTAACCTGGGCCTCCTTTTCAGGAGTAAGCCCCAGTCTTAATTTCCTTTTGGTCTAGGCTTCCTTCTCAGGAGAAAAACCCAATCATAAGTCCCCTCCTAACTTGGGCATCTTCCTTAGGAGTAATCCCTAAGATTAGAGTATCCAAATCTCCATGAAGAACATATACCTTTATGGACCCTGTTCCTGGATTTATTCCCTGAAGTAAATCTTAATCCTCGTCTATTTGGGCAATCATACACACATAATCCCCACATCATTGCATCTTTTGTGGAACAATTGTCTGGCTTCACCAATACCTCTTGTTTCTCACACCGAGCATGACTCACGTGATCTTAGAGTGTAAAAGTAATCATGACATCTTTCTTTGAGCCATCAATCATGCATAAACATCATACTCCCTTACTCGAACTACGTGGGTTCTGATTCCTTTTCCAAAACAAAGGATACGTAGGTAGCTTATCTGCGGGTATGATGCCAACTCTGAAATAATCCATGTCCTTCTGAATGAAAATAAACTTCATGTGCCCCACTGAGTGGATTTAAAACCAATATGGTCATCATAATGACCAATAAACTTTTATGTATTGAAGGATACCATTGGATAATAATATCTAAACAAATATAGATGATTCTCTATCGATGAATAACCTAGAATACATATAAATGATTCTCTAAATTTCCTACATATCAATCATTGATTGTCAGATCTAAAGGAAAGCTCATTTTATACTAGGTAATGTAATAAAGATTCACGAACATAACTTAAATCTATAAAGGGAGTCCCGGAGTAGGCAATAATTCCCCTAAAAAAGGTGTGATGAGTCTGACCGCTCATCCTCTCAACAAATGCAAATTCCAAAGCCTCATCAGTCCACAACTAATGAGTGCCTACCTTTGGAAAGTATGTTCAAATGGATATGGAATCATTGGATGTTTCTGGTTCTACGAACAAACCTGTTAGAAACCACTTGGAATGTTTGAATCATAAATCAATGAGATCATCCCCAATTCCAGAGGGAAACAATTATAGAAACATAAACATTACATCACAAAGAAGAAGAAGAAGTCTTCAGTGAAGGGATCCTTGATTCAAGAGATACCCCTATTTCAATGCGTGGATAATTATAGTGGAAAAACTTCTCCTATTACCTAAACATCTTAATTCATGACCAACCCCATCCAAAGGAAAAAAATACTCATTTATAGAGGTTAGGAGAGGCTAGTGTTCCATGACTTTATAGGTGTGAATGAGAAATTCTGCCAAATACTTTAATACAACTTGCACTGAATTTTTAACCACCAAAAAGCATGAACCATTTATAATTCCAAAAGTTTTATTTGTGAGTAATTTGATCTTATGTATACTTTCATATTTTATCCCAATCCAAGCCCATATGTATAAGATATGTCCCAAATGGTGAAGTGGTGTCCAATCTGTTGAGTCCATTCTATCTTTGACTTCATGGGCCATTTAATCCAATCAAATTAAATATTCAGCTTAGGTGATCTTAATAAAAGTTTCATCCCATAAATTTAAGAATTTTTATGGGAAATTTTAATTTAAAATAATTTATAGAAAAATATTTATGAATAAAATAAGAAAGAGAACTTTAAAGGGTCAAATCTGGAATTTTCATCAAATTTTAAAATAAATGATCTAATCCAAAATATTCTATAAATAAAAATATTTAACAAAATTTGAGTAAATTATGATATTAATTATCAATAGAATATTTAATAAAAATTATTATCAACTCCCCCACACTTACACATTTTTACTCCTCAGAAAAGTCACATGTCATGTATTCTAGAAAATGTTGACAAGATATGCATGTTCATATTCCCTAATCCACAGTGGAAATATACGCAAAGGAATAATCTCATCAAGATTCAATATCAATAAATTTTAGGTTCATTGTCTCATAAATTGCATCAAAAAAATCAAGTGAGATTAATGACGCTAATCATAGCGAAACAAGTCATGGGTATACTATGCCACTAATTCCTCATGTGTGTGTGTGTGACAACCATTTCAAGCTCATATCTTCACCCATTATTTACTGTAGTCAGATCAAGTAAAACAATTATTCTTACCTGGATTAATTTCACCAAACTTGTTCTGCATTCCTTTCTAATAAAATTTCAAGACCCACTCACTTAAGAATTCTTAAAAGTAAAAACTTAAGCTCCCAACCAAGATATATCCACATGTTTTACATTTCATCAATTACCTATGTATTAAGATAATATGTTTTTTTAGGGTGTAAAACTTTGGGATATCAGGTACACACGCATAGGTCAGTTTGGTATAGTGATGAAACTGATCAGAATATAAAGGAACATATGGGTCAACCATTGATGTAAGATGAAAAAATATTACCAAAATTGGCTATACCTTCAATTGAGTAGGAAAAATTTTACAATTCATCATTGTGTGCAAAGTTTTGTGGAGAAGTCAATGGTAAAATTTACCACGGACAAATATCACGAATAATGGTGTCATATTATAAAATATTTTATAATGAAACAACAAATAATATCATCGATGGATTCCATTTTTATAAAAATCAACCCCTAAAGATGAAATCTTGCTCATGATTATCATGATACCAATGAATTTAAAAAACATACATTTTCCATATGTTCCTCATGTAAATGAGCATGTTACAATATGTTTATTATTATTATTATTATTATTTATCTCCCTTTTTAAAAAAATTAACATAAAACACACACAAATGAAAATCCTAAATAAGGTACCCCAAAATGTTTTCCCCTCACCCACAATTAAAATATTCTATTTTCCTCAATGTGACTCTATGAAATAATATATGAACATAAAATGAAAATTTAAAATTTGTACAAATAACATAAAATTGAGAGGGAAAGGGACAATATAATAATATTAAGTGATGATGTGTACATGAAGTGTGATGGAATCAACAACATGTGTGGTTAATCCCTCAATGTATTACTTCATGACTGCCAATTTACTGTAAATATCCTTTATTTATCCTATTGAGTGACATCTAATACACCATAAAGAAAAACATAAGATAAAACATAAGGTTTTGATCATCTAAAATGCAACTTACCATCCATTAGATTCAATATTTAACTATAGATAAGTACTTTGTCTCTTATATTAAACTCTCTTTTTGGATTGTTATATCATGAGCCTCTTTTGATTTTTTTCTTTTAGAGCCTTGAGTTCTTATATGAGGACAATTGAATCTCCTCACGCTCATGAATTTGTATCTTACTTTGATCTCCAGGTTGGGCTAAATCCATGTTGCATTTCTTTATATCCTAGTATGTTTAATGATTGAACTCTATGGGAATATGATATGTTTTCCCAAAAACAATCTCTAAGGGGAGAATACCAATTAAATTTTTTAATTTACTCATATAATCCCATAGTGCATCATCCAAGTTTTTTCTCCAATCCTTCCTATTTAGTTTCACCATTTTCTCCAAAATTTTCTTCAACTTGTGATTAGAAACTTAGGCATAACCATTTGTTTGTGGGTGGCATGGTGTTTATGTTTTTTGTTTCAGCACATAGTTAGGAAGGATGGAATCAAAATTTTGATTAGAAAAGTGTTTCCTTGGGTCACTGATGATAGAATTTGGTACTCCAAACCTACAGAAAATTTAATCCTTGAAAAAATAAACTACAATATAAAAATCATTAGTCTGGATGGCCTTTAACTCTACCCATTTACTAACATAATCAAAAATGATAATAATGTACAAGAAAAAAAATGATATTGTACATGGTGCCATAAAATAAATTCCCCATACATAAAAAAATATCACAAAATAATATAGGATTTTGGGGAATCTCATGTCTCCTAAAAATGTTTCCATTGTATTGGTAAAAGAGCATGAATTACAAAAAACATGGAAATCATGAAACAAGGAATGGAAATATAATCAATATTCTAAGACCTTACTAGATATCCTTTGGGGTCCAAAGTTCCCACCACAAGAAAGTGTATGAAAAAAATTCAAAACAACCTCAAACTCATGATTAGGAACACATCTCCCAATGACTTGGTCACTACAAATATGCTAATAGTAAGGATTATCCCACACATAAAACCTATATTCACTCTTCAATTTTTCAACATGGTGTTTCTTTAGGTATTAAGGAATTTAAAAAGGAAAAAAATTAATTCACTAAATATGATACTAAGTATTCATAATTAAAATGATATGGAGATTCTCATAGGGAAAGTGTCTCGATGTGGAACCTAGTTATGGGTATTATGCTCTAACATTTGAGTGATCCTGCTCATGTGGCTAGCCACCAAGTTATATGGTCCCTTCTTGTCCCTTATCTCGATGTCAAACTCTTGAAGGAGCATCCATTGAATAATTCATGGCTTTTCATATTGCTTCATTGGGAGGTACCTAAAAGATGCATGATCAGAGAAAAAAACCAGTTTAGATCCCAATAAATAATAGAGGAATTATTCTTAAAAAAATTTGATAGTAAGAAACTCATTTTTAATTGTGGTGTAATTTTCTTGGGCTGAGTCAAAATTCTTCAATGCATAAGCAATCACATGGGACCTCCCTTACACCCTCTGGGATAAGATAGCTCCAACTTCAAAGTTTGAAGTATCACACATAAGATCATATGGGAGGTCCCACCATATGTTTTTATGATCAGGGGTGTGTTGAGACTCTTATTTTTATTATCAAATAATACCATACATGAATCATCAAAAAAGGATTCAATATCTCTTTGAAGTAATTTAGGTAATGGTAGAGTGATCTTATAGAAATATCTGATGAATCATAGAAAAAACCATCATGTATGAGGAATAATTTAACACCAAAAACACATATAGGATATGTAAATGACTATATAATATATAACTTAGATATATAAACCTCAATGTCACTCTATGACACTACATGACCAAGGAGAATTCCCTTCTCTACCATGAAATGACATTTTCAAAGTTCAAAATCATATTTTTCTCAATGCAATGATATGATACATTACCCAAACTCAAGATACACTCATCAAATGAGGAACCATACATAGTAAAATCATCCATAAATACCTCCATTAAAGTCTCGAGTAAATCAGAAAATATAGTAACCATTCATCTCTAGAAGGTATCTGGGCATTAAAAAATCCAAATTTAATCCTTCAGTAAGTAAATGTACTGAAGTTATAGGTTAATATCATCTTCTCTTGGTTTTTCACAGTGATGGGAACCTAAAAGTATCTAAAGAAACCATCCAATAAGTAATAGTGTATCCTACCTACAAGTCTCTCAATCATTTGGTCTATGAATGGAAGGGGGGAATAATCCTTATGGGTGGATTTATTTATTTTCCTACAACCGATTCACATTTTCCAATTGTTTTATACTCTCATAGGAACTAACTCATCATTTTCATTCATTATAACATTGAACCCGATATACTTTGGTATGACCTAGACAAGGATGACCCACTGAGAGTTATAAATGGGGTAAATGATACCTACTTCAAGAAATTTTTACACCTCTTTCTTTACAACTTCTAATAATGTGGGGTTAAATCTTTTTTGTGGTTGACTGGCTTAGCCTCATCCTCTAGAATAATCCTATAAATGGAAATACAGGGGGTAATACCTGGTATACCTACTAAGATCCTCCCAATTTTCCTAATATTCTCCCTTAAAATATTTAAAAGTTTTCTTTATTATTCAGGTAAGATATTGCTAACAATTATTATAGGAAATTTTTCATTATTCAACTAGTATGAATATTTTAAGTTTGGTGAAAATGGTTTGAGTTTAAGTTTGGGTGGGTTTTGTATTGATGAAAATGATGTGGGAACTAAAATATGTGCACAGTGAATGTTGGGGTCTAAATTTACATCATCAACATTAGTGAATAATGCATAAAATACATCTAAAAAATCAACAGTCATGTCATAATTATAATGTACATGATCATAATTAGAAAAATAATCCACGTGAGAATTAGAAATGAGTGTGGCTTGATCATGAGAAATATGTGTGAAAGTATTTTGTAACATCAAACTACAACCAGTCCTCAAGATCTGTAATTAACCAATGTTTTATTAATGGAATTTAATTCTTATAATTATATCATATTGTATAATCAATTTAAGAACACAATACAAAACATATAAATGAAGAATGGGTGAAATAAAATGTATCTCTAGAAGTTAACGAACATATACCGATGAAATAATAACATGACCTTTAGAATAGTAAAGTGACTCTTATGAATAGTAAATCGAACAATGTAATAGTAACCTCATCAATGAAAGTATAAATAAAATTTATCCATATTATAAGTTTCAATATGATATAATTATATCATAGTATAAGTAAATAAATATTTTAAAAATTATTAATTAAGTGTTGGTATTTTTGTAAGTCATGTATATTTAATTACAATTTTATGATTAATTTAATAAATTAAAATAAATTATATTTTCATAAAATTTATTTATAAAATAATATTTTGATGTATTATTATTATAATATAATTTTATGAGACCTTAATTAATTTTTCAAAGTGTTAGAAAAGCGGTTTAAATTTTTAAATTTGTATTTTTCAAGTAAATTATGGTTTTAAATAAAAATTAAATTTCTCATATTTATAAAACTATTTTCATAAAATGGAGTTGATTTTTTAATTCTACACATTAAAAAATGGTTAGGTAGAATTTTTGGGTTTTTTCTAAAATACTTGAATTTTTTGTGAATAGTAAAATATGGTAATTTGCGGTATATATATATTATAAGTTAAATACACTATTCCTAACATCATGCATGATGTAAGAACCCAAAAAAAGAATTTACATTCCCTATTCACTGTATTTAGTCTCAAGAATCAGAACTCTTGCTTGTCTTGAGCAAAATAATAATCTAATGAATTCAATAATGAGAAAACACTCATCTCCTCCACTATAAATACCACCCCTCACCACCTCTTCTTCTCACACCTGACAAGCCTTATGTCTTTCCAAAGTTCTACTAAAATATCTTCCCAATTCCCTTCCCCGTGATGATCAGATTTTGGTCTTAACGAAATACCAAAACCAAACCCCTAAGGAGGTTATCAAGAGGAAGGAATCAAGAGGTAAAACCCTCTTCCGTTTTCTTTAAATTTCTTTTCAAGTTCCTTTATTTTATTTTATATCCTCACCACTCCTAATCCAAAAGGTTTGAAAACTCAAATAACTAAAATATAATGTAATTTTTTTATTCAAATGGAATAATTCATTATCATCTCTCCTTTCCCCTCCTTTTATACTATAAATGAAAATACCATCTGAGATGTGTTAATTTATAACATTCAAGGACGACGGGTTTTCAATTTCTATTACCCTCTTCATGGCTAGTCATGAAACCATTTCTATGACTGAAATATATCATATTATATGTATTTTATCTTATTTAATGTTCATGAATATATATACACCCATGATGTAAAATAATAAAATAAAATAAATTTGTTGTGAGAGAAACTCCTCAAAATAATCCAAGCGATTATCATTAAAGTTTCATCTAATGATTCATCCTCACTCAAAATAAACAAATTAATTTTATTAAAATTTAATCTTCTATATTTACACTAATAAAAATTCAATTCTTTACAACCATTCTCATATTACATGATTATTTATACATTTATATAAAGAAACCAGTCCTGAAAACCAAGGAAACCAATGCTCTCAAATGTCGATATTGAATCTCTTAACCCATCAAAAAGGCTCAAAATTAACTTAATAAAGTTATACTAAATCAAATAAATTTATAAAATGTTCTTTAATTATTAATTAATGAATATAATTTGATTATCCAGGACATTAAGATCAATTTTGGAACACCATCGGACTTAAGGTAAGGGATTCTACCCAAACCTCCATTATTCCTTCAAGTTATTATTTCTCTCTTTTACCCAAATGAAATTCTCTTTTATCATTATGTACATATTCTAATTTCTATTTATATGTTCTAAAATCATGTATCAATATCCACTTATCCTTATCTTTCTGGGATATACAAGTTTTTAAATGATTCACTTCTCAATTCTTCCTGATAAGCAAGTCCGATTTAAGGGAACTTCCTGAATTCTTACCCAATTTCAAGCGCACTATATAATCTGTTTTAATTCACCATTTTTTTTATAAAAATAATTAATTTTATTATTAAAACCTTCTTGGTTCATTTTTGTTTTTATATAAAAGATTATTCCCTTTTCTATTTTAAATGCTCTTTAGTATTTTCCTTAAAACTGCACTAAAATGTTCTAATTCTAAAGTTTCTTAAATACTCTTTTTACATGTTATCACTTATATTTAACATCACTTATCATGATATATGCCTATTTTTCCTTATTAACATCCATGTGTGATTTAATTCCTTTATTTCATAGACACTTTTATGATATTCCTATTTATTATTCTTGATGACGTGATTATGATGCCCATTTCTTTCCATGGGTACCCTTATGTTTATGTATGATTGATTATGTATAATTATTTATGTGGAAAACATATTCATGAACATTTTATGATGGGTTCTCCCATATATCACTCCAATGAATTTGGTAAATTTTATTCTCGTGATATGTTATGTGAAACGGTCTGGGTGGTTATTCTTGACTTGTTCTCCATGCGCAACGGTCTTGGTGGTTAGCCTTCACTTGTGCTTCTCTATGTGAAACAAGACTTGAATCATGATAAATTCATGTTTTATGTTGCTTCCACGTTACTATGGTTACATGATTATATGATTTCATGTTCTAAATGTTATGATTCCTTGTGTTTAATCTTGTTCCATGCCTCTTTATATCATTATGTTATGCCTTCTAACCCATGTGCTAAGATTTATTCTTATGTTTATTACCATATTGGGCTTTTAGATCATCCCTTTATCCATGTTATCTCTAGGTTACCCTATGCTGATTTAAGGGATCAAAGGAATTTAGGAGATTTTTTTGAATATTAAATAAATAAATGTTTTATTTAGTCTCATGTTTTCAGTTTTATGTACCTAATATTCAAAGACACTAGACTCTACAATCCTTGGCTTGTAATTTGATGTTTAAATATGTTTAAAATCATGTAATGATATGTGTAAAATGCTAGGGTCACTATAGTTGGTATCATATGAAGGTCTAGTTATTTTTGGAGATTAGGAATATAGTTCTTTAGTAAGAACCTTCTGTATGAGACTAATTATAAGAAAACATCCCTAAATTTTGGTAAGTATAGAGTAAGTGATTTATCGAGAAAATATATCCATGTCTGGATACTACAAGTGTATGTGGTTCTGGCCCAGATGTACCTAGGAGTGAAAACTACAACAAGGTTTTTCAGGCCTGACTCAGGGTAACCTGGTACACGACAACATGTCTTACTGTGCACCTAGTTTGAAACTCCCATGGGATATGATTTGGTAAATTCATAATCTCATTACAGACCATTATTAAGGGAATAAATAAAATGGTCATAAGAATATATGTTAGGAAATCGATCATGGATAACCTAGATTGAAACCTTGGTAATTAAAAGTTGGGATATACATTTCCATTGCAAGTTTATCCTTTTATGTTCAATTTTTCCTTTTATGTTTATTAGCTATGTATTTTAGCCCCATAATCACACATTCTTTTTCTTAGTTGATGGTGGGAAATATAATAACGCATGCCAACAAACAATGTGATAGGGAATGTGAATATTTCCCTAATGATATTCCAAATATTATTGGAATGGGTTCTTAAATCTTTATAACAGTACTTTCTCAGCTGGCTCAAGTTATGAATAATAACTTGAATCATGTGGAAAACCCTCATTCTCTAAGTAAAGAGCAAGTTTTTATCGAATCCTTCATGTGGAAAAGGTCTCCCATGTTTAGTGGATCTTTTGATCCCCTCCTTGCAGAATAGTGGATTAACTCCATTAAAAATATATTATCCATCCTCTAGTGCTTAAAAGAAGATAAAGTTGTACTGGCGGTCTATCATTTTGATAGGGAAGCTAATCAGTGGTGGAAACTGATCAAAAATACGAATTCTAAGGAGGAAAATGATTCCATGGATTGGGAGAAATTAAAGATTTTTTTTTTCAACTAATATTTTCCTCAAACCCTCCATCTCAAGATGGAAAGAGAGTTCCTCAGACTCAAGCAGAAGGAAGATGATTCTATCAGGGTGTATGAAGAAAACTTTACAAGGATTTCAAGATATGCCTCTGGCTTTGTCATGAACATCGAAATCAAGGTGGACCACTTATTTAGCGGACTAAAGCCAATTCTATGAAAAGTGTTGGTGATTCAAGACTTTGAAAGTTATGAGAAGATTGTTTTTTGTGCCCTTAAGATTAAAATAGAGATCTAAGACTCTCAGTGGTCTCGTGGGCCCAATGAAAAAAAGATAAAAATGGAGTCTAATGTGGGTGGTTTGGAAAATAAATACCATTATGGAAAGAAGAGAGAATATCCCACATGTCAAAATTGTAGAAAAATCATCCTAGGAACTGTCTAAAGGGAAACAAGAATTACTTAAAATGTGGAAGAGTGGGATGTCTATCTAAGAACTGCCAAAGGGATATGAATAATTCTAGTAACATGGAATAATAAAGGAAGGTTCATATCAACACTCATCTTGTTGTGCAGTGTTACAACTGCATGGAACATGGGAATTATGTGAACCATTTCCCCAATCCAAGGGTTGTTGGGTGCAATCAACCACAACCTCCAAGGAAACAAGGAAGGTATTATGTTATCACTAATGTTGAGTTGTATCCTGACAATGATGTGGTGATAAGTACCTTGATTATTCATTCAATGATAGAGAATTTACTATTTGATTATGGTTTTGCACATTCTTTTGTATCTTGCAATTTTAGTAGAACTATTCAATCACCACCTCAAAATATGGAGGTTGAGTTATCTGTGAGTATAGTGAATGGGGAAATTATTGCATCCAAAGTTTATAACTCATCCCTAGTAAATGTTTGTGGATTTAACCTCTCAAAAAATATTTTCATACTTCCTTTGGTAGAGTTTGATGGTATTTTGGGCATGGATTGACTATATTTATATAAAGACAACATCAAATATTGTGAAAGGGATATCACTCTTCGCATCCTAGATCATCCTCCAATCCTATACACGTGTAAGGAGGAATATGAATCTCCTTTGGAATCTTCATCTCAAGTGTGGATATTGTTGCTATATGATAAAAAATATCTTTCTCAAATGATTGATACAAAGAAGATAATCATGCTCGAAGACATGCCCATCGTGCGGGGTTACACTAATGTATTCCCTAAAGATTTTTCTGGTCTTCCTCTTGATCAAGTGGTTGAGTTCTCAATTTAACTTATTCCTAGATCTCTACATATATCAAATAAACCTTACATAATGTCCACTATAGAGCTGGAATAGCTGAATAAGCAGTTATAAGAGAATCCGGAGAAGGGTTTTATATGCCCAAGTGCTTCACCATGTGGTGCACCCGTCCTCTTCGTTGAGAAGAAGGACGGGTCAATGTGCCTCTGTATTGATTATCATGAGCTCAATAAAATCCTGATAAAGAACAAGTATCACCTACCAAGGATATTTGACTTGTTCGATCAACTACGTGGGGCCAGTTATTTCTCTAAGGTGGACCTTCAGTCGGGATATCACCAATTAAAGGTGAACAAGAAATATATTCCCAATATTGTCTTCCGAATGAGGTATGGAATATATGAGTTCATAGTTATGCCCTTAATAATCACTAATTCTCCAGTAATTTTAATGGATTTATTGAATAGAGACTTTAGAGATTACCTCGAAAAATTTGTGTTAGTCTTTATCGATGATCTTTTGATATACTCCAAGAGTAAGGAGGAATACGAGGAGTATCTGGATATTATACTAAATACTTTGCGAAGGGAGAAAATTTATGAAAATTACAATAAATTTGAGTTCTAAATGGAGGAAGTATCATTCTTGGGGAATTTTATCACCAGTAAAGGGATATTTGTGGACCCTTCCAAGACAAAGGCAATCAAAGAGTGTCCCAGGCCAACATCTGTAACGGAGATCCATAGTTTACTTGGCCTAGCTGTGTATTACTGAAGATTTTTTAAGAACATATCATGATTTTAAAACCCAATAAACAAGCTGACAAGGAAGGGAGTGAAGTTTGTATGGACTCAATAATGTGAGGAAAGATTTAAGGAGCTCAAAAATAGGCTTACTATGCTAGTACTCACACTCCTGATAAGTGGAGAACTCTGTGGTCTACAGTGATGATTCAAATAAGGGATTAGGCTATGTACTGATGCAAAATGATAAATTTATAGCCTATGCCTCAAGGAAGTTGAAAATCCATGATCAAAACTATCCCATTCATTATATGGAGTTGGAAGTTGTGATCTTTTCATTGAAAATCTGGCAGCATTATCTTTATGGGGAGAAGTGTAAGATATATACTAATCACAAGAGTCTAAAATATATATTCATACATAAGAATCTTAATATACACTAATGAAGATGGTTAGAGATCATTAATGATTATGAATGCTCAATCCACTATCATCCTGGTAAAACAAATAAGGTAGAATATTCTCTAAGTAGAAAGGATCCTTCATCTTTATCAATAATGATAATTGAGAAGGATCCAATATTCTTATAATTTTAGAGGATGGACATGGGAATCATTAAGGGAGTAACATTATCAATCCTTTCTCAAATTATTTCTCAACCATACCTCATATAGAAAATAAAGGATTCTCAAAGAAATGATGTGGAAATTTAGAAAAGGGTTGAAACTATCAGAAATGGGAAATCCTATGAGTTCATGATCTATGAGGATGGAGTTATAAGATTTAAGTCACAATTATGTGTACCATCTGATCTAGTGATAAAGAATGATCTTTTAAATGACGCACGTAGCTAAATCTTCTATATTCTCCTAGGGAGCAAAAAGATGTATCAGGATCTCTGGGAGAACTATTAGTGGTACAATATGAAGAATGAGATCGCTAAGTATACATAAAAGTGCCTGGTATGTCAGTAAGTTAATGATGAAATACAAAATTATAAAGGGTTGATGCAACCATTATCCATACCAACATGGAAGTGGGAGAACATTACCGTGGACTTTGTCACTGGACTTCCAAATAAATCTAGAGGAAATAATCTTATATTGGTTATTTTGGATCATCTTACAAAGACAACTCACTTTATTGAAATTTGATAGGACTTCTCACTGGATCAACTTGCATGGATATACATCAAATAAGTTGTAAGGTTTCATGGAGTACAACTATTGATGGTATCTGATCAAGATCCTAGATTCACCTTGATGTTATAGAAAAGTATCCAAAATTTTCTAACATATGAGATGAGCTTCATTATGGCCTATCATCCTCAAACTGATGGCCAATATGAGAAAATTTTTCAGACACTGGAAGACATGTTGAGAGTGTGTTCTATAGACTTCAAAGTAGGATGGGACCAACATCTGTTTCTAGTTGAATTCTCTTACAATAATAGTTTCCACTCAGGAATCTGGATGGATAAATATGAATCCCTTTATGGGAAAATGTGTAGAACACCAGCATGCTTGGACGAAGTCAGTGATCATAAGCTGTTAGGACTTGAAATGGTCGAAGAAATGGTGGAGAAGTTGAAAACCATTCAGCATCACATCAAGGGAACCCAAAGTAGAAAAAATATATATACAGAAAATCATCTATGATATCTTGAGTTTACGTTTAGAGACATATTATTCCTCTACATATCTCCATGGAAGAAGTTCATGAGATTTGGGAAGAAAGGAAAGCTAAGTCCCAGGTACATCCGCCCCTTCGAGGTTCTTGATCGTGTCGAAGTTGTGGCCTATCGACTATAACTTCCACCTACCATGTCTAAAGTACACGATGTATTCCACATATCCTTCTTAAGGAATTACATACCATATCATTCACATGTACTTACTTCAGATGTGGTATAGTTAGAGAATGATATTTCTTATGAGGAGCATCCAGTGAAGATCTTAGATTGTAGAGATAAAGTTCTACGTAATAAGACTACTCACCTATTCAAGGTACTATGGTGGAACCATAATTATGAAGAGGAAACATGGGAACTATAGGAAGTGATGAATGACAAGTACCCACAACTATTTTTATCTTAGAATGTAAAACAAAATTTCAGGGGTGGGATTTCATAAGGGGGAAGAATGTAAAGAACCAATGTTTTATCAATGGAATTCCCTTATTATAATTATATCATATTGTATAATCACTTTAAGAACACAATACAAACCTTATAAATGAAGAATGGGTGAAATAAAAGGTATCCCTAGAAGTTAAGGAACACATACTGATGAAATATTAACTTGACCTTTAGAATAGTAAAGTGACCCTTGTGAATAGTAAATCAGCCAATGTAATAGTAACCTCACCAATAAAAGTATAAATAAAATTCACCCATCTTATAAGTTTCAATATGATATAATTATATCATAGTATAAGTAAATAAATATTTTAAAAATTATTAATTAAGTGTTGGTATTTTTGTAAGTCGTGTATATTTAATTACAATTTTATGATAAATTTAATAAATTAAAAGAAAATTTATTTTCATAAAATGTATTCATAAAATAATATTTTAATGTCTTATGATTATAAAATAATTTTATGAGACCTTAATTAATTTTTCAAAGTGTTAGAAAAGCTGTTTTAATTTTCAAAATTGTATTTTTCAAGTAAATTATGGTTTTAATTAAAAATTAAATTTCTCATATTTAGAAAATTATTTTCCTAAAACGGAGTTAATTTTTAAATTATACACATCCAAAAATAGTTAGGTTTAATTTGTGGTATTTTTCTTAAATACGTGAATTTTTTGTGAATAGTATAATGCAGTAATTTACGGTATATATACATTATATGTTAAATACACTATTTCTAACATCATGCATGATGTAAGAACCCAAAAATCGAACTCACATTCCCTATTCATTGTATTTAGTCTCAAGAATCAACTCTATTTATTTTATTGTATGTATTTTATCTTATTTAATTATCTATAATCTATGTAAACACATGATGTAAAATAATAAAACAAAACAAGTTTGTTGTGAGAAAAACCGCTCAAAATAATCCAAGTGATTATCATTAAAGTTTCATCTAATGATTCATCCTCACTCCAAATAACCAAATGAATTTTATAACCATTTAATCTTATAGATTTTGACTAATAAAAAATAAATTCTAGATAACCATCTTCATCTTACATGATTATTGGTACATGTATATAATGAAACCGATCATGAAAACCAAGGAAACCAACGCTCTCAAACATTGATATTGAATCTCTTAACCCATCAAAAAGGCTATAAATGAACTTAATAAAGTTATACTAAATAAAATACATTTATAAAAGGTTCTATAATTATTAATTTATGAATCTGATTTGATTATATAGTACATTAATATCAAGTTTGGAACACCATTGGACTTAAGGTAAGGGATTCTACCCGAACCTCCATTATTCCTTCGGGTTATTCTTTCTCTCTTTTTACCCAAATAAAATTATCTTTTATCATTATGTACATATTATGAATGTTTTGATTATATGTTCCAAACTTGTGTATCAAGATCCATTTATCCTTCTCTTTCAGTGATACACATGTTTTTAAATGATTCCCTTCTCAATTCTTTCTAATAAGCAAGCCTGGTTTAAGGGAACTTCTTGAATTCTTACCCAATTCCAAGTTCACTATATCATATATTTTAAACCACCATTTTTTTTATAAAAATCGGTCTTTTTATTATGAAAACCTTATTGGTTCACTTCTGGTTTTATATAAAATATTATGCCCTTTTCTATTTTAAATTCTCTTTAGTATTTTCCTTAAAACAATATTAAAATGTTTTAATTATAAAGTTTCTTAAATACTCTTTTTACATGTTATCACTTCTGTTTGACATCACTTATAATGATATATTCCTATTTTCTATTATTAACATCCATGTATGATTTAATTCCTTTCTTTCATGGACATTTATATGATACGTCCATTTATTATGCTTTATGACATGATTATGATACCCATTTCTTTCCATGGGTACCCTTATGTTTATGTATGATTGATTATGTGTGATTATTTATGTGGAAAACATATTCATGAACATGTTATGATGGGTGTGCCCAAATATATCTCCAATGCATTGGGTAAAGTTTAGTCTCATGAGACGTTATGTGC
Source organism: Viscum album (assembly GCA_963277665.1). Lineage (NCBI taxonomy): Eukaryota > Viridiplantae > Streptophyta > Magnoliopsida > Santalales > Viscaceae > Viscum > Viscum album. The sequence continues at coordinate 583,302,365 of OY728167.1, read as the reverse complement.
AATGGTCTGTGCGGTTAGTCTTGACTTGTGCTCTATGTGCAACGGTCTTAGTGGTTAGCCTTGACTTGTGCTCCTCTATATGCAACGGGCCTTGAATAATGCTAAATTCATGTTTTATGTTGCTTCCACATTACTCTGATTCCATTATTATATGATCCCATGTTCTAAATGTTATTATTACTTATGTTTAATCTTGTTCCATGCCTCTTTATATCATTATGTTATGCCTTCTAACCCATGTGCTAATATTTATTCTTATGTTTATTCCCTTACTGGAATTTTAGAACATCCCTTTATTCATGTTATCCCAAGGTTACCCTATGAAAATGTAAGGGCTCGAAGGAAGTTAGGATCTCTCTATGAAGATTAAATAAATAAATGTTTTATTTAGTCCCATGATTTCAGTTTTTTGTACCTAGTCTTCCAAGACACTAGACTCTATGATCCTTGGCTTGTAATTTGATGTCTAAAAATGTTTAAAACCATGTAATGATATGTGTAAAAGTATAGGGTATATATAATATCACTCTAATGATTTAAGGATCCATGTTTAGAAAATATTAAAAATCAATGATTTGGAGAGTCATTACAAGATGGGTCAGAATTAGAGATCAAGAAAAAAGAATGGTTATAAAATATTAAATCATATGATATCATATAAAAACTCTATAAATTGTGAGGTCGTGTTAATTAATTATTGTGTTGGAATTTTTTAGGAAGGGCCTACCAAGAATGATGGGATAATGGGAACTTACCTGATCATCCTCCATATTCAACATATAGAAATCTACTAGAAAGATCATATATCTCACTTGATCAAGGACATCCTTGAGGACTCTCATTGGATATGTTGTGGTCCTATTTTCTAGTTTCACCACCACCCTTGTTAGATTTAGTTCTCCAATATGTAAGGAAGTGAAAATAGAGTGAGGTGTGACATTAATGGAGGCACCCAAATCACATAAATCATCAGAGAAATGAAACTTTCCTATGTTGCATGGATTGGTTAATGTCATAAGGTCCTTTCACATTTTCATCATCACCATTTATTGTGTGATGAGTTCATATACATTCCTCCCAAGGATTTTCCACTCATTTCCCTTCATCCCTCTTCTATTTTTACAAAGATCTTTAAAAAACCTGGCATGCCTTAGAGTTTTCTTGATTTTTTTAAGTAGAGGGATGTTAATTTAAATATGCTTGAATGTATCTAAAAACTCTTTTTACATCACCTCTTCATAAATATACTTTGTTTTTATAAATATATTTGGAAATGGAAGGGTTTTATGAGCACATGAGCCTCAGCCCAGTTGGTGAGGTCTCCCTAAGTGCATCCATGAGACCCAGGTTCAAAACCAGGCGGAGGCATAATTCTGGGTACTGTAGTAGTATTATAGTAGGTATTGTAGAAATGTTGTGTGGGTAATGTATCAAGTACTGTAGCAGTTACTATAGAAGTCATTGTTCAGTACTGTAGCAGCCGGAACTATTCACCTTGGGCCATCAGTTTGGGCTTGGAGTCCTTAAGGCCTTTGGGCCACCCAGGCCTTTAGGTCAGTAAGACTTTCGGGTGACCTTTAAAGAATTTGGTCCGCCTCAAGGCCTTTGGGCCACATGATCAAATGAAGTTTCCCCAGACATAATCTACTAAAAAAAGGAGAATCCCCAGAGGAGGATTTAGAGTAGGTGCACTCACTAGAGTAGAACCAATGGATTTGGAAGAATGAGAGGGTATGTCAATGCCATTGGGACCATCCTGTGATTGCACAGGAAGCTTATCCAGACATCCATGAGAAGGTGGAGGGCTACCGTCATGATGCATATGTTGGGGAGGATCAATTCCTTGTAGTTAAATTCTGGTTGAATTCCCTAAGACCTTCGAGTCATGTAATGTCTCTTAAGCCTACGGTCCATGTAATCTCTTAAACCTACAGGCATTGTAAGGGTTCCCACTCATCCCTTGAAAGAGGGGTTATCAAAATCAATAAAAAAAGAAGGCCTTCGAGGCATTCAGGTGGGAAGAGATTTATGAGGAACATCATAAATCATTTTATTACCTCTGTATTTCTCCTTAGGCTACTCATTAGTTGGTCTAAATGGGGATTCTCCAGAGTTTTGGTGAGTCCCAATGGAATGATAAGTGCAGCCATATCATTTTTTTTCTTCTCACTTATCAATGTTATGGCATTGACATTCTCCTTGGGATTTTGAGTAGGTTCAGAAGTAATATTTCTAAAGTTCTTACTTACCAGTTCATGAAGGGTGGTGTAAATCTAGCTCATTTGTGTCTTCAACACCCTTAAATCTATACCATGACTCTTTAGCTCATTTTTTTGATTAAGAACTATTTTTTTCAAAAGTTTTTCAGTATTAGAATTTACCTTTGGATGACAATTACTTTGTTTTTTTTTGACTTGTTGATGCTTGGGATTCAACTATCCTTTGGGGTTGTTGAAAACCTTGTCGGTAAGGTAGAGGCTATTGGAATTTTTGTTGAAAAGTGGGCCTTTGTTGTTATGTTGAACCATAACTCATGTTTATGTGATATTTCAACCCTTTGATGTATGTTTCTGAAAATGAATCATACTTATTTGGGGGATTTTGTTGTTGTTAATGCTAATATGGTCTCTTAGGGAATACAGTTGTTCAATCCTCTATCTCTTGTAATTGGGGGAAATAGTTGGTAGGGTGGTCTGTTTCATTGAAAATGTCACAAGGCCTTGTAAGAGTGGGTTGGGATTTATTTTGAGACAAATTAATTTTTCTCACCATAGTGGTCAATTCATCTAACATATGAATTAAATGATTTTCAAGAGAAGAATTAATCTTCTAATGAACTATTTAACATGTGGTGTACCTCGATCACCAAATTATTAAGAGTTTTGTGTCATCTTGTCAATCAATAAACATGCACTTACTAGTGTTTTTTTGACCAATGCCCCTCCATCCATAGCATCCACCATGCTCCCCTTCATAGGTGTGAAGCCTTATTAAAAGTAGTATATGAAGAGTTTCTCACTAATTTGGTGATGCAGGAAGCTTACACACAACTTTTTGAATCACTCTCAATACTCATAAATTGAATCTCATTGTGCTTGTGTAAAGTCTCGGTTCTGGGTGCTGCCCAAAGGTTCCCCATACCCGGTTGGTCACATGGCCTCAGGCGCATTTCCCTGAACGCCAGAGGTTGCCGACTAGAAATGAGGGCCTTGGGTGTGATAGTGGGAAAACTATTCCCTCATTGGTAGAGTAACACAGTGGAAACAAATATATAACAATAGCAGAAGCAGTAATACCACACAATAAGTAAATAGTGGAAGATAGAAAATAAATAAACAACTAGAGAACATATATAAATGATGAATGTCACATATGTCTAGAAAATCATCCAAACAAGTCACAATGCTAGAATATAGTACTAAACCAAAGTATAAGAAAACAAATAAACTCCATCAGCATTGTAAGCCTCAGCTTGGTCCCATGCTCTACAGATCCATAGTAATCAAGTACCTGAAGTAGAAGGGATCTTACCCTTATCTATACCTGCAACAATATAATCTGTTTGGGACCAAAATCATGACCCAAATAGGTGTGAGACGAATCCCAGTAGGTAACCACCAAAATACTTATTCCTAACTGTCAGTGAATATATATAGCAGGAAAATATGAAAAATGAAGTAATAAAAAAGAAGTACTCAAAGTAAACTATCCTACAGTTTCAACTACATTCATTTAAATTTACCAATTATTAAATCAATCAAGCATAAGAAACCCAATGGAAAGATCTCACAGTATAAACCCTCTGGTTAAGCTTTGACAAAGACTCTCTGATGAAGAAATCACTGTCAATACATATTATAGTCTTTTAACGGTAACTATAGACTCTCTGAGGAATCACTCAATGTCCAATTCCCCCTGTGGTCTCGCAATGGTATACTACAGACACTCTGATGGAGCACTCAACGTCCATCCCCCCTATGGTCTCGCAACATAAAAGGTAAAAAATACTCTGGGGAAGCCCTAAGAATCCATTCCCCCTATGGTCTCACTACACTAGGTTCCCACAACCCTGTGTAATACAATTGTGCACAAATAATATCAAGCAGGCAAAGTAAATCTCAAAATACTACTTGTATAAACAACTAAAATACATATCACAATCATGTCATACAAAATCAACTCCATCCTAACAATAGTAGGCATGGAAAGCATAACATCCTAATAAGCAGTTCTAGACCCAAACGGCCAATATTAACAAGCATGGGAAAACACATCCATAAGCAATGTGATAAACCTAATTCACAAACAACAACCCTTACTCTAGCAACCAAACAATAGCAGGTATCATCAGGGTTATATTTCCAAAACATACAATACCCTAAACTAGGGTATTCGTCACTTTTTGCACATATAATTCAAAGAAAACTATGAAAAGGCACAAACCACCAACCTCGATGTTGTACGATTGATATAGTTGAATCTCAACCTTTGATTTGACCCAAAACGTTGTAGATCTACAAAAACTTCAAAAACGTTCAGCCTTGAATAGGTCAAGAAGGATGAGAAAATAATAGGAGATACTCTAAAATAAGGAATTATTCACTGTGGAGATTCCAACACAATCGATGGTGTTTGATTCGGAGAACGGATGGCGAGTTGGTGGATCGGAGAAGAATCGGTGATTCTCATCACTCCTAGATGAGACGGGGCTAGAAGAAGGTGTTTCTGGAAATTAGACGCGACTCCGATCTGATTTAACAAATAAAAAGAAAAGTAAACAGCATGTTCATTTAATGTACACACCGTGTACATGCCTTAACCAACCTATACTTTAGGCGGTCTCCAGGTCACCCCACACAGCCCTGTACTGGCCGTTACACGACCAGTACACGACTACCCACAACAACCGGGTATACGACATGTACTCCTAAGTACATGGCATGTACTACTAAGTACACGACGTGTACTCCTAAGTACACGATTTGTACTCCTAAGTACATGGTGTATACTCCTTAAATTTACAGATTCTCCCCTTTTCCCAAAAACACATGAAATCAAGATCAACACCTGAAATGAAGATCCGGGTTCTTACAAACTTCCCCCCTTAAATAAATTCATCCTAAAATTTACCTAACAAGGTGGCGCAGAATAAGAATCCTCGAATAGCTCTGGCCACTGCAATTGTACATCAGCCTCCCTCTCCTAAGTCTCATCATGTACTCTCCTGTGCTGCCGCAACACACAGACTAGAGGAATAGACCGGCTACGGAGAACCTTCATACTAGGATCAACAATCTTGATAGGATGCTCCTCGAATGATGCGTCCAACTCTAACTCAACCTCCTTGGGTTGGAAAACATGAGACGGGTCTGAGAAGTAACGTCGTAGCTAAGAAACATGGAAGACGTCATGCATAGTCTGGTACCTCTGAGGTAACTGAAATCAATAGGAAACTAGCCCGACTCTCTCCAAAACCTCAAATGGCCCAACGTATCTCGGTGAAATCTTACCCTGTCTTCTAATACTCATGTTTCCCAATCTCGGTGTGACACATAGGAAAACCTAATCTCTGACCTCAAATTCTAGAGGTCGTCTCCAATGATCAACATAAGACTTCTGTCGTGACTGTGTATTATCCATCCTCTTATGAATTAACTCCACCTGCTATGTGGTCTCCTAGACAAGACGAGGTCCCAGCATAGCTGCCTCTCTTTCCCCCGGCCAACATAGGGGTGGTTGACATAGCCTACAGTAAAAAGTCTCATAAGGTGCCATCTGAATAGTCACCTGAAAACTATTATTATAGAAATAATTCACCAGAGGTATGTGATTCTACCAAGAACCTCCAAAATCTAGGACTCGTGCTCTAAGCATTTCCTCCATCACCTGAATCGTATACTCAGACTGGCCATCTGTCTGGGGATGGTAAGTTGTACTCAAAATTACCAATGTACCCAAAGCCCTTTGTAGTCCCTTCCATACCTGAGAAGTGAAATAGGAACCTCTGTCTGAAATGATATAGTTTGTAACCCCATGAAAACATACAGTCTCTTGGATGTACAACCTTCCCATCTCATCAACACTTAAGGTCTCCTTGATCGGTAAGAAGTGTGTAACCTTTGTGAGCCTGTCAACAACAACCCAAAATGCATCATTTCCTTGAGGTGACCTCAGTAAACTTGTCACAAAGTCCATCATGACATCATTCTTCTTCCACTCGAGAATGGGAAACTGCTGCAAAATCCCTACTAGTCACTGATGTTCCGCCTTCACCTGCTGACAGGTGGAACACCTCATCACAAAAATAGCAACATCTCTCTTCATGCATAGCCACCAATACTGATAGTGTGATCTATATACATCTTGGTGACACCAAGATGAACTGCCCAAATTGAAGAATAAAAATCCTACATTATCTCCTCACGTATGTCTATTTGCACCCATATGAAGCCATGAAAATGCAAGATCTCATCCTCACCTACTATCTATCCAGGAATAGGGTTCTCTTCTGACACACTCTCCCAGAGAGCTAGGACTTCAGAATCTGATAGATGCCTTATTTGAACTCGATGAAGAAGAGTAGAGGTAATAGCTACAGAATAAAGAAACATCTTCCCCTGTCTGTTGTGCACCTCCAAATGCATTTCATCGAACAGAGCCATAAGTTTCCACTCACTGTTGGCCTTCCGAACTGCTTGTATCGGAGTCCTCATGCTCAAAACATCAGCCACTGTGTTGCCTTTCCCAGGCGTGTAGGCAAGCTCAAAATCAAAGGACTGAAGTTACTAAACCCACCTTCGTTGTCTCAAATTCAGGTCATTCTAGGTAAAGATATACTTGAGACTTTTGTGGTCAGTTAACACCAAAAAATGATCTCCCAAAAGATAATGCCTCCAACAACGCAAGGCATGAACAACTACAAATAACTCGAGATCATGCGTCGGGTAATTCATATCATGTGTCCTAAACTACTGAGACCCATACACAATGACTCCTTCTCCCTGCATAAGCATTATTCCCAGACCGATACTTAATGCATCACAGTAAATAGTGTAACTCTTTCCCAACTCTAGAAAAACTAGTATCGGTGTTGAAGTCAACCTTCCTTTCAGCTCCTAGAAGGCTGAATCATAGGAATCTATCCACAGGTACTTTTCACCCTTCTTAGTCAGGCCCATCGGTGGCACTGCTAAGCATGAGAATTCCTGTATAAAACATCTATAGTAACCATCCAACCCTAGAAAACTCTATACCTCAAATATTTTCTTCGAATTCTCCCAAGAAACTAATGCTCTCACTTTCTCTGGGTCTACTGATACTCCTGTCTCTGAGATAACGTGACCCAATAAGTGAATCTGGTCTATCCAAAAGTGGAATTTTGAGATCTTAGCATATAAATGATGCTCTGTCAGTGTACTAAAAAAGATCTCAAGATGTGTGGCATGGTCATGTCAAGTGTGAGAGTACACCAAGATATCGTCCATGAAGACCACCACGAAATAATCCAAGTATTGATGAAACACTCAGTTCATCAGTGCTATAAAAATTGTAGGCGCATTCGTGAGACCAAACAGCATAACCACATAATTTTATATACCATACCTGCTCTGAAAGGCTATAAGAGGTATATCTGATGGTATAATGCGTAACTGATGATAACCGGATCTCAAGTCAATATTCGAGAACACCCAGGCTCCTTGAAGTTGATCAAAGAGATCACCAATCCTCGGTAAGGATATCGGTTCTTGAACGTCAATTGGTTCACCTTCCGATAATCCACATAAAGTTTGATGGTATCATCTGCCTTCTTTGCAAACATGATAGGATAACCCCAAGGAGAAATACTGGGTCGGATGAAACCCTTTTCTTGTAAGTCCTTTAACTGCTTCTTGATCTCCTATAACTCTGGTGTATCCATCCTATAAGGAGGAATGGACACTGGTGCCGCTCCTAGAACAAGCTCAATTGAGAAATCTACCTCTCACTCCAGAGGCAAACCTGAAAAGTCCTCTATAAAGAAATCTCTGAAACGATCCACCACTGGAGTAAAGTCCATCTATGAAGTCCCCTAGTAATCCAGATACAGACTAGAAATCTGGGTTGTAACTCCTCCCAACCCATGATGCTCGGGTCCATCTCTGCTCACCCGGACATCCCATTTGCCCTTATGTAGAAACAACCTGTCCTCTAGTGATGTGAAACTCACCCTACGGTGATAGTAATCAACAAAAGCCTAGAAGGAAGCCAAATAGTGCATTCTGAGAATGAAATCATAGCACATCATCTCTAAGGCATAAAGGTCCCATAAAAAGTGACAACCACCGAACTCAAGAGGGCACTCCTTGCATTGATGCACACTAGACACTCTAGTCCCCAACAGAGTGTCCAACATCAAGATATCGGTAGAAGTAAAGATGCGGATCTCAAGGCTCTCCAAAACAGCAATATATATGAAACTATGGGAATCCCATGTATCTAAAAGTGAAAAAGATAAAATTTAGGTAACTAGAATTGTACATATAACTGTAGAGGGTATGAGATCCTACTTATGATGGGTCTGCTCTATCGCAAAATCCTGACCTATGTCACGGCCTTGTGAAGATGTCTGAAATCTCTGAGCTGATCCACCCTGTGGCTGTCGAAAACCCTATGTCTGACCACTAGGGCCACGAACTCCACCTCGGCCCGAACGACCTAAATAACTCCAGTTCCCTGACTGATGTGGGACTAGTGGTCCTTCTCTGGTATGAGGAGTTGAAACAGAACCCTTATCACCAGTTGTTGGTGACAAAATATAATAGAAGTGATGAAGATGACCTATCTTACCGTAATAGCATCACTCAACTGGGTCTCTCGGTCAATGTGGCCTCGTATGACCACTCTTCCTGCACTGGTTGTATACCACCTAGCTAACTGAAGGAGTATATTTCCTACTCTGATCTCTGTGTGTAGACTCCCTACGGTGCTTCCTGCTATCAGTCGGAGGGGTACCAATTCTGGATGTCGAGATGCCTTGGCTCACAGCTCCAGAATCCCTCATTTTGCGCTCTATGATCAGCACCTGATTGACTATAGAAGTGATGGAATTCAACCTGAAGATGTTCACCTGAGATCAGATGTCATTCTTGATACTATCCTCAAACTTCCTTGCCATAAATAACTCATCATACCTCGGAATGGGTGTGAAGTGCTACAAATTTGTGAAGCGAGAAGAATCCTCCATGACTGAGAGAATACCCTTCTCCAAACTCATGAACTCTCGAGCTTGGTCGGCCCTCAAAGTCTTCGAGTAAAAGTAGTCATGAAGGTATGCTAGAATTCATCCCAAGTCATAACTCACTAGTGTCTCGACTGTGATATCAAATCCCACCATCTCTTGGCGGAATCCTAAAGCATGTATATAGAGAGTTTCACCCTCATCTTTGGAGGAGTCTCGAGGTGATTGAATATAGACATCATGGATTCTAACCATGACTCTACAACCTGAGGTCCTCCATCCCTTGAGAAAGTGGGAGGATGTTGCTACTGAAAAAATCACATCAACTCTTCCATAGATGGGGTAGGATGCGGTGCTCCCTAGAAGGTCTACATAAACCTCATGAATCCTTCTCGGAACTGTGCATCAACACCTATATCTAGAATGACAGTTAGTTACAAGACAGGCACGACGAGAGGATCTACTGGTAGTCCCTGATATTCCATTTATGGTGTCTGATCGTTGCCAGGTATCTCGTGTACAACCGGAGGATGTCTTAGTGGCATGACTCTGCAAGGTCAATTGCACACCTTAGTTCAAGATTATCAAGTATTGAAACTTAGAAGTGTAAGAAAGGAACAGGAGAAATAAAACATTCAATATTTCTAAAACTTAGCTACACGGCATGTATAACCACTACACGGCGTGTTCCCTTAAGCCTTTACATGGGCGTGTACTTCTTCCAAACCTGGTCGTGTAACACCCTTACACACGGTGTGTTCTCTTTGAGACACATCATGTACTTGAATAATTTACCCCTACCCGAGTTCCTCTACACAGCTATACACACGGCTCCTACCTGGGTAACTCTACATGGCGTGTGCACCCTAGACACAACGTGTATCCCTTAAGTCATAACCATCTGTGTTTTTAGTCACACGGTCGGTGACACGTTCGACTCTACAGGGTGTGTAAGAACAAAACACAGCGTGTACAACATGAGATTAATCCATCTGTGTCGTTGGTCACACGACTGGATACACGGCTCTTATAACACGTCGTTTACTCCAAGTATACAACATATGTCACCAAACATTTCTCAACCTCGTGTCTCTGTCCACACATCCATTCACACGGTTTAGGACTACATGGCGTGTACATACAATACATAGAGTTTACTTAAGAAAATTATTTCCCTCCCGAACAAAAGGATATATGGTGTGTATTCATCAATACACACCGTGTATTCTGGGTCTTTCTAGATAGTAATCCTCAGAAACTACTCTGGAACCCATAAAAACACTTAAAAAAACATTAAAGTGCTAAATTACGATCTGTGGGGGGGGGGCATACTCCCTGAGAATCAAATCTTGTCATCATATTCATGTATATCACAAGTATAACAATGCAATCAATCACATGATCCACCAAATTCCAATCCATGAGGGCCCATAACACCTTTAGGACTAAAGTTTGGCGTTCATTCAAATGAACCATTACACAATTAGAAATACCCTATCAAATAGAAATTATTCTATCAAGGAATATATCACAACAGCATGCATATCTATCACAACATCTATCACAAAAACACGCAATCGTTAATGCTCCCTAAATGGCATGATAGGAATGCATTACATGTGATCTCTAGCAAGTGCCTATATGATGCATGAGATGGAATACCCTCATATCATCAGGTTTCAACATAAATAGAACCTTAATAACATCAATGATAACAACAAAAAACATGTGAATCACCCAATAGTGAAATCAAATCAACTATAACAATTGAAAAACCATAAAATTGCAATAATCGAGGCATATTGGCTTTTCCATGTACATGAGTTAGTTACTCCCAGGAAAGACCTATTATCAACTAATTATTCATTAATATCCCTATCTATAGGCTCCAAACAATATTTCAAAGAATAAAAGTGTTCCTCTGACACCACATTGTAACATCCCGGTTCCGGGTGCCACCCAAAGGTGCCTGTACCCGGTTTGTCACATGGCCTCAAGCACATTTCCTAGAATGCCAGAGGCTGCTAACTAGAAGTGAGGTACTTGGGTATGATAGTGGAGAAACTATTCCCTCATTGGCAGAGTAACACAGTGGAAACAGACAGATAACAATAGCATAAGCAGTAATACCACACAATAAGTAAACAACGGAAGATTGAAAATAAATAAACAACTGGAGAACATATATAAATGATGAATGTCACATATGTCTAGGAAAGCATCCAAACAAGTCACAATGTTGGAATACAGTACTAAACCAAAGTAAAAGAAAAAAAATAAACTCCAGCAGCATTACAAGCCTCATCTTGGCCCCATGCTCTCCATCTCCATAGTAATCCAATACCTAAAGTAGAAGGGCTCTTTCCCTTATCTATACCTACAACAATATAATCTTCTTGAGCCAAAAAGCATGACCCAAACAGGTGTGAGATGAATCCTAGTAGGCAACCACCAAAAGACCTGTGCCTAACTGTTAGTGAATATATATATCGGGAAAATATTCAAAATGAAGTAATAAACAAGGAATTACTCAAAGTAAACAATCCTACAATTTCAACTACATTCATTTACATTTACCAATTATTCAATCAATCAAACACAAGCAAACCTCTGGGAAGTTCTCACAATCTAACCCCTCTGGTTCTGCTTAGACAAAGACTCTCTCGGGAAGCACTCACTGTCAATTCCTCCTGTGGTCTTTTAACGGTAACTATAGACTCTATAAGGAAGCACTCAATGTCTAATTCCCTTTGTGGTCTCATAATGGTATACTATAGACACTCTGAGGGAGAACTCAACATCCATCCCCCCTATGGTCTCACAATGTAAAAGGTAACAAACACTCTAGGGAAGCCCTCAGCATCCATTCCCCTTATGGTCTCACTACACTAGGTTCCCACAGCCCTGTGTAATACAATTGTGTAAAAATGATATCCAGAAGCCAAAGTAAATATAAAAATACTACTTGGCTAAACAACTACAATAAATATCACAAGCATGTCATATAAAATTAACTCCATCCTAACAACACTAGGCATGGAAAGCATAACAACCTAATAAGCAGTTCTAGACCCAAACAGCCAATATTAACAAGCATGGGAAAACACATCCATAAGAAAGGTGATAAACCTAATGCTGGGGAGGGGCAGTTCCTTGTAGATAGTCTGGTTGAATTCCCTATGACCTTCGGGTCATGTAATCTCCTTAGCCTACGGGCCATGTAATCTCTGAGCCTACGGTCCTTGTAAGGGTTCCCCCTCATCCCTTGAAAGGGGGGGTTATCAAATAATCAATAAAAACGAAGGCCTTCGGGCCATTCAAGCCATGTATATTCCTTAACTGACCTCCACTTTAGGTGGTCTCCAGGTCACCCCACGCGGCCATGTACTGGCCCTTACACGACCAACACACGGTTACCCACGGCAACCGGGTACACGGTGTGTACTCTTTAAATTTCCAGATTCTCCCCTTTATCCTAAAAACACCCAAAATCAAGATCAAAACCTTAAATGAAGATCCAGATTATTAAAAATTTCTTGGTCCTTGAGATATTTTGTTTAATTGAATTTTTCTTTGATGTTGGAAAAAACCACTGTAAGGAATGGTGTTTCAAATCATTCCAACATGTTACATCTTAAGGTTGTAAATAATACATCCAATATTTTTCATTTCTATGAAGGGATAATGAGAATGCTCTTAGTTTTATTTTTTCATCAAATATATTCCTTAGTTTTAGGTTTGAGAAAACCACATTAAATTTTTTAGATGTTTGTTGGGATCCTTAGAAGAGAGGCCATGAAATTTTGAAAGAACGTGTATCAATACAAATTTTAGTTCAAATTCTGATTCAAGGTTTGTGTGTGAAATACAAGTTGGTTGATAATTAATGTCTAGAACAGAAAATTATTGAATGGTTATATTAAGTCCATTTTTATTACTTTTAGCCATTGGTTCTATTTTTATTTTTTATTTAGAATTCCTTCCAATTTCAATGTTCCCAAAATGGAGGAATTCTCCAATTGGGTGAATGTTGAAATTACCCATAATCTGAGACTGTCTAATTCGATACCGAAGGATACATTAAATCTCAAGGTCATGATCTAATAGATCCTCAGGACTAGTTTATTTCATTAATAAAAGAAAAATTAAATGAATAAAAATGGACCATAATAAAAATAAAATAAGTTTGATTGATGGTCCAAAAAAATAATAGAAAAATTGAGAAGGGGGGAATAAGGAAGAATAAAATTAGAAGAATATAATGAAATAAAAGTAACTAAATACCTATATTTAGTTGTATAAAATACTTTCTTCCCTGAAAACAACACTAATTTGAAATATTTTTTCATGGGCTCTCTCAAACGATGTGTGTTTTTTTGGGGTTTTAGGTGCAGTAGAGTGTTTGACCAAGCTCTTTCTCTAAAGAGGAAGTACTTAAGACAGCATCATAAAGGTATTTTGAAAAAAATAAAATCAATGAAAAACAATAGTTAAAATTATGGGGTGGGGATTTGTCTAAAATTTATAAAAATTGAAGATATATTTTGGAATAAGATTGTATTTTTTTTCTTTTTCTGTTTGAAATTTTATAGATACAACACAGCAAGAATATTTTTTTATAAAATGTTTTTTAGAAGGAATAATCAATCTAGATACACCTATTAATTTAATTATTAATATTTATCATTTAAATTAACATCCAATTAATTATGTTCCCCCTAATTTTTTAACCTTAGAACCCTATGAGAATTTACCTCAACCATAAATATGAAATGAATTAAACCCTATGCTAGCTTTGGAACATGCAATTGTAAGTGCCTTCTTTGATTGTCGTTACAAGTCTAGATTATGGTTAGTGTGGAAGTAGGTATCATATCTATATTTTAAGTGAATATAAATTGGTTTTAGGGATTATATTTGAACTCTATAAATTGATCTTGTGTTATTTTATTTTACCAATTAAGATCATGCTCTCACAATTCACACATTACTCGACCTCACGTGTTTTGTGTTAATTTTTCAATTTCTTAATTTGTTTATTTTAAATTAAAAAATAAATTTATATATCATATTAATTAAATTAAATTAGCTCATTTATTAAAAAAAATAAGTGAATATTTTTTAAGAAAGTGGTGAATTGGTCAAAGACCAAAGCAAAAAATATATTATTGAAAAAAGCATTACATGAGTCTAAAAGATGAGATTTTTTACAATCTCTATCATAAAGGGGAAGTAAATCAACATGGAGGTCATCGAACCAGGTGGTGATACGATTGAATCCCATATTTTCAAGTCCATATACCACCTTGTTCGCTTCACAAAATTCATGAGTAATAATATAGTTTAATCCCATGAGCGAATGAAGACAGTCCATCCAGCATGTTGTAAGAGTCCGCTCAAGGTGCATCACACCATTCCAAATATCCTAAATGATGGTAGTCGAATCAATTTCAATCCAGATATTTTTCCTACCATTTTGCTTGGAGAAGGAGATAGCATAGATCACACTCATTATTTCAGCCTCCAGATCCAAGGAGATACCACACGTTCCATAGAAACATCCAAGAAGCTTCCCAGAGTGGTTTCTGAAAATAGCACCACAACCTGAGGGGCCTGAGTTTCCTTTAGAAGCACCTTCAACAATAACTTTAATCCAATCGGGGGGAGTAGCTTGCTATAACACTTCAAGAGTTCATCTAGGATGAGGATAGATACCATTAACCCCAATCTGACGTAGAATCCCAAAGTCATTCACTGTGTTGTTGAAAAATCCCATTTAAATCAAAGCAGTTTCCTGAAGGGCAATGAGGATCCGCATCAGACCTACATTTAAACTAACTGAGTAGTTGTTATGAATAATAGCATTCCTATCATACCAGAGAACATGAAGAATATCAGCAATGGTGGTTAAGAAAAGGATCTTGATTTTCTGAGGGGCTTCAAGATCCACACAACGTTGAAGTTGAGAGTTGATTGAGTCATTAAGTAACCATATGCACTCAAAAATATCGAGCACATAATTCCATAGAGCAGTAGCAGTAGCATAAGAAAGAAAAATATGGTTAATGTCTTCGCGAAAAAAATAAGCTATAAAAAATATTTATGACTAAAATACCATAATTCACTTTAAAGGGTCAAAACTTGAATTATTATCAAATTTTCAAATCAATGATCTAATCCTAAATATTCCATAAATAAACATATTTAACATAATATGAAGGAATTATGTAATTTATTAACAATACAATATTTAAAAAAATGTTCTTTATCAAATATCTATAAGTGAAAGGAAAAATATGAACATAAAATGGAAGTTACATCCATTGAATGGGTATTGATTCCTATACAATGTGGGTATTTATCTCAGATAGTATAGGAGAAACCCAACATCGAATATATGGTTATTGTATAGAAGTTCATTGATTTATTTATAGAAGATCTTCCTAGTATTACTATGAATTATGTATTTCCTTCTTCCATCCTAGGGTTTTTGAGTCCATCCTCGATAATGATAGGTCTCCCCTTTTTCTCCTAATTTAACGACATACCTCTTTTTGGTTTTTATTTTTCAGTTTCATAATCCCCTTCTTCCCATTTTTTCTTCCCTCCTAATGTTTTCTTCTTCTTTTCTTCTAACACTCACTATTGTGGTTCATCTCCCTATTCTCTTTCAGTCTACCCCACCGTTCTTGAACCCATTCTTGGTTAGGAGTGATGGTGAGGAGGTCTATTTGGGATGTGTCAGTGGTATCTCGTAGTGGCATAACCTTTAAGCCCCTTTGTCCCAGTTTCTTCCCCTTTTGGTTTATTTTTTTCAGGCTCTCTAGATTGGTCTTGGTTCCTCCTATTTCACACATGTTCTACTAGCCTGATCTAATACACATGACACTATCTTGGCTGGTTCTATTGATTTTTAGGCTGTTTTGGGATTTTTTTAGTGGGAGTAGTGGGAATGCAGGCTTCTTCATGCGGTATTTTCTCCCCTTGGAATGTTTCAATATTTTGATTTGATTATTTTTGTTTTGTATTTTTTTATCCTTGTTTATTCTTGTTTTTTGTAACATTGAATCCAAATCTTGTTACTAGAATCTTATTTAATGTCTTCTTGATGTATTTTTTTCATTTAGTTCATGTTTCGAATCGACTTATTAGGCGGTTTTGTTCAACGTTTCATCCATAAAGACGAAGATGGCTTCCTAGTATTATTCTCCCAATTTTGGCTCTGAATGGGGGGTTCAATGGTCATAGTTATGGTCGTATCTCATTGTTGAGGCCTTTGTCTACTTGGTACTTTGCTCTTGCTCATAGATTCCACCAATATTCTTCCAGTCAGACTTGCATGGTGGTTTTAAAGGTGTTTTGGATGTGAATTTTGAGTATTCGATGGAATTTAAATAGGCATCTCTCATGGTGGATTCATCCATATCTTTGGGGTTTCCATTTGGTTTCATCTTCATGATGGATTTTGGAGTGGCTTTGACATCATGGTTCTGATGGTTTGTGGTGTTCTGTTATGGTTTCTTTTGCTGGTGAATATGGATTCTGATAGATGGTTATCTCTGGTGAACTGGTATGGATGATGGGAATTCCTTGTGTCAGGGTGTGTGATGCGAGGCGATACATGGCCCGAGGAGGTGATGATGGATTCAGTTTAAATTTTGAAATTTTAATTTTTGAATTTTTGAATTTTGAAATTTGATTTTGTGGGGGTATGCTTGTCTCAACATGGATGTTTATGTAAGGCTCCCGCTTAACCAAAACTATCTTCTCAAAAATATAAAAAAATGGATAGAGTTTTCAATAGAATTTATACCCAGTGATACACATATTCTAAAGACTCTATATAGAATGACGTTGATTGAGTTGTAGGTATTAAAGAAGTAACTCCAGTAGAATCTTGATAAATGATTCATTCGGCCAAGTGTGTCACCACGGGGTGCACCTATACTTTTTGTTAAGAAGAAATGTAGATCAATGTGACTCTATATTGATTATTGAGAATGTAACAGGATCACAATGATTAATATGTATCCTTTGCCTCATATTTATGATTTTTTTTATCAGTTATGAGGAGCTCAATATTTTTCCAAGATTGGTCATCAATCTGGAGACTTTCAGTTGAGGGTAAAAGTTGAACACATACCCAAGATAGCCTTCCATTCGAGGTATGGACATTATGAATTTATAGTGATTCGATTTGGTCATACTAATTCCTCTCTTATCATCATGTATTTAATGAATATAGTCTTTATAGATTACCTTGAAACATTTTTTATAGTCTTTATAGATGATATTCTTATGTATTCTAGAAGCAAGGAAGGACATAAATGCCACTTGAGAATTGTACTAAAGACCATAAGGATGGAGAATCTATATGAAAATTTTACCTACTGTAAAATTTTCCTACATAAAGTTTCATTTTTGGGTTATATAATCTCAAGCAAGGGTATATCGGTGGATCCATCAAAGACGTGAGTTATTGAAAATTTTCCCAAACCTACTACTATGACTGAGATCCATAGTTTCCTTGGATTGGATAGATATTATCAATGATTTTTGAATTATTTCTCATGACTATCTAATTCACTCACTAATTTAACTTGAAAGGGATTTAAGATCCACTTGACAAATTAATATGAAGAAAATTTTAAAGAACTCAAGAGAAGGTTGGTTACTACACTTGTGCCCAAGCTACCCTATAGTGGAGAAAGGTTTGTGATTTACAGTGTTATGTTGAAGAACTTATAGGGATGTGTTCACATGAAAAATTATATGGTGATAGATTATGCTACATTCCAATTGAATATTAATGAGTAAAACTACTTAACTCATGATTTAAAAATGATGGAATTCGAATTCTTGAAGGCGGGGGATAAAACTTATCTTTCACAAATGAGTGTTCAACTATATATCCATGTAAATATTAAAGAGGTGTGAAATGAGGATGTGGAACTGCAAAAGAATGTGGGAAATTTTCTTGAGTTAAATCATGATTGTGATGGAATGATAAGGTTTAGGATCTGAGTATATGTCCCATTAATACCAAACATGAAGAAGGAACTATTGGAAGAAGATCAAAGCTCATCATTCTTTATTCAGCCTATAATTATAAAGATTTATAGAGATATGAAAGAATATTTATGGTGGGACAATAGAAGAGAGATATTGAAAAGTATGTATCTCGGTGCTTGGTATGTTAGAAATTTAAGGCTAAGATATAGAAGTATAAGTGTATGTTTTAGAATTTACCCATACCATAATGGAAATGGGAAAAATGAACATGGATTCATTAGGCTCCCCAAAAAATTTAAAGTCCATAATGTTATTTGGGTTGTAGTCGATCGCCTTATGAAGTCAAGACACTTCATTAGTATCTGATATTATTTTTCTCTTGACTAGATTGTTAGGATATACATTAATTAATTGGTAAGGTTTCATGGAGTACCACATTCTATTGTATCTTCTTAACATCTTAGGTTTACCTTGAAGTTCTAGATAAGTCTTTAGAAAAATTTTGATGCATCTTTGTGTTTCAGTGCCACTTATCATCCTCAAACACATGGTTATTTTGAGAGAATCATTAAAACCCTGGAGGAGGTTTTGATATCATGTTCTCTATATTTCAATGGTGTTTGGCGTCAACATGTTCCTCTAGTCAAGTTTTCTTACAACAATAGATTTCACTCGAGCATTCATATGGCTCCATATGAATCCTTTTATAAAAAGAAGTGTTGAACTCTTACATACTCAGATGGAGTTGGAGAAATAAAGATATTTGGACCTGATATATATTTGGAAATTATAGAGAAGGTTAGATCTATTCAACATCACATCAAGGTATCTCAGATTATACAGAAGAGTTGTCCTAGCAATCATCAGTGAGATCAAAAATGTGAAGTTGGTGAGAAGATGTTCCTATGAATTTCCCTATGGAAGAAGATTATGAGATTGAGAAATTAGGGAATGATTATCCCTATATATATTTTTCCTTTATAGATTCTTGATCTAATTGGGATGATTTATTATCGTTTTTCAGTCCCACTAAACCTCTCTCAAGTTCACGATGTGCTCTGTGTATCTTTCCCAAGGAAGTACATACCTGATACTTTACATGTACTAAACTCAGAGGTTATACCATTGGGTCATGATATTTCCTATGAATAAAAACTGTTAGAAATCTTGTATCATACAGATAAATTTCTATGGAACAATACTACTCGTATTGTAAAATTTATTTGGAGGAATAAAATATTTGAGGAAGCTGCATGAGAACCCTTGGATTTAATGAAGTAGAGATATACTTATTTGTTTGTATCAGAGTGACGAAATTTTGAGGGATAAATTCATTTTAAGTGGGGTAGAATTTAACTCACCAAGATTATATATATATATATATATATTACCTTTGAAATAAACTTGATATATTCAATAGTTTGCTTTCACACTACCTCGAGTCTAAATAAATCGTGATATAGTAAACTGTAATAACCTAGCTATTGAACTGATAAATGAAAATAGTAATAACCACATTATGAAAAAAAATTATAAAGGTGTTAAATAGTGTGAATATATTTATTAATTCCTAATAAATGAGTACTCAGTTTTTAATAGATTCATTTTATGGTTCAAGAATATGTTTTCTTCAAAGGTGAGTTTTATGGAATTTTGTGCATGGATATTATAATTAATTTATAGAATTTTTATAAATTTTACTTAAGGAAATTAATTTCATTTTTTAAATCATCATGTCAATATTGTCTCAGGGTTAATTTATAATATTTTTCTAAAAATATTTATTTTTTAGTGAATAGTGAAAAATACAGATTTTTGTAAAAAATATGTTATTTATTTTAAAGTAAAATTACCATTATGTTTTGAATTTTATATTAAAGTAAAATAAGACTCATTTTATTGTAAATAATCTGATTAATTACAAAGTAATCATCATGATACCTTATTTTGGTATATATAAATTTTTGTTCATAAAAACATATTTTTCTAAAAAACTATGTTTATGCACGTAATGTTTTTTATATTAATAAATTAAATAATTATCTATTGATTAATTATTTTAATTAAATTTATAGATTATATATTAAATAATATATTTTAATATTTGTTTTTTCTTTTTTATAATGACTTGAATGAAAGGAAATTTTGTTTTATGCTTAAATATTCATTTTTCGAAAATAGTTTTTTGTTACAGTTTGCACCTTATTTAAAATTTAATTCTACCACTTTTAGAAATTGAATCTGGTAAAATAGATTCCATATTTATAATAATAATAATTAATATAATGTAATGTATTCAACTTAATTTTTGTTCATATCGAATAGTAAAAATTTGTAACCACGTTTAAGGTTCAAATGGGGTTATCGGGGGTGAAACCAATAGATAAGGGAAGGATTGATACAATAACCTATCTAGTTATTATTGGTTGAATATATTTCAACCTTATATTATCCTAATTTAAAATCATTTTCTATCTTGAGCCACTTTCCAATGAAATTGACCTTATATCATTGAAATATTTTTAGAAATTCTATGTGTGTTCCTCCCATCACCTATAAAAGGGCACATATTATCCTCAATTATTCACACCTTTTAAACCGCATAGATTAGAAAATATCTACTCCAAAACATTCCTAAATTTATTCCCATCATCCTAGATATTCTGGTCTTCTTCTATGACCAATCCTTCAAGCCTAAATGAGTAAGACAAATGAGGTCTCTCAAAGAAGAGGTATAGATCTTAACCAAACTCTTCCAATTTTATTTCTTGTTATACATACTATAAACTTGTTGTATCAATAAAAAAATGATAAATATAGTACCATAAATATACTTAGATGATAATATGATGATGGCACAAACTTTTACCACCACTTCTCCATCACATAAGAGATGAAAGTGTCGTTCATGTGTTTGTGTGGACTACTGCCACCCCTTAGCGATATGATTCATTTTCCATGCCCATATTTCTTGGTTGGTTATTATGTTAGATTAAATTTATATATAGTATATTTATAATATAAAAATTATTTTTTAAAGGTGAACTATTATTTACCATTATTTCATTCCTTCCATCAAAATGGAAACATCACTCATGCGTACGTACAGACTACTGTCTCCACGCAGTAATGTAATTAATTTTTCATCACTACTTTATATGAATTATTATAATTATTTATATAATGAAAATATATTATATTTATATCATTATTAAAATTATATATATTATGTAACCATGATCAAAGTTCAAGGACCATAACTACAGAACCAAAACATACATGAAAAACGAAGCATTCAACACCCGAAATGATGATGATAATGAAATATTGTTAATGAATGGGTGATAAGATGTTATAAATAAAAGTTGAAAGGTATTATAGGTATGTTTATGGTTCTGGTATAGAATTATAATAAATTTAAATTTATTATATAGGAGTTTAGAGTGATTATGAATTAATATGGACTTGAGGTAAGGGTATTATGTTACAATCTCATTTTTACCAGAATTTTTTATGCTAAAATTTTAAATGGAGAATTTATATGATATATATCTCTAAAATATTATGAATTTTATTATACTCTGTTTATTTCTTGTTATTACATTTTTCCTTTAATTTTCATCTCTTTAAGTACTCAAGATATTTGAATGATTTTTTTAAGGAAAACCAGCCTTTTTTTCTCCTCGGTCAAAAATATTTTATCCCATGTCTATATTTTCTTTAAAATGTTTTCAAGAATGTTTTTACTATTCTATAAATATTATTTAAATTTATTTTTAACTATAGTTTACTTTCTTTACCAATTTAAAAAATAGTTTTCTTATTGTTTTCCAAATGTGGTACTTTTGACTTTTTACCAAAAATTTAAAAGAAATTTTTGTTTTAATGTACACCGCATGAATGGATTTCCTCACCGTTATGAATAATATTTTATTTGAATATTCCTTTATAAGTTTCCATGATAATTTTCAATAAAAAAATCCTTAATATTTTTTAAATTTTTAGGTTTTAAATTATAGATTTCAAAATAAGAAGTGTATTTTCCTCCAGACATGTTCTACTAATTTTTTAAAGGTATTTTCATCTATAACAACATCCATTGTTGTTTTTTATTATTTACTAGGGATATTATCCAATTTAACATCTTTATTATTTCTCTAGAGAGTTTATTATTATTATTATTAAATATTTATGAAATAAGTTAACTTTCCATGGGTTATGATATAATGATATGATGAATGTTTAATAATATTTGGGCACACATATGTATGGTTTTCATTATATGACGAGTGGGCCTGGTATTATATAGACCTAAAATACATTGGGTAAAGAAGGATATCTCATTATATATTAAGGATTGTAATGGGGAGTGAACCTAATTCGATAAGGGACTTTGACCAATAAGACAGTCTTGGGAGTGAACCCTCACTAAGGAACTGATGGAATAAGGAGTGAACCCAATCCACTATGATAGTCTTGAAAATGAGTGTTGACTTAAGGAATGATTTTCTATGCTTATGTGTATTCCAAAAACTTATTCCTTATTCTTGTGTTATGTTATCATGGATCGTGATTGATTATTAATGATCCTGTGCCTTTATGTCTCATGTATTTTGATTGAAAAAACCTTATGTCATTATTCATGATTATATATCTTTGACCAATTGGGTGAGATTATTGTACGTTTTGATAATGTTCTCATACTCTTATAATTATCTTATAAAAACTTATGATCATCGATTGATATCTCTTGTGTTTACCCTTACTGTGCATCTGAGCTCGCCCTTTCTTATGGTTCTTTTCATCGGGTTATAAAGAATGATTTTAAGTATGATATGTATAAAAAGTGTGCTAGTTGTGAAGAATATAATGGGAAATGATGTAGATCATTTATGTTCAAGTTGTTTATGTATCCAAGTTTCCAAATACACTAAACATTTACGGTTATAGTTAGGATTGCATTGATATGTAATGAATATTTCTACTAATAAGATGTAGTGTTTATGTATGTAAAGTTAGGGTCACTATAGGAACTCCAGATGTTGCACTTCAGCCTTAATATTACTTGTTGAAAAAATCAAGAATTTTCTATTTTTCATACCCCAAACCATTCCCTCTTTCCAACTACATTTTTCTCAAAGATTTTTAGTGAGTGAATTTACCACATGGTAATGATTCCTTAAAAAATTCTATAATCCTATTGAGTTATAAATTTGTTTAGGAAACAAAAGTTTAAGTCAATCAATATCAAAACTATTGATTTCACTCACTTACTTCTATAAACATGTATAACTTTAAATTCTTACTATCTTAAAAATATCAAGTGATCTCAATCACACTTACACAAAATAATCAGTGAATAAACATTAAAGTACCAAGTGTGTGAGTTATACTATATATTTTACCAAATGATACCACTTTTTTGTGATAAACTTTTGATACTACTTGATATCCATTGAACTTTCTTTCTGCACAAGGATCCTCTTTTTTCGAATGAGGGTGACCAAACATTGAGTGACCATCACTAAATCCACCTGAATACCTTTAGTTCTTAACTCCATGAATTGAAATAATTCCCATCATGGGGAACCATTTTTTGGTTATGGCACTTTCTTTCCAACAACTTTTGGTATGCTAAAAAGAAATCAACTGATACCACATGGTTAGTACATAAACAAATGAACATGAGTTTAATGAATGTTGGTTCTTCTTTCTTTTAGTTTACTTCTCCTTATTTTAGTGGTATGACACCGCTTGATATATGGATTGATATAACTTGGTTATCACCAAATTTGGATTGACACCAGAAGATACTTCAAATCAGACTTTAACACCACTTTAACTTTAGATCAATCACTTCATCATCTGAATTTCTTCATCCCAACATGAAACTTTCATATTTATCTTTGAAATACAAAGTGGTTACTCAACACCAATTATTGAGCTAGATCAAGGCCTTAATATCATTTTAGTTTTTTTCAGGTATGATACTAATTATGAACTTTAATAATTGTTTACCCCACTTGTTCATTTTATCTTACTTCAACATATACACAACTTCCAGCTCATGCACCATTTTTTACATCTCCTATATGCCCCATGGATTGTACCTCCCCCTTAATTTTATAAAACTCTAAACAATAGTTAAAAAAATTTAGATACATGGGGAGAGGGGCACCTCTGACATACTCAATAAGTGGAGTGTGACTGATTATTATAAACCAACCCTTTGCCTCCAACTTCCTTCAAAGAATTTCTATTAGTTATTCTTACAGTACCAATCTTAAAAAAATCAATCCAAATGTTTTCTTTGGGATTATTCTACTTCCTTAGCTTGGGGTCCATCTCTATTGTGAGACTAATCCCACATGTGAATGTTTCTTCCTTTTATACAAGTGAACCCACTTCTTTCTCACAACTGGAGAAACTTCCTTCTTTTTCTTCCATATTTTCTTTTTTTATCTCTGTGAGGGTTTTTGTGAGCGTATTAGCATTGGGGATTGATGAACCCGTCATTGAGATCCATTATTTACCTCCAAAATAGTAAATCTATTCTGCAGTTTAATGGATTTTCTTTTGGTTCATGTTTTCTTCCTATTTGTCATATGAATGGAGGTATTCCTTATAATTATGTTTTCTCCTTTTCTTATTATAATTTATATCCATGTGTCCATGTTTAGAACATATAAAATATCTATCATTAAACACATACCTCATGCTGTCTTTTCATGGTTGATATATATTTGCAATAATCTTTATTCCACCATTGAGTTGTTGGGATTTTAGACATACAATCATAGTGTGTCCCAATATTCCACATAAGTAACACTATATAGGTACCATAATTTGAGAGACTTATCTTATAGGTATAGTAGGTACCTTCCTTTTATTCATTGATTTTATATTTTTATATTTTTATATTCCATTTATCGAGGCTGTCATAGAGGGAATATCCAACATCTCTTATTTCCTTTTGAGGATCTGATCTTGGATTCAAGATCCTTGATCTTTTTGTCTTTCCCCTTTAGTTGGGAATCTAAATTCTCCAACCTCGATCTGACTTCCATTCCATATTTTCTCCTCTCTTCAGCTTTATGTTTTGAGAGGGGAAATTCTTGCTTCTAACTCTTTCCCCATTGCCATTTGTTTTTCTATTTCTTGAATGCATTCTTCAAGTAAGTTGCTTTAGAACTTCATATTTTCATCCATTATCATTATGTATACATTCAAGGCCACCTCTACTCTATTCAATATTTTAGTTTCCATGGAAAGATCTTCTATGAATTTACATTCCACTTAATGAATGATTTTATCACATAGGAATTGGATCTTATCTCGATCCATGCATGAACATTCTTCGAACTGATGACTAGATATCATTTCCATATCATTATTGAAATCCACACTTAAATCAATCTCTATAGGTGACTGTGTATTTTCAAATTTTAAAGAACCTTCTAAAAAATAGAATTTTATTTAACAATAGAATAAAAAATGACCACCTTGATTGGAGATTCAATGTCCCCAAGAGTCTTATTCTTACTTCCCTCCTTGACTTTTTACATATGGCAGTCTTCACTAGACTTGTTTATTGATTTCATGTATATTACTTTTAACGTCTTCCTCATCTCAAAATTAGTAGCATAATGAGAGGTTTTCCTATATAATTCATTGGACAATGATCTCGCCAAGATCTTTTTTGTCTCCGCGTCTCTAATTCTTTCATTATGCGTAGTCAGGTCAGCATCTCAAAGAATGTACTCCATGAACTATTTTCCACAATCCTAAAGAAACATAAGAATATCCTTTTCCAACCATAAAATTTAGTTCCTTTAAAAAATGTAGGCTTCATCATTAAATCCATGTGCACAAAAAACCTAAAAAAGATTTAGAGATTGAACTTCAAGTAATAACCTTTTGGATTTGATACCACTTGTTTGGACCAAGTAAACTTAATGCACCTTGGGGGTGAATATGGGTGAGTGCTAATTAAAAATTGTCCTTTCTCTTAGTCCCCTAGGTTGTTCAGTTATTATTCCCATGTTAATAGGAACACATTCAATCTATCATTCTCTTTCACTGCTCACACTGGATAATAAACATAGTTTTAGAAAGTAAAGCATGCACAAGAAATAAGGATTTTACTTAGTTAACCACTAAGGTATAATCCAAGGAGAATACACACGGTGATGTATCAGTGTACTAGAATCCAGTATATTCACTTTCATTGGATGCATATTTTTAGGTCACGGTCACCTAGTGCCAAGCACACTACCTTTAAAAGGTTTAGGGAAGATTCAATATTGATACTAGGGACACTACCTCTTATTCTCTTATAGGCACTACTTTGATGATTACTTTATTAGTTTATAGATGTGAGGGTCTATCTATGCTTAGCATGTGTCACTGCTTGCATCATTACTCAAGGTTTAATGATCAAGATTTTAGCTTCACGGCATGACCTGATAGGATCACCCCATGGTTCCAGGTAACCACATAAGAGGGTAGTTGGTCCCATTTCATGAACCTTGGGGAGCGTTGAAAAACTCTGGATCCAACAATCCCCCCCCTCATTGTCCACTACTACAAATTTGGATTTATCCAGCACTAGCCTTTATTAGTGCTACCTAAAAGCACTGATAAAGGAAGGTCTTTTCAGTGTAAAAAACACTAATAAAGGTCCCTCTTTATCAGTACTTTTTTCTAGCACTGATAAAGGGTTGCCTTTATCAAAGCTAGAAAAAAAACACTGATAAAGACCCATCTTTATCAGCTCTTTTTTAGCACTGATAAAGCCCCCTATCAATGTTTTTTTCTAGCACTGATAAGTACCCATATTTATCAGTGCTTTTTTCTAGTGTTGATAAAGAGTATATTTCATAAAACAAATATTTCATAAAAAATTATATATTAATATTTAAATATATTTTTATTGATATAAATATAATATATTTTGTTAAATATGATTTAGATCAGGCTAAACACGTATTTACACTTAATATATAAGATATTTAGTGAAGATGGATTATAAAATGATTAAAAAATAATATTAATTACTAATTTTCCAATTATTATCAAGTAATAGTCATTTAATAACAATTAGATAACATAAAAATTCAATAAACACTAATGAACGATCTAAGATAAGCTGAAAATATCACTTGAACTTCAAATGACCATAACTTTTGATCTGGGGGTCCATTTGAGCTCTACCACATTTCAAATAGAAGCATGTGAATAGATCTTTTGAGGTCAAAAAGGCCAAGAGGGCCTCAAAAAATGGGTTTTTTGTTGGGATACCCTAAATTTTTAATATTTTATGGTATTTCAGCTTCGTTTAAGAGAGTCTTATTATACCTTTTCAGTGGAGACTGAATCTGTTCCTAAGGATTACATTCATATATATATTATGGTTTTGAAATTTTATCATTTTTCATGTTTTAGTTTTATTTATAATTAAATATATACATATTTTCTTATATTTACTTATAATAAATCAATTGTATAAATACATGTTTAAACATATTTACATAAAATTTTATTTTTAAATATACAATGAAAATGGAAATAAATATTTATTTTCCATTTTATTTAAAATAAAAAAATGATTTGTTTTATTTACCTTGTAAAAATGCATTAATGTGTGTGTTTGCCTATACAAGTAATATTCATATATAAACATGTGTGTGTCAATAAAAAAATATATATTTATATGTATATTCTAATATATGTAAATAAATACATATATATGTAAATATTTGTACATGTATGTGAGAAATATAAATGTATACTTGTGTGTGTAAATATGTGTGTGTGTGTGTGTCATACATCATATATAAATGTATTTTTATATATATATCATTATCATTAAATCTAGTATATAAATATATTTATAGTAAATAATTATAAATACATTATAAAAAATTTATATGTAAATATACAATTATGTGTAAATATGTATAAATTTATATGTAAATATATAGAAACATAATTATATATGTCATGTATAAAACTTATATCTTAATATATAGACATTTTAAAAAAGCATTTAAAAATAATTATATAAATCATATGGAATTAATTATTATCCATTTTATTTAAAAAATATATAAGCATTTTTTATACATTATAAAAATATATGAATATATATATATATATTTATTTATTTATAAAAATTCATATATAATATTTATATATACATATGTGTGTATATTAATAGACATATATTTATAATTATATTTATATTTTAACATAAATAAATGAGTATTAATATAAAATATAATTAAATAAATATGAGTTTATACATATATATCACACACTTCTAAATATATACGAATAAATAGAAATATCATAAAATATAAAACAAAACTAGCTTGTCAGAGTGGTAAAGGAAATCGAATCACACAAAAGAGGTCACAGGATCAAATCTAGGCACATGCAGTTATTTGGGGGAGAATTATAGTGCTGAGGAGGGGGGTGTTCGTGAGCACTGAGGAAGGGTTGGGGCATGTGTGATGGCGCATGGGGACTGGAGAACTCGAAGAAAGGGGCTGCGAGCACTGAGAAAGGGGGGACGGGTTGGGACGCGTGAAAAGAATAATTTTTCTTCAAATTTATTAACAGCGCTAAAAACAAGTTGTGATAAAGGGTAACTTTATCAGTACTTTTTTAGCATTGTTAAATCCACCTTTTATCAGCGATAAAAATGTGCTGATAAAGACACCCTTTATCAGCACTTTTCGTGAGGGTCGATAAAAATCATCTTTTTAACATTTCTCGCAATATCAGTGTTTTTTAGTGATGATTAAACCCTTTTTATCACTGTTAAAGGGAAGATCGGTAGTTGTGGTTAATCGAGTGGTTAAAACACATTCCATGAACATTTATTCCACCTAATAGGTCCACCCACCCCTCTATAAATGATACCATCTATTTTGGATCACTAGCTCGTGTCTTTAAAATGTCTCATGTAGGGGGATAACCCCCATATGATATTTATATCAGCACATTGAACTCCACTGCACCGCATGTGCGATTCAAGATATTAGACTCATAATGTGGCCTATCAAGATCATGTCGTGATGTTGAGCAGCCACATAGGGGGGTGGTTAGTGTTGGACCCGTGACACTCCTGACAATGGACCATAACCCCGCAGAGCCCACTCACTGGGGATGCACTCAACCGGGCCACTCACTAGGCCGGGTTCAAGCACTGTCCCCCTACCAGCGGGGGATTTAATCTCGCCTCCATCGAGAATCGAACCCGGGGCTGACTGGCATAATAGCCACCGAGGAGCTTACTCGACTACCACTAGGCCATTAGCTAAGTGGTACTCCATAATAGCCACCGGGGAGCATCTCTGGTACCACTAGGCCATTGGCGTAGTGGTACTCGTGACGCTCCCGGATGGCTGTTAAGTCTGAGGTCTGAGGTTCGAATCGCGGGGGAGGCGTATTAAATCCCGGTAGGGCCCAGGGACAATACTTTGAACCGGCCTAGAGAGTGGCCCAGATGAGCCCAGTTCCCGAGTTAGGGGCTGGGGGTGCACGGCCTGCGACCCAGTTAGTGATGTATGGTCCGATAAAAATTTTGTTGGACCCGTGACGCTCCCGACAACGGACCAGAGCCCCGTAGAGCCCACTCACTGGGGATGCACTCAACCGGGCCACTCACTGGGTTGGGTTCAAGCACTGTCCCCCTGCCAGCGGGGGATTTAATCTCACCTCCGTCGAGAATCGAACTCGGGGCTGACTGGCATAAGAGCCACTTGGGAGCTTACTCGACTACCACTAGGCCAATGGCCTAGTGGTACTCGTGACGCTCCCGGATGGCTGTTAAGCCTGAGGTCCCCGGTTCGAATCACGGGGGAGGCGTATTAAATCCCGGTAGGGCCTAGGGAAGGTACTTTGCACCGGCCCAGAGAGTGGCCCAGATGAGCCTAGTTCCCGAGTTAGGGGTTGGGGGTGCACGGCCTGCGACCCAGTCAGTGGCGTATGGTCCGATAAAAAAGGCGCCTTTTTGTTGGACCCGTGACGCTCCCGACAACGGACCAGAACCCCACAGATCCCACTCACTGGGGATGCACTCAACTGGGCCACTCACTGGGCCGGGTTCAAGCATTGTCCCCCCTACCAGCGGGGGGTTTAATCTCGCCTCTCCAGAGATTCGAACCCGGGGTTGACTGGCATAATAGCCTTCGGGGAGCATCTATGGAACCACTAGGTCATTGGCTTAGTGGTACTCGTGACGCTCCCAGATGGCTGTTAAGCCTGAGGTCTCCGGTTCGAATCGCAGGAGAGGCGTATTAAATCCTGGTAGGGCCCGGGGATAGTACTTTGCACCGGCCCAGATGAGCCCAGTTCCCGAGTTAGGGGTTGTTGGACCCGTGACGCTCCCAACAATGGACCAGAACCTCGCAGAGCCCACTCATTGGGGATGCACTCAACTGGGCCACTCACTGGGCCGGGTTCAAGCATTGTCCCCCTGCCAGTGAGGGATTTAATCTCGCCTCACCAGAGATTCGAACCCGAGGTTGACTGGCATAATAGCCACCGGGGAGCATCTAGTGGTACTAGAGAGGCTCCCCTATGGCTATTATGTCAGTCAGCCCCGGGTTCGAAAATCTAAGGAGGAGAGATTAAATCCCCCGCTGGCAGGGGGACAATGCTTGAACCCGGCCCAGTGAGTGGGCTCTGCGAGGTTCTGGTCCGTTGTCGGGAGCGTCACGGGTCCAACAAAAAGGCGCCTTTTTTAGCGGACCATACGCCACTAACTGGGTCGCAGGCCATGCACCCCCAACCCCTAACTCGAGAACTGGGCTCATCTGGGCCACTCTCTGGGTCGGTGCAAAGTACTGTCCCCGGGCCCTACCGGGATTTAATACGCCTCCCCTGCGATTCGAACTGGAGACATCAGGCTTAACAACCATCCGGGAGTGTCACAAGTACCACTATTGGACCCGTGACGCTCCCGACAACGGACCAGAACCCCACAGAGCCCACTCACTAGGGATGCACTCAACTAGGCCACTCACTGGGCCGGGTTCAAGTATTGTCCCCCTGCCAGCGGGGGATTTAATCTCGCCTCCGTCGAGAATCGAACCCGGGGCTGACTGACATAATAGCCACCGAAGAGCTTACTTGACTACCACATTGACCTAGTGGTAGTCGAGTAAGGTCCTCGGTGGCTATTATGCCAGTCGACCCCGGGTTTGAATCTCTGGGGAGGCGAGATTAAACCCCCCGCTGGCAGGGGGACAATGCTTGAACCCGGCCCAGTGAGTGACCCAGTTGAGTGCATCCCCAGTGAGTGGGCTCTACGGGGTTCTGGTCCGTTGTCGGGAGCGTCACGGGTCCAATAAAAAGGCGTCTTTTTATTGGACCGCATGCCACTAATTGGGTCGTAGGTCATGCACCCCCAGCCCCTAACTCGGGAACTAGGCTCATCTGGGCCACTCTCTGGGCCAGTGCAAAGTACTGTCCCTGGGCCCTACTGGGATTTAATACGCCTCCCCCGCGATTCGAACCGGAGACCTCAGGCTTAACAGCCATCCGGGAGCATCATGAATACCACTAAGCCAATGGCCTAGTTGTAGTCGAGTAAGCTCCTCGGTGGCTATTATGCCAGTCAGCCCCGGGTTCGATTCTCGATGGAGGCGAGATTAAATCTCCTGCTGGCAGGGGGATAGTGCTTGAACCTGGCCCAGTGAGTGGCCCAGTTGAGTGCATCCTCAGTGAGTGGGCTCTGCGGGGTTCTGGTCCGTTGTCGGGGGCGTCACGGGTCCAACAAGTGACGCTCCCGACAACGGACCAGAACCCCGCAGAGCCCACTCACTGGTGATGCACTCAACTGGGCCACTCACTGGGTCTGGTTCAAGGACTATCCACCTGCCAGTGGGGGATTTAATCTCGCCTCCGTCGAGAATCGAACCCAGGGTTGACTGGCATAATAGCCCCCGAGGAGCATCTCTAGTACCACTAATCGAGACGGGTTCAAGCACTGTCCCCCTGGCAACGGGGGATTTAATCTCGCCTCCCCAGAGATTCGAACTCGGGGCTGACTGGCATAATAGCCACTAGAGAGCATCTCTGGTACCACTAAGCCAATGACCTAGTGGTACTCGTGACGCTCTCGGATGGCTGTTAAGCCTGAGGTCTCCGGTTCGAATCGCGGGGGAGGCGTATTAAATCACGGTAGGGCCCGAGGACAGTACTTTGCACCAGCCCAGAGAGTGGTCTAGATGAGCCCAGTTCCTGAGTTAGGGGCTGGGGGTGCACGACCTGCGACCCAGTTAGTGGCGTATGGTCCGATAAAAAGGCGCCTTTTTGATGGACCCGTGACGCTCCCGACAATGGACCAGAACCCCGCAGAGCCCACTCACTGGGGGTGCACTCAATTGGGCCACTAACTGGGCCGAGTTCAAGAAATGTCCCCCTGCGAGTGGGGGATTTAATCGCACTTTTTTGTTGGACTCGTGACGCTCCCGACAACGGACTAGAACCCCGCAGAGCCCACTCACTGGGGATGCACTCAATTGCGTCACTCACTGGGCCGGGTTCAAGCATTGTCCCCCTGCCAGCGGGGGATTTAATCTCACCTCCCCAGAAATTCGAACTCGGGGCTAACTGGCATAATAGCCATTGGGGAGCATCTCTGGTACCACTAAGCCATGCGACCCAGTTAGTGGCATATGGTCCAATAAAAAAGTGTCTTTTTGTTGGACCTGTGACGCTCCTGACAACGAACCAGAACCCCACAGAGCCCACTCACTAGGGATGCAGTCAACTGGGCCACTCACTGGGTAGGGTTCAAGCATTGTCCCCCTGCCAGCGGGGGATTTAATCTCACCTCCGTCGAGAATCGAACCCGAGGCTGACTGGCATAATAGCCACCAGGGAGCTTACTCGACTACCACTAGGCCATTGACTTAGTGGTACCAGAGATGCTCCCCGGTGGCTATTATGTCAGTCAGCCCCGGGTTCGATTCTCGACGGAGGCGAGATTAAATCCCCCACTGGCAGGGGGACAATGCTTGAACTCGGCCTAGTTAGTGGCCCAGTTGAGTGCATCCCCAATGAGTGGGCTCTGCGGGGTTCTTGTCCGTTGTCGGGAGCATCACGGGCCCATCAGTTAGTCCCATGTCACCAACCTTGAGGGTCATTGAAAAAATATGGACCCAATAGAATCCTTTAACAAACCCCTTACAAGTGTGAAAAAACTATCACATCCAGAATTACTTAGGGTTCCAAGCATCGTTCTATCCACATTAACTTTGTTCCGTGAAGGAACTTGTGGAATCCATCAAATAAATTTTAATCTTTTTGGATTCTTCAATATTTCATTGACACCAAGTAGATAGATGATTATCAAATCATTCATATCATTGTTCATGGAACCAATTTGAAACTTTAAAAAAACTGTGCATCATTATGAATGGATTTGATGGAATATTTATGTGACAATGACTATTAAAATATCAGACACCATTTTTGGCCTTCTAAATAAAGTGAAAACGACAAACAATTACAACCATAAGCATTTTTTCAACCTGTTCACTATACGAGTAATTGAAACATGAATGAATGAGTGAATGGATAAATCCAAGATATAATTCAAAACTAACTTTCATTTAAAAAAAATTGAATACACGTCATGGTTTTTGGAATCAAGTATAATTCAAGGAATAAATGAGAGGAATTTTCCACTATAACAAAGCAGAAACAGTAGGTGGACACCGTGAAAATTACTGCATCGTGAACTCAATCATCAATGGGGATCTTGCGGAGTCATAGTTTCATATAACAACAATTATACTAGAAGAAATGAAAAACTTTTTGAATATGGTAAAACATTTTGGAGGAGTAATCATATTTCCATAATAAAACTTATACAAAAGTTTTGAATCTACAATACCGGTTCTTACTAGCTGCTAAATCAGTATATCCTTATTAATGAAGTTTTGTTTTTTACCCAAGTTAGTAATCATTGAAAAATAAGATGATAAATCACATTGATATTTCCTATAGAATTTTAAATGGACATACATCTGAATTTAGGTATAACAATACATGCCTTGTGAATCTGTTCACCATATTTGGAAGTAGTCCGAGAACACAAAAATTTGGATGTGTAAACAAATTCAAGGAATTACATTTACATTCCATCACGAAAAGTTGGGGAGACTGGCTTTGTGTCAACAGCCTTTTTAAGTTTAGATATGTCGAAAAAAGGGTGCACGAAAGTTGTTTTAGGTAAGTGTAATTTATAGGATACAAGGCCCACCTTTTTAATGATCTAGAAATGTCCAAAAAACTGTGGACCCAACTTCTGATTAGTCATGGTAGCCACTGTTTATTGCTGATGAGGTCTTAATTTTAAAAATGCCATGTCGACCACTTAAAAAAATCCATCGACAACGTTTTCTTGACTGTTTACACATCTGACTTTAGGCTTTAAGAACAAGGAATTTTAGTTGACCCAGTGATTCTTCTCGCTATCAAGTCTTAGATGATTGCCTCTACCCATGTGTCACCTAGAATAAAATGTAAGAGGGACCATGTTTTAGGTTTCTTCCCATACATAGTTCCAAATGGAGTGGTATTTGTGGAATAATGGTAGGAATAATTATACAATAATTCTTCCCAAGACACCCAAAGGGACCATGTTTTAGGTTTCTCTATTGCAAAGTAGTGAAAATACGTCTTTAGGCAGTGATTAATAACCTCTATTTGGCCATCAGTTTCAGGACGGTAAGCTGAACTCATTTTCAATGTGGTCCCTTGCAGCCTAAATAATTCTTGACAAAATTTACTCATGAAAAAAGGACCTCCTTCACTCAGAATGGAAGAAGGTATGCCATGTAATCGAACCACTTCTTTGACGAATAACTCTGTGATGCCTCAGGCTGTGTAGGGATGTTTCAACAATATAAAGTGACTGTATTTGAACAGTCGGATACACACCACCAAAATTTCCTCATAAGCTTTTGATTTTGGTAATTCGATGATAAAATCTATTGATAAATACTCTCAAATTCATTTGGGTATCTCAAGAGTTTGCAACATGACGCTTGGGGTCAAGGTTGAATGTTTTTGCCATTGACACACGTCACATTCCCAAACAAATGATTGAATTCTTTTCATTCCTATCGAATATATGTTACTGGACAATATTTTGTAAGTTCTCATGTACCCCAAGTTCCCCCCTTCAGCCGTAGAACAAAATTCTGTTAGTAATTTCGATATCCAAAGAGAAGAGGTTGGGATAACTAATCTCCCTTTAAATGACAGAACTCCATGGGACCAGGAGTACCCTGAGTGAGATATTGGGTTCTTTTGCAGATCTGTAACAATTTTTGTCAATTGAGTGCCATGTAGAAGCCCCTCGATTAAAGATGGGCAATAAACCCATGTGGGAATAAATTTAATTAATTAAAAATATGCCTTTCCATGTATTTAGGAGAGCACATTAACAGTTACGTTATCGTTGTTGAGTTTATACAGTACTTTGAATTTATAGCCTAATAATTTATAGATCCTTTTTTTGTTTCACATGAGTGTCGATTCACTGATGAAGTATAAATTTCAATGTTTTACGGTCAGTAAACACCCGAAAAGGTTGTCCCAACAAGTAGGGGAACCAATATTGAATAGATAACACCAGGGTCATCATCTCTCCTACATAAGAGGGTTTTTATTAAATCTCATCATGCATAACTTTACTAAAATATGCTATAGGTGACGTTCTTGTATAAGTATGGCACCAATCCCCGACCCTGAAGCATCACATTCAACTTTGACAATTTGGTTGAAATTTGGTAGGGCCAAAACAAGAGTTGTAGTGATTTTCTATTTTGAGTGAATCAAAAGCTGTTTGAGAAGCTTCACCTTATTAAAACCCAACCCTTTGTTAATTCAGTTAAAGATTGTGCCACCTTTCCATAATCCTGGATGAGCTTTTGATAATATCCTATTAAGCCCAGGAATTCTCACACGCTCTTAACTTTTTGAGTAGGCCAATCAAGTATGAATTTGATTTTAGAAGGATCCATATAAGATCCTTTTTAAGAAATTACATAACCCAAATATTACATGGACGTTTTTCCAGCTTGACACTTTTTATGGTTCATGGAAAAATTATTATGGTACAATATGGTTAAAGCCACTGCAATGTCTTCCAAGTGTTGTTCCCATGATGGGCTAAAAATTAATATATCAACTAATAAGACCAAGATAATATTACGAAGGTAAGGCAGAAGAATCTTGGTCATAGCCAAAAGGAATGTTGATGGGGCATTGGTAAACCCAAATTGCATTACAAGGAACACATAATTCCCATTGTGTGTGTGAAAATGATAAAGACCTCACGCTCAAGATGGATGAGCAAGAACTGTTCTATTAATTTCCACTTTAGAAGAAACTGGAGTTACAGTTAGAAGGACTCAAAAATAGAGGGAAGAAGTACAATCGGGTATCCTCTCTCTAGGATTATCCCGCCCAAGACCCTAGGCCGTTTCTAACCAAAAAGAAAAAGATCCCCCCTGCCAACGTGCCCCATTTCCCTCTTATAACCAATTCGGTCCCCCCCGGCTCTAACCGCTTCCCCCTAGTGCATTTCCCCTTTTACCCTTAGGCGCCTCCCCCTTCTAATAGAACCTCCCCCTTGTCACATGAGCAAGCCGTATCCCCTGCTTCTGCTCCCATTTTCCCACGCCTGGAATACACAATCCAGTCAGTAGACTGATCTCGAGCTCTATCACTGCCCACCCCTGGAGAATCAGGCTTGTCCTCAAGACTGAAATTAGGAAATTGATTCTGGAGGGTGAACTTATCCTCCCAAGTGGCGTCCTTAGGAAGCTGGGCAGCCCATTGGATTAAATATTGGGGTTGGGAAAAACCATCCTGTAGCAGCATCTGTCTAGAGAGAATTTTTTCTGTAGTCGGTCAATCCACCAGATCCCCCAAAAGATCTTGGGGAAGTTGTGTTTGCACTGGGTGTTACCCCACAGTCGGCTTCAACTGAGAGACATGGAAGGCAGGTTGCACACGGGCAATGTCAGGCAAGGCCAGCTGATATGCAACGAGGCCAATTTGCTTGATGATGGAGAAAGGGCCATAATAACGAGGGGATAAGTTCATATTGATACGATGACCCAAAGAATGCTGTCTATGGGGGCGCAGTTTCAGATAAACCGGATCACCCACCTAATAAGAAACGGCCCGCCTGTGAGGATCAGCCTGGCGGCGCATTAAATCTTGGGAGTGAAGCAAGTGTTGGCGAAGTTGAGTCAAAGCCTCTTGGCGATCAAAGAGAGTCGTGGAAACTGCAGCAAACTTAATATCCGAAGGAAGGAAGCTGAGGATGGATGGTGGGGGACGACCATAAACAACCTCAAAGGGAGTGGTGTTGATGGAGGTAAAGTATTATAACGAAGTTCAGCTCATGGCATCCAACAAGTCCAATTTTTGGGTTGCTCCCCCGCAAAACAACGAAGATAGGTCTCCAAACACTGATTAATAACTTCTGTTTGACCATCCGTTTGCGGATGATAGGTAGAACTAAACTTTAAAGTGGTGCCTTGCAAGCGAAAAAGTTCTTTCCAAAAGTGACTAAAGAATAGGGGGTCCCGATCACTGACGATAGAAGTTGGAATACCATGTAATCGGACTACCTCACGCATGAAGACGTCTGCCACTGCCTTTGCCGTAAAGGGATGCTTGAGGAGAATAAAATGAGCATATTTAGAAAGCCGATCAACAACCACCAAAATGACCTCAAACCCATGAGATTTGGGAAACCCCGTAATGAAGTCCATGGAGAGGCCAGCCCAAATAATAGATGGAACGTCTAATGGCTGAAGTAAGTCTGTCGGGGAGAGTGTGGAGTACTTATTGCATTGGAAAATATCACATTGGTGGACAAAATTTTGAATCTGTTTTTTCATGCCAACCCAATAAAGGTTAGTTGCGAGCCAACGATAAGTCCGATAATAACCCAAGTGGCCACCCTGAGGTGTGGTATGAAATTATGCCAAAATTCGTGGTATCCAAGGAGAGGCAGTGGGAAGGACGAGGCTGTCGTGGTACTGGAGGACACCACGAGTGTAAGAAAAACCACCAGCAGTGGCCTGGTTTGTCTGTAATGCAGAAATGATATTGGACAGGTAAGGATTTGTTGTGAGGCTCTCTGTCAGGGAATGCGCATCTGTCCAAACTGGAGAAGATTGTAGCATACAAAGGTCCGTTGAATCGTGTTTCTGAGATAATGCATCAGTAGCCGAATTCTCCCGTCCAGGTTTATATTTAATATCAAATTGACAGCCAAGAAGTTTGGTTATCCAACACTGCTGATCACCCGTTGTAATGCGCTGCTGGAGAAGATATTTAAGACTACGGTGATCAGAATATACCGTAAAGGAGCGGCCGAGCAAGTAAGGGCGCCAATGTTGGATGGCCAAGACTAAAGCCATCACCTCCTTCTCATATGTGGACTTAGCAAGTGTCCGTGTAGATAGGGATTTGCTAAAAAATGCAAGAGGTTTGTTATGCTGAAGAAGAACCGCACCCACCCCGGTGCCAGAAGCATCACATTCCAGCGCGAAGTCACCGGAAAAATTGGGCAGTGCTAGGACATGCGCAGTTGTTATCAAAGTTTTTAATTGCTGAAAGGAGTGTTGGGCAGCAGGTGTCCAACAGAAACCATCCTTCTTCGTTAGAGCAGTGAGTGGTTGAGCCACGAAACCATAGTGCTGAATAAATTTGCGGTAATAACTAGTCAGACCCAAAAAACCGCAGACGCCCCGTACAGTCTGTGGGGTAGGCCAGTCCAAAATAGCTTTAATTTTAGTGGGATCCACGGACACCCCCAGTCGAGAAATATCATGACCAAGATATTCAATTTCTGGTTGGCCAAAGTGACCCTTGCTGCGATTAACATAGAAATGTCCATCTGCCAAAACCTGGAAAGCAGCCTGCAAATTGAGCATATGAGTGGGCCAATTGGGGCTGTAAATAAGTATGTCATCAAAAAATATAAGGACAAAGGTGGGGAGAAAATGGCGGAAGAGATCATTCATTGTATCCTGAAAGGTGGACGGGGAATTGGTGCGGCCAAAAGGCATGACCAAAAATTCATAATGGCCACTATGAGTTTTGAAAGTGGTTTTGTCAATATCCTCCTTGCACATTCGGATTTGATGGTAACCGGATTTGAGGTCCAATTTAGAAAAATATGTCGTTCCATGGAGGTCATCCAAAAGTTCCTCAACAACGGGAATGGGGAATTTATCCGGGATTGTGACCTTATTAAGGGAATGATATTCCACGCACATACTCCACGAACCACCTTTCTTTTTGATAAGAAGAACCGGGCTGGAAAACACACTGGTACTATTGCCAATTAACCCCAAGTGAAGCAGTTGCTGAATCTGGCGTTCAATCTAATTTTTCTGAATGTGGGGGTATCGATAAGGGAGAACTGACATAGGGTGGTCGGGGTGAAGTCGAATGGCATGATCACGTAGACGACTTGGAGGTAGGCCTGGAGAATCCTCAAAAACCTGCTGGAACATAGAGAAAATGGTGTGTAAATCATTGGATGATGCCTCAGTCAAAGGATGATGACTGCTGGTGGACCGACCCCCAAGAAGGAAGCGGTGCTTGCCTATGCTGGCTGAACCATGTGGGCAAACAGGGAGTGGGCGGGGAGTAGCAGTGGATACAACCCCTTGAAGGACATGTGGGTGGCCCGAAGTAGAAAAACGCATTATCATGGTTCTCCAATTAATATGCACGTCCCCTAAAGTGCGGAGCCAAGCAATGCCAAGAATAAGATCAAGGCATCCAATGTCCAAAACATGAACATCAAGAAGAGTAGTGTAGGCGCCCATTGCTAACGGAAGATTGTGAGAAACACCCTGGGACCAAAGCTTGTGACCATCACCCAACTTAATGCGCAACTGAGTGGAGGTATCGATGTGAAGGTCCAATAATCTGGTCAATTCCAGGGAGATGTAATTATGAGAAGTACCGTTGTCAATCAAAACCAAAATCGGTATGCCATCAATGGTACCCAAGACCTTCATAGAAGTACAGTCAGCAGGTGGAGGAATTGGATTCGAGCAAGAGGTAGCCAAACTGTGATAATCCACAACTGTACAATCAGCCTCCAAAGAGGGGTCCGGAAGGAGGTCTGTCTCCGATGGTGAAGATAAATCAGCAGATAGTTCTTCATCCTCACCCAAGAGAAGAACACGTAATTTAGGATTGGAGCACTTGTGCATAGGTGAATAAGAAAGGCCGCAATGAAAACAGAGACCTTTCTTACGGTAGTCCTCCCATTCCTGAGGCGTCAAATGCTTAACAGTGCGAGGAGGAGGTGGTTGTTGTGTCAGAGGTGAAGATGGAGAGAGAAAGGCTGATGACCGCCAATGACGTGGTGAAGGAATAGCCACTGGGAGAAGTGCAGGACAAGGAGAGGGTGAGAAGGTATGAGGGTGGGAATCGCCAGGATGGGGAAAAGTACTACGTCTGGGAGGAGCAACAACACTTTTGCAAAAAACAAGTTCAATGTGTCGAGCAAAACGCATGGCCTGGGTTCGTGTCAAGGGATTATGGATGCGGAACCAATCACGAATATCCTCCTGAAGGCCGTTAAGAAAATACCCAACATACTGCTGCTTGGGTTTCCGAGAAAGGAGGGAAACAAGGTACTCAAACTGCTCCACATAATCAATAACTGAGCCAAGTTGCTAAAGAGCTGCCAGCTATTCATAAGGATTTTGAGTTAAAAGGCCACTAAAACTCTCTATTAATTCTTCCTTAAAAATTGGCCAAGATAAATGTGGGTGAACCTCAATCAAAATGGAAAATCAATGGATTGTGCACCCTTCCTTAAAAATTGACCAAGATAAATGTGGGTGAACCTCAATCAAAATGGAAAACCAATGGATTGTGTGCCATTCCATACTGAGTTGAGCCAGCTGGACCTTCAATGGATCGGGTGTATTATGCACTCGAAAATATAGTTCCGCGCGAGAAATCCAACATGCGGATCAGCACCATCGAATAGCGAAAGATCGAGGTGGCGAGGAGCGGCCAATGGAGCTGGTTGGAGAGGACAATCAACAATGACAGTAGGAATTGGTGTTGCGGAAGTTGTAGGATCAACATGCGGAACAGATGGTGAAGCTGAATCCGTAGTGAGTTGAGCCGAAACCGCACCATCAGCGAGCGATTTTTTGTGGAGACGACGCAGAATGGATGTGATGTACGTGCGGCATTCATCCTGACTCAGTGATAAATTAGTGACCGAAGCAGATGAGGAGATTTGATCAGTTACCGAATCAAGGCGCTGCTCCACCGTGTCCAAGCGGGATTGCTGGCGAGTCTCCATGGAGGAAGAATGGCAGGCCGGACCAAGCTGATAAAGACCTCACGCTCAAGATGGATGAGCAAGAACTGTTTTATTAATTTCCACTTTAGAAGAAACTGGAGTTACAGTTAGAATGACTAAAAAACAGAGGGAAGAAGTACAATCGGGTATCCTCTCTCTAGGATTATCCCGCCCAAGCCCCTAGGTCGTTCCTAACCAAAAAGAAAAAGATTCCCCCTGCCAACGTGCCCCACTTCCCTCTTATAACCAATTCGGTCCCCCCCTGCTCTAACCGCTTCCCCCTGGTGCATTTCCCCTTTTACCCTTAGGCGCCTCCCCTTCTAACAGAACCTCCCCCTTGCCACGTGAGTAACCCGTATCCCCTGCTGCTGCTCCTATTTCCCCATGCATGGAATACACAATCCAGTCAGTAGGCTGATCTCGGGCTCTATCAGAAAAAAAGTTTTCTCCACATCAACTTCATTCTGATTTGGTGATATCCGGATTTGAGGTCCATCTTTTAAAGACTTAACAACCATGTAGTTCATCTAATAGTTCCTTCAACACTAGTATAGAGAATTTATCTGAAACCGTTACCTTGTCCAAAGAACTAGTCGACACACATTCACCATAACGAATGTTTCTTATTTACTAAAATAACCAATCTAGAATAAGCACTGAAACTGGAATGGATGACCCCATTCTGTAATAGTTCATGAACTTGTTTTTTTATCTCATAATTGTGATGCTAGTAGTGATATGGCCATACCGAGACTGATCCCTATCATGATCATAGCTCCTTTTTAGGGCTAGACCATTAGGTTCAAGAAAAATAGTTGGAAACCAGTCCAAAACCTGCAGTATATCTGGTGATTGGGTTGACAAAATTAGCAGCTTCGCTATCCTTATTTTCTTGTAGAGTCATTGGTCCGCAACAGATTTTTGGTGCGACCATCAAACTTGATCCCAATACATTTTTCCTTCTGTAGTTCAAATTACCAGTACTTTAGTAGAGATAAATTACCTTGTCGACTACCTAAAATCTGATGTGCATCTTATCAAAATTAGTTATAATTTCTCCAAGAGTCCACAACCAAGCCACCCCTAAAATCGCATCAAGGACTCCCATCTCTTGGACCCATGCATCAACCCTACAATAGAAATATACAATGTTTACTGATAGGTTGGAAGATTTTCCCTTGACAAACATTTGTTACCCATCTCCCAATTTGATTTCCAAGTCATCAGATATATGTTCCTCCTATAAACCTAAGGCTGAAACTAATTTTGGAGATAAAAAATTGTGTGCTGCGCCACTGTCTAACAGAAACATAACTAGATTTCGATTATGAACCTCTGATAGTTTCATTGTTTAAATCAGATTAACTGAATTTTCAAGAACTGTATTTAGCTCCAAGAATCAAGTAGAATCGATTACCATACACTCTCCCTCTCGTGCATCCATACAATCATTACCATCCAGCATTTCACCGCTATCATCCAATGATTATTCTTTTCCCAAAATCAGAAACCTAATCTTTGGATTGGGACACTTCTGAAGTGGTCTTTACTACTGGCCGCATCAGAAACAAAGTCCCTTGTGTTTTCATCCTCCCCATTCACGTACAATGATGTTTTGGATGCCACATCCAATACTTCTATCACCATCAATATGAGATTTTCACTAACCACTGTTTTTTCCAAAGAAAAGCCTTTATCGAGACTCCGCGTTTTCGACGAAGAAAGAGCAGGTCCAGATTGAAGTGATGAATCGAACCTCATTGATTCCTGGTGATCTAGT
Organism: Viscum album; assembly: GCA_963277665.1. Classification (NCBI taxonomy): domain Eukaryota; kingdom Viridiplantae; phylum Streptophyta; class Magnoliopsida; order Santalales; family Viscaceae; genus Viscum; species Viscum album. Next base: position 583,258,964 of record OY728167.1, on the reverse strand, counting down.
TGGGTTTAATAATCATTTTGTGGATTTCCATTTCTATACTCTGGGCGACCCATACGACCTCTGGGTGGGTTTGGGGGTTATGGACCCGAACCCAGTCTCACGTCTCCATCTTAAGCCCATTCAGAAACAAAGTAACATAATGTTGCTCCGACTGTCCTGGGAGAAACACAGGCTCGAACTACCTGATGAAGTCATCAATGGATCCCTTGTGCCTAAGTCCCACCATTTCTTTATATAAGTTTTGTATCTCAAGAGTGTAAAATCATTCAAACAGGTTAAATCTAAATGATAAGGTTAAAATAGAAACCTAAACTTATCTAAATTCTATTGGATGAGAGGCTTTCGACTCATACCCACCTTAGCTTCGAAATAAATCAATTTGGAGCTATTATAAACCAAATATGACTTTATTATAAAATAATATTTTGAGTTTTTCCAAAGGTGTCTCTCTCCTCCCTTATAAAAAGGGCACCCCTTCCCTCTTCTCTTTACACCCTTTTGATCCTTGAAGCTCGGTCAACCCCTACCCATTTCTCTTCTCCACTTCCCTAGAAACATTCTGGAGGTTCTGGTCTTCTCAAAAGACCAACTCTACTTCCTTAAGAGAGGGCTTAAAGGAGGTGCGTCGAAGAAGATGTAATCTTTTCTTTCGATTCTCTCAAGTTTCTTTCTTCTTCAAATTCTTCTTATTTAGTTGTTTCATTATAGAGTAATAACATTAGTATCACTCATATACTGATATGTTATTATGAATATGAAACAACCCTATTTCACCTTCTATCCATCCTATGGAAAACGAAATCACCACGCGTGCGTACGTACGGAATACTGTCTCCACACCGTGGTGTAATCAGTTTTTCCACCACCACCTTACATGGATGGGTATAATGGTGTAAATAAATAACCATATATGGTTATTGTAAAGTGATATTGATTCTTTAATATTATACATGCACTTCAATACAATTCCACGATCATTAGAATGATATCATCGCTCGTGCGTATGTACGGACTACCGTCTCCACGAACGCGATGCGATTCATTTTCCATGATTAACCATTCAAGAATGATTATAAAGTATATATAATGAATAGTAATGAAATATATGACATAATTAAGCTACTGGATTTATGTATAAATATAAAAATATATATATATCATCTACTTACTTCCATTCAAGTCAATAAAGAAAGGAAAACAGCGTTCATGCGTACATACGGTCTACCGTCTCCATGAACGGTGTGTTTCATTTATCTATCTATTATATATATATATATATATATTGAATATATATGATATATAAATCATGTTTTACATTCTGGTAATAAGTAAATCATGATATAAGTAATAATAATATCAAGAACAACAATTCCAAATACGTATGATAAATGAAACAATTTTACCCAAAACGCTACTTTAACATGGAATTGACAAATGAACGAGTAATATAAACACCTAAGTGAACTATATATGATATCATAACAATGAATATGATTCTATAATAAGTCAATGACATTATTTAAATCATTATACAGGAGGTTCAGATACATATGAATCATATCGGACATAAGATAAGGGTTAACTTTTCCAATCTCATTTTTATCCGAGATTGTTTATTCGTAAGTATTTACAGGGGTTATATTTATCATCCATGTCCCTATTTTATAAAAATGTTTTCATGTATGTTTAATTTCCTTTTTACCCATTTTTGACTTTTACTACATTGTATTTAAGGAATCTTTTTTTTGTTTACCATACGAGGTACTTTTTTACTTTTCCGGCAAAATTACGAGAAAAATGTTTTTTTAAATTATACGGCATGAAAGGATTTTTACAGTTTTATAAAGCCTTATTTTCATGAAGCTTCCTCCAAAAGATTTCATGACTATTTTCAACAAAATCTTTTTATTTTAAAATTGCATGACATTTTGTGAGAAGAAAATGATTTTTAAGAAGAAAGGATATTTTCCTCAAGAATTCATTTCAAGTGTTTTATCAAAACCATTTTCCATTTATGATGACATTATTTCATATTTGTATGTTTCAATTATAATGTCTCTATGATTTACATGGTTTCACTTTTCTTATTATGAAATGATATCCATTTCTTTTATATGGATTATGTGATGATGGGATGATGTTTATGAAACCCATTTTATTCGTTGGGTTATTATGAATGATGTATGTTTATTTTGTGGCACAAGTAAGAATGATTTCATTATGAGATGAGTGAGACCTATATCTCCCTCCAATACATTGGGTAAAGATTTATATCTCATGAGATAGACATGGCTGGAACGGTAAGTTAATCCGGTTCAGTGTTACAGGACTGGAACGAGGAGTGAACTCGATTCAGAATGGGACTTTGTCCACTAAGATGGTCTTGGCAGAAATGCCTTGGCTACTATGGAAATCATAACATGTGCTTAATGGATACCACAATTACATGTTTTATTCTCATGCTAGTTTATCATGATTAATGTTCCTTTATGATCTATTCCTTATGTACTTCCATGATTTATGTCTTTGCTCAAGATTTTGATGTTTATATTTTATGTTCATGTTTTTGCATTCAAATGTTTATGGATTGTTTTATGTTCTCTATGCTTACCCTTAATGAGCATTTGAGCTCACCCTTTATATGTTTTCTTTTCCCCAGAATTTAAAGAAAGTTTTTAGGTAAGAAAATAAAAGGGGAAGATCTTTATGGGAGATGTTGAAGATCTTTCACCAAGATTAGAAGATTACGTTCCGAGTTTCCAAAGACACTAAACTATTACGGTCCTTGAGTTTTAGTTTTTGTTATGTATTAAGTATTCCGAAAAAGTAATGTATTGTCCATGTACGTCAATATTTGGGTCTCTACATAAATACTTCTAAAATAAAAGAGTGGGAGGATACCGAATCAGATAAAATATTTTCTACTTTAGAGTGGATGGAAAGTGTACATTTCACCACTTCATTATCATACTCCGCATTGCTGATAGTGATCACTTGTGACATTCCTTTTTCTTTGGACATAAGAATTTACTAACATTGATCCTTATCAATAACCCTTGGATTAGGGAATTGAATAGAATAATTCCACATTTCCTTTCACTTGTAAAATTGAAGTATACAAGATTCATTCTGTGTATCCTTTTCTCTATTCGCATAATTAGACATATTTTTCTTATCAAATTAGCATCCAACTACCCGATGAACATATTTTCCACACTTAAAACATTTACTAGTCCCCTTAAGAAAATTTCCTCTATTTTTCTTTCCACACATTGAGAATAAGGTAAAAATCCTATTAATTTCATTACAGTCTTTATATTTTGCCTTGAATTCCATTTTACTCTTCTTATTAAACCCACATTACTGATGGGTTAATCTAATCTCCATATAAACCTTCAGATAACATAAAATGATTTAGTTGTAGCTATTGAAGTCCCTGATGGATAATGCCCTTCATAGACATGGTTTCGATCCACTAAATAATTGATCAATTTTACTCTCAGGTTGGATAATAATTCTATAAGCATACCATACAAGTCTTGTAAATTTTCATTGTAGTTACCAACAGATTCATTGTCCTTTTTCTTAAGGTCATGGAACTCCTTCTCTATATTTCTTTGAAGAATGCGAATAATGTAATTATTGAAAAATATGTTCTTAAACTTGTCTCATTCCATGGATTCAATTTCGTCTCTTTTCTTCGTATTCATGATAAGGTTAGACTATTTATTAGCTTCACCTTCCAAATGATAAACTACTAAGATAACATTATTGTGTTATGAAAATTAGGGAACATAATATATCTTTTTAGTGGGACTGGTTCATCGTTAATAAACTAATGAATCAGAAGGCCCGATAAATGAAGGTGCATGTTTCATCATGAAATACTCTACATATTGGTTTCCCACCTTTTCTTATTTGTATTTCCTTCAGGATTCATAGATTGAGAATGTTTTGTGATAATATATACATGATTTCTCATTCCATATTCCATAACATTTGGTTTATCAGGAGGACAATCATTTCATTTTATATCGTATTCATCATTAACATGATTCCTTCGGGTTCCATCAGTTAACTAAAACTATTAAGAATAGTGCGAGAAACACTAATAATAATGAGGAAAACACATAATCAAGAATAATATTTAAATTTAGTACACTTTAGGTTTTATCCCAGGTTACTCATGATAATTTCTAAAACACTAGTATTGTAACCTATACTTCGACATATCCTTTGGGTTCTTACAAATGTTTTCTCATCACAGTTTCCAAAGGTTTACTATACCTTTCCTTTGATACAAACTATAATGACTGTACTTTACATACATTGATATTATTATAAAGTTGAATAATATCGATTAAAAAATATATAAAATACACAAAAGGACCATATAGATATAGTGTCTTTAGAAAGTTGTAAACATATACAACTGGTTTATAATACATCTTCATTTTCTCACACATATTTCATCATAACTAGACCCCTTTTTTACATATCTTACTCAATACCCTTATTCATGACCCAGGGAAAAGAAACATATGAAAGGGTGAGCTCAAATTCTCTGTAAGGGTAAACAAGGGAGATATCAATCATATCATAATCATAAAACATAAGAATATAGCGTTTTAAAATTATATACCTGCATATGAAAGATCGTAATAACATACCATGGGATAAATCATGATTGTTTATAAGAATCACTAAACATAATCCCAAAAGTCATAATATAAGAAATAAAGTTTTGTGGCATACAAATAATCATATAAAATCATTTCATATTAGTCACGTATCATTTCCTAGACCATCATAGTGGAAAAAATCCATTACTGAACCGAGTTCAATCTTCGTTCCGACCCAGTATTGCTGAAACGAGATCATTTCCCATTCTAGCCTCGTATATACCATGAGATATCAATCTTTACCCAATGAATTGGAGGGAGATATAGGTCCCAAACATATCATAATGAAATAATTATTACATGTTCCATAATTATATAAATCATTCATCATAACCAAAGGAATAAAATGTGATTCTTTAAACATCATTAACCATAACATAATCCATGTAAAAAAATAGATTTCATAAATAACATTGCATAATAAGCACAATAAAATCATAGGAACAATAAGTATATTATACTTAAAACATATCCCTTTTATATAATTCCATCGTAGATGGAATATAATTATGATATAACACTTGAAATTAAATCTTTAGGAAAATATCCTTTCTTCTTCAAAAACATTTTTTTTCTCAAAATGCCACACAATTTTAGAAGAAAAAATTTATTTGAAAATAAACTTGAAATTTTGTAAGTAATTATAATGGAAATAAGGTGTTATGAATATATAAAATGTTTTCCATTCTTTATATGTTAGAAAAATCATTCTCTTCATATTTTTTTTTCAAATAATTCAAAAAGTACCTTGTATCAAATAATGAAAAAAGATTCCTTCAATATATTTTAATAAAAATTAAACAATGGGTAAAATTAACTATAGAAATTTTTTAAATAATAGAGATAATATTACATATTTAGGAATCATGGAAATGGATGATAAATATATCCTAGTAAATTCTTACATATAAATAATCTCAGATAATAATGAGATTGTGAAATTATCCCTTACCTTTTAGGCAGGATTTCCATTGTATGTATCTGATCCTCCTGTGTAATGATATAAATAATTTCATTAACTTATTTAATAATCATAGTCATTTTTACTATCACGACCCGTCCCCCGGGGCTAGTTTCGTAACTACCCCAAGCCCGCCTTCTATAGGCCAGGGGCTGGCAACTAGCACCAAAGGCGTAAATCCCTATAACTGGGAAGGCATTACCTTTATAAAACGTAAACTCACACAACCAGAGAACAAGCAGAAGAAAACACTAAGTAATGTAGTATAACAAGTGTGTTGAAAGTACAAAGGGGCCGGATATACAAGCCCAACAGAAAGGTACAGCTATAGCTGAATGTAAAGTACAACTGAAAAGACAACAACTAAATGGTGAAGCAGCTCCTCGATCGTCCTCCGGGTTCCTACCTGAAGGGTAGTTACAGATGTCCTCCTCAGCACTCCGCATCTATCGGTCTGCTTCGTGTGTCGTCACACCGAGTTTCCACCTCCGGGTACCGTCCAGTCCTCGTACACTCTGCCTCGGTCAGCACTGTCTGTCATTTGCATCCAAAACAACGAGGTGCGAGCATAGCCCGTGCAGGGGTGAGTATAACGATACTCAGTAGGGACCCCAGGACCCTCAAGGTCTCACAAAATCCAACAAGGATTAACCAAAAATAAATATCTCAACAGATATCCTTTACTAAGGTATATTGCCATACATATACCTAAGTTATCAAGTAACCCATCTCAATCATGAGGAAAACAAAAAGGTCATTGACTCAGCTCAAACCAGGATTTTTATTATCGAAACCACAACTGCTGGTGAACTCCTCCTCTTTCGAGTACAGTGGCCCTGTCACGACTCTGAGACACTACTCACTAACCTTAGACTACTGAGGTACTCCTCCTGCCAAGTACCGCGGGTCTGCATCCAAATATCAGGCGCTCTGTCCGCTGTGGGTCTGCCACCAAAAATCGGGCACTCCCCCTAATAGCCTATAGAGGTACTCCTCCTATCGAGTACCGCGGGTTTGCTTCCAACTACCAGAAGCTCCGTCCTCTGTGGGTCTGCCACCAAATATCGGACGCTCCGTCCGTTGTGGGTCTGCCACCAAATATCGGACGCTCCGTCCACTGGGCTAATTGAATCACTCTGAGTCGAATCGGTCAAGTAATCATCAGGTCTATAGCTACTAGGTCTCCACACTCTGCACGCTCGTCTCTGGGAGGGTCCGCTCCACGAGCTACTGGTCGATACTTCCAAGTGTCACGTAATCTCACGTGGAAGTATCTCAAAGGACCGCCTCGTTAGAGGGGTCTCAACGCAATAGACGACGCGTCAATCGAACGCCCAGTCTATGATTTATTAGCATTTCCATTCCAGGGCCCCAGTTGGATTTCGAGTACAATCCAACCCAGCCATACTTCATATGTGTCCAAACCTCAGGTGAAGTATGCCAAAAGATCCGTCTCGTCAAGAGGAATCCAATGTAGTCGACGGTACGTCAATCGGACGTCTGGTCCTCATGTTATAAGTGTTTCCGCTCTGAGGGATCGGTTAGATTCATGGTCAATCCAACCCAGTCGTACTTCAAATGACACCGGTTAACCAAACCGGTCACACCATTGCGATCCATACCAGAAAATACACGAGTTGGACTACCCATTGGTCCAAAACGGATAGCCGGTGAAAAGGTTGCATTTCAACGTAACACGCACGAACCGGGCCTCATGGGGCCCGTGCCTCGACCTCGACTTAAATCTCTAAAATTGGTCTTGAAACATCCGTCTTAATTCCAGGGCCACAACGTCACAGACGGTTCATCATTCCGACACCGTATGAGAGAGATATGTCCGATACAAGATCCCGTAATAATAATATTTTTATTATTATTCGGTGTTTTGTGGGTTCGAGACATGAACCAGAATTTAGTATCCAACATTAGACTTGAATCGACCTTATTAATGACAGAATTACATCGCCACTGACGGCAAGCCAATCGGACGTCGCACGCATGAGTTATGGCGGATAGAAGATTTAATAATATTATTAAATCTATTATTTTTCGAGCACTTTGGGTACCCGATCCAAAAACCTGAAAAAATACATTCAATATTGGACTCATAAATTCCGTCTCCGAGTCAGGGTTACACTGCTGCTTACGGTTCATGAAACCGAGGTTGCACGGGGAAGATACCGTCAAAATACAGTTTTCCCAACGAAAATAATAATAACATTATTATATTATTATTATTTTTAATTTATATTAATCTTTTTTTTATTCAAATCCAAATCCCACAGACAAAATCCTTGCGCACCTCACTCCACCTTTGATTGATTTATTTTTATTTTGTCTTAATATTTCTCCATCTTATTTCCATTCTCTCTCCAATCTATTCTCTATCCCATAAATTCACTCACGCTCCACCCTAATTCCAGTTGCCGCACATCAATCCTCCTAACGGCATCCCGGACAAAGAAAAAAAAATGTGCTGCCCCTTCACCGCATGGACACAGCCCTCCGGGTTTCCACCGCACCCACCTTCCGCTAGCCACCGTGTTGTCCTGCTGACCGGACCACCTCGCCCTGCCGACCTTGCTCCGCCAGACCGCCCTACTCACGCCACGAGATCCTTCCTCACTCCATTCCGACTTCGATTTAACTCGGAAAAGGTTCGCGGTTGACAAGCGTCGTGGATGATGGTGTTGTTTCTGTCATCATAGGAGTGCACCCGAATAAGAATTGATGTCTCCTCTCTTGTCGCGGAGAAGAGAAAAGAGGGCGCGTCGTCATTCTTCGTGGAAGGGAGTTTTGTTCTTCACCGGAGGTTTGGTGTTCTTCAAAAAAGGAGAAATTACCCTATTCCTTCACAAAATCTCTCTCTCAAAAGTTTCCCCCAACAAAACAATTGCCAACCAAATTAAAATAAGGCTTCCCCTTATTTTAATTAAACTTTCCAAGAATTCAAAATTCCAAATTTAAATCAATTAATTAATTAATTGAATAGGTTCCATTAATTAACTAAGGTGTGTTGGCAAGAGTTAAAGATGAAGAGAGATAAGATGAAGAGTTACATATTTAAGAGAAGTTAACAAATTAATGAAGGGGGTTTGGGAAAAATGAAAGTTGGGGCTCGTGTGGGCCCTAACTCTCATATATCCACACATGGGAAGTTGGGTGGGTGTGGGCCCCACCAACAACTTCCCATGGGAGGAATTAACCTTCTTATATATAAAATAAAATTATTCCAACAATTTTATTTACTTCTTAAATAAACCCCAAGAATTAACTTCTCCTCCTGTGAAAACGCAACTGCGGTAAAGGTCCCCTTAAGCAATTACCAGCGTTGCGAGTTTATCGGTGCCCTCAGATTTCAATTCCGAGCACTGGTTCAAAAGAAAGAAAAACCCGCTCATTCATTTACTGAACTTACCCGAGCTAAACTTCCAAAATTGATTCCGGGCACACCGGGCCTCGGAATCATGTGTCGTTAGAAGCCACAGACTCGTAAAATTCCAAAGTATTTAAAAAAATTCCTTGAAATTTCCGGCTCTTTACATTACTCCTACCTCAGGTCTTTACGTCCCCTTAAAGCTACAACATAAACTAGGGAAACAAATGAGGGTACTGGGCATGCATTTGAGCCTCCCACTCCCATGTTCTCTCCTGGAGGTTTCTGTGCTACCAATGAATGCGCACCAGAGGAATCGACCGTCCACATGGGACCCACTCCTGTCGATCCTCGATCTCCACTGAGAACTCCATGAATGTAGCCCTGTCATCGATGTCTAGCTACCCATGCTTGATGATGTGTAATAGGTCGTGCACGCATCTCCTCAGCTAAGATACGTGGAAGACGTCGTGCACCCGGTGCAACTGAGGTGGAAGGGACAGGCGGTAAGCCACCTCACCTACCCTGCTGAAGACCTGGAATGGTCCGATGAAGCACAAAGATAACTTCCCGCACCGGCCAAATCTCAGTAATCCACGTCGAGGTGAGACCCGTAAGAAAACGTGGTCGCCATCCTCAAACTCCAGTGGTCTCCGTATCCTATCAACATAGGATTTCTGCCTGCTCTGTGCAATCTTCATCTGCTCCTGGATGATCTGCACCTTCTCCATCGTAGCTCGTACCATCTCTAGTCAGTAAGAAGTTGGCCGACTTGGTAAGTCGGTCAACGATCACCCTTCTTCGCCTACGATATGTAAGTACTGCTAAAATTTCTCATTTGCCGAAAAGAGAAATATGGTCTCATCCCCTGGATAAACCATGCCCATTGCCTAATACAGTCCATCCTGACATGAACAGTACTAATTCATGCCATGGACGACGTCGTAAGGCCTTGACGCTACTACCAAGAGATCAAACTCTTACTCTCGCCTCCAAGGGTTGAGTCACACTGTCGGAATCAGTGTGTGGTCACTGGGTCTCCTCTAGTAGGAATATCGAAAGTGAGGGTCAAGTCCACGGTTTTAACCGAAACCTCTTAGTATTAACCATACAAAAATAAGGAAAACAAATGTCACAAGGACAAGTGTTTTTTATTAATGCAACTCGAAGTAAAAAGACACAAATCAAAAAACAACAACGACATTAACGAAGCTAGAGACATCATGAATAAAGGCCTCTATTCTTGGAACTTGTCCCGCTTCTATCCACCTGCTGAGCACATACGCCACAACATTCCCCTTCCCAGGAGTATAGACTATCTCGAAGTCAAAGTCCTGGAGGAACTGATTACTCAAAAATCTTGCTGCCACGAGGGTAAGGCTAGCTGACTCATGAGTGATCGGCTTCACCCTCTTAAGCATGAGTTTATCCTGTGCTGCCTGGGTTTCCCTTTTCATCGACCAAGGAAAAACACATCCCAACGTTGTAGATAAACCACAACCTTTTTTCCTAATACATTCAATCTGTGTATGAACTGTGGTTGCTCAGTTCATACCCAAACTAACATCGTAAGGCCTCGATGCTTCCACCAAGAGGTTCCAACCGAAACTCTCACCTCAAGGGTCAGATCACACCGTCGGTGTAAGTGTGATTATCGAGTCTTCTCCCAAAGGTATCTCCAGACATGAGGGTCAAGTCAACGGTTTTAACCAAAAACTCTATGTCTGGGACAAGATTCTTGGAAGGAAGGAATGATTGGTACCTATGTCTATTAATTCGGCAGCTAGTAGTAGACACAAACCGTACCTCGAATCATCCCTAGAGCCTTTCAGTCACACTCCTTGTCCACATGCAGCTACTCTCTTCCCCTGCCCTCCTGCTCCCTGAGCCTGGTGAGGACTAAAAATGCGGGTGGTTGTAACATGTCGAAAAGTACACCACCTCATGCTGCTCTCCTAGCTATGATTCCACGTCTGCTGCTCTCCAGATTCATCTGTCTTTTAAACACACCTCGCTCTGAGGTCTAAGATCTAAAGAACTGATCGTATCATATTCATAAAGTACCAATAACGATCGGTACACCTCGATGACTACTTACCTATCGACATGTTGTCATGCCGAAGCTATATAAGCTCTAGAAAACTCTTAGCCACCTCCTCAAGCCAGTCCTCAGCCTCCTGTGAGTCGGGCTCGCCTCAGAACTTGAGGGGTATCTGATGCTGAAACACATGTAAGGTACTAAGCCTACATTTTTTATCTACCGGTACCATCGGTTGTAATTGCTGACCAACAGGTAGTGATATAGCTAGCACACTACCCGAAGGTACTATCTCAGACATCAGTCCACGTACCAAAGCCTTATCACTATGCAGACCAACGTCATGGTCAGTTACTGGAAAACACCAGTAGCTAAGATCCCCATCTACTCTACTAGTGTCTAAACTAGGTGTAGAACTCTAGTAATCGCCTCCAGCCAGTCCACTACTTCCTGGGAATCTGTCTCGCCTGGTAACCTCGGAGGCCTCTACCGCTGGGACTCGTGCAACACACTCAGTCGACGTGCATCATCCGCCATTGCGGCTGGTGGTATCTGCTTCCCAACGGGTGGTGGTGCTGCTGGTACACCACCCGAAGGTGCCAACATAGCAAGAGGGTCCTGCACTGGAGCCTCATAGCTCGATGGGCCATCATCGGGTACTCTCTCGGAACTACAACTGACTGTCTGCGTAGAGGTATCCTGAACAGATGCGACATGGTCAGACGATTTAAACCTGGCGAGCTGACCTAGTTTGAGCTGACTTAAAGAAAACTTTTGGATACACACACGCAATCAGTGTTTTTGTGCACTGAGTCGGAAATCAGTAGTCAGGGTCCTGGTGTATGGATACGTCTGCCGCCGCATCAACACTGGTATCCCTCAACTGAAAACCACACTCGGTACCCTTAACACTATTGCTTCACAGAAAGGGAATATCAGAGTCCTAAGTTCTACGGTAGAACCGACTCCTCTGATACTAATTTGTCACGACCCGTCCCCTAGGGCCCGTGTCCTAACTACCCCATGCCTACCTTCCATAGGCCATGGGCTGGTGACTAGAACCAAAGGCGTAAATCCCTAGAACTGGGAAGGCATTGCCTTTATAAAACGTAAACTCACACAACCAGAGAACAAGCGGAAGCAAACACTAAGTAAATTAGTATAACAAGTGTGATGAAAGTACAAAGGGGCTGGAAATACAAGCCCAACAGAAAGGTACACCTACAGCTGAAAGTAAAGTACAACGGAAAAGACAACAGCTAAATGGTGAAGCAGCTCCTGGATCGTCCTCCGAGTTCCTACCAGAAGGGTAGGTACAGATGTACTCCTCAATACTCCGCGTCTATCGGTCCGCTCCGTGTGCCTTCATGCCAATTGTCCACCTCCGGGTACCGTCCAGTCCTCATACACTCTGCCTCGGTCAGCTCTGTCTATCGTCTGCATCCAAAACAATGAGGTGTGGGCATAGCCAGTGCAGGGGTGAGTATAACGATACTCAGTAGGGACCCCAAGACCCTCATGGTCTCACAAAATCCAACAAGGATTAGCCACAAAGAAATATCTCAACAAATAACCTTTACTTAGGTATATGCCCATACATATACCTAAGTTATCATGTAACCCATCTCAATCATGAGGAAAACACAAAGGTCATTGACTCAGCTCAAACCAGGATTTTCATTATCGAAACCACAACTGTTGGAGAAATCCTCCTCTGTTGAGTAAAGTGGCCCTTTCGTGACTCTGAGGTGCTTCTCACTAACCTTAGACTATTGAGGTACTCCTCCTGTCGAGTACCACGGGTCTGCTGCCAAATACCGGGTGCTCCGTCCGCTGTGGGTCTGCCGCCAAATACCGGGTACTCCCCCTAATAGCCTACAGAGGTACTCCTCCTGTCGAGTACCGCGGGTCTACTTCCAACTACCAGGCACTTCGTCTACCGTGGGTTTGCCGCCAAATACCGGGCGCTCCATCCACTGGGCTAATTGAATCACTCCGAGTCGAATCAGTCAAGCAGTCATCAGGTCTACAACTACTAAGTCTCCACACTCTGAACGCTCGTCTCCACAAGGGTCCTCTCCATGAGCTACTGGTCGATACTTCCAAGTGTTATGTAATCTCACGTGGAAGTATCTCAAGGGACCACCTTGTCATAGGGGTTTCAATGCAACAGACGGCGCGTCAATCGGACGCCCGGTCTGTGAGTTATTAGCATTTCCTTTCCAGGGGCCCAGTTGGATTTCAGGTACAATCCAACCCGGCCATACTCCATCGATGTCCAAACCTCAGGTGAAGTATTCCAAAATATCCTTCTCATCAAGAGGAATCCAATGTAATCAACGGCACGTCAATCAGACATCTGGTCCTCAATTTATAAGTGTTTCCTCTCCAAGGGCCCGGTTGGATTCATGTTCAATCCAACCCATTCGTACTTCAAATGATACTGGTTAACCAAACCGGTCACACAATTGCGATCCATACCAAAAAACACACGATTTGAACTACCCATTGGTCAAAAACAGATAGCCGGTGAAAAAGTTGCATTTCACCGCAACACGTGCGAACCGGGCCTCCTGGGGCCCGCACCTTGACCTTGACTTAAATCTCCAAAATTGGTCTTGAAACATCCGTCTTAATTCTAGGGTCGCAACGTCACACACGGTTCATCATTCTGACACCGTATGAGAGAGATACGTCTGATACAAGATCCCGTAATAATAATAATAATATTATTATTCAGTGTTTCGTGGGCCCGAGCCACGAACCAGAATTTTTTATCCAACATTAGACTTGAATTGACCGTATTAATGATATAATTACATCGCCACTGACGGCAAGCCAATCGGACGTCGCACGCATGAGTTATGGCGGGTCGAAGATTTAATAATAATATTAAATCTGTTATTTTTCGAGTGCTTCGGGTACCCGATCCAAAAACCCAAAAAAAGACATTCAATATTGGACTGATAAATTCTGTCTCAGAGTTAGGGTCACACTACCGCTGATGGTTCGTGAAACCGAGGTCGCACGAGGAAGATACCGTCAAAATATAGTTTTCCCAACGAAAATAATAATAACATTATTATATTATTATTATTTTTAATTTAAATTAATCTTTTTTTATTCAAATCCAAATCCCACGCACAAAATCCTTGTGCTCCTCACTCCACCTTTGATTGATTTCTTTTTATTTTGTCTTATTATTTCTCCATCTTATTTCCATTCTCTCTCCAATCTATTCTCTATCCCACAAATTCACTCACGCTCCACCCTAATTCCAGCCACCACACATCAATCCTCCTAACGGCATCCCAGAAAAAGAAAAAAAAGTGATTCCCCTTCACCACATGGACAATGCCCTCCAGGTTTCCACCGCACCCGCCTTCTGCTGGCCACCGCGTTGTCCTGTTGACCGGACTGCCTCGCCCTGCCGACCTTGCTCCACCAGACCGCCCTACTCGCGCCACGAGATCCTTCCGCACTCCATTCCGACTTAGATTTAACTCGGAAAAAAGATACGAACACATATCCATAATCCTCGGGTCGAGATCTTCGCGTACGTATGTCGCGCTCATGGAAACATTGAGTTTCCAGCGCACTTAATTATTTGGGGATGAAGAACACGCGAAGAATGCGCGGAAAATGAATAAGGAAAGATCACGGTCAAAGTGCGGATCGATAGCCATGTTAGTTTGGCCATCGTTTTTGAGAATAAAAAACACGGGGAATGGGAAATGAAATATTTATCACGCATCAAGAATTTCAAATTCAAGATAAACAAGAAGAAAATTAAATCAATCAATTGTTTATCGATCCGCGAGTTAATTTATTTAATTCGCGTTCATCATGAGAAATTTAAACCGGGGTAAGGAATCCACAAAGATATATCCTAAAAATAAACACTCAAGCTCGAGGGTATAAACCACATAAATTAGAAATATACAATATTCCCCTACCTCAGAAAAGGTTCGCAGTTGACAAGCATCGTGGATGACGGTGTCATTTCCATCGTCGTAGGAGTGCACCCGAAGAAGAATTGGTGTCTCCTCTCTTGTCGTGGAGAAAAGAAAAGAGGGAGCGTCGTAATTCTTTGTGGAATGGAGTGTTGTTCTTCACCGGAGGTTTGGTGTTCTTCAACAAAGGAGAAATTCCCCTCTTCCTTCGCAAAAGCTCTCTCTCAAAAGTTCCCCCAACAAAACAAGTGCCAACCAAATTAAAATAAGGCTTCCCCTTATTTTAATTAAACTTTCCAAGAATTCGAAATTCAAAATTTAAATCACTTAATTAATTAATTGAATAGGTTACATTAATTAATTAAGGTGTGTTGGCATGAGTTAAAGAGTAAGAGAGAGAAGAGGAAGAGTTAATTCGGGGATCGATAGGCCGG
This sequence comes from Viscum album, assembly GCA_963277665.1. Classification (NCBI taxonomy): domain Eukaryota; kingdom Viridiplantae; phylum Streptophyta; class Magnoliopsida; order Santalales; family Viscaceae; genus Viscum; species Viscum album. The sequence goes on along the minus strand of OY728167.1, from coordinate 583,243,520 downwards.
GGGCTGGGGACTAGCGCCAAAGGCACACCAAACTCAAAGAGGCCTTTACCTAAGAATCTGCACACACACACGCAGCTAACTCAATGAAAAAGTGCAGAGAAAAAGAAGAAAGCAAGGATCCACACTACTATAAATAGGGAACCAAACAAAAATGCATCGACCTCTAATAGTACAAGTACAAGAAAAGTAAAGCTGAAAAGGAAAGCAGAAAAATACACACCCAACTATAAAAGTGCCACAACCCGGTAATGGGTGAAAAAGTAAAATAGCTGGAAGAGTCCCACTCCTGAATCCCAAGATACGACCACCGCACGTGGTCCAAGCACCCCGTATCCCAAAGCTCCTCTGATGTCATGATCAACCTGTCTGTTGTCTACAAGGGCATGCCAAATGCGGGCAAAGCCCAAGCAGGGGTGAGTATAATAATACTCAGTAGGATGCCCTGAAGGCTCGAGGGAGCAGCTAGAGATGTACTAAAGAGGATAGCAATAAGAGAGAACAAGGTACAACAAGAGTGAACAAAAAGAGTACAGCTCCACCCAAAAATAGATATGATCTCTCAAAGAAACCCAAACGATAGAGTAAGGGGATCTTCATCTCACAGATCACACCACGTATATGCCCATACATATACACAGGGAAACCAGATATACTTGTAATTAAGACCTGTAGTCTAGAGACAAGTTACACAACTACATTCCCATGCTAGGGATCCAGTTTGAAGATTTCCGCGAATTACTCATTCCGGGAGAACACACTCCACGAGTCTGATAGCTTTGATGGAGTCCGTTAGATAATTATTATTCGTTGGGAAACGTCATGAGAGGTAGTTACACTCATTATGGGGGACACACTCCTGAGTGGGAAGATCATGATTGATAGAAGCACTCATTACGGGAGACACACTCCTGAGCAGGAAAGATCATGATACATAGATGAGGATCACTGCCAGGGCCATGGCAGATACCACGACTCATCTGGATTCACCAGCTAGGTGATTCACCAGCTAGGTAGAGGATCAATTCCCGGTATAGTTAGTCATGTCAATGCCTAACTCTACCTAGGGTCAGGAATGGATATAGGATCTCGCTCCGGGCCTCTGGGAGGGATTCCAACTCTATCACAGAAAGTCCTGCTGAAGGGAACATACTCCTGTAGAAGGAAATGATGCCTGACCTTCAGGGGAACAAGAAGAAGGGGCACTAACCCAAATGAAATATATCCAAGATACGGTGGGCAAGAAGATCAAGCCATGTACTAAAAAGTACATGGCGTGTAGAAAGGTTACACGCCGTTTCCTTTGACCCCGGGTACTACCCGTGTACAACGGCCATCTCACAAGGCTTATCGTGTACAACGCAACTATAAAACATGTAGAAAGGGTCACCCATTGTGTCAAAGTATCGAGGGTTCACCCCGTGTATGCTGGCCATGTGCCCATACACGGTCTCAACCCATGTACCCCAACCCGTGTAATCGGTACACAGGGTGACCCATGCAACCGGCCTGGTCTGGCCATGTGATGGAGTACCGACTCTAAGGATAGGAAAACCATCTCAGAGGAAAACAAACCCTCACTCATGAGGTGGGGAGTCCCATTTCTATCGGAGTAGAGAAGTATAGAATACTCGCGCCTTGAGTCATCAAGGGAGTAGTCATCCTAACTCTCACTAAAAGAAATTATCTAGCTCTGATCCTCAGGATATTGCTCATACCTCAACCACCACGAAGTTACACAAGGGAGAAACCTGAAGGACCGCCATGTCATAAGGGTTCCAACGCGACAGACGACGCCCAATCTGTAAGTTATAGGCATTTTAGTACCGATGGCTCAGTTGGATTCATGTTCGATCCAACCCGACCATACCTCAAACGACACCGGTTAACCAAACCGGTCACACCGTTGTGATCCATACAGAAAAACACACGAGATGGACTACCCATTTGTCCAAAACAAATATCCGGTGAAAAAGTTACATTTCAACGCAACACGTACGAACCGGGCCTCATGGGGCTCATGCCTCGACCTTGACATAAATATCCAAAACTAGTCTTGAAACATTCATCTTAATTTCAGGGTCACAACATCACAGACGGTTCGTTATTCTGACACCGTATGAAAGAGATATATCAGATACAAGAACCCGTAATAATAATAATAATAATATTATTATTATTGGGTGTTTCGTGGAACCGAGACATGAACCAGAATTTACTATCCAACATTAGGCTTGAACCGACCATCTTAAATACAGGGTCACGTCGTCGCTGACGGCCAGTCAATTAGACGTCGCATGCAAGAGTTATGGCAGGTCGATGATCTAATAATAATATTAAATCTATTATTTTCTGAGCGCTTTGGGTACCCGATCCAAAAACCCGAAAAAGACATTCAATATTGGACTCGGAATGTCCCTCTCATAATTTGGGTCGCACTGCCGCAGACGGTTAGTGAAACCGAGGTCGCACAAAGGAGTTGCGGATAAAAAAGTGTTTTAACATCCAAAGTAATAATATCATTATTATATTATTATTTTTAATTGATTTCTTTTAAGTACCCCATGTCACGTACCACAATCTCTCCCATTGTGCATATCACTCCCTTATTCACGCATGGCCAGTACACCCCCCTTGGATTCCTTTTCTCCCCTTTTTTCATTTAATCTTATCTTTTATTTTATATCATCATTAATATATTTTTCATCCTCTCTCTCCAATCTTAATTCTCCTTTTTGTTCTCCCAATTAGCGTCCCAACTTCAGGTTTCATTCTCTTCCAAATTTCACACAGACCTCAAAAACCGGGAACTGTTGCGCCTCCGCCTCGCACACGGCCTGCTTCGGTCGTGCCGCCTGCTCGCGCTGCACCAGCCACCACAGTCACCTGCTCTCCCAACCAAACCGTCGCCTTGGACCGCCAGAACCCTCATCAGACCCACACCACAGGATCCTTCCGTGCACCATACCAGATTCTATTTAAAATGGAAAGAAAGAGACGAATGTGGTTCGGTGATTCTCGGGTCGATATCTCAACGTCCGTAACTAGCGCTCAACGAAGCATTGATTTCTTGGTGCGCTTAATAATTTTACGTTGAAGAACATTCGAAGAATGCGCAGACAACAAATAATGAAAGATCATAGTCTAAGAGCGGATCAATAGCCGTGTTGGTTTGGCCATCATTTTTGAGAATCAAGAACATGGAGAATTGGAAATTAAATATTTATCATGCTTCAAGAATCTCAAATCCAAGATAAACAAGAAGAAAATTAATTCAATCAATTGTTTATCGATCCGCGAATTAATTTATTTAATTTGCGTTCATCATGAGAAATTAAAATGAGGTAAGGAATCCACAAAGATAAATCCTACCTTAAGTTTGGATTAATCGTTGGTGAATATCGCATTCATCAAGATCCGCTCAGTATTGACAAGGATCGCACTTGCACAACGATGAGAAGAAGATGTTGCGTTCATCGCTCTTCGATTCTCTTGGATCTGAGGATTCGTTGATATTCGTCCGTCGTTCATCAATGAGGAGAGGAAGGGAGGGTTTACCGTCATTGGCCAAAATGAATTATGAGGCCAACCCCCTCTAAAAAAAGAATTTATAACCTCTCTCTAGGTTAAAATAAATAAATTAAATAACTAAATAAACAATTATTTAATTATTTAATTATTCTCTCGTGATGGAGCATATGCCAAACACCCGATGCGGACAAAGGTTATACCTTTCTTAGCATAAACCCTACGTTCCGAGCTCATCGGTGGCCTCATATTATTTATCTGAGTCCCTATTCAAGAGATATTTTGGTTCGAGCTATTAAATGAATAAATTAATTATTTAATTTATCCATTTAATACACTGCCAACGAGTGAGGGGTCCGAACACCCCTCGCCGACTTATTTTAAGTCGATCCTGAAGGAAAAACTGCGTTCCGGACCCAACAGTGGTCTCAGATTTCTGATCTGATCAACCGTTTAATAGATATCTCATTTTTTAGTTAACTATGCGTGCGTAATATAAAAACACTTAATATTTTTATAAAATTAATTCTGGGAACACCGGGCCTCAAAATTGCACGTCGTCTCAGCCCCCAACTCTAGAAATATTCTTAGAAATATTTCAAAGTCTTATTAGGCCAAAAACTGGGTCTCTACATTATTCCCTACTTCAATATTTTCGTCCTCGAAAAGAAAAACCAGAGAAACCACTCATGATACCGAGCCCACACTTTACTCTCCCGCTCCTAGGGAAGCCTGTACGTTTCAGTGCTGCCTCGGAATATGGACCAAAGGGGTGGTACACCCTTATAAGAATTTCTTAAGTTGATTATGCGTGTAGGAACACACACATATCCTCAGTTGCAACATGTGTAAGGCATCGTATACCCACTCCAAGTATTTGGGATAAGGTAAGGCGGTATGCAACCTTTCCATCTCCTTGCACAGTCTCAAACGACCTGATAGAACTTGGGGGAAAGTTTTCCTCCCGGACCGAACCTCTACATCACAGGTCATAGCTTGAATCACTGTTTGTCACTTAGACAAAGTATCATGATTCCCTCCTTCAAAATATCCATATGGTGAAACTCCTAAGGATATCTGGTCACACAGGATTTCACAGTCGATGAATCGCAACTAAGACTCTCTTATACGCTCAAGAATCGAATGAGTCAACATCGTTGACTGAAGAAAAGTTGTACCCTCATGTTCTTCCAGGGTCAGCTGCAGGGAAGTTAACTGCTCTGAAACTTCCCGCACTAGGTGAGTCTAGGAATTCCTACACTTCTTGCTAAGGGAGTCTGCTACATAACCACACCTTGATTGCACAAGTCCGCAAGATTCTTCAACTGTGCTTTCACTGCGCTTCCTGGGTCCCATATGACCACGTACCTGCGACTGGTCATGATAAGATCTCCTATGTTGAGATCTCATCGTATGGCGTCTTCTAGCTGCAGTAGACGTCTCAGCTCTGTTACACTCACTATCACAACCAGCTGTATGAAGTGACAGGAAGCTCTATACCATCAGTGCTTACTCTAGCACCTCAACATAGGTGGGGATGAACAAGAGAACTATGATAGCAAAGATCTCTCTACAGTGTCCCAGCTCAAACGTCTGTTCTCAGAAACTACCATTATAGACTACTGGACCACCAACTCTAGCTAAACCTCTACTGTCTGAGGGTTTGGCTTACTGTAGAACCTCAGTGTTCTCTGGTGCTGGAACTCACGAAGTGTGCTCAAACTGCACACATCCTCAGGCTGCTTAGCTGGGGTTGCCTTCTTCTCAACAGGTAGGGGTGTTGTTACCTTCCCACCTAGAGAAAGGGGCCCGCTTGATGGGTCCTGAACTGATCTCACGTCGCTCACAGAACGGTCACCATGAACCGTATCTAGTATCCTGGATGGCTGTCATCGTGGAAACATCCTGAATGTTATCAAGGAGTACCGCGGTCAGACGAACATATCTATATATATCAACAATGATGGTGAGATGACTCGAGAAGGACAGTCAAAGACTCAATCCTATATGATGCATGCACCAATGTTCCCTACAACAGGTGCCTCAGGGTGCTGAGTCGACAAGCTGGTTATCAGGGTCCTGGTGAATAGATACATCAGCCGCCCGCACTATCACTGGACTCCCTGGCCTGAGAGACGATCTCGAGACACATCGACACTGTTTCCCTAAACCTAACCAAAACCATTTTAGGGAAATGTCCGAACAACATCCCAAGGGTCGAACCACCTATGATAATGCTATATCATGAACTGAACCATACCAGGGCTCGAACCGTAACTACCCCAAGCCCGCCTCCAGAGGCCAGGGGCTGGCGACTAGCACCGAAGGCACAACAAACTCAAATAGGCCTTTGCCTAAGAACATGTACACACACACGCAGCTAACTCAATACAAAAGTACAGAGAAAAAGAATAAAGCAAGGTTCCACACTACTATAAAAATGGAACCAAACAAAAATGCATCGACCTCTAACAGTACAAGTACAGGAAAAGTAAAGCTGAAAAGGAAAGGGAAAAAATACACACCCAACTAGAAAAGTGCCACAACCCGGCAACAAGTGAAAGAGTAAAACAGCTGGAAGAGTCCCACTCCTGAATCCCAAGCTACGACCACCGCACGCGGTCCAAGCACCCCGTATCCCGAAGCTCCTCTGATGTCACGATCAACCTGTCCATCGTCTGCAAGGGCATGCCAAATGCGGGCAAAACCCAAGTAGGGGTGAGTATAAGAATACTCAGTAGGATGCCCCGAAGGCTTGAGGGAGCAGCAAGATATGTACTGAAGAGGAGAGCAGTAAGAGAGAACAAGGTACAACAAGAGTGAACAAAAAGAGTACAGCTCCACCCAATAATAGATATGATCGCTCAAAGAAACCCAAATGATAGAGTAAGGGGATCTTCATCTCACAGCTCACACTAGGTATATGCCCATACATATACCTAGGGAAACCAGATATACTCATAATTATGACCTGTATTCTAGAGACAAGTTACACAACTACATTCCCACGCTAGGGATCCAGTTCGAAGATTTACACGAAGTACTCGTTCCAGGAGAACACACTCCATGAGTCTGATAGCTCTGATGGAATCCGTCCGAGAAGTATTGTTCATCAGGAAACATCATGAGAGTTAGTTAAACTCATTATGGGATACACACTCCTGAGTGGGAAGATCACGATAGATAGAATCACTCATTACGAGAGACACACTCCTGAGTGGGAAAGATCATGATACATAGATGAGGATCACTGCCAGGGCCATGGAAGATACCGCGACTCATCCAGATTCACCAGATTGGTGATTCAACAGCTAGGTAGAGGATCAATGCCTGTTAGAGTTGGTCATGTCGATTCTTGACTCTACCTAGGGTCTATAATGGATAGAGGATCTCACTTCGGGCCTCTCGGAGGGATGCCGACTCTATCACAGAAAGTACTGCTGAAGGGATCATACTACTGTAGAAGGAAACGATGCCTGACCTTCATGGGAACGAGAAGAAGGGGCACTAACCCAAATGAAAGATGTCCAAGATACGGTGGGAAAGAAGATCAAGCCATGTACTGAAAAGTACACGGCGTGTAGAAAGGTTACGCACCGTGTCCTCTGACCCTGGGTACTACCCATGTACAACGGCCCGTGTCACAAGGCTAGTTGTGTAAAACTCAACTACACAACATGTAGAAAGTATCACCCATCGTGTAAAAGTATTGAGGGTCTACCCCGTGTACGATGGCCATGTGCCCGTACACGGTCTCAACCCATGTACTCCAACCCGTGTAATCGGTACACAGGGTGACCCATGCAACCGGCCTAGTCTGTCCATGTGATGGAGTACTGACTCCAAGGATAGGAAAACCATCTAAGAGGAAAACGAACCCTCACTCATGAGGTGGGGAGTCCCGTCTCTATCGGAGTAGAGAAGTAATGATTACTCGCTCCTTGAGTCATCAAGGGAGTAGTCATCCTAACTCTCACTAAAAGAAACTCCCTAGCTCTACTCCTCAGGATATCGGTCATACCTCAACCGCCATGAAGTTCTAAAAGGGAGAAACCCGAAGGGCCTCCATTTCATAAGGGTTCCAACATGACAGACGATGCATCAATTTGATGCCCAATCTGTAAGTTATAGGCATTTTAGTACCGAGGGCCCGGTTGGATTCATGTTCGATCCAACCTGAACGTACCTCAAACGACACCAGTTAACCAAACCAGTCACACCATTGTGATCCATATGGAAAAACACATGAGATGGACTACCCATTTGTCCAAAAATGATAGCCGGTGAAAAAGTTACATTTCACCGCAACACGTGCGAACCGGGCCTCATGGGGCTCGCGCCTCGAGTGCAGTGGCCCTATCGTGACTCTGAGGCTCTACTCACTAACCTTAGACTGCTGATATCTTTCTTTGTGGTTAATCCTTGTTGGATTTTGTGATACCATGAGGGTATCGGGGTCCCTACTGAGTATCATTATACTCACCCCTACACGGGCTATGCTTGCACCTCGTTGTGTTGGATGCAGGCGGCAGACAGCACTGACCGAGACAGAGTGTACGAGGACTGGACGGTACCCGGAGGTGGACACTCAGCATGACGGCACATAGAGTGGACTGATAGATGCGGAGTTCTGAGGAGGACATATGTACCTACCCTTCAGGTAGGAACCCAGAGGACGATCCAGGAGCTGCTTCACCATTTAGCTGTTGTCTTTTCAGTTGTACTTTACTTTCAACTGTAGATGTACCTTTCTATTGGGATTGCATTTCCAGCCCCTTTTTACTTTTAGCACACTTGTTATACTGCTTTACTTAGTGTTTTCTTCCACTTGTTCTCTGGTTGTGTGAGTTTATGTTTTATAAAGGCAATGCCTTCCATGTTATAGGGATTTACGCCTTTGGTGCTAGTCACCAGCCCCTGGCCTATGGAAGGAGAGCCTGGGGTAGTTACGACACAGGCCCCGGGGGACGGGTCGTGACATTTACAAAATCATATATGATCATATTATAATATGTTTCTTAATAACATTTCAATAGTACTTGTAATTCGGGTATTATCTACTACATTTTCTTATGCATATTTTGTTTAATAAGTCCCGATTCTCTTTAATAGGTCATAATTATATCATTAAAAAATGATATTAAAATTATATATATATACATATATATCATATTTATTCATTCTATATATTTACATAATCATAATTTAATGAATATCATGTAGAATGAACCACATCGCATCGTGGAGATGGTAGGTTGTACGTACACACGAGCGATGATATCATTCCCATAATTATTGAATGGTATTGAATTGAATGGTGTATAATTTTTAAAAATCAATATAATTTTAAAATAATCCTATATAGTTATTATTTTCACCATTATACCCATCCATGTAAGGTGGTGGGGAAAACAAATTATACCACGGCGTGGAGACAGCAAATCATACGTACGTATGCATGGTGATTTCTTTTTTTTTGTAGGATGAATAGAAAGTTGAATATTTTTGATCCATAACCATAATAACATCTCAGTATATAAGTGACTTTGGATTTATTACATTATAATTAAAGAACTCATGAAGAGTAAGTGGAAGAAGAAATAAGTTTGAAAGAATCAGTAGAGGAGATTATCTCATCTTCGACGTGATTCCTCTAAATTTTCTCTTAGAGCACTTGAGTTGGTCTTTAGAGAAGACACAAACCTAAAAAATATAACCAGGGAAGTTTATAAGGGAAAATTATAGGGTATTTACAATCATAAAGCCTCTATGTAATGTGAAGAGTTTAGGGAGGAGTTCCGTTTTATAATTGAGGTGAGGGGCACTTTCAGGATCTCCAAAATTTTATTTTATAATAAAAATGAAACCCCATCCAAAAAACTCCCAAATGTCCCAATTTATAATATGAGATGATATAGGGTTATAATAACATCAACCAAAATATTTTATACTTTTTTATATATAAATTTAATCATTTTAATTAACACTTAGTTATTCTATTTTATTTTTTAACTGGGGTAAATAATGATTCAAAATTTAAAGGGTGTAATATTTAATTATTTGATGTAAATTATATCATAAATAAATACTTTATATCATTTTATATGATATAATAATTATTATATTTTTTTAAAAAAAATATTTTTATGATTTTTAAATAATTTCAGAAATAATTATTTTGAAAAAAAAATCAATGGTGTCATGTTTGAAACTATTCAATTCATTTATTTTTAAGAATATTAATATATCAAGTTAAATTAGAAAGAAATATTTTATTATATTCCTAACATGTCAAGGTCATCTATAAAATTAATTATAAATATTAATTATCCCAAATTATATTTATTTTAATACATTTAATACTATTTATTTGTTATCTCTATTAATAAAATAATCACTACATCAATTTTGTGTAATTGTTTAAAATATATATTTGTTGAATAAAATTTTAAAATGAAATACTATAATGAATATAAATATACTATATTTCATAATAATATATTTAGTCTAATTTATCTTCTGTAAAATACAACATTTAAAATTTTAAACTTATTAAATAATGAATGTGACAACTTTAACATCACTGTAATAAAATAATATAAGTGTCACAATCTATTCTATAAGGATGAAAATGGTCACTAACTCGACCCTTAGATGTATATGTTCGATATATACTCAACCAATAATATTTGGTCAAGTATTTGTGTCTTTTATGGTAATTAATATTTTAGTAAACATTATTTTATTGATTTCTCATCAACTAAATAAATTTTATATATAATAAATGTATAAGTCATTAAGGTAATTATTTTTTTACTAAAAATTAAAAATAAATTACCATGATAAATAAAAACATTTTGATTTCAAATAAACAGTTATACTTGAATTTATATTTTGTATAACCTTATATAAAAAATGATATATTTATTAAAATTTGAGTAAGACATATTTAATTTTTCTTCAAATAATAGAAATTAAATTTCCTAATCTCATCAAAGCGGTTTTCGAAAGGACACTATTTTAACAGAAGGATGATTTAGGTCAAAATAAACGAATCCAATGATATTAATAAAAGTGTTAGGGTAATTTTATTATAGTATTCTTACCCTTAATTAACAAATTTAATCTTTACCCTATTAATTAAAATTACCAAAGTCACTATTCATAATGCTCAAGAATAATTTTTTTTACATAATTTAGACCTACTAATTCCAAATATATAATCCATTTTTCAAAATTTTAAATACAGAAGTTTTGTTAATTAATTTAAATTGATCCCTTTGTCGGAAAGAGAGAACAAGTTTTAAAAGTCAAAACATTACAAAATATTGAAATGTTCTTCCATCTGAATTCAATATAAATTTAATGATAATTACATAAATTATATTGAATGATAAAAATATTTTCTATTTAAAATTTAAAACCGTTAAATATTATTATTTAACCATATAAATTATTTTGATGAAAAAATTTGTTTTCAATTAAAATTTAGTGTATTTTTACTATTCATAAATATTTGAATGTTATTAGAAAAATATTAAAAAATAATCCAAGGTAGATTTTTATATCCCACTTCCAAATAAAAAAATTATTTAGTAATATAAAAATTATTAATGTTTCCAATACCTAATTTAAAATGGTTTCACCATTAAAAGGTGAAAAATTACCCATTTGAAAAATTATAGGTTTTTAGACATCAGATAGAGTTTTTTCATAACCTATAAAAAAAATTCATTAGATGAATATCAAAAATATTTAATTAAGTATATGAAATATATATTTTATTAATTTCATTTATTAATAGTAATTAAGTCAATTTATTAATACAAAAATAGAAATATATAATTGTTTTATAATTATCATAAATAATTAGTATAAAATGACTTCACCATACATTTTCATAAGTTAGTTATATTTATTTCCACTAACCTAAAATCTAGGTTAAAATGGTAATTTTAAACTAAGGGAATCTTTTTTTTTGTTTAAACTAATTTTTTTTGTAATTCATGATATTGAAGAATTAAAATTATTTAGATAAAATATTTCATAAAAACAACCGGGTGTTAAAAACTACCAGATAGAGAGATACTATTTGATACAATAATCAAACGAGATCAAGAATGAAAAATAAAATGGGATAAATATGGGGAATCACACTTCCCATTTCATTGTATGGAGAAATTTGGGGAAGGATTTTGGAGAATAATCAAATCCAAAACAGGTGGTGGATTAAAAAAGTGACAAGGTAATTGTTCCATCTAAGAAAGCTACATTTTAGGCTAACCAAATGAGGAAATGGGATATTTGATTTTTTAAATTTCAAGAAAGGGGTCTCATTCCTAGTTAATGGAAAAACCATCACATCATGAAAATAATTTTTTTTATTGAATTGGAGACCAATGGGGAGATAATAGAGGAAAAGTTGATGATTCCCCAAAAAACAAAAAATGGTTATTTTCTGATGAAATTGAGATTCTCAACACAAGGTGGGTTTTGAGTGATCAAATGATTTCAAATAAGAATGGTCAAATGGAAAATTTTCTATACCTAATTCCAAAACAATGGAAAATTATATAGTTTCATCGTCAATGGGGTTGTTATAGAAATGTGAAGAGCATTGAGTTGGATGAGAATTTAGTGCTTCCAACATTGAAAAGAAATCATCCATACTGGCTTTAGTGGTTAAATGAATTTGGATTTTTTGAATACTACTAAGAAGGTGAAGTAAATTTTTATTATCACTAAGTATATGGGCGAGGTTATGTTGGATGTTTTACTAGGGAAGAAATATTACATTCTACTTGAGTGAATATGGTAATAAGATTGATGTGTTACAGTTGATGGTTTATAAAATAGTCAATCTTTTTTACTCCGATGGGATCCTATAACCATTATCATTATGTAACCCAAATTTGTTTTTCAATACAACATTTTTAGAGGGAATAAAAAATGAATTTCCATTAAAATATAAGGGATAACAAAAAAATATGAAAATGGGGGGAGAGATGAGAATAATAGAAGAAAAGATATAGTCTTTAAAGAAAATTCAAGAGTGAAAATAAAATTCATTGAGAGGGAAAATGAAATTATTATAGAGAAGAGATATGTTAATTATGTTTTGATTTCAAAGAAAACATGGATTTGATAATATTTTAAGAGGTAATGTTACACTAAGCACTTAACACATTCTTTTTTAAATTTTGTTGATTCATTGTCACATGTGGATGATAGTGTAATTATTAAGGAAAAACTATGTTTTCAACCTAGTATAATGATAAAATAAATTCAAATACCTATTAAAATCTTCCTGATTCAAAATGATTTGAAGGAGTTTCTAAATCATGTGGAGTTTTCTGACAATAGTTGAGATTAATATATAAAATAATTTTATCCATCTGGAAATACTTTTGGATTATTCCACCTTACCCCCATTGATCTAGTTTCATTTTCTTTGAATGAATGTAGAAATATTGGAGGAAAATGGAAGGAAAAGAAACATAATTAGAAATCAATAAATATTTATAGGTTTCAAAATAAATGGGAGTCATAGCTCAGGATACATATAGATGTACCATACATAGTTCTTGATATGATTTATTATAATATATCATTTCATGGTGTGTGCACTGATACTTTTTAAACTCAATTTTTTCAACCTTTCCTCTTATATATATATATATATATAATGATGAGTCATGGAAAAATCCTTTTCAATATAGGGAGTATTATATGAAACTAGGGGGTTCCATTTACTTGATTGTATGTTCGGAGTAGGTGTTGCAAGGCCCAATCATGAAAGGAAGATTGAAGAGACTATAAGTTAAAACGGGACCCCATCTCACAACATTGATATAAGCGAACACCTTTTGAATGTATAGAAGTGGAAAATTGGATTATTATTACACTTATTTTAGACTTATTAAGATGTATGAAGCCAAATAAAAATGGTATCATGAATTTAGATTCCTAACAACTTTACGGAATACCAAAATATTTCTACAAGGAAAAGAATGCGTGGGATATAAACTCTAAGTCATGATGTATATTTTTTGTCCATGTGATTAATCAATGTTTATATTTATGAGATAGTTTTATAGAAATTATTTTTTCGATATTATATTTTTTTAATTATTTGAAACAGTTGGTTTAGAATTTATATCTTTAGGGTGTTAGACCATTGAAAAATATATCACCCCTTGGATATAAATAGACACCCCATTGAACTTTAATTTCAATAGAAATTGTTTTAGAGATATTATACTTTTTCTCTCCATTGTGTTAGGATTTTTTAGATTATTCCCCTATATCTTATTCTTTTTTCCTGTTCATTCTACATAAGAGATCAATGATCCATGTTCATAAAACCCCCATTTAAATTCCTCAATCTATGTGAGTTTTTATGTGAATTGTCCATTACATCCCTCCCTTAAGTGTGTTATTTATGTAGTAGGTTACATTGCTTATAGAATTGGTTGAAAACTTGCATACATTTCCCAAACACATCTCTAAAACATAGAATAGAAACACATACTTCATCTGTCACCCTAGAAAATGATGACCGGGACACGCCATGTATCTTAGATCACTTTTTATATTGCTCATACTCTATCTTTGACAAATATCTTTTCATGTAGTTCAACATTTTCATTTTCATATATGTGTGTGTGTGTGTGTTTTCAAATTTTTTCTTAAATTTTTCTTATTTATTCTATGTTTTTTCTTATAAGTCATATTTATTTCCCCATCTACTACATTTCATACTTACTCTCTCTCTCTGACCATTTCTACTTTCCAGCCTTGTTTTTTATTTATTTTATTATTTACTTTTATATTTTTCTTTTAAATTTATATCTCATAATAACTAGTGTATTGATATATAAATGATCTCCATAAGAGGGGAGTGGTTTTGGTTATTATGGTTTTTTATTTAAGTATTGATTATTTAAATTAATAGAATTAAATAATTTTAATAAATAAAATTATAATTTTGATTCCCTCATTGATGATGTCTAAAACTAGTACCATATATTATTACATTGTCATGATGATAAGGAATAATATCTCGAAGGACCGATCAGTTTAGCTATTTTGGAAACTAGATTACATACATGATATACATTTTATATGGGGAATGTAGAAATTAAAAATGAAACATAATAAATAAAAAAATAAACTACATAACATCATTGAAATTCATTTTAATAATTTTTACTCATATCCTAGGGAAAAGAAAAAAAATAAGGGTGAACATAGATTAATAGTTTGGGTTAAGTACATCTGAAGTAATAATGAATCAATAAACAGAATTAATATAGGAGGAAAAATAACTGAACACACATTCCATACAAAGAACTGGATATGAAAAAATCAATATGACAAGGTAAATAACAGAACCGACATGCCATTTAATCAATATGTTATTAATATTATGCATCCATAGATTTTGTTATAGTGAAAATATCATGGATAATAAATACTAATTATTTAATGAATGTAATGCTTGATTATTGGATGTAATGGATGCTATGTTTCTTATATATATGGTACCTTTACCTCCAATACATATCAGGAGATAGTTGATAAAAATATCAGGTAGAAACAAATCATATTTTACAAGTGACTCCTATTATGAGACAACTGATGAATTGAGGGGATATCTATAACTGGTCCCCAATTATGTCCACCAGTCCATTCTAGATGGAAACCAACATGAGGTGTTTGTTGAAAACTGATTTCTCCTATGAGACTATCAATGTATCAAGGGGATATATATAACCTGGCCCTACCCATGTCATCCCAACCTAAATATTTACACATATATCGAATAATCAATTTAATTAATAAAAGGATTTCTTTATTATCAAATGGACATATTGAATAAATGATATAGATTTATCACTAGTTCCACATTTAATCAAATAACATTTAAAGTGATTTTTTTATAAAAATTGGTACAAAATTTAGCAAATAATAATATCTATTATAATGTATTATGGATATTTAGGATAAATTTAATGACAAATAAGAAATGATCACAATGAACTATTTTATTCAAGATAATGTTAAATATCATAAAAGAAGGAGAGATTGTTCAATAATATTTACCACTTAGTAATTTTAAATTCAAATCTTCTTGGATTGAATAATTAAAAGTAAAACAAAAAATAACATGATGAATGAAGTATTTATGATAATACATGTAAAGGGAAATTATATACACCACATAGAAGTGAATTAATTCATAATAACAAATAAGCCTCAATAGAATCTAAATCAAGACAAAATCACTTACCATACGTTTCATTTAGGATTACATAATTTAACCTATTGTATAATGGATTTAATAATGTTAAAAACATATTCAAAATTTTACTTTTATAATATCATATATGATACCTTTATAATATCTTATCACCATTTTGTTAATAATCTATCATTATTTTCATTTTTCAGGTGATATTTACTATGTTTTTAGACTATATTTTGACTTGTTATTTTTTATCATATTAATTATATCATGATTTAATAATATACATAATTTAGAAAATTATATAAATTTCATATTTATTCATTGTATATTCATTTAGAGTAATCCATAATATTTTGTGATAGAAATTAAATGAACTATTCATGGAGACAGTCAGTTGTACGTACGTATGAATGCTGATTTACTTTTCAAGTCATATTAAAAGAAAGAAAAGTAAATATATATATGTATATTATAATTATAGTATCATAATTATGTTATGTATATAATATATTAATGTTACAAATATCCATAATATATTCCATGTAAAGTATGAACGAATTGAATCCCTTCGAGGAGGCGGTAGTTGACACATCCACAAATGATGTTATTATATTCTCAAAACATGGAAATCATGAAGGTACATGTTACATGATAATTAAAAAAAATTAAGACATAATAAATATATTATAACACAAATATAAACTATAAATTCATCATTATTTCCATCCTTTACAGGTTGGAATAGAAGAATGAGTGATATCGGTTCGTGAGGCAGTAGTCTACTATACACATGAATGATGATTATGTATACCATTTGATGGAAGTGTGTGAGGTTTTATATAGTAAAATTAACCTAAAAATATATCATTATATATATATATATATTATATTTATGTTACTTTCTAATAATTATATATTAATTATTTAAGTATATGGATATGAAAATAAAATTAAATCACTTTTAGAAAACATTACCTCTTCTTTGGAATTCCTCCTTAGGTTTGTAGTGAAACCATATATGTTTTTATTTATGCACAATAAATGGATTATAGAATTATTTTAAGTAATTTAGGAGATTTTTGGGTATGTTTTTTACAAGATAAAAGGCATTATAGGTGTTGATAAGTGAGGGGGTGAGTTCCCTTTTATAGTAGAGGAGGAGTGACATTCTTGTACATACCAAAAGTTAAACACTATTGGGAGGACTCCCTAACATAATGTGCCTCAAATAATGAACCATTTTAGATACAATTGGTGATATGGTATAAATATTTCTATAAAAAGGGTTTTGGACATGTTTCTAGGTCATTTGTCCCATGAATATTAAAGATTAAACTCAAGTAGTCTCATTTTCCCTTTTATCGTTGTAATTAATTTTAATTAATTTCACTAATATTTTTTCTCATAAACTAAGTTAAACATAGTATATGTTATAAATTATTCAGATTCAAATTATTAAATACATTTTTCCAAATTCAATTTACATATATGGCTAAAATTAATTTAAAATTAATCCCACACACATGATTGGAAAGTGGGTTTTTAAATTGAAAATGTCCAGCAGTTTACTATGTTTTATATATAAATTCATTATGAAAATGGTTTCAATGACCTAAATTGGATTAATATATATTAAATGGATATAAATTCACTTTAAAACTAATTCATCATATAATTTAACCTTATAAATTATTGATAAAAAAAGGAGTTTTCAATTAAATTTCATTATTTTCCACTATTCATCAAAAATGAAACTTCATTGAAAAATATTATAATTTCACCCTAAGAAAATTGTGGAATTACGATTTCAAAAATATAGTTTATTGTTTCATATAAAAGTTTTACAATTGTCAAAAATTTATTTTTAAAATAGGAACTCCATTAAATGGTGGCCTAACTGCCTTTAAAAATATAAATCTTTTTATGAATAAAATAGAGTTTTTTATTATCTTATGCATATAAAATTTGTTGTATAAAGTAAAAAAAATTATTGAATATATAAATTTAATTAAGATCATCCAATAATATTAATTAATTTAATTTATTAAGATAAAAAAGAATTTGATACATCAAAATAGTTTTTTTTATAAAAACATTCCTTTTATATTCAATTTGTCTTTATATTAATTTATAATTAATTTGAAACCAATGAAGTCAAACATATATTTTCATAAGTTAGTTAATCCTATTATTAACCTCTAATTTAATTGCTACGTTGTATCTTTTATATTAATTTATAATATTAATCATATTCGTTAATACTTAATCTTGCATGCAACACAAGCTATCGAAGGAACTCTATAATGTGTGTAACATAAGTCAAAATATTTTTGCATGTAGTGAAATACTAACATGGTTTTTCATATAAACCAATACTTCAAAACAAATTAAATTTATTCCAAGGGGAAAATATTTTAAATTATTGTGGTGTTACATTCCACCTACCTTAAAAAAATTGTGTTCTATAATTCAAAATTAATCTCCGTAACTAAGGATTTGAAATTTGAAACTATTATTGTTGAAAAAACTACATAATAAATGAATTAATAAAGCATATTCTTAAAATGCAGTAAATGGAAATGTGATGGTCATCACAAAATGAGGATTCTGAATATAAGAAAATTAGTGAAAACATGGAATGGAAGGAAAATATAATTATCATGTTATGATGAAGAGTGATAGAGAACATTGATCACAAAAAAATGGGTGATAAAGAGAAATTTAACATCCACAATTACATAAACCACATAGTTGTATAAAATAGTTCATTGATATTATAAAAAATGTTGATAATAGGAAAAAACTTCATGACCCATTTCCGTGAGTTGAGGAATTCATTCACTCTCTAATAGTATACGGTAATATACTTTATATGTTTCAATTTCATAATCACAATATTATCCTTTTGTGGTAACTTTAACTATTTCTACATCATATCTTAGAATAGGTTGAATCATATGGTGAAGTAATACATGAATCTCCATAACCTTGACAAATATCAAATTATAACATTTCATAAATGGTTAACCTTATGATCCATCCAAAAGATCAAGATATGAAACTTTTAAAAGAAGTTCAATGAATTGATAAAAATGAACTTATCATTAATAAATCAAAAGATATCAAGTAGATATTAATTTTCACATAACCAAAATATGTGTACCTTCATCATGTATTTTGTTAAAACAAGTTAATAACTTGAATTAGAATAACACCATAGTGAAAAGATTCATGCAACTTTATTCCTTATGTAAAACACAAATTATTGGATATATTCCTTAAATAGAGAAACAAAATTTACTCCATCCATGATATCATAAACAATTCATTAATAAGTTTCTATGTAGTCAGTAGAATCCAATATACATTATCCATATCAATCATCTCATTTTCCAACCAGCATTATCTCGATATTATAAACATATTAAGGGTTCTTAATAATTTGTTATCCAAGAAGATAAACTTGTCATGAAATCAATTTCCATGTTCATTGGTATAATAAAACATATTATTTCAAATCCATAATTAAATAGTAATGTAGTATAATACTTATATATTTCATAATTCTTATGATGAGAATATCATAAATTAAATACTTTTATAACATTTTTCTTGGATCAAAATACACATGAACATTAATCATTCTTCTTCAGTTTTATCAATAACAAATAGCTGACCTTGATTCCTTTGCTTATTATGAGATATATTTTCATGATGCATGGGGAATCCATTTGTATATTGACCCCATATCCTTATTGTTGAAGAACTAAATAACAGTGTTTTCTTCCTCCCCTTCAAATTCCTTTTCGGATTTTCGCTTTCCTTTATGCTTATAATAAACGCCTAATCCCTTCAAGAATTTCCCATGGTGATTATTTCAACAATAATCACATGTGGGAAAATCCTCAATTCCCTTCTTCCCTTTATCCATATTTTTCTAATCATTCCTCCTCTTCTACTTCTTCCCTTTGAATCCATAGAACTATTAAAATTACTTATCTTTAGTGATAGCACATAAAAATATTTTATCATATGAAGAAAATGTTTGAGACATCGACACCCTTCATAGACTTGGATTCATACCATAAATGAAGTGGTCAATAATACACTCCTTGTTAGACTTGTAATCAGTATAATAATATTATAACCATGTAAAGGTATCCTCATACTACACAAAAATCTCTTTTTATTTTTTTTATTTAAGTAAGTTTATTTTCATCTCATTTTATTTCTCATGAGGGAAATATTTATTGGATAATGTCACCTTAAAAAAATTCTATTCCATGAGTTCTATTTTCTTTTCCTTCTTATAATTTTAGATAAACAACCACTATTTATAATAATCACATTTGAGAAAATAAACTATAAATGTAACATTTTCCTTTTCACCACATCCCAAGGACCAGTTATCTTCTTCAAATACTTAATCCATTGTTCAGCCTCTATGGGATTAGTACTCCCACGAAATGATGGGGGGCTCTATCACATAATGTTATCCATAATCGGGGAATATCAATATGGGAAAGTTTTATCTATATAGGAAAGGTTATTTTTCATAAATGGATTTGGATTCCATAATATATCCACAAATTTCTCTGTCCCAATAAACACTATTTTTTATTCCTCAATAGGAAAACCCCTAAATTGGACATGAGTATTGATGGACTTATTCCTTCTAGGTGCCATTTCTAAACACTGTAATACACTAGATTATATCATAAAATTATGTCACATAATGTTTAATCCCCTTTACTAGTGAAGTTATTTTCATAAATTGATACATTTATCCATTAATAATTGAATAATCATAATTATGGTTTCTTTGGGGATATATTTAATTTTAAAACCATACTATTTTCTTTGTAATGAAATTTTGAATTATCCTAAGAATATCACCCAGGAGTGTCAAAATAGGTGCATAGTAAGTCTCATTGTGTTGCATCAGGTTATGTTTGTGTCAAACCCAATTATCCCTTTTCATATTTATTTATCCTAGGTACATCTATGAAAGAACTATGTCTACTTATACTATCCATACAAATATGTATTTCTAGGAAGGCGATGATAATATCTATCTTGCCAAAAATAATTAGCGTTCTTATATACTTATCATAAAAGTCTATCATAGTGTTTTGTTCAATAATATATTTTTCTTTAAACTAAGTTCCCATGTTTTCTGCTAAACTTCATGTGATATCATCTATAATTCTCTGATAATAGAAGCCCAAATCTGTTTCCTAACTTTATTACATTGTTCATAATACAAGGAATAAAATCCTAAAGTACTGATTAGTTTAGTAGTTTTGGAAATCGTATTACATACATGATAACAATTTTATGTTAGTAATATATAAATAAATCATATTAAAAAATAAAATAAAATGTTCAAAATCCTTGAAATTCATTAAGAGAATTCATATTCATATCATGGGTAATTGAAACAAAATACGGGTGAGATCAGATGCTCAGTAATTATAACGAACCAATATTGACATAAATGGAAGATAATTTTTTTACACAAAATAGTTAATATATTATGTAAAAAAACTCAAAGAACATATTAGTTTATTACCTATGAAATCATGGAACACATTTTTATAATTTGGTGAAATATCTTCATCATCTCCCATAAATATCTTCCACTTTAGTTTTCCTACCTAAAATTTTTCATAATATCCTGGGGAAAAGAAAAAATACTAAAAGGTTGAGCATAGATTCTCAGTAAGGGTAAATAAGGAAAATATAAAACTAAACAAGAAAATAATAATGTAAAAATATGAAATAATTTTTGAAACATCATACCATGTGTAACATATATCAAAATATAGAGTCATGGAATAAATCATGGTAGTTCATAAGGCATAAAAATTATAAAAGAACATAATCCATGAGAATATATAATTAAAATAAAACATGGAATTTTGGAAACACCCAAGCATAGAAAATAATTTCAATATTATCCAATTATCACTGCCAAGACCATCATATAGAATAAATTCCTTACTAAACCAAGTTCAATCCTTATTCTAGTCCTGTATTACTGAACCCGTTTTACTTTCAACTCCAACACTATATTACTGAATCAATATCATTTCCCATTCGATTCATATATATCTCATGAGATATAAGTATTTACCCAATAAATTAGAGGGAGATATAGGTCCCACCCATCTCATAATGAAATATTTATTACATGGGCCACAAAATATAATTCATTCATCATATCATAACCAAGGAATAAATTGGGTCTCTCAAAAATCATTACATCATAACATAATCCATGTAAAAAAATAGATTTTATAAATAAAATTCCACAATAAACACAATAAAACCATATGAATAATATGGATAATATACTTAAAACATATCCTTATTAAATAATGTCACCTCATATGGAAAATAATTTTGATAAAACACTTGAAATTAATTCTGGAGGAAAATATCCTTTATTCTTCAATGACATTTTATTTTCTTAAAATTTCACACAATTTTAAAAGAAAATAATTTCTTTGAAAAAAACCTTGAAATATTGTAAAGTAAGATTCATGGAAATAAGGAATTATTTAAATATAAAATATGTTCATGCTGTATAAGTAAAAAACAATATTATCATACTTTTTCTAGAAAATTAAAAAAAGTACCTCGTTTAGAAAATGAAAAAAGATTAATTTTATATGGTTTAATAAAAATTAACCATAAGTAAAATCCACTATAAACAATTGTATAAGAACATAAATAATATTTTGGTATACATATTTAGGAAACATGGACATGAAGAGGCTGTGCGCTCATGGAGAGGCTCTAGTGGAAGAGGTGGATCAAATATGATAGAAATAGTGGAAGACATGTTAGGTTGAATGGGTTAGGAGAAGGATATAGGGGGTGAGATTTTGATCAGGTAAATCACAAGAAGGGTGGTGTCTGCTATGAATCTTGACATCCACTTTGATGAACTAGAGAATGAAGATATGGTTCAGGAGCTTATTGTAGTGCAGACAAATGATCAAGGGGTATGCGGGTCTTAGTCCAGTGATGAATATTCTGATCTTTCTTCTAGTGATACTTCTATTGGTTTTCAATATAGAGGGTCACCTAGCACATGGAGGAGTAAAATTTGTAAGGAATTTAAGAAGGGTGAAAGGACTATTCATATTTACCACTTCGAATGGAAACAAGATTCAACAATAAGTAAAAAATATAAGATGATTGACGGTGATCCCAATGAAACTTTTCTACAAGTTGATCCCATGGATCATGGGTCTGCACCCCTATATGATTCTCTAATCAAGAAGTGGGAGTTGGGTGTGACCTATGTTAAACCATTAGAGATTCTTTTGCATTTAGATGAAGATATGATAGAAAAGGTTTTATTATCAATTCCACTGATGAGGAAGATAATAGGATGATTGGAAGATTGTTAAAAGTGATTAAAAATGGAAAACCGAGTGCACTGATTGAAAATAAATATATTATACTGATGATTGGATTTTATGATGGGAAGATCAATCAAGAAGAGTATATGCAGACTTGGGACCAGCTGCTATTTCATTTTGAAGACATTTTAAAGTTTGTTTCAGACACTCGGGTATCCTCTATATCCTGAAAACTATTTAGGGATAATGTTCCTAAGAGTATTGTGTATTTTATCAATTTTTCTGTTATTTATTTTGGTTTTTGAACCATTTGGATTGTAAAATTTTTTCCTTAAATTTTTCTAGAAATAAAAAACATAATTTTTAGTCAGTCAAAATTATCCCTTACCTTAGGTCTGATTTCCTTTGAACATGTATGAAACTCCTCTATAGTTGTTTTAAAATTATTATTAACTATTAAAATAATCATAATAATATTTATTATATCATATATGATTCATTTATTACTTTATATTACCCATTTATTTAACAATTTCATGTTAAAGCAACGTCTCATGTAATAATCGATTTGTTTATCGTATATGTTTTGACTTTTAATTCTTGATCTTATTACATATATAATGAATTAAATACTTGAAAATTGTAAAAAATGATTTATGTATAATATATATTAATTATATAAATATATATAATTGATAGATAAATGAAATGGGAAACACCATTTATGGAGACGGTAGGCCATATGTATGCATTTGCATTGTTTCTGGTTTCTTACTATATTGAATGGAAACAATTAAATAATATATATATATATATTATTCAAGTAAAATTATTACTTCATATATTTCATGCTTATTAATTATATATATTTTTATAATCATTCTTTAATGGTTAACCAAGAGAATGAATCTCATCGCGTTGTGGAGGTGGTAAGCTGTATGTACGCACATGCGACGATATCATTCCCTGAATGGATAAATGTTATGGAATTGGATTTTATATTAATTACACAGAATCATTATCATATAATATTCATTTTTTATATAAATTATATTCATCATTATACCCATTAAAATAATGTATAGATGAAAAATAGTTTACACCACGGTGTGGAGATGTTAAGCCGTACAAACACTCGCATGGTGATATTTCATTATAGGACACGTAAAAGGAGGAATATGGTTGACCCATAGTAATAAAAAAATATAATAATGTATTATATGTTGAATTTATTACATTAGTATGGAATGATATTTGGAAAATGAGGTTTAAGCAGAAAATAACTTTGAAAAACTTGGTAAAACAATTACCTCTTCTTCGAGTGTCTCCTTTTGATTTTCACAAAAGGACTACTTAGGTTAGATTTATGCCCAAATTTTTGACTATCAGATGAAGTGATGAAATTTTGGAGGATTAATGGTTGGGTTTTTTCCAATATAAAGGGCTTCATAGGTGTAAATAAAATAGAAGGAGATGTGTCATTTTATAAGAGAGGGGAAGGGCACTTCAAGAAACTCCAAAACTTTTAATTTAATATAAATTGAATTTCGATTTAAAATAGCTCCAAAGTGAGTTATTTAGAGTATAATATTATTATGGGAATAAATAATATAAACCAATTAATTTTATACATGTTTATGTCAAAAAAGTGGCCTTATCTTTTATCTTTAACCCTTAGTTAAAAAATTTAACTCTTACCGTGACAACTTATCTTTTTACACTATATAGTTTATATAGTTACTATAAATTCCAATATAACCCCAATTGGATCATTTATGATATATTTAAAATTATCCTATATATTTTATTGATATATATATTTTTATGAATTTTATATCATTTAATAAAATATTATTTAGTTTCAAATATCATTTTAATCAATTTTGACACTATTTATCACATGACTTTTTAAAACACCATAAAAACATGATTCCTTCAAAAAATAAATTAACATAACCCTAAAATATAGTATTCATCCAAAATGTTTTTGGATAGCATAAAATATGCGAAATTATATTTATATTAATATTATTAATTTAATTTATTTGATTCATCCCTTAATAAATCAATTACTATATCATATTTGTGTCACTATTTAATTTAATTATATATTTTTTTTACTTATAAATAAATTACCATGATGTAGATAAATATTTTATCTTTATAATGAATATTTATAGTCTACCATTTCACTTATATAACATTATATTAAAGATGATCTAATTATTAAAATTTAAATTTGCCATTTTTAACTCTTCTTTAAATAAAATATAATAAAATTCCTAATCTAACACAAGTGTCATAAAAAGGATCATATTCTCGAACTAAGGATTATATATGATTTGAAAAAAACTTATCCAATTATATTAGGACCAGTGTTAGCATTATTTTATATTATCATAATATTATTTTTACTTATAATTACCATATTTACCTTTAACCGTGGTAAATAAAATTCAAAATTTACCATTAAAAAAAATTATTTTTAACCAATTAAACCACCTTTTTCATACTAATTACAAAAATGTATGTCCTTTTTTTTAAATTTAATTCACATAATTTTTATAAATACATTTAATGCTAACACCACAAATGTGGCTAGAAGGCAGGTAAAAGAGACGTTCAAAAGTTCAATAATTTTTATATCTAATTAAATTATAATATTGATTCCAATTACCTAAATTGGATTAATATATATATTATTTATCTATTATTACTTAAAAATACATTTAAATTTATATAATTATTTTAATAAAAAAGTTTGGTTTTAACAACATTGGATTATTTTTCACTATTCATCAAAAAGTGAATCTTATCATAAAATAACAAAAAAATCACCCTAAGTTAATTTTGATAATCCACTTTTAAATTTTAAGATTATTTTGTCAAATATAATATAAATATTTGGTAAAAACTTGAATTAAAAGGGGTGCGCCATCAAAAGGAAGCAAAGCTGTATTTAAAAAAAATACTTATTTTATCTGAAAAATTTAATTTGTTATTATATCATGTTTAGAAAAAATTTAGGATGTGTTTTAATAGTTATATTAAATATATTAAAAATATATTTCATTAATAAAATATATCAGGAGTGATTTTATTACCTTTTAAATTCACTTATTTGGATTTAAATAGTTTTTCATAAAAAATATTTCCTTTCATTTAAAAGTGTTTTATTTTCATTTATAATTAATTGATCAACAAATATTTATTTATATAAAAATATTTATATCATATTGTAATAATTCATTTAATACTATTCTTACCTGCCATTATGATGGCTAGGTTATAAGGTAACATAATGATATTTAGTTGTTCTCTTAAAACAGTTCTTGCATGAAATTAATTCTATCAAAAGAACATGAAATTGTTTGTAACACAAGACAAGAATAATGTTGCATTTACGACAAGAAAATAAAATGTTGTGTTTATTTAAATATAATCTTGGTGTAGCATACAACACAATACATCAAATAAATTAAAATGAATCCATCTCAAAAAAATCTCAGGGTGTTATAGTAAGGGCTAAGTACAGTGGAAACAATAATGAATAAATATGAATAATCAATATGGAAATGTAAATAACTGAAAAAAATGAAATTTAATCAATAATAAGATAATTAAATATATCCATAAATTTTTTCATTATGAAAATATCATGGATAATAATAAGTGAATAATGAATGAAGGTAATTCTTGATTATTAGATTCTATGTTTCCTTGGTACATGATACCTTTACCGTTAAGAACAATCAGATGATAGTTAAAAATATATTAGGTAGAAAGCAATATGACTGGACCAATTATTAATCTTATGATACTATCGATGCATCGGGGGGCTATCTATATCTGGGCCCCACCCCTGCCTACCAATTCATTCTGCTTGGAAACAAACACGAAAGGTTTGTCTCCAACTGATTTCATTTCATGAGACTATCGATGCATCATGGGGTTATTTATAAACACGACACACTCATTTTGTACCACTAAAAATCAATCTTTATACATTGAATAGTCAATTAAATTAATAAAAAATATTCCTTATCGTCAAATTTATGTATTGAGTAAAGGATAAGGATTTATCAACATTCCCGAGTTAATGGAATAACATTCAAAGAGAACACCATAAATAAAAATTCGTATAATTTTTATGAAATAATCATATAAATAATAAAATAATATTTATATTTTGGATAAATGTAATGAATAAGTAAAAATGATCATAATAAATTTTTTGTTTCAAGAAAATGTTAACAATCACCAAAGAAGGTGAGCTAGTTCAATAACATTTATCCCCCCCAGTAATTTTCAATCAAAATCTCCTATGATGGAATAATTCAAATTAAAACATAAAATTCCATGAATAATGAATTATAGATTATAATGAATGTTAAAGGATGGTATATAACACCCATATAAGTTAATTGGCATGTAATAGTAAAAAAGTATCAATGGACTGTAATAGAGGTAAAATATCTTACCTTATGTTTCGTTTAGGTGATACATTATTTAAAATATTTTATATTGGATTTAACTATGTTATTAACCTATAATATAACCATAATAATATTTATAATGTCATATATGATCCTTTTATATTATATTATCACCCATTTGATAATAATAATTCATTATTTTCATTGTTATGGGTTATAACTGCTAGGTTTTTTGAGTATGTTTTGACTTTTTATTTTTATTCCTCATAATTAGATCATGATTAAATAATTAAATAAAATAAAAAATTATATTAATATCATATATATATTATGTATATATTTATTTATCGTAAACCAAAATATTTAGTGATAGAAATGAAATGCACTGTTCATGGAGATGGTTGGTCGTACACATGCATGGACATTATTTCCAATTTCTTATCATATTAAAGGGTAGAAAAGTAAATGATATATATGTATATTATAATTCCAGTATCATTTTTTCATATATATATTATATGTTTATTAAACACATTCTAAATAAATTCAATGTAAAGCGTGAATGAGTCACATCACTTTGAGGAGGCGGTAGTCCAAACATCCTCAAACAATGTTATCATATTCTCACAAATTGGAAAGTATTAAGATATGTGTTATATAATAATTACATATAAACTATAAATCAATCATTATTTACAATCTTGAAAGATGTTAATGGATGAACAAACAACATCGGTTCGTGAGACATTAGTATTTTATACACACGAATGACGATTGTGTGTCCTTTTTTATAGAAGTGCATAAATTTGTAGGTTTTAAACATAACATAAAAACATATATTTAAATTTAATATAGTTATGACACTATAAAATAATTATATTAAATTAATTGAAGGTTTTGGAGAATGAAATTAAATGAAAAATATTTTTAGAAGAACATTAACTCTACTACGGATTCCCTTATTAGAATTGAACTAAATCCTTGAAAGTTATTATTTAAGACCAATATAAGGTTTCTAGTAAGATGGGGGAAATATTTTAGCTATTTGTTAATGGTTTTTATAATTCAAGATACATTAGAGGTGTCAATAAGTCGAGGGGGTGAGTGCCCATTTATAGCAGAGGAGGAGGGCCATTGTTGTAAATACCAAAAGGTAAACAATATTTGGAGCCTCCCTTACATAATGTACCCCCAATATTGAACCATTTGAGATAAAAGGGGGTATATGGTATAAATATTACCATTAAATGGGATTTTTACATGTTTTTAGGGATTTTCCCCCTTAATAATAAAGCTTAACCACAAGTAATCTAGTTTTTACCTTAATCGTTGTAATTAATTTTAATTGATTCCACAAATTATTCTGGTCAAAAAAAAAATTTAACATACTAGGAATTATAAATTATTCTTATTCCAAATATGTAATCCATTTTTCCAAATTTAATGCACAAATTTTTCTAAAATTAATTTAAAATTAATCCTGCATACGTGATGAGAACGTGGGTTTTAAAACTTAAAATATCCAAAATATTTCTATGTTTTTATATCTAAATTAAATATAAAAATGGTTCCAATGAACTACATTGCGTTAATATATGTAAAACATATATAATATTACTTTTAAACTAATTAAATATGTAATTTATCATTATAAATTATTTTTATGAAAAACAGTTTTTAATTAAAATTTTGTATTTTTCAATATTCGTTAAAAAAATGAAACATCTCGGAAAATTAAAAAATATTCACCCTATGAAAATTTTAACATTAAAATTTTATAATTTAAGTATATTTTTGAAATATAATATTTATAAAATTTTAAAGCTATTGTTATAAAATAGTTACACTATTAAAATGTGGAAAATGCCATTAGAAAAATACATCTCTATATGCTTAAAATTGGGTTTATTCTTATTTTATGTCTATCAAATCGATTGGATGAATGTAAAAAATTATTTAATATATAAATTTCATTAATATAATCAAATAATTTTAATTAATATAATTTATTAGGATGGAACACTTTAGTTATATAAAAATAGATTTTTATAAAAATATTTCATTTTTATTCAATTGGTTTTTATATTTATTTCTAATTAATTAGTTACCAATGAATTGGACCATATGTTTTCTTATGTTATATAAACCTATTCATAGCCTATAATTTGACATATATGTTATAACTATTATATTAAATAATAATATTAATAGTATTCAGTAAAACAAGGTCTTGCATGCAACCCAAGCTATCGAAGGAACTCAGTATTGTTTGTAACATAATACAACTTAGTGTTGAATTTAATGCATTCCTAACTTGGTTTTGCATATGAAGGAAGATAGTAACTAAATTAAATATATTATAAAAGAAATAATTTATAATTTCTTGGGTTGGTACAATAATTAACAATATATTTTCAAAAAAAAAAGAAAATATCATTCAAATGAGATATTATATTTGAAAATAATCAGTTTAGAATTACACAGAGCAATGTTTTTTATTTTATGTGATTGAAAAAAATTTAGTTTTAGACACATAAAATACACTTTTAATGGGAGGGTGTTCCCAGAGAACTATAGTGAGCAAAGAATAATCTCCAAAGATTTGATTAACAAAACTATTAATTCATATTTTTCTCATAGAATTTAATATTTTTCTAAGATCACAATATAATGTTTAATTTTGTTTTATTTTAATTTTAATTTTAATAAAATTAATTGAAATTAAATTTAAAATAGTTTAAGGAGGAATTATTATTGAATATTTATAATACCTTTCTTGACTATGATGAAATGATCGATTAATTGTTATGATTTTTTTGCGATGGGACAACCACCACTGTAAATGAATGGAGGTTTATTTTTCATATTCCATGATTATATCTTTCAGAATCCTATTTGGATGAATCATAATAAAAATTATATTTTTTTTCTAATCTGACATGAACTATGTTATTTATTTTGACATTAAAATATTTTTAATGTTTGTTGGTGGAGGATGAAGACGTGTTCCTATTGAACTAGGGTTCGAGTAATGGGAGAAAATAAATTCTACCGATTATGGGGAGGGTTGGTGGTCCTACTTATCATAATAGTTTCCACATAGATTAATATACATTCATTGTTCTATACATGATGGTACCCCCTAGGGAAATTATTATAACTACCAGGTTGGATACATATTAGGGGAGAGGTAAAATATTATTATCATCACTATGTAATATATAATTAAGTATCTATAGAATCCTATCATATTACTAGAACATGTCTCTTCCTAACAGATCTTCAGTTTCATGGTTCAACAATAAGTACCATTCTTTAAAACATTCCATTTCTAATGATAATTGTAGCATTTTTATATTACAGCACCAAATTCATGTGGATGAAATACACATACTTTGATTTTGAAATGATTTTAACTCAAACTATGCTTTATTATGATAACAAAAATGTCATTTCTGCAACATTAAATTTCCATATTCTATATTAATCACATTATTATTTTAAATAGAAAAACACATGAAAATATTGGGTTAAAATCGAACAAACATGCTCAGAATGATACAAAAACATATTAAAATGATATTTAAGTAATTTTTCATATGCAAGAACCAACCAAACATCAATATTATATAAAAAGTTCTTAGAAAATCCAAGATTTTTATTTAAGTATCAAATTTATATTAATAGTGGTCAACACCAATCAAATGAGTTCAGATTTCCATGAAAATTTATGACATGTACGAATAGGACATAGGTCAATTCAGCGTGTGATGCGGTTATAATGGCTACAAAGTCTTTTTTTAGATTTAAGTATTTTTAAACACATGTCTATGGGTTATAATCTTGATAAAAACTATATAATGTTGTTAAATAATTGGAATAACATATTTATTTTAAAATTTGACATACAGGAATATCCCATATATTAATTTTACTCGTGGGTTGTTTGAAATGATCAAAAGTGATGTCTTATTGATTTAAAATTCAAAAAAATTTGCAAATGGATAAAAACATTGTAAAATACCTCAGATATTATATAATCATTTTAAAACAATCGTTATTTAATTTTTTTATATTGGAACCAACTGATCATCGGGCTGAGTATTAGTTTTCTAGAAATGAAAAAAGAATTTATTTATTTATTTTAAATTAAAAAAACATGCCTCATAAGCTTAATATATAGAAAATCCCATCGAATTGTCTTCAAATCATATGAAATCGATTATTTATTAATTTTTTACATATATAAATAGAACTCAGGAAAATCCAAAATATATTGTGGTTAGAATGATTGAAGATATGCTTTTTTTAGACTTAAAAGTCTTTATAAACATTTTTCAAAGAGTCAATACATAATAAACATCCATAGATAATTTTCTCAATGAGCATCATATTGATGGGTTGCCTGTTCTTAAATGTCAAAAATTATTCAAAAATTTGTGTCCAATGATTCTTGATATGACAAGATAATTTATTTGTTTTGGCCCTTTATCATTTTCATCCATTTTTAAGTACTTCATATGACTTCTAATTCTTTTTTGAATTTTTTTACTTCTACTAATACTATCAAGTTGACGGATTATAATTCATCTTTTGGATTTAGCTTCTATATTATCTTATGTATCCACCATGACCAACGTTTAATTTTACTTATTTTAAGAGTATATTTCATTCTTATATTTCTATATGATATTGAACTAATACTTCTAGATTCATTCAAAATTTATATTCAATTAAAACCTTTTCATTATTAGCTTTTTTTTGTATTATTGGATTTTTTAAACTTTTTTTCTTTTTTCCTTAATTTCTGGTTTTATACATAATTCATCATATTTTCTTATTTCATATATTTTTTAAACTATTTAGTATCTTAATTATGAATATAATTTTATTTATAGATTCCAACTTCATGCTTCGTGTTTTTTATTTTGATATTATATATTTTGATTTAACGTTTCTTCTCTTGGTGTACTTTTTTAATTCATTTTCTCTTCATCTTTTTCTTTTTAATTCATGGTTCTTCTTCAGCTTCACGACTTTGGATTTTGACTTCTACACTTTTCTTTTACATATAGTTTTTGTATAATTTATCTTTAGTATTTTTTTACATTAATTTTTATTTTTATTGTAGATTTATTTTTTATTCTTCTTTAAATTTTTCTTCTAGTTTTTATTATTTTACATTTAAGGATTCCATATTTTTAATTTAATCATACATCTGATTCTAATTATTTCTTCTGAATTAATTCATTTAGATTAACATCTCACTCTATTTATTATTTTGTTTCTTCCATTTTTCTACCTAATGTATCCATGTTTTTATTTTTTATTGAACTTGTATTTTATCCCTTTTCCTTATGTTCTTTATTTTTATAGTTATATCCATCTAAAAAATTTGTTCTTATACTTCTAATAGGATTTGAATCTTATCCATATGACTTTTTAATTTTTGATTATTATTCACCTTCTATTATTTAGCCTAATTATCAATAAATTTGATCAATTTGACAAAAAAAATGGATATAAATCTATGAAAAAAGTTTTATTGATTATGTTGACCACATCACATGTCGAATTGATGGGCAGACAGTTCCAACTTGCTACAATTTATGTTATTGGTATATGGTCAGTTCATAAATTTAAATATTTATTCAAAAAACATTTTTGTATTATTTTATGTCAATTTATGTTGTTTTTTATGTTTTAATACAATTAATATAAATTTTTACCTTTAAATAAATAAAAATACGTTTTGGTTATTTCGAGAAAAACACAAGTTAGATTGACCTGTTATCTATTCCTACATATCAAAAATTAAATTTAAGTAATTTTATTATGATTTTATGACAATAAATGATCATTTCCATTTGATTTAATGAAAATATATGGTCATTCATTGATTTTTAGACCTTAATGACATTTTTTGGCATTAATCAGTAAAAATGAAATTTTTACCATTCTAAGAAAAATTGATGTTGAATTGTCCTAATGATTATTCCTATATGAAAAAAAAATAAATAATGGTTGTTAGCCTATGATTTAATTACAATAAAAGTTTTTTTAAAATTTATATAATATTTTTGATCATTTCATACTGTAAATTTTTTTTGGATCATTATGACTACAAATTGTGTTGGAATGACATGTGATATATTTTCACATGTCATTATTTAATTGATGGCTGTTTTGTTTGGGATTTCATGAAATTATAATGTCAATTTCTAGGTAATTATAATTTGAATTGTGTTTTTAAATACTAACATGTCCCAAATTATTTTATAATCATTAAAAAATTATTTCATAATAGTCTGAGCCAATTTAGTAGGTTTTGACTATTGTCATATGTTTGTTGAGTTTTAAATACACAAAACTCATATTAATTTTTTTTAGAAAACTACTAGTAGTTTTAATGTGAAGTTTATTCTAAAATTCTATGAGTTAAATAGGTGTAATTATCCAATGTTTTCATGAAAACCCAAGGATATTTTCTATTTTTTGACACATTAATGACCATTTATATAGTCTTTAATATAATAAAACAACTTTTTTGGTCATTCCTACTACACAATGTGTCAGATTGATTTGAATTCTATCCATACATGGCTGAAATTTATTTTCAATCATTGTATTCTGATTTTATAAAAATTCAAGTTGTTTTATTGGTTTTGAAAATTTGAAACACGTTTATTTTAATTAAATCAATAAAACTTCACTTTTGGTTATTTCAATGATTCTAAAAGTTGTATTGACATGAATTAAATTTATAAATGTCAAAAATTAAATTATTATTGGGTTCCTATGATTTAACAATAATCATAGGTCATTTCCAAGGTTTAGGTCCTTTGATGCATACTTTTAATGACTTTTAAATAAAAAACGTCTTTTACATTCATCATGACCACACTGCACCCACCACACATTAGAATTCATCTTTGTTTATTAAAACATGTCAAATATTCATCTACAATCATTTTCTGATGATTTCATGATAATACAGGTTCGTTTACAAGGTCTTGAATTTTTGGCACACATTTTTTAACACTTAATTCAATAAAAACCTTCTTTTGTCCTTTCAAAGAAAATTAGATTCTATAAAAACTTGAGATCTATTCCTACTTGTAAAAAATTAAATGGAGGACATTTTCCAAAAATTTGATGGTAATTCTATGTTGTTTCCAAGATAGTAATCATTTGACACATTATTTTGAAGACTATTGAATCTAATAAGCCATATTTTTCATTCCTTCTAATAACAATGCATGACAGATTGATGATTGATCTACATCACAAATTAATCAATGATTTCATTATATTTCATAAACATTCAGGACCATTTTCTATGTTTTTTCCATTTGACACATGTTTTTAAAGACTAATATTTTATAAAAGAACATTTTTGGTCATTTTGTTCACACCACACGTCAGATTGATGTGTTGTGTATTAATATAGTTAAAAAATAAATTAAATATTGGTTTCTTATGATTTCATGACAATACATGTCCATTTTCTTTATTTTATCACATTATGGCTTGTTTTATACTTTTAAATTAGAAAAATGATCTTATAGGAATTACGAAAAGGTTGTGCATCAAATTGAAGTACAATCTATTTCAAAATTTTAGAAATTAAAGCATGACTTTGACTGAAATGTGATCTATTTCTATTTATCAAAAATTAAATTTTAGTCAATTTATTATGATTTCACAATAATCCAAGGTCGTGGGATAAGTTTAACCCTTTACATACATTTTTTAACGATAATTCAATCAATTAAAATTTATTTTTTTATCATTCTAACCACACCAACTTTATGTGTGAACTATTTGTACATTTCATAAATTAATTACATACCAGTGTCCTATAAGTTTCCAAAAAATCTAATGTATATCTAATGTTTGACTATTTTGATTCATATATATTGACTTTTATATCAATAAAATGCACCTTTGGTAATTTTGAGAACAAAGTATGTCTAATTTATGTATGGTCAATTTCTATGGTTAAGAAATTAAAAATTGGCCATTTGAATACAATTTCATGGTAATTCAATTATTTTCTCTATGTTTTAACAATATTACTTATTTTGAATCATATTTTACTATAAAAAATTTTAGTTGATCATTTTTACCATTCAATAAATCAATATGATATGAGGTCTATTACAGACGGTCATGAATTAAATGGTTTTATTTTAATTTTGATTTCACAAAATATGTGTTAATTTACTCAGGTTTTAACCTTTTAAACTAGTTTTTAATGAAAATTTAATTCTTTGAAAACAAATTTTTTGTTATTCTGATCTCACCACATGTTGGATTGATGAGATGTCTATTAATTCTAGAAAAAAATATTTATGAAACATTTTCCTATTATTGAATGGTAATTCAAGGAATTTTCCTATATTTTTAACTTTAACACATATTTTTTACTATTAAATCCATAAAACACAATTTTGGTCATTTTGAACAAACCAGATGTTTAATTAACATGATGTATATTTCAATATATAAAACATGAAGTTGATGTAATTTCCATGTGATTTCATGATAATCTCTGGTGTTTATCAAGGGATTCACAATTTGAAATGTTTTTTAAACTCATTATATGATTTTTTAAAACACACTTTCATTTATTCTAAAATCATTTCCAATTAAATTAATAAGAAATAAATTCTAACTTGTAAAAAATTATTCAATTTTTTTTATCTGATATCATTATAATCCGAGATCGTTTTTCAAGGTATTACCTTTTGAACCAGTTTTTTCTTTTAAATCCATAAAAACACATTCATGAGAATGTTGAAAAAAACACATTTTTGATTGATGTGTAGTCTATTCCAACTTGGTATAAAATAAACAGATGTAATTATATTCTTATTTCATGACAATATATGGTTGTTGGTTAGGTTTTGACACATTTAAGCACGCTTTTAAGAACAAAAATGTAATTAATATTATATTTTAGTAATTCTTGCCACATCTAATGTTAGACTGAAATTTGGTCAATTGATACTTGTCAAAAAGTGGTCATAAATCATTATCACATGATTTCATAACAATATAAGGTTGGTTTTTTTATTTTACAATTTTACTCTTGTTTTTTGACTTTAGTAAAATAGAGGGAATCACATGTTGGACTAACGGGTTGTCTATAATTTGTTTTGTATACGTTAAATCTATTGATACGATGGATTATATGGAACTATTATTCTATATTTTATTATAATATTTATTACTTAAAACTTTTATTTTTTATTTTATACTATTTTAATTAAATAATATTTTAAATTATTGTTAATCTTATTATTCATGATTATTTTTTAAATAGATGAGAGCCTTCACAATCACAATTGGAATTATAAGGCCCCAGCCTTAAACCTTACTTAATCTTGAGTTATTACAAGATTACACATTGAGGATCTTTTCAGGTTTAGAGTTTTAGAGAATTAGATCATGAAACTTGCATTACATTCCACATTTAAACAAAGTGGTTACATAAAAGAAAATATTCATTCTTCCCATCAACGGAAACCTATTTAAAATAAAACACGGATTCTTTCTTGACACATCCTTGACACTATCATCACATCATGTACCTTTCCCTTGACCTGTGAAAAACATTTCAAAAACTTGGGATGAGCATAAAAAGCTCAGTAAGGGTTATAAAAATATGGAAAGGAAACTTGAGTTCATATATACATAAGAATGAAATCATACTTTACCCATAAAACATAGGCATATCAAATCATGAATAAATCATAGAAAACATAAGACATAAAGGTAACTTGAGGCATTCATAACATTCTTACGTAGGGAGTAACCCTCTTGGTTACGTTTGGAATACCCATCACAGTATATTCCCTAAATCTCTTCGGAGAAACCTTAACGTTTCACTCCTTCGTGTTACCCAATGCATTGGAGAGCTATATCGGGCTCACCCGCCCTTAGTTTATCACGGAACCACCCATTTTCATAACAATTCCCAAGAACCATAACATAAATTTATCACATAAAACATGCATAAAGGAAACATAACATTTCCACATCACAATATAACATCTTAGTATATTTAAATAATGAATCCATTCAAAAAGAAACCACTTCTAAAAACATTTAAAAAATTTAATAACGAGATTTTTGAATCAAAGTGTCCCATACCACCTTGAATCTTTTAACATTTTAAACCATTAATATCCATATAAATAAATCCTTAAAACCATTTTTAAAACATGGATATTAATAAGAACAAATCATTAAAACATTTAAAGCGATATTTTGGTTAAAGGGGTTTTACCAAAATTAGAGACACCTGAATACAATAATTGTGGAATAACATTTAGTCAGAACTTTATAATATCATGAGAATAAATGGATTCATGATATAATACTCCAAAGGACAGTATATACACCATATAAGAGTGAATTGGTGCATAACAACAATGAACCCTCAATAGAAATGTCAAATGTGATGAAATCCCTTATAAGGAAGGTATCCTTAAATTAAGGACAAATCAATCTCAAAAATATGTGGGACAAATATAAATACACCCAATATAAGTGGATATTAAGTGTAAAACAATAAAAGTTCATTCACACATATTCAATGGATGACATATTCAATGACTACATGTTGAACCCAAAGAAATCGAAATTGGGTTAAAAAGTTCCCTTGACAGCCTAACAGCATCACATCAAAATGAGTTGATGAGAGATAAAAAGTGTATCTCATAACTTGGCCTTAAAATTTAAATCAATAAGGATATATGAGAACATATCCCAACATAACAACATGTAAATTAAAAGACCCAACAAAAGAAGTCTTTTAAAAAAAGAGGAGGGTGAAAGGTTCCCTTACCGACTTGGGTATCTTTCAAAACATACACCCCATGAAAGAAGGACAATAGATCATTGATGTAAATACTCATAAACAAAAGTATATTACACAAAGAGTAGAATAATGAGCAGTACATACACCACTCAATGGAATTTGTGGTGAATGTAGCATAAATCTCACGGGAATAAAAGTGAGATGAAAAATCCCTTACGAAAACTCGGCAGCCTAACGGCGCCACATAAAACTTCCGAATATGGATTGATGAGATCAAATAGGGTATCTCATCACATTAAAATAAAATGTACAGAAAGAGGAATATAAAAGAACATCCCCCAATATTACAAAGAGGAGCCTAAAAGAAGTGACATAAAGGAGAGTACTTAAAAAGAAAGAGAGAGGTTAGATCTCTTACGAAAGTTCGGCAGCCTAACGACACCACTTAAAACTTCCAAAATGGATTGATGAGAGAGAATAGGGTCTATCATCACATGAACATAAAACTTACAGTAGGAGTAATATAAAAGAACATCCCAATCATAAGAAATATGAGCTTAAAAGAAATGACATAAAAGAGTGTACTTAAAAAGAAAGAGAGTTGTAGGATCCCTTACCTCGGGTCCGACTTGACACGATCGTTCTTTAATCTCCTGAATAATAAACTTGAGTTAATTTCTAATTCCTTAAGAACCTTTTTCAATTTCATTATTACTTTTATACCACTTATTACCATGTCATAAACATTATGTAATCATTTAAGTTAATAATATTTGTTTTGCCGATATTTGGTTCTTAAGTCGAAAGTGGACTTCTTACAATTACATGTTGTTCGTGTGGCCAAATGTTTATTATATCCAGAATTGTATTCATTATGTAGATATCATATATGTCATATATATCCAGTACATGCATGCATTTATAACATTACATAATCATTTAGAGGTAAGAAATGAAATGCACCGTTCATGGAGACGGTAAGCCGTACGTACGCATTAACGCTACTTTCATTTCTATTTCGTATTTTATAGAATGGAATAATAATGATATAAAGTTATATTATAATTCCAGTATAATATCATATATAATATCATATTTCCATCCTTTATACATCCCACATATGGTATTTAACGAATCAAATCACTTTGAGGGGGCGGTAGTCCGCACTTCCTTAAATGAAGATATCGCGTATACCCATAATAGAAGCCATAAAGGTAAGACAAAAATGAAAAATAAATAAGCATAAATAAAACATAAACATATTATATATCATATATAAAAATAGTTACATCATAATGGCCACCTTTTAAGGTGTTAAATGAGTATTGAACAATCATCGTTTCGGGAGGCAGAATTTCACCATCCACGGAAACCGTATGTTCTTTAACCATTTGATGTAGTTGTGTGAGAGTGTAGCTCGAATAAATCTTATAACAACATCCTAGTATACTGAAGATACTGGTGTTGTTACAAAAGAAGTAAATAAAAAGAGTTTAGGGGGTTGGAGAAGCAAAATAAAACAAATGAACATGAGAGAATGAATTACCTTTAAAAGTGTAACTTTTTTTGATTTGAGCCTAAAGGCTTCCTTTGAAAGAATTATGCCCAAAGGGAATCCTCTAGGATGAGTAGAGGGATGTGGAGAGAGTAAATGGGCAGGGTTTGGCCGAGCCAAAGGCTTGAGGAGTGTGTGAAATGAGGTAGAGGTGGGGGCCTTTTATACGAGGAGAGGAGGGGCACTTTTGGAAAGTAAAGAAATATTACTTTATTTGAAAATGTGTTTCGGTTTCAAAAGGTCCCGCATTGATATAACTCGTGGATAAGGTGATAAGGCTTCGAAATCCACTCATCCAATAAGTTTTGGACATGTGTAGTTCATAGATTTTACATTATCTTTCCATTTTATTTAAATCGTCAAATAATGATGTCATCGCTGCATCATTATTATGTCATAAATAATTTAACTTATTTAATGTCTAAAAATTATAAAAAAATACTATGATGTAGGAAATATTTTTATATTTCCAATGAATATTTATAATAAAAAAGATGACTTGTATAACCCCACTTAAAAATTGTTTTAGTAAAACATATCATGTTTGTGTCATTTTTACTTTTACATTAAATAAAATGTTATTTATGTCATTTCCCAACCAAAGTGGATCCATGGGGTCCCCAAGTTGACCCATGGCTTGTTTTAGTCGGACATGACACAACCAATGAGGGTAAGACATGTGTCAAGCTCATCTCATTTTATTAAAGCATTATTTTTACCTTAAACTACACTAATTACCACTAACCGCGATTAAAAACTTAATAAGTTACTATTCACCAAAAAATTATTTTAATCTCATTGAACCACATTTTACTTCTTAATGAAAACCATGTATGTCGAATTTTTGAAAATCAAAACACAATGATGGAAAAATTTCATTTAAACGGAAAATCAGTTTTTATAAGTACCACTTAGTGGTTTCACTATTCATCAAAAATTGAAGTTTTTCAGAAAAATCCCCAAAAATTCACCCTAAGCTATATTTGATATTCTGAATTCAAAAATGAAGTCCGTTTTAAAAAATTCAAAACATATAAGTCACATTAATTAATTTAATAATTAATTCCTGCTGTCATGACAAATAGCGTGTTTTTATGAAACAATAAGTATCAAAAGATTGACACTAGTTTAAGTCTGATTTCAAAGTGAAATTGATTCCAACGACCAATATTGGATTTAATGGTAAAAATATTTTATAATTTCACTTTAAAAACAATTCAAAATATAATCTAATCATATAAATAAATTATATTAAAAAGTGGTTTTGAATTAAAATACAACATTTTACATTATTCATTAAAAAAATGAACTTTATCGAAAAGATACCAAAAATTTACACAAAGTAAATTTTGATGTCCCGATTCTTAATAAGAGTTTTATTTGGTCCAAAAGAATGTTTAAGAGTGAACAAAACTATATTTAATGACGGTTCGCCATCAAAAGGTGATAAGTGAACCTTTAGTGAAAACTAGGGCATATACGCCTAAAATTGAATTCTTTCCGTATTTTAAGCCTTTATCTTTTATTGTATAAATGTAAAAACATTTAAGAACATATATAATCATATTTTAGTTATTTCTATCCATTCCCTCCATTACAACGGCTACATGTTAACTACCATTTAAAATAATATTATTTTATTATTAGAGTGCAACGTAAGATTCCCAAGAAACTCGTTGTTGCGTGTTGGGTACGCCATCGAGCATAGCGTCCCCTTTAAAGTCATATTAATATTTTATTCACAAATATGGATAAATATGAAAATGTCATATTCTTTATTTACCTGGGGTGTTACATCCTTCCCCCCTTTTGGGAATTACGTCCTCGCAATTTTAAAAATGCGCTTGAAAACATCCTTGAACGTCCCACATCGGAACAAGAGTCGGTAAAACAATCACTTTAAAATAAAGAAATATAAGCACAGAGGTCACCCGAGTTAACCCATACTAGGATTCCAAGTATGAAAATATGGACATGGAGGAGAAAACATAGGGTCATGTTCTGATGGAGAGTGATAGAAAACATGTTTATGAGAAAGTTAACAATAAGAAAATCACAAACTTGTGATGGGTTAAACGGTGTTGGGTTCCCCAGTAGGAAAAGTTAATAGACAACATTTTTGTTTTAAGTTACTTTTTATTGAAGAATTTATTCATAAGGAAGCATAATCACTTATCATGTTGACTTTCAACTTTTATTAGATTTCTTAGTCAAACTCATATTTTTTCCAAAAGACGAGTATTTAGGGAGACTTGTTCGCATTAAGAGTACTATAATAAACTTCTAGAGAATCACCTAATCCCCAAAAGAGAACTATATACATCCCATGTATTTAGGCTTTAACCAAAACCAAAACCAAAAAGGTTAGTACAAGATCAGATAATCCAGAAAAGGATAACCCCTTATAAAAAGAAAATCTATTCTTAATCTCCAAAATTTGTCCAAAAAAACCCAAAGTTCAATGAGGACCATCCGATAAACAATTTGTCCATAAAATTCTTTAAAGTAAACCAATATAAGATTGAAACCCAAATATTTGAAGGATTTAGTCACATAGTCTTCCAAGTTAAATCGTAACATTTATCTCCAAACAACATTAGTCGCTCCTAAAGTCTCGCATTGAAAAGTAATTATCCTAATCACATATCCTCCAAAATCAACTTACCATTAATTCATAAAATCATATAACTAAAAACAATCAGTCAAACTAACCAGGGGCTTCACGTAGTCCAGTGGTAGGCGATAAATACCAGTCGCACTTTGGTTGTGGGTTCGATTCCCGCAGCATTGTCCGACGCGACGGGTTGTCACACGGTCTGCGTGTTGTCCTTTTTCCAAAACTATATAATTCTCAAATCATTACCCAAAAAGGGATAAAATCATCAAAAATAACCATAACATAATTTAACCTCAATTTTATCTCATGCCTTTCACTTCAATCATAACATATGGTAACCCATAATTACCTCAAAAGTAAGGATCATATAAACCCAAATGGTTCTTTATAACTATGTCCACAAAAGAAAAGATAACTATTACTTGAATAAAATTTGCCTATATTAAACATCAGGGTTACACATAATATAAAAAGTCTTCTAATGTAACCCCATCATCAAAAGAGACTTAATACTCTTAAGAATTTCACCCAAACTCTTGAAGCCCTTATATGTTGACATCTTACTCATTCAACATTCTTCATGATCCATTATCCATTCCTTTCCAACTTATTCTGAAATACCTCTTTCTTACAAACAAAATCATGAATCATATCCTAAGATTCCAAAATAAGAAAACAATAGTCATGAAATAGTACATACCTTTGATTGGTCATTGTCAGTTTCTTCATCCTCAATCGGAATGGCATTAGGTATTGGTAAACGAATATTGGTACGCTCTTGGTGACCCCACTCACGAAACTTCTTCATAGGACATGTGTTTGCATAATGACCATGCACACCACATTTAAAACATTCAATTGATCCCTCAGAAAGAACTTCTTTCCCTTTCCTCGAGTCAACTGGATGCTTCCTTTTTCCATGGCAGGTTCTTTCTTTATGACCTTCATTTCCACATATATAGCATATTTCTGTCCCTTTGAAACATTTTCCTAGGTGTTTCTTTCCACATGTTTGACACATAGGTTTTTGAACACACTTACCTTTATGATTATTACATGTACTTCCGTAGGGATTTGTTTCTTGCATATATGATGCCTTAGAGAAATCTCTAAGGTTTAGGTGGTCAATCATGACTCCAGATAGTTGGTTGAGGATAATCAGAAGAGTTCTCATTACAGCTCCCATATCATTCAGTTGTTTGCTCAAAAAACTGTCACAGTTTCCTTCACATCCACTGTTACTTTGGTGCCTGCTAGATCCAGCCATTTACTAAAACCAAAAAGGTAAGTGTGAGTATATCAACAAAACCATCATGTACTAATGAGTAAGATAAACAATAAGATATACTTACTCATTCACTTTATCTAAAACTAAGACTCTTTCTGAAATCCTAACCATTATGGTAATTGTCACTTATGCTTAAAGAATACCCTAACCTCTAAAGTTATCTAAACCTTCCTTTGATACCAACTATAAGGCCCCAGCCTTAAACCTTACTTAATCTTGAGTTATTACAAGATTACACATTGAGGATCTTTTCAGGTTTAGAGTTTTAGAGAATTAGATCATGAAACTTGCATTACATTCCACATTTAAACAAAGTGGTTACATAAAAGACAATATTCATTCTTCCCATCAACGGAAACCTATTTAAAATAAAACACGGATTCTTTCTTGACACATCCTTGACACTATCATCACATCATGTACCTTTCCCTTGACCTGTGAAAAACATTTCAAAAACTTGGGATGAGCATAAAAAGCTCAGTAAGGGTTATAAAAATATGGAAAGGAAACATGAGTTCATATATACATAAGAATGAAATCAT
The DNA here is from genome assembly GCA_963277665.1 of Viscum album. NCBI lineage: Eukaryota > Viridiplantae > Streptophyta > Magnoliopsida > Santalales > Viscaceae > Viscum > Viscum album. The sequence goes on along the minus strand of OY728167.1, from coordinate 583,199,106 downwards.
ACTTTACCCATAAAACATAGGCATATCAAATCATGAATAAATCATAAAAAACATAAGACATAAAGGTAACTTGAGGCATTCATAACATTCTTACGTAGGGAGTAACCCTCTTGGTTACGTTTGGAATACCCATCACAGTATATTCCCTAAATCTCTTCGGAGAAACCTTAACGTTTCACTCATTCGCGTTACCCAATGCATTGGAGAGCTATATCGGGCTCACCCGCCCTTAGTTTATCACGTAACCACCCGTTTTCATAACAATGCCCAAGAACCATAACATAGATGTATCACATAAAACATGCATAAAGGAAACATAACATTTCCACATCACAATATAACATCTTAGTATATTTAAATAATGAATCCATTCAAAAAGAAACCACTTCCAAAACCATTTAAAACATTTAATAAAGAGATTTTTGAATCAAAGTGTCCCATACCACCTTGAATCTTTTAACATTTTAAACCATTAATATCCATATAAATAAATCCTTAAAACCATTTTTAAAACATGGATATTAATAAGAACAAATCATTAAAACATTTAAAGCGATATTTTGGTTAAAGGCGTTTTACCAAAATTAGAGACACCTGAATACAATAATTGTGGAATAACATTTAGTCAGAACTTTATAATATCATGAGAATAAATGGATTCATGATATAATACTCCAAAGGATAGTATATACACCATATAAGAGTGAATTGGTGCATAACAACAATGAACCCTCAATAGAAATGTCAAATGTGATGAAATCCCTTATAAGGAAGGTATCCTTAAATTAAGGACAAATCAATCTCAAAAATATGTGGGACAAATATAAATACACCCAATATAAGTGGATACTAAGTGTAAAACAATAAAAGTTCATTCACACATATTCAATGGATGACATATTCAATGACTACATGTTGAACCCAAAGAAATCAAAATTGGGTTAAAAAGTTCCCTTGACAGCCTAACGACATCACATCAAAATGAGTTGATGAGAGATAAAAAGTGTATCTCATCACTTGGCCTTAAAATTTACATCAATAAGGATATATGAGAACATATCCCAACATAACAACATGTAAATTAAAAGACCCAACAAAAGAAGTCTTTTAAAAAAAGAGGAGGGTGAAAGGTTCCCTTACCGACTTGGGTATCTTTCAAAACATACACCCCATGAAAGAAGGACAATAAATCATTGATGTAAATACTCATAAACGAAATTATATTACACAAATAGTAGAATAATGGGCAGTACATACACCACTCAATGGAATTTGTGGCAAATGTAGCATAAATCTCACGGGAATAAAAGTGAGATGAAAAATCCCTTACGAAAACTCGGCAGCCTAACAGCGCCACATAAAACTTCCGAATATGGATTGATGAGATCAAATAGGGTATCTCATCACATTACAATAAAATGTACAGAAAGAGGAATATAAAAGAACATCCCTCAACATTACAAAGAGGAGCCTAAAAGAAGTGACATAAAGGAGAGTACTTAAAAAGAAAGAGAGAGGTTAGATCTCTTACGAAAGTTCGGCAGCCTAACGGCGCCACTCAAAACTTCCAAAATGGATTGATGAGAGAGAATAGGGTATCTCATCACATGAACATAAAACTTAAAGTAGGAGTAATATAAAATAACATCCCAATCATAAGAAATATGAGCTTAAAAGAAATGACATAAAAGAGTGTACTTAAAAAGAAAGAGAGTTGTAGGATCCCTTACCACGGGTCCGACTTGACTCGATCGTTCTTTAATCTCCTGAATAATAAACTTGAGTTAATTTCTACTTCCTCAAGAACCTTTTTCAAGTTAATTATTACTTTTATACCACTTATTACCATGTCATAAACATTATGTAATCATTTAAGTTAATAATATTTGTTTTGCCGATATTTGGTTCTTAAGTCGAAAGTGGACTTCTTACAATTACATGTTGTTCATGTGGCAAAATGTTTATTATATCCAGAATTGTATTCATTATGTAGATATCATATATGTCATATATATCCAGTACATGAATGCATTTATAACATTACATAATCATTTAGAGGTAAGAAATGAAATGCACCGTTCATGGAGACGGTAAGCCGTACGTACGCATGAACGCTACTTTCATTTCTATTTCGTATTTTATAGAATGGAATAATAATGATATAAAGGTATATTATAATTACAGTATAATATCATATATAATATCATATTTCCATCCTTTATACATCCCACATATGGTATTTAACGAGTCAAATCACTTTGAGGGGGCGGTAGTCCGCACTTCCTTAAATGAAGATATCGCGTATACCCATAATGGAAGCCATAAAGGTAAGACAAAAATGAAAAATACAGAAGAATAAATAAAACATAAACATATTATATATCATATATAAAAATAGTGACATCATAATGGCCACCTTTTAAGGTGTTAAATGAGTATTGAACAATCATCGTTTCGGGAGGCAGAATTTCACCATCCACAGAAACCATATGTTCTTTAACCATTTGATGTAGTTTTGTGAGAGTGTAGCTCGAATAAATCTTATAACAACATCCTAGTATATAGGAGATACTGTTGTTGTTACAAAAGAAGTAAATAAAAAGAGTTTAGGGGGTTGGAGAAGCAAAATAAAACAAATGAACATGAGAGAATGAATTACCTTTAAAAGTGTAACTCCTTTTGATTTGAGCCTAAAGGCTTCCTCTGAAAGGATTATGCCCAAAGGGAATCCTCTAGGATGAGGAGAGGGATGTGGAGAGAGTAAATGGGCAGGGTTTGGCTGATCCAAAGGCTTGAGGAGTGTGTGAAATTAGGTAGAGGTGGGGGACTTTTATAAGAGGAGAGGAGGGGCACTTTTGGAAAGTAAAGAAATATTACTTTATTTGAAAATGTGTTTCGGTTTCAAAAGGTCCCACATTGATATAATTCGTGGATAAGGTGATAAGGATTCGAAATAAACTCATACAATAAGTTTTGGACATGTGTAGTTCATAGATTTTACATTATCTTTCCATTTTATTTAAATCGTCAAATAATGATGTCATCGCTGCATCATTATAATGTCATAAATAATTTAACTTATTTAATGTCTAAAAATTATAAAAAAATACTATGATGTAGGAAATATTTTTAGCTTTCCAATTAATATTTATAATAAAAAAGATGACTTGTATAACCCCACTTAAAAATTGTTTTAGTAAAACATATCTTGTTTGTGTCATTTTTACTTTTACATTAAATAAAAAGTTATTTATGTCATTTCCCAACCAAAGTGGATCCATGGGGTCCCCAAGTTGACCCATGGCTTGTCTTGGTCGGCCATGACACAACCAATGAGGGTAAGACATGTGTCAAGCTCATCTCATTTTATTAAAGCATTATTTTTACCTTAAACTACACCAATTACCACTAACCGCGATTAAAAACTTAATAAGTTACTATTCACCAAAAAATTATTTTAATCTCATTGAACCACATTTTACTTCTTAATGACAACCATGTATGTCGGATTTTTGAAAATCAAAACACAATGATGGAAAAATTTCATTTAAACGGAAAATCAGTTTTTATAAGTACCACTTAGTGGTTTCACTATTCATCAAAAATTGAAGTTTTTCAGAAAAATCCCCAAAAATTCACCCTAAGCTATATTTGATATTCTGAATTCAAAAATGAAGTCCGTTTTACAAAATTCAAAACATATAAGTCACATTAATTAATTTAATAATTAATTCCCGCTGTCATGACAAATAGCGTGTTTTTATGAAACAATAAGTATCAAAAGATTGACACTAGTTTAAGTCTGATTTCAAAGTGAAATTGATTCCATCGACCACTATTGGATTTAATGGTAAAAATATTTTCTAATTTCACTTTAAAACCAATTCAAAATATAATCTAATCATATAAATAAATTAGATTAAAAAGTGGTTTTGAATTAAAATACAACATTTTACATTATTCATTAAAAAAAATGAACTTTATCGAAAAGATACCAAAAATTTACACAAAGTAAATTTTGATGTCCCGATTCTTAATAAGAGTTTTATTTGGTCCAAAAGAATGTTTAAGAGTGAACAAATCTATATTTAATGACGGTTCGCCATCAAAAGGTGATAAGTGAACCTTTAGTGAAAACTAGGGCATATACGCCTAAAATTGAATTCTTTCCGTATTTTAAGCCTTTATCTTTTATTGTATAAATGTAAAAACATTTAAGAACATATATAATCCTATTTTAGTTATTTCTATCCATTCCCGCCATTACAACGGCTACATGTTAACTACCATTTAAAATAATATTATTTTATTATTAGAGTGCAACGTAAGATTCCCAAGAAACTCGTTGTTGTGTGTTGGGTACGTCATCAAGCATAGCGTCCCCTTTAAAGTCATATTAATATTTTATTCACAAATATGGATAAATATGAAAATTTCATATTCTTTATTTACCTGGGGTGTTACAGGAATCATCATTTGAGGGATACCAATACTAAAACATATATATATATATATATATAATTAGTAAATGACCATATATGATCTCCAAAGGTTATTTAAGACCTTCCATCAACAGTGTCCGGTAGACAGTCAATAATACCATTTGGCGACCACTTTTTCACTTCTGAGACATCAATTTTATACTAATGAAACCCCTGATGTTCACAACCCCTCTATAGAATTTAATGGTCAAACCCTAAAATGTATAATGAAAATCTTCTATAATTTGATTCTTTATTTATATACCATTATAAAGATATTATGTTTTTTGAATTTTGATTAACAATTTGAGAGCCTGACTAAAGCGTGATCTATTTATACATATCTCAAATTTTATGGAATTAATTTCGCTATGATTTCATGATAATATGATTTTTATTTATATTTTTTAACCCTTTAACTAACATTTTTATTTATTTTTAAATGTAATAAAAATTTAGTTTTTTTATTCTAACCACACCGCATTAAAGTACGGTCTATTCATACATTTCACAAATTAATCACTAGTTTTTGTTCTATTATTTCATGAAAATATTGGTTCATTGTCAGGACATGTCCCCCAGGGACCGTTCTGTGAATACCATAAGAACGATTTCCATATTCAAGGGGATGATGACTAGAACCGGAAAGGAATATCCCAAAAAGGGAAGGCATTTCCTTTAAACCTATACACACACAGACAAGGCATACTTCACAAAGCAAACCAAAATGGGAAAAAATTAGTAAAAACACCCCAAAGTACCACCAATGAGAGTAAAAGGATTAAACTAAAAGTAAAGTGGTCCAGAATACAAGCCCAACTGAAAGGAATTTGCATCAAAATAAGTACTAGCTTCGAAGGTTGTCTACAAGGATCCTACCTGAAGGGTAGGTACAGCTCACTGTTGGATGTCACTACAACACACCACCTCTTTAGATTCGTCTCCTAGCACCATCTAGCCATGGATCACTAAATTACAAGTTAAAGATTCCCGTCATCTACACAAGACACAACATGTGCGGGTGAAGCCCTTGCATGGGTGAGTATAAAATACCCAGTAGGGAACCCGAGACCAACTCAGTACTCATAGAAATCCACAAAGGAATAATACCTGAAAGAAAGATCTCAATGTAAAAAATAGAGAATAAGACACAACTCACACCAGGTATAACATAAGTACATAAGTAATGATGATTAGTCAAAAAGCTCAATCATATTATCTTATTGAAAGGCTCTTTTATTGATCGATGAAGGGTCACTCTTCTGCTGATCCTAGAAGAATCGCTCTGCTGCTGATCCACAACGGGTCGCACTACTTTGGATCCATGAAGGCTCACTCTTCTGTTGATCCACGAAGGGTTTATCTTATGATGATCCATAAAGGGTCTGTCTTATGATAACCCAAGAAGTGTTTCTCTTATAATGATCTGCGAAGAGTCTCTCTAATGCTAATCCATAAAGGCTCTCTCCTCATTCTTCACGTCACAGCCAACCACTGGATTCCCACACTTAGCACACTTTATTTCTAGATGATATTCTCCACAATCCATATGTCATTACTCTACCTCCAAAAATTCCCACATAGAGTAACCCAATGGACCATCTCGTCTTAAGGGTTCCAACGCAACTGACAACTTGTCGAACGGAATCCGAGTCTGTAAGATATGAACATTTTTTAAAAAAGGTCATTGGTTGGTTATGAGTATGATCCAACCTGTCCATACACTAACCTCCTCCAAAACATTCATATATTATTGAAAAATCACCGCCCTATCACATGGGTCCCATCACCAAAGACGACGCATCAATTGGATGCTCGGTTTGAAAGTCAATGGTGTTTTAGTAAACAGGGGCTGGTTGCCTCTGGACTTGGTCCGACCCAGTCAGACTGACCCGACCAACCCAACTCGGGGGGGCCCCACATGCCCCTATTGATTTGACCAACCCAACCTAAAATGTCCTGGGTCTGGGTCGGTCCAGTCCAGGTTGGCCAGTTCTTCAAGCCCATTGGGCCTCGCTGGACCCGGTTTGGCTCGGCCAAGGGTCCAGCCTGCCGGGTCGCCCGACGACCTGGTCTCGTCTGGCCTGACCCGGTCTGTTGGCTGGGGCGTAGCCTTCCACCAGATGCCCTAACCACATCAGAGCATGCTAGGGATTTTTTCTAGGATGTGGCAGCCACTGCCACGTCCTCCTTCGTGAAGCACGACCGTAAATGGCCAACCTCCAGGTAAGGAAATTGTGGCTATGTCGTGGGACCAGTTAACTCCGTAGCCCAAAGCCACAATATATTCCACAAGGGACAACCGCCTATGCAACTTTTGGTGCTGTTGTGGCACGCCACCTATGTCACAGTGCGTCGGTGCCGCCACGCCAGTAGGATCGTTGTAGGACCACCGGACGCGGTCCAGTGGTCCGTTCTTCATGGCACTTGGGCCTACGACCTTTCAGGAATGACTTTATCCCTACGGTGGCCTCAAATCATACTTGTCTCCATCTAGGAAATCCAGTAACAAAGAACGCACATGCAGAGGGGATCGAGCCTAGGTCATGTCAGCCCGCACCCTCCGCGCTAGAATTTCAAAACAGGGGGGAGGTTTGGGGATGATAATCAATCCATGATAATTCAATCCCACGGACAAACCCCAAAAAGTACCCTCCTGCAAGAATGTGAAATCCTTGGATTATAATGTTGTGGGTTGATCCACGTTCATCACTTAGAATGAAGAATGGGTAAGACTTGTGATAAAAATAAACACCTTCCCAGATTGTTGGATCTGCTACTAACGATGGATGAGATCCATATTATCGTCATCAATCTGTGAATCGTTGGCGTTGATCGCCACATTAGATATACTTAATTGGAGAAAAAATTCATGGTAGGTTCATCAAAGAATCCCCAGGGTTTAATTATAAATTCTATAATGTGTTAGTTAAATAAAAAGAAACAAGTCAAAGAGTTTCTGTTACGTTGCGACGTTGCGTCCTTAGGCTATTTAATTTATGAAACAACATAGCAGTTATGCTTATAAAATTATCCATCAATGATCATAATTTTATTCACATCTTATTCACCCCTTCACTACATTGTAGCGCCACCATCCGCTTCTCAATGGTGCAAAGGAAAATACAATAACTCTTTCTAAATTATTTTATTATTTTCTGAAAAGTCAAAAAATTAAATTTTCCATCTGAACCTTTCCAGTCAAAGTTAAGTCCTTTCTAGGTGAATCCTAGGATTCCGAGTTCAATATTTCCCTCATATTTTCGATCCAAGAATTTTTTCAAAAGTTATAAAAGTCCACTCAAACATTTATTTAAACTAACCATAAAAAATGTTCAAAAAATAACTTTTACCCTCAACCTGCGCTAGTCGAGGTTAGGCTGTGCCGAAGGTGAACATGCCCCTATGACCCCAACGGTACTCTTGGACTTTAAATATAAGTTACCATTTAAGAGTTATAAGGATTTGACAACAAAATAATTAATACCTAATTATTTTATTTACAGAAAAAATACTATCATCCACTGTTGGCCCATGCCATAAAATGTTAAGATCTATCTAAGGAAAACATACCCTCACGATTTCAGTGGTGGTATCGTATTTTTAATCCAAGTCACTGTTCATGAGTTATAATAATTTTAAAATTAATATAATGCTATTTAATTATTTTATTTATGATTATTCCATTTTTGGGTTTTCTCAATGGAGGCTAGCACCAACTAAACTTAATTCGTGCATAGGGTAAACCCGCAATCCTGAACGGAACAATGCCCTTAGATATCTAATATAGTCACTGGTTTAAGAGTTATTCCAATTTTTCATGAAAATTAATGACACGTGATATTTAATGTTTAAATTTTTTTGACAGATCATTCTAGGAACTCCGGGCCTCGGAATAGCACGTCGTCTCAGTTCCTACTCTCAAAATATTTCCATATAAAAATTTTTTAAATGGAAATTTCATAACATTACATTCATTATATAGGTTTGGATTTTTGACTTATGTGTTTTGATTTTTAAATAAATAAAAAAAACTTTGGTTCATTCTATGAAAATTAAAATTTGAATATAGTCTTTTTCTTTGTAATAAAATGGATGTCATTATTTGATGATTAAATGATATTCTATGGTTGATTGATTTTTTTGACCATAAAACCAATTATTAATCATTTTTACTATGATGATTCTTATTCAGACATTTTGGCCACATTTTACATCATAATGACATGTGGTCTATTCCTTCATGTCACAAATTCAATGGTGGTGGTTGTCCTGTGATTTCAGTACAATCTGAGGATTTTTCATGGGTTTAATTCCTTTGGTGCATTTTTTGAAACATTTGTAAAATTTTTAAAATCTTTTCTTTATTATGAGATGATCATAAATTTTAATGATGAGATATTTTTTATTATATGATAATTCGAGGATATTTATTAGGTTTTGACAGTTTGATAAAAGATATTTGACTTCTAAATCCATAAAAAAAATTATTTCAAGAAAATTGCTTCTTGAATTGATGTCTTATCCATTCCTATATAACGAAAAATTATGTAGATGTCATTTTCATGCAATTTATTGATAATTCAATTGTGTTTTATATGTTTTGACCCTTTGATTCATGTTTTAAAGACTTAAATATGTTAAAATTCATTTTTTGTCATTTGAACCACAATTCACCTCAAATTGACTGTAAAAAATTCATAAATGTAAAAAATTTACCAGCAATAAATTTTCTATGATTTCATGATAATCCGGGATAATTTTATAGGTTTGTATGCTATGATCTTAAATCAATAAAAAATCACTGTTGGTTATTCAGAGAAAATAATATATTGGACTCATTCACTGTCTATTTGATATATCACAAATTAAACAAAGCTATTTTTCCTTTTAATTAAAAAAATTGATATAAATTACTAAATTTTGATCATTTTACACATGTTTTAAAATAATATTAAATTGAATACAACTTCAGTTTCAGTCATCGTGATCTCACCATATAATTAATTAACATATAGTCTATTGGTATATGTCCCAAATTAGTCAATCATAATTTTCTTATTGTTTAATGAAAATTCGGGACCATTTTCTTGGTTTTAAACCATTGACAATTTTTTTTAATTTTAAATAAATAAAAAATATCTTCTTTAATTTTGAGAAAACCACATGTAGGATTCATATATTGTATACTCATTGATTTCAAAAATTATATATATTTTTTTCTATGATTTAATGAAAATTCTTATCTGGTTTGTTTTATTTTGATTATATAACAAGTTTTTAATATTACTTTAATACAAAACCATTTTTTTATCATTTCAACCAGATATTAAATTTTGATGAAATGCAGTATACTCCTAGATGTCACAAGTAAAGTATTTATTTTTTACATTATTTCACACTAATATGATATAAATTTCTAAGACATGACTATTTGAAGATCATTTTTAAAGGCTTCTAAATTTTTAAAAATTCAATTTTGGTTTTTCGAAACTCACAACACATCAGATATATGTGTTTTTGTTCCAATAAGTAAAATATTATTCAACAATAATTGTGTAATGATATCATGATAATATGATAATATTTAAAATATTTTAACCATTTATCATGTTTCATCTATTTTAGGTATTCTTTTAAATTTATAATTTTAATTATTGCTCTCAATACTATGGCTTCTTCTTATATGATCATATTTATAGCTTATTTTATTGATTTTGGTTTCATATTCTATAAATTATTCTGAATTTACCATTACTTATATCTCTATATCAACTTGCACTTATTTTATGACTGTAGATTATAAATTTTACATCATTTTTAGATTCAACTATTACTTATGGATAATTAATTAATTTATATTCATCAAATACATTTGGTTTATTAAATTTAATTTATTGGGATTTTTTATTTGTTTTTATTTGTTTATTTCTCCATTATATCTATTTATTATGAATTATTTTCCTTTATTGCACCTCCACTCATTGGTTTAACGTTCAATTCTAGTTATTTTTCCCTTTATATAGAATTTTTTTCTCTTATTCTTGGTTTCAATTTTTTTTTGTAAATGTTGAGTCTTATTGATTTTTAATTTACTATAAAATTTGATTCTACATCTTCCATATGTATTCTCTTTTCTAGATTAACCTGTAACCGTGGTTTCTATTTTTCTATCAAACATTATTCAACCTAATGTCTTCATGATTTAATTTTTTTTCTACTTCTATTTTCATTCTTTTTCATATTACTATTTTATTAGTATTATTTCTGGATAATAAAATTTTTCACCATCTTCAAATTCTATTTTTATCTTCTCCATAATGTTTTTGGATTTGAGATTATGCTTCGCCTTCTATTTAAACTTCCACAGCTACATTAAAATATTGTGTTTACATATTTATCATCCTTATTCTTTTGGAATATAGTACTTTTTATTTGAAAATTGGTTTTAGATCACATAAAAAATTTATATCAAATACTTCTTCCATTTTTTTCTGCTTCAAATTCATCTTTTACTTTTGATCATTCATTATGACTTATGAATTTGTTCCTAATTCTAATTTTATTTTATATTATACCTCTTAATTTTTTATTTTTAGTTTTTTACTTATATTTTAAATTTATTTACTTCCTTGTAGAACCACTTTTTGGTTTATATATATTTTTTATTCTTTTTCTTATTATGTTTCCAATTTCCCCCCACTATTAGATTCTTTTATCATTTTTAGATATCACATTTTATCTTTAACTATGGTTTGTTATCTAACTTATTATTTTTAATATCTATGTTTTGAGTTTCACTTTTAATTCAAATTTATCTAGTGTAATTTTTATTCTTCTACCACTAATTTTATAGATTCATCTAGCTTCTATTTTTTCATGTTTTCTTATTCATATTGTTATAATGGTTTTGTGTGTAATTCAAATTCCCCTTATACTTCCACTTTATCTATGAAACACTACTTACTACTTCTTCTTTTTCTCATACTCCATCTTTGGAAACTGTATTTTAATATAGTTCATTTCATGCTTGTGTATATGTATATGATTTAGTTTTTTATATTATTGGTTTATCTTTTTTCTAATGATTATGTGTCTACATCAAATTCATCTTCCCCTTTGACATCTTCTTTCAAAATTTTCATACTTGTTCTGATCTTGTTCTTACTCTTGATTTGGAAATTTCATTTTCATCTAGTTCATCTTATACTTCTACATTTTTATTTTCCGTTTCAATTTTTGATTCCAACTTTTAATTATTTCTTCTACATTATTTCTTCTTACCCATATCATTCAAACTATCTTCTATGTTTCCTACAACCTCCATCAATATTTCTATTTCCATTTTCATGTCTTCTATTTACTATTTATTTTTATTTTTTTACTTTATTTTTTTCTTTTTTATATTATTCTTGTGAGAACTAATATACTAATATATAAATTATCACCCTGAGAGGGGAGTGGTTTTAGGTTACTTTGGTTTTTCTAATTACATCACACACATTGAAATAAATGAAAGTAATCTATTTTAATTATTAACCTTACAATGAGAAAATTATTTTGAAAAAATATGAAAATAAATTGGAAATGATATATCATGTTGAAAAATCATTAGTTTTGTTTGGATTAAACAAAAATTTTTTATTGAAAGAAATTATGAAATATTTATTTTCAGACATTAAGGAGGCCATTTTATGTAGAGGTGGTTCTGATAGCACTATATTGCGAAAAGAAAAATCATCTGAGACTTGATTACTAAGACTATTGATTTTTATTTTCCCTATGATTTTTATTATTTGAATTAATATTATAATATATTGTTTAATTAAGTTTATAAATTTTTTAATTAAATTAATTTTAAATAAAAATAATTTTAATAATTTTGAAGTATGGATGGTTATCGATGTTTTAGACTACCCCTATAGGATATAAAGATATGATAGAATCTTGGTTATTTTGATTACCACAAGAAAGCCAATACCAAAATTGGAGGGAGGTATATATTCTTCATCCAAAATAATTTCATCTGGATCATTATTTTGATGATTGAAAATACACATTATATTTTAGATATATTAAGTTGAAGTGTGTTTTTAATTTAATTTTTCAACAACATGGAGGATAGTTTCTGGGGTTTTTAGTATGTGTTTACTATGAACTCATGTTAAAGTGTTTTGGAAACATAATTTTACCTTTTATAAGGATGTATAATGGGCCTACTAATCTTGATAGTACCCAAATAGATAAATACTCTTTCGGTGATCTATACTGGTTCGGCCACCAGGAGGTGTTATCAGAACTACTAGGTCAAAATAATCATGAGAGTAGGGGTGAAATACATTGATCCTCAATGTTCAATGGAAAATTAATTATATGTAGAATATTATCTTCTCACATGGGATATTCTATTGGTATACACAAGAGTTTGTTCTTAAGAGTTTTTTTGATATTGACTTCAATGTTTTTAAAATGGATTTGAAAATTACTTCTTAAAATTTTTACCTCTTTGGGGAACCTTTAGTATATTGTTCCACCAAGAAGCATTATTATATAAATAATTACATTGTTGTATTTTATTCTAGTAGATGGATTTTATTACACTTTTTTTGATGTAGCACACACTAACTTATTTTTGTAATATTTTCACAAATAATCTGATTCATTGTGATAAAACAATTGAAATTTATTCAACATTAAATGTGAATCTTCCTCTTTTCTAATATTATTCGTATTATATTTTTTCTTGGAAAATGGGTTTCAATGACTAAGAAACAGAGGATTGATTATTGTAAAATTATAGGAAATAGATATTCGAGTCATTTTAGATATATATAAATCAACCAACCATTAACATGAATTTATCAACATGATAAATTGTTCCATTTGACTATCACATTATTATTAAAGAGGTTCAAAACTAAGTAAATGAGTTTGAATTCCATGAAATTTTGTGACTTAAATAAAGTGATTTTATGTCAATATAACATGCAATGTTGAAATAATGATTGAACGTATAGTTTTATTAGATATTAAATTCTTTCAAATAAATATTGTTTAGAGTAATAACCTAGATTATGAAATCATGTTGTCTTTAAATAAATGTAAAATGTTTTTTTAAATTTTCACATATATAAACTAACCTCATGTCACTACGACTTGTGTTTTATTTTTGAAATAATTAAAAGTTAATTTTTATTAATTTAAAAGTAAAAAACAAGTCTCAAAATGTAAAACATATCAATATATCATTAATTGTAGTTAAATCATAAAAAAAATCAATTAAATGTTTTACATTTTTCAATTTTTCCCACCTAAATCTTATAGACTCTTTTCCCGAAATGAACAGAAGTGAATTTATATTTATTTAAAAGTAATAAAACATGTGCCACATGATTAATACAAGGAAAATGACCTTGATTTTTCATAAAATCATAACTGTTGATTAATTTTTGACATGTTTGAATACATATCACATTAGTCAAACCTACAGTGTTATCATAATGACTGAAAAAATATTCTATTAGACTTAAAAGTTTGTAAAAACATTCACCAGAGTCAAGATCTAAAACATTACCTTAGATTATGGTATCACTGCATGTCAGATCTATAACACCCAGGTGAATAAAGAATATGACATTTTTATATTTATCCATATTTGTGAATAAAATATTAATATGACTTTAAAGGGGACGCTATGCTCGATGGCGTACCCAACACGCAACAACGAGTTTATTGGGAATCTTACGTTGCACTCTAATAATAAAAAAATATTATTTTAAATAGTAGTTAACGCCTTGCCGTTGTAATGGCGGGAATGAACAAAACTAAATACAAAATGATTATATATGTTTGTCAAATATTTTTACTTCTTACAATAAATGTTAGAGGATTAAAAATGCAAATGAATCCAATTTTAAGCGTAAACATTCTAATATTATTTAAAAGGTCGATTAACAACCTTTTGATGGAGAACCTCTTTTAAATCCACTTTTTGACAATTTTATGTGTTATCTTTGACAAAATAAAATTCTTCTTTAGAGTCGGGACATCAAAATTTACTTTGTGTAAATTTTTCGTATTTTTCCGAAAAAGTTCAATTTTTAATGAATAGTGAAAAATGTTGTATTTTAATTCAAAACCTCTTTTAATATAATTTATTTATATGATTAGATTATCTTTTGAATTGGTTTTAAAGTGAAATTAGAATATATTTTTACCATTTAATCCAATAGTGGTCGTTGGAATTAATTTCACCTTGAAATCGGACTTAAACTAGTGTCAATCCTTTGATACATTTTGTTTCATCAAACATGCTATTTGTTTTGACAGCGGGAATTAATTATTGAATTAATTAATGCAACTTATATGTTCTGAATTTTGTAAAATAGACATCATTTTTGAATTCGGAATATCAAATATAGCTTAGGGTGAACTTTTGGTAATTTTCTGAAAAACTTCAATTTTTGATGAATAGTGAAACCACTAAGTGGTACTAATAAAAACTGATTTTCCGTTTAAATGAAATTTTTCCATAATTGTGTTTTGAATTTCAAAAATCCGACATACATGTTTGTCATTAAGAAGTAAAATGTGGTTCAATGGGATTAAAATAATTTTTTGATGAATAGTAACTTATTAAGTTTTTAATCGCGATTAGAGGTAATTAGTGTAGTTTAAGGTAAGAATAATGTTTTAATAAAATTAAATGACCTAGACACCTGTCCTACCCTCATTTGATGTGTCATGTACTACCAAGAAAATCCATGGGTCAACTTGGGGACCCCATGGAGCCACTTTGATTGGAAAATGACATAAATATCTTTTTATTTAATGTTAAAGTAAAAATGACACAAACATGAGATGTTTTACTAAAACAATTTTTACATGGAGTTATACAAGTCAGATTTTTGACTATAAATAATAAATGGAAATATAGAAAGATTTCCTACATCATAGTATTTTTTTATAATTTTTAGACATTAAATAAATTAAATTATTCATGACATCATGATGATGCAGCGATGACCTCATTATTCAATGATTTAAATAAAATGGAAAGAAAATGTAAATTATAAGATCTACACATGTCCAAAACCTATTGGATGGGTTGATTTAGAACTCTTGTCACCTTATCTTCGAATTATATCAATGTGGGACCTTTTAAATCTGAAACTCATTTTAAAATAAAGGAACATTTCTTTACTTTCCAAGGGTGCCCCTCCTCTCCTCTTATAAAAGGCCCCCACCTCTACCTCCTTACCCATAATTCCAAAGCCTTTGGATCGGCCAACCCCTGACCATTTTGTCTCTCCACATCCCTATATTACTCGTTGAAGCCTCACTTTGGGCAGAAGTCTTCCCAAGGAAGCCTTTGAGCTCAAACCAAAGGAAGTTACCCGATTTTAAGGTAATGACTTCACTTGAGTCCTTTTGTTTTATTTTGCTTCTCCAACCCCCTAAACTCTTTTTATTCATTTCTTTTGTAACAACTCCAGTATATTCAATATACTATGATGTTGTTATAATAATTATTCGAGCTACACTTACACACACCTACATCTAATGGTTAAAGAACATACTGTTTCCGTGGGTGGCGAATTTCTGCCTCCCGAAACGATGATTGTTCAACATTCTTTTAACACCTTCAAAGTTGGCCATTAAGATGACACTATATTTATATATGATATATAATATGTTTATGTTTTACTTAAGATTATGTATTTTTCATTTATTTCATACCTTTATGGTTTCCATTATGGGTAAACGCGATATCTTCATTTAAGGAAGTGAGGACTACCGCCCCCTCAAAGTGATGTGATTCGTTAATGCCATATGTGGGACGTATAAAGGATGGATTTAAAGTTATTATATATGATGTTATACTGGAATTATAATATACTTTTATATCATTATTATTTTCTTTCCATTAAAGTATGAGATAGAAATGAAAGTAGCGTTCATGCGTACGTACGGCTTACCGTCTCCATGAACGGTGCATTTCATTTCTTACCTCTAAATGATTATGTGATATTATAAATACATGTATATGCTGGATATATATGATATATATGATATAAAAATCAGGAATTTCATTCTGGATATAAAGAACCTTTGACCACACGAACAACATGTAATTGTAAGAAGTCCACTTTTGACTTAAGAACCAAATATCGACAAAATAAACATTATTAACTTAAATGATTACATAATGTTTATAACATGTCAATAATTGATATAAAATGAATAATGAACTTGAAAAAGGTTATTAAGCAAGTATAAATTAACTCAAGTTTATTATTCATGACGTTAAAGAATGATCGAGTCAAGTCGGACCCGAGGTAAGGGATCCTACTCCTCTCTTTCTTTTTAAGTACACTTTTTTATGCCATTCCTTTTAAGCTCATATTTCTTGTGATTGGGATGTTCTTTTATATTAATCTTACTGTAATTTTTATGTTCATATGATGAGATACCCTATTCTCTCTCATCAATCCATTTTGGATGTTTTGAGTGGCGCCGTTAGGCTGCTGAATTTTCGTAAGGGGTCCAACCTCTCTATTTCTTTTTAAGTACTCTCATTTATGTCATTTCTTTTAAGACTGTCTTTCTTATGTTTGGGGATGTTATTTTATATTACTAATACTTTACTTTTTATGTTCATATTATGGGATACCCTATTTGATCTCATAAATCCATTTTTGGAAGTTTCATGTGGCGCTGTTAGGCTACTGAGTTTTCGGAAGGGATTTTTCATCTCACTCATATTCCCGTGAGATTTATGCTACATTTGACACAATTTCCTTTGAGTGGTGTATGTACTGCCCATTATTTTACTCATTTTGTAATATAATTTCATTTATGAGTATTTACATCAATTTTGTATTGTCCTTCTTTCACGGGGTGTATGTTTCGAAAGTTACCCAAGTCGGTAAGGGAACCTTTCACCCTCCTCTTTTTAAAAGACTTATTTTGTTATGTCTTTTAATTCACATACTATTATGTTGGGATATTTTCTTATATATCCTTATTGATGTAAATTTTATTTCCAAGTGATGAGATACCCTTTTTATCTCTCATCAACTCATTTTCTGAATTTTGAAGTGACGCCGTTAGGCTATCGAATTTTACCAAGGGAACTTTTTAACCCAATTTCGATTTTTTTGGGTTCAACATGCAGTTATTGAATATGTCATCCTTTGAATATGTTTTAATGAACTTTTATTGTTTTACACTTAATATACACTTATTCTGGGTGTATTTATATTTTTCACGCATAATTCTGAGATTGATTTCTCCTTAATTTAAGGATACCTTCTTTATAATGGATTTCATATCGTTTTACATTTCTTTTGAGACTTCATTGTTGTTATGCACAAATTCACTCTTATATGGTGTGTATACTGTCCTTTGACATATTATACCATAAATCCCTTTATTCTCATGATATAATAAATTTCGGATTAAATGTTATTCCGCTATTATTTGTATTCAAGAGTCTCTCATTTTGTTAAAAACTATTTAACAAAAATATCGTTTTAAATGTTTTAAAGATTTATTATTATAAATCTTTATCTTTAATGTCCATGTTTTCAAAATGCTTTTAAGTATTTATTTATATGGACATTAATGTTTTAAAATTATAATTCCATTAAAAGCTTCAAATTGGTATGGGACACTTTTATTAAAAAATCTCTTTTAAATGGTTTTCGAAAATGGATTGATTAATTCAATATCTGGGAATTACTTATTTTGATTGCAAATGAAATGTCCTTATTGAAATGTTTATATTTTCAATATTTTATGTGTAATGATGGTACTTGGACATTTTATGGGTGGTTACATGATAAACCATACGACAGGTGGTGCCGTGAATACCAGAATGGGTGGTTACGTTATAACCTCCAATGCATTGGGTATGGAAGTCGACTGTATGGATATTCCATTAAGTATGTGTGGAAGTCGGCCTTATGGCTATTCCATTAAGTATGTGTGGAAGTTGACCGTATGGTTATTCCACTTAAGTATGTTTATGGCCCAAGTTACCTTTATATGTTATGTGATCTTTATATGGGTTTTATGGTAATCTTTTGATTACAGAAGGGTAAGTAATGAACTTTTATTAAGTGAAGAGTTTTTACTACTTCTAAAAGGTGAAAAGTATTACTTTGATAAAGTATACATGGTTTACTTGTTTTTTTGAGAAACTAACAGTTTTCATTCTTTGTGTATCCCTTACTGAGATTTTTATGCTCATCCCAAGTTTTTGAAATGTTTTTCACATGACTTAACGTGGAATGGTGTCAAGGATTGGATCAAGGGAAAGTCATGCTACCTAAAACATGGAACAAGACATGTTTCTTTTTATGAGTTTTTATTTTATGGAAACTTAGTAGAAGTTTCTACTTTGTAATCTTTTGAGTTGTAATAGTTATTTCCTAATTCTCTAAAACTCTAAACCTGAAAAGATCCTCAATGTGAATTATTCATTTCATTCAATATTAAGTAAGGTTTAAGGCTGGGGCCTTATAGTTGGTATCAGAGGTCGGTTTAGATAACTTTAGAGGTTAGGGTATTCTCTAGGCATAAGTGACATTACCATAATGGTTAGGATTTCAGAAAGAGTCCTAGTTTTAGATAAAGTGAATGGGTAAGTATATCTTAGTGTTTATCTTCCTCATTAGTACATGATGGTTTTGTTGATATACTCACACTGACATTTCTGTTTTTAGGGAATGGATGGATCCAGCAGGCACCAAAGTGACAATAGGTTTGAAGGAAACTGCGGTGGTTCTCTGATTAAGAGACTAGATGAAATGGGGGATTCAATGAGGAAACTCGCGGCTGTTCTAAACCAACTATCAAGGAGTCATGATCAACCACTTGAACCTTGGTATTTTCTGTAATGAATCATGTACGAGATGACCAATCGATGTGGAAGTTCAGGTAATAATTATAAAGGTAACCATTAGGGTTTATATGATCCTTACTTTTTAGGTAATTATGGGTTACTCTATGATATGATGGAAAATGAAAGGCATGAGATAAAACTTAAGGTTAAAATATGTTATGATCATTTTTGAATATTTTATCTCGTTTTGGGGAATGTTTTAAAATTATATAGTTTTGGAAAAAGGACAACACGCAGACCGTGTGACAACTCGTCGCGTCGGACAAAGCTGCGGGAATCGAACCCACAACCAAAGTGCGACTGGTATTTATCGCCTACCACTGGACTACGTGAAGTCCCTGGTTATTTTGACTGATTCTTTTTAGTTATATGATTTTATGAATTAAGAGTAAGTTGATTTTGGGTTATCTATGGAAATTTATTAACCTATCATGGAGGATATGTGATTAGGTTAATTACTTTTCAATACGAGACTTTAAGAGCAACTGATGTTGTTTGGAGATAAATGTTGCGATTTAACTTGGAAGACTATGAGACTAAATCCTTCAAATATTTGGGTTTCAATCTTAGTTTGGTTTCCTTTGAAGAATTTTATGGACAAATTGATTATCGAATAGTCCTTGTTGAACTTTGGGTTTTGTTGGACAAATTTTGGAGATTAAGAATATATTTTCTTTTTATAAAGGGTTATCCTTTTCTGGATTATCTGATCTTGTACTAACCTTTTTGGTTTTGGTTTTGGTTAGAGTCTAAAGACATGGGAAGTATATAGTTCTCTATTGTGGATTAGGTGATTCTCTAGAAATTGATTATAGTACTCTTAATGCGAAAAAGCCTTCCTAAATACTCGTCTTTTGGAGAAAATATGAGTTTGATTAAGGAATCTAGTAAAAGTTGAAAGTCAACATGATAAGTAATTATGTTTCCTTATGAATAAATTCCTCAATAAAAAGTAACTTAGAACAAAAATGTTGTTTATTAACTTTTCCTACTGGGGAATCGAATACCGTTTAACCCATCACAAGTTTGTGATTTTCTTATGGTTAACTTTCTCCTAGACATGTTTACTATCACTCTCCATCAGAGCATGACCCTTTGTTTTTTCTTCCATATCCATATTTTCATACTTGGAATCCTAGTATGGGTTAACTTGGGTGACATTTGTACTTCTCTCCCATTCTTTTAAAGTGAATGTTTTACTGACTCTTGTTCCGATGTGGGACTTTCAAGGATGTTTCCGAGCCCAATTTTAAAATAGCGAGGACGCAATTTCCAAAAGGGGGGAAGGATGTAACACCCCAGTTGAATAAAGAATATGACATTTT
Organism: Viscum album; assembly: GCA_963277665.1. Lineage (NCBI taxonomy): Eukaryota > Viridiplantae > Streptophyta > Magnoliopsida > Santalales > Viscaceae > Viscum > Viscum album. Next base: position 583,178,392 of record OY728167.1, on the reverse strand, counting down.
TATATTTATCCATATTTGTGAATAAAATATTAATATGACTTTAAAGGGGATGCTATGCTCGATGGCGTACCCAACACGCAACAACGAGTTTCTTGGGAATCTTACGTTGCACTCTAATAATAAAATAATATTATTTTAAATAGTAGTTAACGCCTAGTCGTTGTAATGGCAGGAATGAACAGAACTAAATACAAAATGATTATATATGTTTGTCAAATATTTTTACTTTTTACAATAACTGTTAGAGGATTAAAAATGCAAATGAATCCAATTTTAAGCGTAAACATTCTAATATTATTTAAAAGGTCGATTAACCGCCTTTTGATGGAGAACCTCTTTTAAATCCACTTTTTGAAAATTTTATGTGTTATATTTGACAAAATAAAATTCTTCTTTAGAATCGGGACATCAAAATTTACTTTGTGTCAATTTTTGGTATTTTTCCGAAAAAGTTCAATTTTTAATGAATAGTGAAAAATGTTGTATTTTAATTCAAAACTTCTTTTAATATAATTTATTTATATGATTAGATTATCCTTTGAATTGGTTTTAAAGTGAAATTAGAATATATTTTTACCATTTAATCCAATAGTGGTCGTTGGAATTAATTTCACCTTGAAATCGGACTTAAACTAGTGTCATTCTTTTGATACATTTTGTTTCATAAAAACATGCTATTTGTTTTGACAGCGGAAATTAATTATTGAATTAATTAATTCAAATTATATGTTCTGAATTTTGTAAAATAGACATCATTTTTGAATTCGGAATATCAAATATATCTTAGGGTGAACTTTTGGTAATTTTCTGAAAAACTTCAATTTTTTATGAATAGTGAAACCACTAAGTGGTACTAATAAAAACTGATTTTCCGTTTAAATGAAATTTTGCCATCATTGTGTTTTGAATTTCAAAAATCCGACATACATGGTTTTCATTAAGAAGTAAAATGTGGTTCAATGGGATTAAAATAATTTTTTGGTGAATAGTAACTTATTAAGTTTTTAATCGCGATTAGAGGTAATTAGTGTAGTTTAAGGTAAGAATAATGTTTTAATAAAAGTAAATGACATAGACACATGTCCTACCCTCATTGGATGTGTCCTGGACGACCAAGACAATCCATGGGTCAACTTGGGGACCCCATGGAGCCACTTTGGTTGGAAAATGACATAAATATCTTTTTATTTAATGTTAAAGTAAAAATGACACAAACATGAGATGTTTTACTAAAACAATTTTTACATGGGGTTATACAAGTAAGAGTTTTGAATATAAATAATCAATTGAAAGCTAAAAATATTTCCTACATCATAGTATTTGTTTTTAATTTTTAGACATTAAATAAATTAAATTATTTATGACATCATGATGATGCAGCGATGACCTCATTATTCAACGATTTAAATAAAATGGAAAGATAATGTAAATTCTATGACATAAACAAGTCCAAAACCTATTGGATGGGTGTATTTAGAACTCTTGTAACCTTATCCTCGAATTATATCAATGTGGGTCCTTTTAAATCCGAAACTCATTTTAAAATAAAGGAACATTTCTTTACTTTCCAAGGGCGCCCCTCCTCTCCTCTTATAAAAGGCCCCCACCTCTACCTCCTTACCCACACTTCCAAAGCCTTTGGATCGGCCAACCCCTGTCCATTTTGTCTCTCCACATCCCTCTCTTACTAATTGAAGCCTCACTTTGGGCAGAAGGCTTCCCAAGGAAGCCTTTGAGCTCAAACCAAAGGGAGTTACCCGATTTTAAGGTAATGTCTTCACTTGAGTCCTTTTGTTTTATTTTGCTTCTCCAACCCCCTAAACTCTTTTTATTCATTTCTTTTGTAACAACTTCAGTATCTTCAATATACTAGGATATTTTTATAAGAAGGATTCGAGCTACACTTACACACACTTACATCTAATGGTTAAAGAACATACTGTTTCTGTGGATGGCGAATTTCTGCCTCCCGAAATGATGATTGTTCAACATTCTTTTAACACCTTCAAAGGTGGCCATTAAGATGACACTATATTTATATATGATATATAATATGTTTATTTTTTACTAAATCTTCTTTATTTTTCATTTATGGCATACCTTTATGGTTTCCATTATGGGTAAACGTGATATCTTCATTTAAGGAAGTGCAGACTACCGCCCCCTCAAAGTGATGTGATTCGTTAATGCCATATTTGGGACGTATAAAGGATGGATTTAAAGTTATTATATATGATGTTATACAGTAATTATAATATACCTTTATATAATTATTATTTTCTTTCCATTAAAGTATGAGATAGAAATGAAAGTAGCGTTCATGCGTACGTACGGCTTTCCGTCTCCATGAACGGTGCATTTCATTTCTTACCACTAAATGATTATGTGATATTATAAATACATGTATATGCTGGATATATATGATATATATGATATCCAAATCAGGAATTTCATTCTGGATATAAAGAACCTTTGACCACACGAACAACATGTAATTGTAAGAAGTCCACTTTTGACTTAAGAACCAAATATCGACAAAACAAACATTATTAACTTAAATGATTACATAATGTTTATAACAGGTCAATAATTGATATAAAAGAATAATGAACTTGAAAAAGGTTCTTAAGAAAGTATAAATTAACTCAAGTTTATTATTCAGGATGTTAAAGAACGATGGAGTCAAGTCGGACCCGAGGTAAGGGATCCTACTCCTCTCTTTCTTTTTAAGTACACTCTTTTATGCCATTCCTTTTAAGCTCATCTTTCTTGTGATTGGGATGTTCTTTTATATTACTCTTACTGTAATTTTTATGTTCATATGATGAGAGACCCTATTATATCTCATTAATCCATTTTGGATGTTTTGAGTGGCGCCGTTAGGCTGCTGAATTATCATAAGGGATCCAACCTCTCTATTTCTTTTTAAGTACGCTCATTTATGTCATTTCTTTTAAGCCCATCTTTCTTATGTTTGGTGATGTTCTTTTATATTCCTCATACTTCAATTTTTATGTTAATATTATGGGAGACCCTATTTTATCTCATAAATCTATTTTTGGAAGTTTTAAGTGGCGTCGTTAGGCAGCCGAGTTTTCGTAAGGGATTTTTCATCTCACTCTTATTCCCGTGAGATTTATGCTACATTTGCCACAATTTCCTTTGAGTGGTGTATGTACTGCCCATTATTTTACTCATTGTGTAATATACTTTCATTTATGAGTATTTACATCAATTTTTTATTTTCATTCTTTCACGGGCTGTATGTTTCGAAAGTTACCCAAGTCGGTAAGGGAACCTTTCACCCTCCTCTTTTTAAAAGACTTCTTTTGTTATGTCTTTTAATTCACATACTATTATGTTGGGATATGTTCTTGTATATCCTTATTGATGTAAATTTTATGTCCAAGTGATGAGATACCCTTTTTATCTCTCATCAACTCATTTTCTGAATTTTGAAGTGACGCCGTTAGGCTGTCGAATTTTACCAAGGGAACTTTTTAACCCAATTTCAATTTCTTTGGGTTCAACATGGAGTTATTGAATATGTCATCCTTTGAATATGTGTGAATGACCTTTTATTGTTTTACACTTAATATCCACTTATATTGGGTGTATTTATATTTTTCACACATAATTCTGAGATTGATTTCTGCTTAATTTAAGGATACCTTCTTTATAATGGATTTCATCTCATTTTACATTTCTTTTGAGACTTCATTGTTGTTATGCACCAATTCACTCTTATATGGTGTGTATACTGTCCTTTGACATATTATATCATGAATCCCTTTATTCTCATGATATAATAAAGTTCAGATTAAATGTTATTCCGCTATTATTTGTATTCAAGAGTCTCTCATTTTGTTAAAAACTATTTAACAAAAATATCGTTTTAAATGTTTTGAAGATTTATTATTCTAAATCTTTATCTTTAATGTCCATGTTTTCAAAAAAAAATTAAGTATTTTTTTATATGGACATTAATGTTTTAAAATTATAATTCCATTAAAAGATTCAAAGTGGTATGGGACACTTTGATTCAAAAATCTCTTTTAAATGGTTTTCGAAAATGGATTGATTAATTCAATATCTAGGAATTACTTATTTTGATTGCAAATGAAATGTTGTTATTGAAATGTTTATATTTTCAATATTTTATGTGTAATGATGGTACTTGGAAATTTTACGGGTGGTTACGTGATAAACCATATGACAGGTGGCGCCGTGAATACCAGGACAGGTGGTTACGTTATAACCTCCAATGCATTGGGTATGGAAGTCAGCCGTATGGATATTCAATTAAGTATGTGTGGAATTCGGCCGTATGACTATTCCATTAAGTATGTGTGGAAGTCGACCGTATGGTTATTCCACTTAAGTATGTTTATGTCCCAAGTTACCTTTATATGTTATGTGATCTTTATATGGGTTTTATGGTAATCTTTTTGTTACAGAAGGGTAAGTAATGAACTTTTATTTAGTGAAGAGTTTTTACTACTTCGAAAAGGTGAAAAGTATTACTTTGATAAAGTATACATGGTTTACTTTTTGTTTTGAGAAACTAACAGTTTTCATTATTTGTGTATCCCTTACTGAGATTTTTATGCTCATCCCAAGTTTTTGAAATGTTTTTCACAGGACTTAACGTGGAATAGTGTCAAGGATGGGATCAAGGGAAAGTCATGCTACCTAAAACATAGAACTAGACATGTTTCCTTTTATGAGTTTTTATTTTACGGAAACTTAGTAGAAGTTTATACTTTGTAATCTTTTGAGTTGTAATAGTTATTTCCAAATTCTCTAAAACTCTAAACCTGAAAAGATCCTCAATGTGAATTATTCATTTAATTCAATATTAAGTAAGGTTTAAGGCTGGGGACTTATAAGATCGATTGGTAATCTATTCTTACATTTTTATTATTATTCATCAATCATTATCTGACGTCTTCTTAATACTCTATGATTGTTTGGTAGGTTTTTAACCTTTCTCATAAGTTTTTATTTATATCTATTCATCATGACATATTCATGTATCCCTTTTTTGTAGTTGTATTCCATATACTACTATACTCATGTTTATTAATTATGTTTCTTCTTTTGGCTTCTAATTTTACATTTTCATTTTCCTCTACCATTACTTCTTCCCCAGCACTAACATTCTATTCTTCTATGAATATAGATTCTATGTTATACTCCTACTTCAAACATAACTAACACTTCTCACTTATTACCTAAATTAGATTAAAATATTAATTTTTTATTCTTACCTTCTCTTATTTTGGATTTTTTTCTTTTTATATTATTTATTATTTTATTTCATATTCGTCTTATATATTTTATCCCTATTATTTTTCTTCAAATATTTCATATCATCTTAATGCATTTAATTCTATTTCAAGGTTCTGATCTGATTTTTATGGATTTTTTATTTATATTTTTCCTATATTAGTTTTTGTTTTTAAAACAAATTTATCTTTTAATTTTGATCATGTTATATGAGTAATTAATTTATGTTTCCTAATTTTTCTTTTATAATCTATATTCTATTTTTGTTAACATTTTTTTTCCTTCTATTTTAGATCTATCTACTAACTTATCACACCTCATTATTGTTTATATATTTTTTATTAAAATTTAGCTTTTACATATATTTTTTCCTCCACTTTCCCAATTAATCAACATTTTTGGTTTAACACTTTCACTTCATCTCTCGGAGGTGCTTTTATTTTTGATTTATTATATCTATGTTTTGAGTCTATATTTTACAATTCTTTATAATATTATTTTATTTTCTTATACATATAAATTTTAATATGATTGTTTGGCTCATTTTTTGGATATTTACTTGCATCATATTTTTCAAAAAAAACTTATGTCTTCTTCAATATTTTCTTCCACTTCTTGTTTCATAATTTTTTTATTACTTCATCTATTACTCTTACTCTAGCATTGGAATCTTTTTTTCATGTAGTTCATCTTATACATCTTCATATTAATATGAATTTTCAATTTTTTCACTCTTATTTTTTCTTCATATTTATTCCTTCTAAACCATATGATTTGTATCATCTACATCATTTTATTCTTACTCCAAATATATTTATATTTCAATTTTTCTTTCTTGTGTTTTCTAATTGTTTCTTTTTCATTTTATTTTCTCTTATATATTTTTTTATTGTGATAATAATGTATGAATATATAAATTATCACTAAAAAAATAAGAGTGGTATTAGATCATTCTAAATTTTTATTTGAATCCGGATTATTTAATTTAAGAAATTATATTTTTTAAGTTATTAACATTATAATGAACAATGTATTTTGAAATAAAATTGAAAATATCTTACAAATGAGGTAACTTATTTTAAAACCATCTAGGTAGTATTCTTTAGATAAATTTATTTTTTATGAAATTAAATTTCTATATTTTTAGTTCCATACACTTTGTAGACCCTTACATGGGAAGGGGGTTCCCAGAGCACTATAGCCATCGATGAAGAATCATCTGATATATGATTACTGAACATACTAATTTTTATTTTTCTCTTCCATTTTAATATTTTATTTGAGATAAAAATAAATATTAATTATTTTTGAGATATAATTTTTATTTAGTTCACATTAATTAATTTTTTTAATAATTTTAAGGAGGACGGATTGAAAAATTATTACACTACACCCTCTCGACTATAATGACATGAACGATTCTTGGTTATGATGATGATACTAGGACAACAACCTCCATAATTGTATGATGGATTCTATTCATTATCCAACATGATATCTTCTAGATAATTATATTTATGAATCAAAATAAACATTATTTTATAGTTAGGTTAACTTGAAGTTTGTTTTTATGTTATCTTATCAATATCCTATAAGAAAATTGATCGGGGTTGTAGATGTGTTCCATATGAAATCGGGTTCAAGTGCTGGTGGAAAAATAATTCTACCTATTATATGGAGGGATGGTGAGCATGTTGATCATGATAGGAACCATATATATAAATCATATTTTAGCAATCTATATTGGATGGACCACCTTGTGGTGTTATCATAACTACCGGGTTAAAGGCATATTGGGAAGCAGGGGTGAAATCCAGTGATCCTCATCATGAATTTTAAAATTATGTATATGAAAAAACCTATATTTTGAATTAGAATTTTTATATTTTCACGATTTGGGTATATTATTAAGAGTAATATAGATATAGATTTCCTAGGTTATATAATGGATAGAAAAATTAATTATTGTACATTTCACTTCCAAGGTGAATCTTTAGCTTCTTGGAATAACATGAAGAATCATTATACAAAACCTTCTAATCGTGAAGCTGATTATAGTAGTTGAATATTATTAAACCCAATTTTTGTGGATAAATAATACTCTCACTAAAAATAGAATTAGTTTTACTAAAACTCCAATTCCTTGTGAAAAACTTGAAGTGATGTTTTCAACTTTAAATGTGTAATATCCTTTTTCTATTATTATTCATATTAAATTGAAGACGTGTTGTAAAAATGTGGTAAAAAATGATTCAATGTACTCAAATTGGTTTGGAAACATATGAAAATGAAATTTGATTCATTTTTTATCTATATTAACTATCCATACATCAATCTCACACCCAAATTTATCAATATTATAAAAAGATCTTTTTTCACTTCAAATTATTTTTAATGGGCGTCAAAATTGAGAAAACAAGTAATTATTTTCAGGAATTTTTACGAATTTAAGAATAGGTAACATTTCAATATGATAAATGGTGTATTAATAATGACTTAACGTATAGTTTCAATTCATTTATATCTTAAAAAAATAATTTTTAGTTTTATAACCTGTAAAATGACCTCATAATTTTTTTAAATCAATAAATAATGTACATTCCATAATTTTTGACATGTATGAATAGACCGTGAAGTGAAATGATATTTTAATAGATATATAATACATATTTTTATATGAATATTATATAAAATACATAAAAACCCACCCATGGATCATAAAGGTTTAGTTTCTTCAGAAACTAGATAAGAATATTCTTATTTTTTAAGTTATCTTCAACATCTCCCACAAAGATATTACCAAATAGTTGTATTCTTTAACATATGATACATAATATCTATATTCATAATATAGTGAAAGAAAACATAAGAATGGGTGATATCATATGCTTAGTATGGATAAGAAAGTGAGATATCAATGATCCCATAATCATTAAAGGAGATAAACATGTATGAGAACATGAGTATAACATTTAAAAACAATATCCTTTAAATAAAAATCATAATCACGAGACATGGAATAAATCATGTTAGTTAATAAGACCTGAATGATAATTTAATAGCAGACCATTATCCATTAGATCATAACATAGGCATAAGACATAGAATTGTGGCATACAAATAATAATAGAAAATAATTTCCATAGTACTTAAGGTTCACAGCAAAGACTATCACAATATGATGGGTTCACTCCCAAAACCATCATATAAGACAAGGTTCACTCCCAAGACCATCATAGAGGAAAAAATACCTTATTGAATCGGCATCACTCCCCATTATAGTATGGTCCATCTCATGATATATAAATCATTTTACAATGCATTAGTGGGAGATATAGGTGCCACCAATCACTTAATAAAAATCATACTTATGTATTATATAAGATTATAAATCATTCATTATATCAAATCCCATGAAAAAATGAGTTTCATTTACATTTCATCATATCATTATAGCATGACCTGACGATAAAAGGAAATATTTTCATAAGCATTTCATCATGGTATAACCAATAGAAGATAAATTGGTTTCATAAAAAAATATTCCATCCTAAATAAAATCCATTCAGATAAATAACATGAATTATATACAAGGATCATATCCCTAGTAAATCATATGTCATTTCAAATTATGTCATCTGATATGTATAATGATTTTGAAAGATCACTCGAAACTTTTTTGGGGGGAAAATATCCTTTAAACATTAAAAGCATCATTTAATTTTTTTTAAAAAATAGAAATCATTCTCTTTGAATATAACCATTTATTCTTGTAAAATATGATTCAATTCAATTATTGGTTAAAACAGCCAATAATTCTACTTTTTCCATAAAGGTTAATACAAATATTCATTTCACATTTTCAGTAAAAGAAAAATAGGAAATGTTTTTAAAATGACTTGAATATTTTTAAAAAAAAATATAAAAACTATAAAAGCCTATAAATTATTTTAAATATTCATAGAGGAACATTCAAACATTTTTAAAACATATTTAGAAAACATGGATATGTCAGAAAAATATTTTTTCAATCAAAGAGTGAAATAAAGCGAATTTTACTTAAACAATTATTTTGAAATCTTGTGTACATAAAGAAATAAAAAGGAGGGGAAAACATGTATTCAAAAGAAATAACTAGAGTATAAGATAATTCATGATAATTCTTGAGAGTTAGGTTATAATTTTTCAACATTGTAAACTTATTCATAAACAACCCCAAAAAAATGATAGGACTGTAACAAAAACTCTTACAACATTAGGTATCTTTTGAATCATAATACCCATTAAATAAATAATATAATCAAATGAAAATTTTTAGTAGCACGAAAACAAATGGATTAATGATATGGGTAGTATAAACACCTCATGAAATAAGATACGGGCATAACATAACTTATGCCTAAAAGAGGGAAATTTTAGAAGAAAGAACATTCCTTTAACTTAGTCTCGACTTACATAGTACATAGTCGGACCTCATGTATAATAAATATAAGTTTATTATACATATATTATAGAAAAGGAATCATATTTTTTATAACATATATGATATACTTAAAAACTTTTGTCACCCATGTATTAATAATTCTTTGTTAAAATCACTATTTTGGGTAATCATTTAATCATTTTTCATATATGTCATCATTCAGTAATTTTTGTACTTATACTTTGATAAAGGTTTTATAATCCCCATAATGTTAAACAATATATAAATATCATATATTCTTATTATATACATATTTAGTTTTATTCATAATAGTAGATGTAGAAAAATGGTTTACACCATTCATAGAGACCGTAGGTCGTGCATATATAATCATCACTTCATTTTTATTAAAGTAAAATAAATAAAATGAAATCAGGATAGGGGGGACTAGGGAGGTATAATGTAATGTTAACAAACTGTTTCCCCTCAAATAAAATTAATTATCTATGGTTTGAAGTGAGAAATTTTAGATAATATAGTTAAATTGGTACCTTAGTCTACCATAGAATCTAGGTGATCTGCTACTTGATTCCCCTAACCCTAGGTGTGGTCACTTTTATACTATTGTTGAGGATATATTTTCATTTCATTATGATTTAATATAAGAAACATGTCTTGAAACCTTTTCCATGCAAGGAATCATGAATGATCATGGAATTAGTTTCCATATGTGAAATGAAAACATTCTATTGGATGAAAAAGCATAATCCCAGTAAGGACTACCTTGGCCTCTGCTAGTAAGGAATTTACACTACCATAGTGATATGTAAAAGCTGCGATCACACTCCCCCTATAATCCATAATGACCCGCCTCCTCGCATATCACCCGTATATACACAAGAACATCGTTTCCATTATTTTGATGGATGGAATGAAATAAATGTAAACGATAATTAATACATCTAGAATTATAATTAATTCATGTATTTAACTTATTTTCATTAAGAATATCCTTATTAAGATCAATGTTAATCATATATGATAGATGAATCACATCGTGTAACGACATAGTATTACGCTGTACACATGAACGTCATTATCATATATCACATAGAATGAAAATTAGAAAAGAATATGTGATATTATATTTCAAAAAGTATTATAATATTTCAAATATGATTTATATTCATATTCATATTAATCTTGATAGAATTTTATGGAAAACTAGTCACATCAGATCACGTGGTGGTAGTGCACCGCACACATGGAAGATGTTATCATTTACCATTTGAGGGAAGAGGATATAGATATAAGTATTAAAAATTATATAAAAAAGTCTCTGTATATGAATGATACTATGGTTATTATACTATCATGGTGTATTTTGGTTTTAAGAATTTGGAGGAAAAAATAAAATAAAAACTCGCATTGATGAATGTAACCATTAATTTAGGTAACCTTTTTAGGTTTTCACCAAAATCCATCCTAGGTCATATTTTATATCAAAATAAGGAATATATTATTATGGTAGGTAATTAAATAATTTATTTGGATACTGATCTTCCAGAATAATGGTTTATGGATGTGTAAAGAGTAGAAGGGAGGGGGTGTCCTTTTAATAGTGGGGGAGACGACACTCTTGAAATTTTTGAAAAGAAATAATTCTACTCTTGATTTTATCATGCCAAAAAATACAAAATGAATCATTTTTTTAAAAATTAGAAGATATAAGTTCTATATATTACCATAAAATAGTAATTGAACAAGTTTTGGGTCACTTTCAACACTAAACTTTTAGTTTAACCCTTGGTAAACCAGTTTGTACCTTAACCATGGTAGATAATTTCTAATGTTTTCTAAATTCGTTATAGTAAAAAGTTATGTTACCCTTGTTAAATAATATAAGTTATAATGATTATAAATATTTAATATATTTTTTCAAATTCATGTAATATAGTTGGTATAATTTAATTTAACATTTACCATGCAGATGTGTTAATAAAATGGTTTTCCAAAATAAAAACTTTCAAAATATGAGAAAATATTATATCAAAACCCAATATGAAATTAATTCCAATTACCAAATTTGGATTAATTAATATATCATTTAAATAATATTATTTTTATAAGAACATTAAAATAAAATGGTAATTATAAATTATTTAAAAAAAAATGAACTTTATAATAATTTTTTTTCTCACTATTATATGAAAAAGGAAACATTTCTGAAAAATCACCAAAAACTACCCTAATTAAATTTTCATTTGATTTTTAAAAAAATTATGTTAATTATTTAAAATACCTTTTCTAATATTGCAAAGAATCACTTTTATTATTTTTCTTAAAATTTCAATATGAATATTTTCTTATAAAATTTAATTTTCAAAATATATAATGACTTTTCAAAAAATTAACTAATTTTTTTATCAATATGATTTAATAATATAAAACTATTATCGTTAATATTTAAATAGTATATATTAATAATTATACCACTATATTTAACAGATTTTTTATAATGGTCGCATATTAATAATATGTTTTAGTTTGTTACAACTTATTTTTGTGTGTGATGCAAGCTAAACCCATGTGGAATATAACAAAATATATCAATGAAATTAAATTTATTCGAAACAAAATTCATAAAAACACATTTTGTTATGTCCAACCCCCCTTAAAATGATTTTATATCTCAAAATTAATTACTTCGGTACAAATAATTGAGGATACTTATACCTCATCATATCCTCAGGTTCCTATGTAGCTTCCTCAAATTGGTGGTCTCACAAAAAAACTCTAACTAGGGGAGTGGTATTGCTTTGTAGAACATTATATATATTATCTAGAATCTCCAACATTTTATCCTTATAAAATATATCTTTCACCAATTTTATGACATCCGAGTTTAGTATATGTGATGGATCATATATGTACCTTCTTTAGAGAGATACTTGAAACACATCATGGACTTAAGAAAATTTTCATGGAAGAACAAAGTGATAAGAAACCACCCCTAATCGATAAAATATATCCAAAGGGACAATATATATAGGGATTATTTTCTCTTTCTTTCCAAGTATCATAATCTTCTTCCATGGTGAATTCATAGAAATACCTTGTCACCAACTTCAAAATCTTGATCACGTATAATATTGTTAACATATCATTTTTTCTAATTTTGAGATGCCTTGAGGTGTCACTGAATGGATCTAACATTATCTTCAATTTCCTTATCCCATTCAAGTACCAATATCATTATTTCTCAAACTTCATCCCAACACGTTATAGTTATACACCTCCTTCAATAGAGGGATTCATAAGGATCCATCTAAATACTTTTGTGAAAGCTATTATTGTATGAAAACTCAGCTAGAGGAATATGTTGATCCCAACCACTTTTAAAATCCAGAGAACAAGATCTCAATATATCATATAGGTTTTGAATTGTTATTATATATTGACCATCCTTTTGAGTATGATACATTGTGAAAAAGAATAATTTTGTATCTATATCCTCCTGAAGACATCTCCATAAATTTGAGGTAAATAATATATCCCCATCAGATATAATAGAATGTTGTACTCAATGAAATCTTAGTACTTCTATAATTTATATTTTCGAAATATGATCAAGAGATAAGTATTGTATGATAGAGATGAAATATGAAATCTATATAAGGAGATATACTATGACCCATATATCATTATTCTCTTTAGAAGTTTTAGGGAGTCCTATGATAAATTTAATGATGTTGTTTTCTAATTTCCATTACAGTTTGGGTAATGGTTATACAATATCCTTAGAATTTTGTTTCACAACCTTATCTTCCTGAAATACCAAGAACATATAAACTAACTCTTCAATAGAACTATTTATTCCATCCCACTATAAATAATCTTCTAAATTAATATACATCTTCATAATTCTTGTACGAATTGATAATGATGAACTATGATCTTATTCTGATAGATCCATATTCATGTCATGTATGGATTGAAAACATACAGGATTCTTGAACATTAGCATTGCATCATGATCATGGTTGAACTCAGGAACATTTATCACACTTTTTGGTTGAAATACTAATTTTTCCCAATTATGATTCAATTATAACTGAGAGAGGGAGTGGTGTATTAGTGATATATTTTTCTTTTATGTTTCCTTGTAAATGAAACAACCTTCACCTCCTATTAAATATTTCTTTCCCTGCTGAAATAAATTCAAGCACACATCCATTGGAAGAGAAGAATTTAAAAATTTCACTACTCAAAAACAGTAGCTACATCCTTGGTATGGTTTAGAAACAATCCAATAACCCACAATACACTATAAAAAAAATCATTGTGTGTCCAATACAATGAGTTGGATATTCTATTTCACTCGTTTAGAACTACGTAAACAATCCAATAGTGTGTGTGATTCTTCTAGCACAAAATATGCAATACAATTTTTTAAAAATACATGTTACTATGCTTCTAAAGCAAATTTCACATATATGATCTGTCAAAACAATTATTTACCTTCTTACCATGAATAAAGTATGAACTTCCTAGACATAGTAATGATACTCATTATAAAATCTCATTCTGATTTCATCATCTGATTTTTCAAAACTGAAATCCAAAATTTTTGCATATAGTTAGTTTGCATAAATTTCTTTCACAAACCATTTTAGAGCCTTTGAAAACATCCTTGATTCCCCAGTGAACTGCCCTACTTTTTCTATGAATAGTCTATATCCTTTGTGCACTAAGCTACACATTATGGCGTGAGTGATTAAATGATCACCTGTTATTAAATGCACCACCTTCTCTTCATGGATGAATTCTTATCCCATAGACCACCTCTTCTTCCAAACATAGCCTCTTCTTCCATGGACCACCTCTTCTTTTATGGATATAATCTTCTTCTAAAGATGGTTGATGCCTTATAGACCGAAAATATTTTACATCCCCTTTTACTTTTCTAGAAATCAAACTCCAAAAACATCTTCTACAGACAAGACATCAAGCCTCCCAAACTACTTATATAGAAAATTACTCATTCATGGTAATGATTCCATGCAAACTTTTATCCTTCATAGAATTATCCCTCTCAAACTTCTTCTCCTTCACAGAATTCTTCCTCACAAACTCTTTCAGACTTATCTGAATACGTCCAGCTGTGATGATCTCATCTAATAAAATTATCTCACTACAAAATGATCTGAGTAGGGGTATTTGTATAGTAAAATAAGATCTAAAAAACCCCTTTAATATAAATTTCCAAAATTTTCGATGTGGTACAACCTTCATCGCATACAGTGTTAAGTGGTATGAAAAATGCAAGTCTTCCCTCATGGTGGCCAATGTATTGGATCCTAAAAAAACCATTTTAGATGGCATAAATCACTGCCTAATTCTAAAAATGACATTCCTTCCATGAAATAAAAGATTCCATGAACATTAAGTCATCCCCGAGCTAGTTTCCCTATGTTTTCCTTGTGGTGGGATTAGTGGTCTATATAGCGCTACTATGTGGAAATATTATTTTGATAATTTTTGTTCACTGTTACACATACCTCTTTTGTGTTCCGTGAAATATGCTTTGTATTCCGAGAACTGGGATTTGTGAACTTATTTAATGTAAACATTCCTTTTCTACAAAACACACTCCCGATTTTGTGGCACAAAAATTTGGTTAACACTCGGAAACAACATGTCCTTAAAAATATGCTTCAGCCACACCAATAATACTGATTTGCGATCATCTTCTTTTATAAAAAAAACTTATCTATCATGATTTTTAACCTTTGATCAATCATATTTATCATCGTTATATTTTCCGAGGAAAGTATTGTAACTTATATATCTTCTTTTAATATCTTTCATTCCAATCCAACCTGAAAATGATTGGCAACAATTTTTCTCACCTATTCTTTCATAAGACTTGTATCACAAGCTCTTCAAAAAAAACTTATGACATTTGTGAAATGAAAATAATAAAAGAATAATCATATTTTCTAAACTATTTACAAATTTAATTGATTTATCCTTTTTGATAACAAAACACAACACTCTTGAAAAACAAACTTTTCTAGCTTCCAAAAACCTTCTTCGACCAACTTTTTCCTAACAATATCCCTTTTTTGATTTTTTTTCAAAAAAGATTCATAAATCACTGAACATTGTAACATCAAGATATAGATTACATTTCAACAATTATAGGCCTATATGGGATGAATCTTGGTTGTAAAAACCATGTTATAGAAAAACCATGTTATAGAAATGTATTGAATATGAAATCTCTCCAAATTTTATTCCTCAACCTTTCTTCCTCATGTTTCTCCTTTCATCCTTAGTCTTTCTTCCTCATATTTCCTATACATCTTCAAAATTCCTTAAATGAAATTTTTTTTCCTACAGCCACTCCAACAGCTAATTCTAATATTTCTCACACATACATGTTGGATTAATAACTTACCCAAACTCCCCCTTTATGCATGATTTCATAATGATAGATTTATGAAACAATTATGACCCTTGAAAATAGTATCCCATTGTATGATGGGATAGGGGATAGGTACACATACCTCAAAATTGATGGGAAATAGGTTAGACACTCATGTCCTACCTCAATTTATAAAATGGTTGTTTTGGTAAGGGATTTGTGAATATGTAGGAAACTTATTAAATTGTAGTAATATAATCCAGCTTCAATTCATTTTTCTTCACATTCTATTTGGTGAAGTGGTACTTGATAACAATATTTTTTGAATGAGAATGTTGTACCAGATTCATTGTAAGATTGATTTCACTTTTATTATAGAAAACCAAGAGAAAGGGTATCGTTACTTTAACAAGTAAGTATTCCAATTGATTTTTCATACACATAATTTGGGTAGAAGCTTCAGTGGTAGAAACATACTCAGCTTCATCCTTGCTAAGAGTTATTGAGGTCTATTTTTTTGTATGCCAACTAACACAATTTTTCCTTAGAAAGAAAACTCCACCATATGTTGACCATCTATTATGAACATTTCCTTCCCCATAAGCATTTGAAGACCTAAAAAATTAAATACTTTATGACCTATTATATCTTATTCTGGAATTTTTATTTCCTTTGACATGTTAAAGAATTATTTATTGATCAATTAAATTTGATTATTTAGGATCACTCTAAAATATTTCACAAAAGTTAATAATATAAACAATGTTTAGTATTCAAACAATAAAATATCAAAAACATCCAATCAGCTTCCAAAACTCTTTCTAATAGTCTTATGTTTCTTATTCATCATCATAAAACTTAGCTCCCACATAAATCGGTGTGGAAACTGATTTTTAATTTTCCATGCCATAATTATTAAGAAGTTCCTTTGCATACTTTTCTTGAGAAAGAAAAATGAGTTTCTTCTTTTGTAAGAAATGTTAACAAGGAAAGTATTTAATTTTTTCCAGCATAGACATCTCAAATAAATGTTTCATCTCTTCATTAAATCATTCACAAAATCATTCATCATTCATAGAAATGAAAATTTCATCAACATAAAAAAATATGATGAGGTAAAATTCATTACATTCCTTGATGTTATGATTTATATCATCTCTTACTTTATTAAAATTCAATTTTCTAAAGAAAGTATCTAATTTGGAATACCGTGATCTTAGATATTTTTTAACACATACAAGGATTTCTTCATCTTACACACAAAATTTTCATCATTACTTACAACAAATACACATGGTTGTTCAATGTAAACTTACTTTTCAAGATCCCCATTAAAAAATGCGGACTTTTCATCCTTTTTATATTTTTTGTAACCTCATTATGCAGTAATAAGAAGAAAGATTGTGATTGTTTCTAAACATTTCACTGGAGAAAAAGTCTCATCAAAATAGACACCTTTAATTTGTGAGTAACCTTTGCACACTAATCATTCCTTGTTCCTCATCACATCACCTTCTTCATAAATCTTATTCCTAAAACCCAATTTTGCACCAATAAACATTTTCTTATTCAACTTGGGTACGATTTCCCAAGTATCATTTTTTTATCTGATCAAATTCTTCATTCATAGACTGAACCCATTTCAGATGCTCAAAATATTCATTACCATTATTTGACTCAACCTTTGAATATAAGGATGTTTGGGTAACAACTTTTGATAATCTTATTATTTGAACCTTCTAATGTTGATCACTAATAATGTTCTGATCCTCCACTTATATCCTTATAGTAGAATGGTTTATTTTAATTTCATCCTTATCACTTGAAATAACTGAGTCTAATTCTTCTTCTAGAGTTGTATTACCACTGTTGACATCTTTATTATAATTTTTTTAAAAAAATTCTTATCCTACTCAACTTACTTATCAGTATGAGTTTGTTTTTATTCCTAAAAATTTTCATCAATTTTCACATCAACAGAATAAAAATTTATTCTTATTTATTTTTTGAAACATTTTTATCATATTACTTATAGAGAATAAACAATAAAAATCCCATCTTTACCTCTCTGATTAAATTTTCCATGGTTTCCACCTTTCTTCTTTATAACTCCTAAATGCTCAAAAACTATTAAGTGTTTAAAACTTTTTATTTTCCATAAATAAATTCATGTGGAGTTATATCTGAACATGGCCTATAAAATCATCTGTTTTGAATATACACAATAGTACTCATGGATTACCTACAATTGTAATGAGAGATACTATGTTCATGTAACATAGTTTACCCAATTTCCACCAGACTTATATTCTTCCTTTCAACAAACCCATTTTGTTTTGGTGTGTTTGTTGAACTAAACACATGCCTAATTCCATGATTCTAAAGATAATTTTTGAATTGTTAATTATTATATTCCCCACCATTTTCATTTCTCAACTTCTTCACTGAATACTCACATTCCTTCTCAGTTTTCCTCCTGATACTTTTAAAAATTTTCATAGCATATGACTCATGTCTCATATACATAACACAAGTAATTCAAGTGAAGTCATCAAGAAAAATGATTAATTACTTATCTATATTGGTTTATTATTTTATTATTAGCCCACATATATCATAATGAATATGTTATCGGGGTTATTCTAAAAAAATCTCAACTTTCTTATGCACTAAGATTGTAATTTTTCCTTTATGAAAAATGGTGCAACACTAATCTATTATTCTTGACATATTAGGAATGCCATGAACACTGTATTTCTTTGACAACATTCTCATTTTTATTTGACACATGTGTCCCATAATTTTATGCCACAATTTTTTTTATTCCACCATACCTAACTAATATGAATTTTGTATTTCACCAACTTGGAACATGTTTAATTTTGTATGTTGACCTATTTTAAATATCATTACATCTTCCTCAATTTTCACCAAAAAACATATTTTCTGAAGATAACTTTGTTACCCTCATAAAAAAATTGTGAAACACTCAGTAGGTTGTGTTTCAGGGAAACAATATATAATGTTTTCATGGATTTCATATTTACTTTCCCAATTATAACTGAAGAAACACCTTTGATTTTCAATGAATCATCATTTCCAAATTTCACTATTCATTCTCTGAATTCTTTCACAATTTCAAAAACATTAAATATCTTATTCTATTGGAAGAACACCCACTATAAATAATCCAAGACCATTCTATTTTATAGTATTCAAATCTATATAAACCATAAGATATTTCTCTTCTTCATTTTCTTTATTTAGCTTTGGATTATGAGAATTGTTAAGAAAATATTGTTGTGTTGGTACAAAAATAAGACAACCCTTAGAAAGATGTGTAGGTTCTTTACATCTTTCGAAAATTGCCTCCAGGTGTTGGAACATATTCTCAACTTTCCCACCAACTTTCTCATGTTTCTTTTGAACTTCCTTCTCAGACTTCTTCTTTTGAGAGGATTGACTCCCCCAAAAACCTTCCCTTCGATACCCAATGGAATAGTTATAGTTTTATTTGTTAAACTAAAACATATTTTCTATATGTATGAATCCATAATAATACCAGTAGTATCCATAGAAAATTATTTCCCTCTAAAACATTCAGATTGACCGGTTTTGTGAGTATAGTTCTCAACAACCTTCTTAACATCACTTTATTGACCAGAAACATTTCTATTTTCAATGGATATATATTTCTCCAGCTAAAATTTCTTTCCAGTTTCCCTAGAACCGAAAGTAATAAAAAAAATTTCAAGACATAGGTTATTTAGAAACCTTTGATTTTTTAACATTGTTAAATTTGGCCACATACATAACCTTCCCATATTTCTTCTTATCATAAACAAATCTATCTTTATTATAAACCTTTGACGGTAAATTTTTTTGATCTTTATCCAGTTTATCCTTTCTAGAACTTTCTAAAAATTCTGAGATAGAGAATTTGAAACTTTTATCCCTCTATTCAGTATTAGATATTTTTTGTTGGACATGTTCCAAATATTTTTCTTTTTTCCTTCATCATGACTTCCAAATGTTCATTACAATTATTTTCGTCCATAACACATTTTTTCAAATCAAAAATTTCATTCATCAAATTTAATTTCTCATTAAGAATAAAATTTTCATTATTTTTTAAAGTGTTTTAATTGTTACATTACCTTATTTCTTTTTATTTCATTTAAATATTTATTGGGAAATATTCTAATTCTTCCTTAAGATGAAATTATAACTTGGTTTATTCTTCTTCTAAACTACTTCTTTTGAACTCTTAATTATTAACTATTTCAATAAAAATATTCTATATTGAATTTTTAAAAGATTTATTGAATTCAACTTCACTTAATTATTCTTCACCATATTTAAATAAGAAACTTTATCTTTTGGATTTTATTAATTTTTTATCTACCCCTCTGGAAAAAGATTTATCTTTATCACTCTATTTTATCCATTACATTCTTGATCTTCTTTCTTCTTCATTACTATTCTCTTCTTTGTTTGAGGAAAATTACCCAAATGTTCCCAATGGCTCTATATTCAAATCATTTCAAGGGATGTTTCCCTTTATAGTTACTTTTAACAATTCTAATAATTTTTAAAAATAAGAAAAAAATACCATCAAGATTTTGAGATACCACATTTTTGAAGTCAGAGTTAGAAACATATAATTACATAAGAACCTTATTATATTTTTCTTTCATGGAAGATTTGAAATAATTTTTCTATTGTATTTTGTTTTTTACATCATAATATTCTCCCTTATCATTTCACATGTAATGAGAGTGATATAAAAATAATCTAGAGACAATGTTTCAGGGTAACTATCTTCTAGTGAATAATATTTAGCATCAAACTTATTGGTAAAAATTCTTAAGAGATTTTTTGAAACTATAGAATCCTATAACTTTTCACCAATAAATATTATAGTGTTAATAATTTCATTTAACTTATTAAAAAATTCCCCAACAGATTTATACTCACCCATTATCAAATATTCATACTTCATCCCCCAGATTTGTTATTTTTCCATCTTCACTTTTTTATTTCCTTCATTAATGTTTTTCGTCTTATCCCAGATACATTTAGAAATGGAAATAACTTTCACTCTTAAAAACAAACTTTAATAAAGTGATGATAGTAACTAATTTTTATCACTTCCATAATTCTCTAGATTCTTCTTCTCAATAGGTGTAAGAGGAACCTTATCATCAATAGAAGGAAATCCATCTATTGTAGCTTTAAGAACTTCATAACCAAGAGAAATAAGATAAATAATCATTCTATCATTCTAGATATGATAGTTCTTTCCATCGAAGATTGGAATACCCTTACTATTCACACAATTCATATTCTAATCAAAACTTCTCTACAAAAAATTAGCAAAAAATAAATGAAGGGAACATTAATATTTGATACCAAATTGATGTTTCCCAGTAATGATTCAAGTATCATTGAGAGGGGGAGGGGTGAATCATTGTTTTATCTTTCTTTTATGTTTCCTTTTAAATGAAATAATATTCACCTCATATTAAAGAGTTCATTCCATGTTGAAATAATTTTAAACACATATCCAATGGAACACAAGAATTTGTAAGGTTTAATACTTACCAAGAGTAACTACATCCTTTTTATGGATTAGAAAAAATTTAATTCCACAAAATACACTAGAAAACATTATTTTTTGGTAAATATAATGAGTTGGATGTCCCCTTTCACTCATGTAGCACTATGTAAAAAATCCTATAGTGGGTGTTTTTTTTATAGAAAAAAAATATTTAATACCCTTTTTGTAAAAAAAATGTTACCGTACTTGTTGAATAACTTTCATATATATTATCCTTCAGAACAATTATTCACTTTTTTACCTAGAAGCTGGTAAAAAATCATAGACTTTGTAATAATAATCAGCTTGAAATCACAGTCTGATTTCCATGTATAAATTTTCACAAATAAAATACAAATTTTCAACATACTTTTTCTTTCAAAATGGATTTCACAAACCTCTTTAGATCCTTTTAAAAATTCCTTTAATCCTCTGCAAATTTCCCCAATTTCTCTGCAAATTGACTGTATTCTCTGCTTTCTAAACTGCAACATGTGGCATGAGTTCTTCAAGGATCACCTATTATTCTAGAAACTCCCTCATCTTCACAACTGACTTTTTATCCTATGGCACACCTATTCTTACGTAGACATAATATTCTTCTGCAGATCACCACTTCTTCTGTGGACAACCTCTTCCTCCAAAGATGACTGATGCATCATGGACCAGATATGCTTTGTGGCCCATTTTACTTTTTGGGAAATTGAACCCCACAAACCACTTATATTTAAAATCTATAAATCCTAGAAAACAACTTCCATATACTACTTCCTCCTTCATGAAAATGATTCCCTGAGAACTGTTATCCTTTGTGGAATTCTCCCTTTCAAACTTCTTCTCCTCTGTAGAATTCTTCCTCATGAACACTTTCAGACATAGCCAAATACTTCCAGATGTGATGATCTATTCTCATAAAATTATCTCAATAGATAATAGTCTAATTAAGTCTCTTTATATAGGAAAATAAGTTTCTTAAAACCTACTAATCATATTTTTTGAAATTTTTTTATGCAGTAATGCCTTTACTGCGTACCATGATATATGGTCCACATAACGCCTTTCTTCCCTCTCAGTGACCAATGTATTCAACAAACAGAACCCTTTATGGTGCCCTAAATTAACACCACATTCTGAAAACGCCATTCCTTCTATAAAATACAAGCTTCCATGAACAACAAGCCTTCTGAGAACTATTTTCCCTACATGGTCTGCATGGCATGCTTTGTGGTCTGTGTAGCATTGCTATGTGGAAACCTTCCTTTTTTATTTTATTTTTTCATTCCATGTACATCCAATGAAGTTTTTGAACTCTTCTTCTCATTCCAGAAACTATGATTTATGGAATCCTTTATAGTAAACCTTCTTTTTCCAAAAAACAATCTCCCAATTTTGAGGCCTAAAAATTTCGCAAACACTAGGAAACGATGTCATCTTAAAAAAACGCTTCAGAAACACTAACTGTATTGATTTGTGATAATATGAATTTATCACGAACCTTATATATCATGATTTTTATCATTTTATTATTTATATTTAGCATCGTAATATTTAACAAGTAACACATTATAACTTACCTATCATCCAGCAACATCTTTCTTTCCAATCAAACATAAATATGATTGGAAACACCTTTTATTCCCCTTTCCATTATAATTCTTGTATCACAAGTTCTCTAAAGAAATTATAATATTTTATAAATACAAATTAGTATAGCATAATCGTATATTATAAAACATTTACAAAGTGAATTCATTTATCGTTTTTGAAAACAAAAGACAATACTCTTCAAAAACAAACTTTTCTAACTTCCAAAACCTTCTCCAGTCAGCTTAGTCTTAACATATAAATATTCTTCTCTATCTTCTTAATATTAACTCATATGGATGGTTTGATTCACATTCGAGGAATATCGTATTTATCTTATTCCATTAAGATATCTAAATATATCCTTTTAAAATATATAAATATTGGGTATTTTGTGATCCTTATCATGGATAAGCTATAATGATCCTTTCGCCTTATAGCATCAACAAACTTGTTCACATTCCCATGGTGATAATGTATTGAGAATTCATAATATTTAATCAGATATAACCATATTCTTTGGTGCATATTCAACTCCTTCTATGTGAATATTTACATTTAACTTTTGTTATTAGTATATATATCACACTTTTCTCAGTAAAGAAAATGCATCTATATCTTTAATGCAATGACTAACACAATTTACTCCAAATCATGAGTTGGGTAATTATACTCATGAACAAAAAAATTTCATAATTCATAATATTTAACCATGACATTATTCATGAAAATTCATCCAAATCCCTTATTGGATTCGTCACTATAGATAACAAACCCTTCTATATAATAGAGTAAAGTATGAATTCTTGCACTGACTGATCATATCTTCATATCCTTAAAATTATCCCCACATTGATCTATTCAAAAGAACTTGGACCCATTCCATGTTAACATGGTGAGTGGATTAGATATAAATAAGAAATGTTCCACAAAATATCGTTAATATCCATCCAAAACAAAGAATATTTGGATACCAGTCACTGTGGATAGTCTGGGGCATCATTCAATAGAATTCTTCTTTTATGGATCCACAACTATACCCTATCATGATATTAAATGAACAAAACATTAATCCTTGTATATCTAAAATTCAAACATCATAGTTTTTTCATACATTTTAACCTTCATTAGGATCTTTAGTACAATTATCAAGTGATCTGCATACTCCTCTTTTCTCATTGTATATGTGATAATATCATCTATAAAGACTACCAAAAACTGATCATGGTAATCTCTAAAGACTCTATTCGTTAAATTAATTAATATAGTGAGGGAATTAGTAAGACAAAATAGAATCACTATATATTAATAGATTCCATACCTTGTATAGAATGTCATATTCAGTAAATCCTCCTTAAATAACAATTCACTAGAACATTTATAAAACTAAAGGTTTGTATTTCTATAAATGTATCCCAGAATATCTTTAATCTTGACAGACTCCCATAACATAATACCTCAAAAGGTGTGTATAATACATTGAACTTATGATCAACCTTAAACTCATAAACCCTATTTTGATCCATAACACTTAGGTTAATGGACACATATATGCTTTCCAAATTAACATAATCCATAGATGTTTCATGATTCTTATAACAGAAATACCATTATTGAAAATTATTCTGAAACATAATTTCTTGATTTCTAATACATAAATGCATGAATCCATCCACTTATAAAGTTGACATGGAATGTTTCATTACTTTTTCTAGGAGTCTCTTGGGTTAGGGAATTGACTTGGGTAATTCTCGTGTTATCTAAACATAATAAAATGATGTCTTTGACAATTCTATCTCGATAACCTTCATTTACACATACAAAACATCTTACCCCCTTTTGAGATATTATTCTAGGTTATTTTTTTCCACTTTATTGACATTTAGGATGAAAATTCATCTTTTCTCTTTGTTTATTATCATGAAAAAATTTCAAAAGGTATATAATATTATTATTTGATGCGTTAAGAGTATCTTCAATGTTCACATTTTTAATTATATATCATGATAGATAATTATGAATAATTTCAATATATTATTTACCATTCATCATCATCATACAATATGGTTTCTTATAATTTCCAAAGTTTTCATCACATTTAGGTTTAACACGATTCCTCCTCATTCCATCCATTGATTAAAACCAAAAATTAATGCATGAGGAACAATAATCATAGTGGAAAATGACATAATCAATAAAATTTACTTTAAATATTTCAATCTATGAAACCATAGATTTATGATAGGTTATCTATTATCTATTCAAATGCATTATAATGGTTTGTAGATGAAATGTGAATTATCCAATGCATATCCTCTGAGAGTGTCAAACCTGGTACACACTATGTCCCTTTGTCATGTACCAGGTAATGATCGAGTGAAGTTTGATGTGCCTTTTTAGATTTATTACCCCTATGTACATATATTCCATAACTACATCCAATTTTAATGTCTTCGTAGATATGTATATCACAGATAAAAAAGACACATTTCTTGACCATAACATGGGATGTTCACCTATACAGAGTATTATCCTGGGGGTTATCAGTACTGTACTCCCATACAAGATTATAAAGGTTAACTAAATTGATGCTTTGATACCAACAAAAGTGACCCAGTATTTTCATACATAAATATTATAGATTTTTAGATTAATATTTAATACATTAAATAAATGCATGCATGATGATCTTAAAATTTTAGGGTCTTTATAAAATATAAAAACAATGTCATTATATTGTGAAAGATCATCAACATATCCCCAAAAGATCTTTCTAAATAGTGATCTTCTTAAAAATATCATGCATAATATCTATGTTCATAACAAAGAAAATGGAAACATAAGAAAGGGTGATCTCAGATTCTCTATAAGGATAATAAAGTGATATATCAATAACAACATAAGTATAACATGAGAAACCATGATATAAGAAAATGAGCATATCATTTGAAAACCATACACTACATATAAAATATCATAATCACAATATATGTAATTAAGTATGGAAGTTCATAAGACATAAATCATAAAGGAATAAAATAACATAGGCCATGATATCATAAAAAAGGCATAAAACATAGAATTGTGTCTTACAAAAAATTCTTGAAAATCAATTCCATTATAGTCAAGGATCACTATCAAGTCTATCATAGTAAAGCGTTTTTACTACCCAAACAATTATAGTAGTCAAAGTTCACACCCCATAATATCATAGTAGATAAAGTGCCCAAATAAAATGCTTTAACTCCCCTATTCCAGTATTGTTTATATCATGATATATAAATATTTAAAAAATTCATTGGAGGAAGATATAGGTCCCACACTTCACATAATATAAATCATATATATGTGTGCAAA
This sequence comes from Viscum album, assembly GCA_963277665.1. Lineage (NCBI taxonomy): Eukaryota > Viridiplantae > Streptophyta > Magnoliopsida > Santalales > Viscaceae > Viscum > Viscum album. The sequence goes on along the minus strand of OY728167.1, from coordinate 583,151,710 downwards.
AAGATCATAAAACAATCATCATATCATAACAGATGAAAATAAATGGGTTTTAAAAACATTTAGCAGGAACATTGAAAAAATGGAATGTGTTTCATAAGCATTTCATCATGGAAATAACCAGGCTAGAGGAATAATTGGGGGAGAGGTGGAATCCATTGATCCTACCTATACAATTTAAAATTAAGTCTGTATAGAATTATATCTTTTTGAATTTGAGTTTTCTATGCTTTTGGATTCATGTTTATTCTTAACATTTGTTCAAATGTAGATTTAATAGGTTGTTTAAAAGATAATAAACATACTTCATGAATAAGCCACTTCCTAGGAAAATCTATAACTTATTAGTCAATTAAGAAGCATAATTTTTTCAAATAACATGCTATTGAGGATAATTGTAGTAGTTTGTATCTTATTACTCATAATTATTATGGACATTGTTATTAATGGTGAGTTATCATACCAGGACTAATACTAGACACCGCTGAGCCATGCAATGTCTATCCCATGGAACAATTGGAATCACAGGATGTGGTGTCCACAATACAGTGCTAAAAATCAATATGGTGTGGAAAGTTACAAAATAAATTCCTTTTTTACATTGACTATATTACCCCCACTTGCTTAATTCTACATAGGTGATGACCCTAAACTTTTCCCATGATCGAAGAGACCCAACCATACTACTTTGATCACAACAACCATTTTTTTCTTGCTCGAGTACAATGACCCATCCATCTTATCTTATCTCAGGGAGGAAATTCATGATCTAATACTAGAGTCCCACCCACCATCCTTAACTACTACCCTATTACTATTACCAAGAGAAATAAAATTTCCAAATGAAAGAAACACTTATTCTTCCAGATATTGTTTTTTGTTACTATGTATCACTTTCCCCTATTTTTTATTCTTGATTTTTTATGTATTAATATTTCATCAATTTTTTTTATGTTTTATAATTTTATTTTACTCATTATTATTATTTCATGTTTTTAGATTCTCTTTTCATCTATTTATTAAATTTTTCATATTTTTTAATTTATTCTTTTTTTGTTTTAATTTTAATGTTAGAACTTTATGAGTGAAATTATATATTTGGTTACCTTTTTATGCATGGGGTATTAATTATTGAAATAATATTTAATTACAATACATATGTTAACTAATTTTATTATTATTTCTTTTTGGTTTTATGTATTCAATGAACCGTAAGTCGATTTCGGTATGTGTTGTATGTCATGGAATGCACATTTACGCTAGGTGCTGTCATCGATGTTGCATGTCATGAACAATAAATAATTTTGGTTATTGATGTGATACACACACTAATTTTGGAATTAGTTTCAATAAAAACCTGATTCATAGTTATAATATTGGAGAAATTTCTTTAACTCTAAATATAATTATATCACTAATATAATTTTATTCTTCTTATATTGATGAAATACTGAAAAAACGTGTCAAAAAATAATAAAATGAGATTAGATTATCGAGAATATTTACGAAAATTATTTTTAAGTCTTTTCTAATTTATATGAACCAATAAAAAAAACAATCTAGAACATTAATTTCACAATATGATTGAATGTTACTTTTTAAAATATCATTCATATTAAATATAGTTAAATTTGAGTAGAAAATTTCATATTTATGGAAAATGTTTTATCATTTATAAGTGGACCACATTTCAATTTTGACATGTTTTGTGGTAATAATGATCAAACATAATGTTTTCATAGATTTAAATATCCTTAAAACTCATGTTTCAGGGACATAATATAGAAAATGACAACAGATTATTATTAAATCAGTATAAGACATCCATCATTTAATTTTTGACTATTAGGAACAGACCAAATGTTAATATGACTTATGAGTTATTTAAAATGACCAAAATTTTATTTTTATTTATTTAAAAGTTGGAAAACATGTACCAAATAATTAAAACATTGTAAAAACCTCATATTATAATTATATAATAGGAAAATTATAGTTGTTTAATTTTTGTTATTTTTCAACATACCCCACATCAATCGAATAAACCGTTTATTAGAAATGAATAAGTGATTATTTTCATAGATATAAAAGTCATAAAATGTGTATTAAAGTGTAAATACATAAAAAATGACCTCAAACTATCATGAAAAAACTATAAATAAACTGTAGAATGATTTATTTACATTTATAAATTGATTTTAAGTCAATAAAACATGAAATAGGGTTAGAATGACTAAAAAATAGTTCTATTTAACTCAGTATTTAAAAAATGTGTCAAAGTGTCAGGAGCTAAAAACCGACCTAAAATTAAGATGTCAGTGCATGCCACATTGACTAGACTCATGTTCCAACATGTGAATAATTATTCATAAATATCTATCCAATGATTCTAGGAAAATTAAATATCTTTTTATAGGTTTTTTCCATTTAACATTTTTTCCATTTCATGGTATTTATTATGAATTTTATTTTTACTACCTTTTCATTAGATTATAACTTCTATTATAATGATCAAGTTTCTGGCTTATGTATCTACTTTATCCATCAAATAATTTATTTGGTTTTGTTTCTACCAATACTTCTTCCCTAGTATTTACTTTCACTTATTTTAATACTCTAATCATTAGCTTCTACTTCTATTTCACATTCAACTTCTATTTCAGGATTATTACCTTCTATTATTTTAAATTTTCTATTTTTTCTGCATATTTTTTTATTTATTTTTCCTTTATTTCTTAATTTATTTTGTATCAATCTTATTTTTTAATTCTAATTATTATATTTTTAATATTTCTTCACTTATGTATCAACTTTCATTTATATATTTTGACCTCGAGATACCGGATTTTTTATTTTCTCTTTACAAGAGCCTTTTTTCATTGGTTTATCTTTTAATTCCAATTACTATTCATCTTAATGTTTTTTCATCTCATACTTCCCATTTATACCTTTGACATTTTATTTTTCATTCATTTTATATTATTTTTTTTATTTTGAATTCATATATATTATTTTACATATTGATAAACTCTTTTCACTTATATCCTTTTATTTTACTTATAGTTTTATTTTATTTTTTCTTTAATTTTTTTTTCATTTGTTTTATTTTTATATATGATTTTTTGTTTCATATTATACTTTTTATTATAGTTTTTGTTTTTCTATTACTTTAAGGTCATATATATTTCTCATTTATTCATACTTATAATTATTCTTATGTGTTATATCTTCTCTATTATATTCTAAAACTACTTATTTTTATTCCCTCTAGTATTAATCTAGATAATTTCGTAAACTATTCTTTATTTTTATACTTTTATTTTTATATTTTTTTAAGGTCCTCTCTTCTCATTCTAATATCCATCTAATAATTTTTTTATTCTACTTACTTTGAACTTTTTGAACTTTTCTTTATGATTTTGGGATCATGGATTCTTCTCCACCTTCTATTTCCACTTTTAGCGCTACATTCACAGATTGTTTTGAATTAGTAATTCTGCTTTTTATATTTGGATTATATTTTTTGTATTTTAATGTTGATTATAGTTCTGCTTTTACTTTAACGTCATACACATATTCTACTTTTTTATTATTTTTACTTCAAATTCTTCTTAAACATTTGATAATGTGTTCAGAATAATTCATTTATGAATTATTATGACATTTATTTTATATTATACCATTTTTATATTTGTTTTTTATTCATTCCTCTATTTTCAATCCCACTACTCCAATATATAACTTCCCATTATATATATATTTTATTCAGATTTATCTTCAACATAATTTTTTCCCTACTTTAACATTTGATCATCATTTCTAGATTTCACATTTTATCTTCATCTCTTGTTGTTGTTTCAACTCTTGATTTATGAAATCAATGTTTCTATTTTCACCTTAATATTAAAATTTTCTATTGCTATTATTTTTTCATCTACCTATTATATTAAAAATTATTTTATATTTCCTTTTATATTTAATTTTTTTAATGAATCTGTGTCAACTTAAACTTCCCCTTATTTCAATCATTTCATATTGATTTGATGCCGTCACTTACTCATTCTTTCTAAACTACATTTGAATAAAGTTCATATTATGCTTCTATGAATTTATTTTCCATTAAATTTTAGTTTCCATGACCAGATAATTACTTATACTTTTTCCATTATAACTATTATTCATTTCCTCATCATCTACATTTTCTGAAAACTATATCTCTCTGTTCAATTAAATTTTTATTCCACATGTTTTCTTTTACCTTTAATTTTTTTTATTTTTTTATGTACATTTGATTATTGTTAGAACTAATGTAATGATATATAAACCATAACCTTGGGGAAGTATTGGTTTTTGGTTTTTGTGGTTTTATTATTCAAATAATAGTTATTTAAATTAATATTATTTGTAACGCCCCGGCCCAAGAAGCCTAGAACAAGTGCATTATTTTAATACATTGGCATGATTACAAGGAATCGTGTCCCAAAGGACCGATAAATTTAGTAGTCTTGGAAAAATAGATTACATACATAATATTTATATCACAATTTATAACATGAAACAAAACATTGATAATACTTTTAGAACTCCATTATTATCCACGATTAACCCTGCATATCAACCATAAAACACTTATTGGCAGCCTAGAGAAATGAAATATATGAAATGGGTGAACTCAGATGCTCAATAAGGATAAACAAGATAGCAGAAGCAATCAGAAATAACAATAAACATTTAAGTCAAGGTACAAAATTAAAACACAATCCTTTTAAAACATTATCTCCATCACAATATGGTAAGAATAAATAAAATAATTCCATTTTAATATTAACATGGATATTATACTAGTCAAATAATCACATGTAAATCAATAACTAATCTCATAACGAGGGAACACAAAATGTGGGACATCTTAAACATACCTTCAAGGATTCTGCCAAGATATCATACCTAATTGGGCAAGACATTAGCCAAAAACCAAACATAATTGTCTCATGAAACTATCTATACATTGAAGGGATATAATGGGCCCCATTTGACACTTATAATGTCTAATGCATTCTTTATATGAAAAGGGTGAAGCATAACATAAATATTCGTATTAAAAATATCATACGAAATGTTAATATTTTAACTATATACCATGAATGTTATAAAAATAGAACATCCATAGTCAAACATATCATAACTTATTCAATAAAATATGAAAGATTTTATTATAATAAATCAACCTCAATCAAGAATAAAATCTAACAAAGGATATTGACATAGATGAAAATAATCAATAAAAATATTTGAGAGAAATATCCATTTTTTATTGAAATCATTTAAAAGTCACTCAATATATAAAATATTTCATTAAAAAAATATTTTTGAATCAAAGTGTCTCATACCACTTTGAAACTTTTTAAAGGAATTAACCTTTTAAAAAAATCAGGTCCATATAAATAAATCCTTTAAATCATTTTGAAAACATGGACATTAATTAAAAATATTTAGAAAAATAAATCTGTAAAATATTTAAAATGATTTTCTAGTTAAATATTCCATTCCATAAAACATTAAAATATTCATTTTAAAGATATTTTTATTAAACATGGACATAGATGATAAATATTTCCCTGTAAATACTTACATATAAACAATCTCGGCTAATAATGAGATTGAGGAATTAACCCTTACCTTTGGTTTGATACTCTTTATATGTGTCTGGAACTCCTTTATAATGTTTCTAAACATATTATTAAATTATATCAAAATCATAACAATATTTATGATATGATATATAATTCTTTTCTGACATTATATTACCTTTTTATTAACAATTACAAGTTAATGCTATATTTCGGGTAATAATCGCTTAGTTTATTGTACGTGTTTTGACTTGTTATTCTTGATCATATTACTTATATCATGATTTACATGCATCCAGAATGTATAATATTATTTATATATCATATGTATATATATTCATAATATATATGATAGATATATATAGGAAATGTAATACACCATTCATGGAGACGGTAGGTCATACATACGCATGAAAGTTGTTTCTATTTTCATATTATATCAAAGTGAGTTAATGACATATATGTATATATATATATATTATTACAGTAGCCTTATTATTTCATATATTACATAATTATTCATAATATATATATATATATATATATTTATAATCATTGTTGAATGGTTAATGTGGAGAATGAATCATATCACTTCGTGGAGATGGTAGGGCGTACGTACGCACGAGTGATTATATCATTACTTTAATGGTTAAATGATATATAAATGGATGGTATATTAATTATACAGAATAATAATCCTTTAATATTCATTATTTATGTCTATTATACTCATCATTATACCCATCCCAATAAGGTAATGTGGAATAAAAAATTACACCACGGCGTGAAGATGGTAAGCCGTACGCACGCACCTATAGTGATATTATTATTAGTAGGATGGATAAAATGATGAATATAGTTATTCCATGATTATAATAACATATTAGTATATGGATGTTACTGTATTTTTTACTTCTGTATGGAAACAACATAGAAGGAGTAAGTATAAGAAGAAAAGAACTTTGAGAGAAGTGAAAAACGATTACCCATTATTCGGGTGTCTCCATTTGATTTGAACAAAAAGAAATCATAAGATGGTTTTATTCCCAAAAGGGTGGCCTCTAGGATGAATTTACTGAAGTTGGGTGGATATTTGGTCAGGTATTAGCTGATATAAGGGGCCTTGGAGGTGTGAATAAATGAGAAGGAGAAGTTCCCTTTTATAAGAGAGGTGAGAGTTACTTTAGGAAAATCTTGAAAAATTAATTTATTATAAATTTATTTTTGATTTATAATGCTACCATCATTAATTATTTCTAGGGTAATATTAGTATGGGTCAAAATACTATCAACCACTAGGTTTTAGACAAGTTTAGTTCATGAATGTAACCTTATCTTTTAGCTTTAACACTTAGTTAAATAAATTTATTCTTACCATGTATTCTTGTATTTTTATACTACATGGTTAATATAATTACAATAAAATGAAAAGAGAACCTCAAGTGGATTAATAATGTCATTTTTAACACTATATAGGTAATTTGGTTGAGTATTATATTTTTATGTCTATTATATCATTTAATAAAATAGTGTTTGTTTTAAAAATTTATTTATGTTTAATTTGACACAATTTAGTAGTTCATTTTTGTTAAAATAAAAATAACTTCATTACTTAAAAAAGGCATTAAATAATCCCTCATATGACAATGTAATGTAGAATATTCGTGTATGGCATCAAAATGTTCAAATTACCTTTATTTTAATATTTATAAATTCATTTATTTGAATCATTCATTAATAAGGTAATCACTACATCATCATTGTGTCATAAATAAACATATTTATTTAATTTATAAAAATTATAAATAAAATAACACAATGTAGTAAATATTTTTAGATTTCTAATTTATATTTATAGTCATAAATATCAATTATATAACCATATATTAAAATTTATTTAGTAAAAGATACATGTTAATGTTATATTTCCCTTTTCTTTAAATTAAATATTATAAAATGTCATTTTCAGACCCAAGTGGCTCCCAAATTCCAAAATTTCTCCCTAAGGTTGATCCTAGTTAGAAATATCTCATCCAATAGTATTAGTAAACATTTTAGGGTAGTTTTATATTATTATAATACTATTTTTTACCCTTATTTACCTGATTTACCCTTCAACCATGGTAAATAAAAATAATTATTGAAGTTACTATTCATAACGTAAAAGAATAATATGTTCCTATTTTCACAATTTGGACGTTTTGATTCCAAATCTGGAATCCATTTCTCCAAATTCAAAACACATAATTGGAAGTAATTAATTTAAAATTAATTCTCATTGTCAAAAATAGAAAGTGAGTTATAAAGAAGTAAAAACAATCAAAAGATTGACATGTGTTTATGTTGAATTTAAATGTATAAATAATTCCAATGAACTGAATTATATTAAATGATAAAAATTTAATCTAATTATACATCAAAATATTCTAATATAATAATCTATCAATATAAATAAATTATAATAAAAAACAATTTTGAATTAAAATACAGTATTTTTTACTATTAATTAAAATATGAATGTTATTAGAAAATTACTAAAAATTTATCCAAACTAAATTTTTATGTCCTGATTCTAAATAAGAATTTAATTTATTCAAATTTAATATATAAAAGTGTCAAATATTGGATTTAAAAATTGTTCTCCATTAAAAGGTGGAAAACTGTATTTTTTGAAAAATACTTCTTTCATCTGAAAAAATGAAATTTTCCTTATATTATTTCTAAGAAACACATAAGATAAATGGTAAAATTATCTGGGGTATATAAAAATATTCAAAATTTGGTTAATATTATTCATAACCGCTTTTTAAATGGCTAGTTTGATAGGTCGTGGTGTGATAGAACTCGGGGTTGCGTGTAGCGCAAGATATTAAATTATTAAGAAGAAGCACACTATAGAAGCTTGGGGTGTTACTTTATCCCCTAATTTAATAAATCGAAACCTCAAAATTTAATCTCTTGATTGAAAACTAGGGTTTTTACATTTAAAAATATCTTAGTTCAAACCCCACAATGAAAAATGGATTAATGAGACCTCTATTATAAAATTAAGAAAGGTAAGTATAAAGGTTTATAGAAATAACACATACTAGTGTTACATGTAGGAAAATAGGGACATTAAAGAAAATACTAACCATCAAGTTCTGATGGATAGTGATAAATAATATTATTAGGATAAAGTTAATAATATGAAATCTATAAATCAACAATGATCCAGTGGACTATTTAATTCATCACAAAAGAATTCACTAGGAAAACTTTTTTTGTTTTATGATATTTTCCCTAGAGTTGAATAATTAATTCATAGACTAAGAACATAAGGAAGCATACTAAATTTACCTGTAATTTTTCATCTATTAAATAATTCCTACCACAAACTTATCTTTCTCTTAAAAAGATAATAAAACTCAAAAAATATTCTATTTATCTTAATTGTATAAGGTTGCAAATATAAACATATAAAAAAAACAAATAAAAATATGTTATACTAACCAAGGACTTCATGTAGGCCAATGATATGTGATAAATTCTTATCACATTTCAGTTGTGGGTTCTATTCCAATAGCCTTTTCTGACATGATGGGTTGTTGCTCGACCCACGAGTTGCCCTTTTTTTCAAACTATATTATTATAAAATTCAATAAATAACCTTAAGAAATATTTTAACCTTAAATAATACTTTCCAAAGTTCATATTTTTTCCATTCCAAACGTTAGAGTTATCTAAAAACATCTATCCAAGATCTGTCTAAATGGACTGTAAATTTCAAAAATCAATTGTCACATCAGATTCCCCAAACAACATAATGTTTCAATTATTGTCACATACTGAATATATTATTACCTTAATCATATTAAAAACTTAATGAAAACAAAAAAATAATGTAGTAAAATCCCTATATATATCACATTCTTCTTATAACCATTATTTAATTCTTGAATCAAAAAACACAAATACATTACTTATTTCACTTCAATCATAGTAATAGTATAAACTTGACCTTGATTCATTTTCTTCTTATCATGTATACTTCCTTGATGCTTAGGAAATTAATGTGAATAGTGTACCATATCTTTATAATTATATCATTTCACAACTTCTTTCTTTTCCTTACAATCATGAGCCAATTGACCTTTTTCATTACATTTGTAACAAACTCCCATTTTTTTAGGCCAGTAATAGGGTGTTTCTTCCCAAAATTATCACATAAGGGAAAATCATTCTTTCCCTTTTCCCTTTATCTATCTCTTTATCCACCATTCTCTTCTTCTCTTACATAAATTTAATGTTGAAAAAAATAGAGAATTACTTTTCTGTCTTGATAGCACATGAGAACATATCTTCATACAATGAGAAAGTAGTGAGACTAGTGATCATCGGAGCAATGGTATTGACCCATTAAAGAATATACCAATATTAATTATTTGGTTATTTATGTATTCTATAGCATGCCTTACTATCATTCTGATGTTAGCCTCTTACTTTGCAACAATCTCATCCTCCTTCTGCCTTAGAATCAGAAATTTCCTTACCATATCAGCTCGCTGTCCACGAGGAAAGTATTTCTCTTAGATAATTTCTTCAAACTCCATAAATTCAATATTTTCTACTTCTTAATCCTCATCTTTGTTTATAATTGATGACCACCATTTATCTGTATCTCCTGAGAGACGGTAAACTTCCATGGAAACTTTATCCCTTTCGATACTTCCAAAAGCAAGAAATATTTTCTCTAAGAAACTTATCCATTGCTCAGCCAAAAATGGATTTTCTTGTCCCATTTAATGTTGGATGTTGTTGTCTCATTAAGTGGAATAACATTGATCCTATGCGTTGTGGATGAGGGTGCTCCATACAGTATGTTTTTTATTCATAACATGTATCAGTTGTCCCAATACAGTTATAAGTTTTTCAACACCAGTTACATCACCAGCTCCAGTATAATTATCTTTCATTGGAGAGAAATTCCTAGATGGATTAAGTGTGTTGATACAGTTTCTTTTCCTTCCACTATGACCCATTTCTAAATAATGGCATACACTAGATTAGGATATGAATCATAATTCATAATTCCAAACTAGTAAAATACTTAACATAGATTAAAATATTTATGCATTTTTAATCCTTAATCATAAATATGGTTCTTTTGAGGAAATATTTACTCATAAATCATTCATAATGGTTTATAATGAAAATATTAATTAGCCTACGCATATCCCCTAAGAAGTTTCAAACTAGGTGCGCAGTAAGGCCTGTTGTCATGTACCATGTTACCCTGAGTCAAGCCTCAAACACCTTGTCAGAGTTTTCACCCCAAGATACATCTATACCAAAACCAAATCCACTTGTAGTATGTAGACATTGATGTATTTATTTAAATATCCATGTAGTCCCTACTGTACCAAAATGGTAGGTGGTCTTTCTATACTTATCCTCAAAGTCTATCATAGGTTAAAGATCCCTAATCTAAATTTCTAAATCTATTTCCATGGTTGTTTCTAAACTTCCTCTGATACTAACTATAACAACCCAACCCCAAAAGTCGAGATCCAGTGCATTATATTAATACATTTTCATGATTACAAGGAATCATTTTCCGAAGTACCAATCAGTTTAGCAGTTTTGGAAAAATAGATTACATACAAAATCTTCACATCACGATTTCTGAAATATAACACAACATAAATAACCATTTTACAACACCATTATTACCCTATCTTAACCCTACATATAAATAATAAAACATTGTTTAGAATCATCTGAAAATGAAACATAAGAAATGGGTGACCTTAGATGCTCAGTAAGGATAAAAAATATAGTGGAAGCAGTAAAAAATAACCATAAACTTTTAAGGAAAAGTGAATTTTTAAAAAATCCTTCTAAAACGTTATCTTCAGTATAATATGCCATGAATAAATCAAATAATTCCATTTGAACATTCACATGGATATTATAATAGTTGAATAATCACATGTAAAATCAATAACTAATCTCATAATTAGGGAATGCATAATGCAAGACAACTCAAATATACCGTTAAGGATTCATTCAAGACACCATACCAATTTGGGTAAGAAATTATCCAAAACCCAATCATAATTGTCTCATGAGACTACCTATGCATCGAGGTGATATTGCGGGCATTGGATGATACTTACAAATTCCAATTCATTCGTCTTATGAAAATGGTGAAACATAACATAAACATACTTATTAGAACTAGCATATGAAGTGTTAATACTTTAACCATAAACCATAAATGGTATAATAGTAGAACTTCCATAGTCAAACATATCATAACTCATTCAATACAATATTGAATAATCTATTTTAATAAATCAAACTCAATAAAGAATAACATCTCATAAATGATTTTGACATAGATGAAAATAATTAGTAAAAAAGCTTTGAGAAAAATATCCCTTTTCATTGAATTTTTTTTAAAGTCACACAAGTTACAGAAGATGTCATTTAAATAAGATTTTTGAATAAAAGTATCCCATACCACATTGATACTTTAATGGAATTAACTTTTTAAAATAATCATGTCCATATAAATAAACCCTTAAAATCATTTGGAAAACATCGACATTAATTAAAAATATTTAGAAAAATAAATATTTAATAAATTTAAAATGATGTTCTTGTTATATATTCCATTCTATAAAACCTTAAATGGTTCGTTTTGAATATATTTTTATGAATCATGGACATGGATGATAAATATGTCCCAGAAAATGATTACACATAAACAATCTCGAATAAAAATGAGATTGAGGAATTAACCCTTACCTTAGGTCTGATACTCTTCGCACGTATCCAAAACTCTTGTGTAATTTTTTTAAAAATATTATTAAATTATATCATAATAATAATAATATTTATGGTATCATATAAGATTCTTTTATGACTTTATATTACCCTTTTATTAATAATTCCTAGTAAATGCAACATTTCAGGTAATAATCGATTTTTTTATCATGCAAGTTTTGACTTGTTATTATTGATAATATTACATAGATCATGATTTAATTACTTAAATAATGTATAATATGATTTATAATCATATATATTCATAATATATATTATATATAGGCATATGAAATGAAATACACCGTTCATAGAGACAGTAGGTCGTACGTACGGATGAACGCTATTTTCATTTTCTTATCGTATGTAAGTAAGTGAATGTTATATATGCACACACACACATATATATTATTCCAGTAGCCTTATAATGTCATATTTTTCTTAATTATTAATAATATATATATATATAATCATTCTTTAATGGTTAATGTGGATAATGAATCTCATCCCGTCGTGGAGACGGTAGGTCATACGTATGCACGAGCGATGATATCATTCCTTTAATGGTTAAATGATATTGAACTAGATGGTATATTAATTAAAAAGAATAATAATCATGTCATATTAAATATTTATGTCTATTATACTCATCATTATACCCATCCAAATAATGTAATGTGGAATAAAAAATTACACCTTGGCGTGGAGACAGTAAGTCGTACGTACGCACGGATGGTGATATTATTATTCATAGGATGGATAAAATGATGAATATAGTTATTAAATGATTATAATAACATATAATTATATGGAAAATACTATATTTATTACATTATTATGGAAAAAACATGTAAGGAGGAAGTAGAAGAAGAAAAGAACTTTGAAAGAAGGGATAAAATGATTACCTCTTCTTCGGGTGTCTATTTTTTATTTGCATAAAATAACACCTTAAGTTAGTTTTCTGCCCAAAGGGTTCCCTCTAGGGTAAATTTAGGGATGTTTGGAGTATATTTGGGAATTTTTTGGCCGAGCCAAGAGGCTTTCAAGGTTTGAATAAAAGAGAAGGAGAAGTGCCTTTTTATAAGAGAAGCGAGGGGCACTTTCTAAAGATCTTGAAATATTAATTTTTATAAATTTATTTTTGGTTTATAATGTCTCAAAAGTAAATTATTTGGAGGGTAATATTATGATGGGTCTAAATCCTATCAAAAAATAGCTTTTATATAAGTTATGTCATCAATGCAACCATATTGTTTGGCTTTAACCTTTAGTAAAATAAGTTAACTCTTACCATGTCTTCGTGTATTTTTATACAATATGGTTAATATAATTATAATAAAATGAAAAGATAACCTCAATTATATCCTTAATGAAATTTTTACCACTATATAAATCAGTTGGACGAATATTAAATTTATTTACTATTATATCATTTAATAAAATAGTGTTTTTTTAAAATTCAATTATCTTAATTTTGAAAGTATTTAGTAATCATTTTTTTAAAGTGATAAAATATTTATTTCTTCAAACCAAAATCATAAAAGCATACCTAATATGTCAATTTAAACCATAAAATTAGCGTATGACTTCAAAATGGTCAAATTAAATTTAATTTACTATTAATAAATTCATTTATTTGAATATTTCATTAATAAGGTAATCACTACATCCTCATAGTGTCATAAATAAATATATTTATTTAATGTCTAAAAATTATAAATAAAATACCATGAGGTAGGAAATATTTTTATCTTTATAATTATTATTTATAGTTATAGATATCAATTATATAACTTATATTAAAACTGTTTAGTAAAAGTTACATGTTAATGTTATATTTCCCCTTTTTTAAATTAAATATTATAATATGTCATTTTCATACCCAAATGGCACCCAAATGCCAATTTTCCGGAATAAGGATGATCATGGTTAGTAATATCTCAAATAAATGAATAGTGTTATGTGATGATCTTGGTCAATTTTTCGGAATAGTGTTACTGTTTAGTGTATGCCATCATCATAGTGTCATGTTATATTTCCCCCTTTTTTAGGGTAGTTTCATATTATTATAATATTATTTTTTACCCTTATTTACCTGATTTACCCTTTAACCATGGTAAATTAAAATAATTTCTGAAGTTACTATTCATAATGTCAAAAAATAATAGGTACCTATTTAAACAATTTGGTACTTTTTATTACAAATATGGAATCCAATTTTCAAAATTCAAAAAATAGAATTGGTGGAAATTAATTTGAAATCAATTATTATTGTCAAAAACAGAAAGCAGGTTTTGAAAAGGTAAAAACTATCAAAAGATTGACTTATGTTTATGTTCAATTTAAAAATTAAGTTACATATAATAACCTAAATTATATTAAACGATAAAAACATAATCTAATTATACTTTTAAACCAGATAATACAATAACCTAATAAAATAAATAATTCATATGAAAAAAAATTGGAATTAAATTGTAGTATTTTTCATAATTCATTAAAATATGAATGTTATCAGAAAAATACTAAAAATTTATCCAACCTAAATTTTTATGTCCCACTTATAAGTAAAAATTTATTTCCATAAAATATAATATATAAAATTTTCAAATATTGGATTTAAAAATGGTTCTACATTAAAAGGCAAAAAACTGAATTTTTTAAAAAATACTTCTTTTATCTGGAAAACTGAATTTATCCATAGATAATGTGTAAGTAACATGTAATATGAATGATAAAATTATATGTTATATATATATAAAATTCAAAATGTGGTTAATATTTCCCATAAACTTATTTTAAAAGGCTAGTTTTATTGGTCATGGTGCGCTCGAACTCTGTGTAACGTGTAGTGCAAACTATTTAATTATTAAGAAGCGTACCATAAAAGCTTGGGGTGTTACATTATTTAATTATTTTAATGATTCATATTATAATGAATAAGGGATTTTTAATGAAGAATTAAATTATATTTCAAATTATACAACTTTTTTAAAAATCCTCAGTGAATTATTTCTTCATGTAATATATTTTTTATAGAAATAAATTTAGAATTTTTTAGTTTCGGGCATTTAGTAGACCCTAGGATGGTGAGGTGGTTCCCAATGCACTATAATGACCAAATATATATCTTATAATATATCATTACTAATCATATTAATTTTTCTATTTCTTATTAATTTTTTATTTAATTTTAGATCACAATAAAAATTTTAATTATGTTTTTAATTTTATTTTATTTTAATTTATCTTAAATACGTTAATATTAAATAAAGTTTATGTAGGATGGATTTTAAAAGATTTAAAATGTCATATCTAAACTACAATGACATGATTGATTCTTAATGTCCTATATGAATATGTGTTAAATACCACTACCATTAGAGTGTGATTGTTATTCATATTCCAAAATGATATCTTATAGATCATTATTTTTCTAAATCAAAAAAATAAAACAATATATTTTTTAAGTTATCATGATTTTTTTATATGTTAACATTAAAAGATCATGTAGGTAATTTTATGGGGGGGGGTTTAGGTGTGTTACCAATGAACTCAGGTTTGAGTGCTGGGGGAAACACAATTCTAATGATTTTGCGGCGGGTTGTTTTTCCTTGTTTTTCCAATAGGACACATAGAGATGAATAATCTTCTAGTGATATATATTAGATGACCTAATTTTTGAAATTATCATAATTACCAGGTTATATGCATCTTAGGTATGGGTGGAATCCATTGATCCTTGATGTGTAATGTAAAATTAAGTCTATTCATAATCCCTTCTTCTAGAATGGACTTTTCTATTGTTATTGATCTGAGTTTTTCTTATGAGTTAATCAAAAATAAATTTCATTGGTTAAGAAATGGATAAGAAAATTACTTTCAAAACATTTAACATTTAGGGAGAAGATATAGATTCATAATTCAGTAAAAGAATAATTATTTAAAATTTTCCACCGTTGAAGCATATTTTAGTTGTTAGAAGTTATGATGTACAATAATTATGGATACAACACAGACTCACTAAATTTTGAATGAGTTACACTTAGATTTGGTATCATTGTGATAGAACCAGTTCCATTTATTCAACATTAAATATTAATCTCTACCATTTCTAAAACATTTCTTCATATATTTGAAAACAACTTGAAAAGGGGTTAATAACAAAAAAAGAGCATGGATTTGCATGAAAACATAGTAAAATTATGCTTTTTTAATTTATGATCATTAAGAACAATACACATATCAATATGACATGATAATTTCTCAATATAATAAAAGTTTATTTCTATACTTCACATTCATATTAAATGGGTTCAAAACCAATAAAATGATTTTAGATTTCCATGAATTTGTTGACATGTATGAATAAACTGAATTTCAATACAATGTGAAGTGCGTTCATAATGAATGAACATAAAATTTTCATAGATTTAAAAATATCAAAAAATGATTATATTTGGTCCATAACGAATAAAATTACCTTAGATTGTTTTCAAATCAATGGATAATGTCTGTCATTTAATTTTTGACAAGTATGAATAGACCCCGTGGCAATCCAACTTGTTCTTTTTTTGAAATGAACAAAAGTTCATTTTTATTGATTTAAAAGTATAAAAACATGATTTAAAATGTGAATACCTTGTAAAATACGTCATATTGAAGTTAAATAATAGGAAAATGATCATTATTTAATATATTAAATGTTAAAAAATCCCACATCAACTTGAGAGTCAATTTTCTAGAAATGAATAAAAGAGAATTTTTATTTATTTAAAATTAAGAAAACACGTGTCATTGGGTTAGTACAGAGAAAATAGCCATTAATTTTCTTCAAATTTTTAGACAAAAATTGTTAATTAATTTTTTAAATATATTAATAGACTTTATGTCAATCCAATATAATATATTTTCAGTATGACCAAAAAATAGTTTTATTCAAATAAAAATTCTTTAAAATTACCAAAGACCTAACAAAATAAATCATATTGTGAGCTCATGAAAAATCAGATTAATGGATATTATTATCAAACATGTCAAAAAAATATTCAATATTCTCTTTCCAATTATTTTATGGTAACAAAAAATCATTTTCTAGGTTTTGTCCCATTTTCATTGCTTCTATTTATCAGTACTATTTATGACATATTATTTTAGTTATTTTTCATTAGTTTATGAATTATTATAATATTCTCATGTTTATGAATTATGTTTTTTATACAGCTTCTATATTTTATTCTTCTTATACCATTTCTTCTTCCATAGAATCAATATTCACTTTATTAATCAATCCATATTCTAGCTTCTATTTTTTTTTACTTCAGAATAAAATAGTACTTGTGGAATGTTTTGTACTTCATATTCATCTAGTATATTTGGAATCTTACCATTTCTTCTTTTTGATTTTTTTCATTTGTTATTCATTTTTCATTTATTTTGGATTTTATTTTTGATTCTTCTTACGGTTTCTATTCTGCTTATTTTTCAAAACTATTTATTCTCTAAATGATAAATATAATTTCATTTCAATAATTTGAATTTGAATATCTAAATTTTCTATTTATATTTCAATTTATTTTATTTTTCATATGTTAATTTTATAGTCTATGTTATTACATATGTTTTTTCTTCCAAATTTTCATTCTCTTATTACTTTCATATCGATTTCATTAGGAATTATTCTCAAAAATTGTGCCTAAGCACATTGATTGATCTAAAAATTATATTTATTATTAATTTTAATGTTTTTTCATCAGATTCTCCCACATTCTACCTTTCATATTTTCTTTTTCATTAATTTTATCATCTGATTTATATTTTAACTTCTTGCTTCTTCACCTGCTTCTCAATTTTGTATTTTTTTTGTTATAGTATCTCATTTTACATCTTTTTTTGTTTTAATTTTTCCTTCAAACAATTTTTATATATTTTTTAATTCTTAAATTGGTTTACTTTTTATTATACTATTATTTATTCTTGTTTTTGTTTTTTGATATCCTTTAAAATATTCATAGTATTCCATTCCCTCAAAATTCTGATTCTACTTCTGTCTTTTATCATCTATATTTCACTTTAACTTTTGAATCTGGTTCATCCTTTTTCATCTATCATTGTTCTTCATAATTTCACACACTTTTTTATTATAATTATATTTTATTCTTTTTTCATAAGTCATTTCTTTTTATTATTATATCCAACTTGATATATTTTTTCTTTTAATTATAATAAACTTTTAAGTATCTCTATCCGATATTTGTTTTTTATTCTTCATCACATATTCATTTTATTTCTATAAAATATTCATTTTTTATTTTTTTGTTTTTCATCTAGTTTTTATTTCTTCTTCTTTCTTTCGAGTCATCTTGAGTTTCCATTTACTCCAATTTTTTATTTTCCTAATGTCTTCTTTATTATCCCTTATCAAGATACATCTATGTATGGATCTTATTTTAAAATAAAACAATATTCTATTTAATGTAATCATATTTTACTTATTCATATACTTTTATTCTCATAATTTTATTTATGTCTTTTACTTTTATTTTTATATCAAAATAATATATTTGTTCTTCTACATCCAATCCACTGTTGCGCTTCTCCTTTCAAATTGTAGATTTTTAATTATAATTCAACTTATATTTTCACTTTTGGTTATAAATCAACAATTTTTTAGTCTTAATCCATCTCCTTATACTTCTCAGTTATGGTTTTTGTATATGAACATTGATTATATAACAACATTTACTTTTATATAAAATATTTTTTATACATTTGTTTTTTAATTAAAATTCCTCTTGTAATTTGATTATATATTATGAATTGTGAATGTATACTTAATTATGATTTTTATTTTATATTCTACCTTATAGATTTTATTTCAATGTTTTTTTCTTCTATTATAATTTTTTATACATAATTCATACACCTCCTTCATATTTATATATATTTTATTCTAAATTAACTTAAACATCTACATTTCTCCCACATTCACATCCGATCACTATTTTCATATTTCAAATTTTATCTCTATCTCTAGATGGTTCTTTTATTTTTTATTTGTTATAGTTATATATTGAGCTTCCCTTTTACATAAAATTATTCTCGTGTTATTATTTTTTGAACAACCTCTACTTTTAAACATGATTATGGATTTCATTTTTTTATGTTCTATCTTCATATTTGAAAAAAAATTCTATACCTACATCAAATTCCACTTCATCCTTGATAATTTTCTTAATGATTTTTCTCTTACTCCTACCCTAGATTTAGAAACTACATTTGAATCTAGTTTATCTTTTTCATCATTATATGTATTTAATATCTCAATTTTTTCTATCTCAAATTTATTAATTATACATTTTTACTTATAAAATTTATTATTTTCTTCATCTACTGCATTTGCTACTAACTCTACTTCTTTACATTTCCATTTTCCAAGCCTTGTGTTTTCTATTACCTTTATTTTTTTCCTTTCATTTTATTATACCACATTTTATTATTTTTATAACAATAATCTTGGTATATAAATTTTCACCCTGACATAGGAGTAATTTTTTATTGTATTCTTTACTTGAATCACACTTATTTAAATT
Organism: Viscum album; assembly: GCA_963277665.1. Taxonomy (NCBI): domain Eukaryota; kingdom Viridiplantae; phylum Streptophyta; class Magnoliopsida; order Santalales; family Viscaceae; genus Viscum; species Viscum album. The sequence goes on along the minus strand of OY728167.1, from coordinate 583,131,681 downwards.
AATAAAATTATTCTATTTTAATAAGTTAAATTATATTGAATAATAATATTAAAATTTTAAAATATATTAAAAATTATATATCATATTTTTAAAATAATAATTGTAGTATTTTATAGAGTACTATTTTTTATGTAAATATATTTAGAAATTATTTATTTTTCACGCTTAGGAGACCCTTTCATGGGGTGGTGCTTCCTAGAGAACTGTAGAGAGAAAAGATAAACCATCTAAAATATGATTACTCAACTTATAAACATCTTTTTTCATGCATTTAAATATTTTATTTGAGATCATTATATAATATTTCATTGTGTTTTTAATTTAATTTTAATTTAAATTATTTAATTAAAATTAAAATTTTCAAAGTTGAACGAAGATAGATTTTTGAAGCTTTACACTATCCCCTCTCTACTATGATGACATGTTCGATTATTATTTATGTTGGAGATGACGGGACATCCACCAGTTCTATTAGAGGGTAATTCATATTAATTTTACAAATTATTATATTTTGGATCCCTGTTTTGATGAATCATAATAAATTTTCTATTTTTGATAAGTTAATTTTATGTTTTTTGAAGTTAGCATTTTAATATCCTTTAGGTCATATGTTTAGGGTTGTAGATGCATTCCTTATGAACTCGAGTTCAAGTGTTGTAGGAAAAATAATTTTTTTGAATAGGGGAGGGCTAATGGGTCTAGATATCCTAACAGTATCCATACAATAAAATCCCTTTATCAGATCTATAATAGTAGGTCCACCTGGGGACATTATCACAACTACCATGTTCAAAGGAATCTTAGGTGAATGGGTGATAGCCATTGATTATAACTATTCAATATAAAATTAATCATGTCTGTTACCATATCATCTATTTGGAATATTATATTTTTTTTGGAAAATAATTTTGTTCTGGAAAGTATTTAGGTATAGATTACATATGATACAATTAAGATAGGAAAAAACTTCATGAATATGTCAATTTCTAGTGAATATTTAGTTTCTTTGTAATAACCCAGGTACTTATAAAATATTTTGTTTTCATTCTCGAATTAAATAGTTAAATTCATTATAAATAAATAATGCAATAAGTGTTATTTATAGAAATTAATGAATCTATAATAATATAATATTAACCACACCTATGAGATTATAAATAAAATTTATATATCTTATATGTGAAAATATGATTTATTTATATCATTGAATAAGTAAATATTTTCTAAAAAAATTATAAATTAAGTGTTGGTATTGTTGATGTCATAAAAATTTAAGTACAATTTTATAATAAATAAAATGATTGAAAATAAATATATTTTCATAAAATATATCCATAAATTAATATTTTAATGGACTATGACTATAAGATAATTTTATGAGACTTTAATTAATATTTGTAATGTGTCATAAAATTAGTTATAATTTTTAGATTTGTATTTTTAGAATAAATGATTTTTAATTTATAATTAAGTTTCTCATATTTAGAAAATGATTTTAAAAAAATTGAGCCTTTTTTTTAATTCTACACTTCGAAAAATCGTTAGGTTGAATTTTTTGAATTTTTCTAAAATAGTTGGTTTTCTTGTGAATAGTGAAATATATTAATTTATGTTATAAGATAAATAAAATAATTTTTGAGTCATGATTGATTCATGGATGATGTAAGTGGACTTTGGTTTGAACTCACATGAACTATTTACTACACTTAGTAACAGGAATGCACACTATTAATATTCATGGACAAAATAATATACTAATGTTTAAAATAAAAAAACATCCCTCTCCTCTGCTATAAATACTACCACTCACCACCTATTGTCCTCACTCCTCAATTCCTTAAAGATTTTTAATTTTTGGAAAAATACCTTACCAATCTTATTCCCTACATCGATGACATTATGATCTCCCAAAAAGGCCAAAATAAATTTTCTTAAGAAGGTTCTTAAGGAGAAGCATTCAAGAGGTAAAAACCTATTTCATTTTCTTTTGATTTCATTTCAATTTATTTAATTTTTTTATTCTCTACTCATATCCCCTTGTACAAGTAACATGATAATTCCAGTATCTTTTATATAGTCTAAGGTTTTTGTGTTAATTTAATAACCCATCATCATTTATCTCCTCCTCTTTATTTTTACTATAAATTAAAGCATCGTCCGTGATGAGTTAATTTATCGCTTTCAGGGACAATGAGTTTTCAATTTCCTTTACCACATTTGAGGGTGTTTATAAACAATTGTTATGGTTAAGTAATATTTTATTATACATATTATACATTTTGTAATGTCATGGAACTATTATATAAAATTAAATTGAATAAAATTATATAAGTTCATGATGGTTGTAAAAACTGCCAAAACAAACTAAATCATTTTAATTTTTACCTAATGATTCATCTCCATATAAAAATTGATATATAGAATAATATAAAATTACAGAAACATACTAATAAAATTTCTTTTCACTTTTGGTTCCATTCGATAAGAAAATTCTTAATGAACCGATCATGGAAACCATGAAATAAACGCAGTTGAAACAATGGAAATAAAAAAATATTATTAATAAATTGGTGTAAATTTGTTATAAAATGGTCATACTAGGTGGTATAAACTTTAGTATGGTTTTGTATATATATAGTAATAACACCCTTTAAATCATTATAAGTTATTTTTAAACATGTTTGAAGTAAGAAAACCATGAAGTAAGGGAATTTTCTTAAAAAATCATCCTTAAAATTTCTATTTTTACAAAACTCAAAAGGAATGTTTTTATGACTGTATTAATGTTTTATGATTATGCTTTTATTCATGGAAATTGTTTATAAAGAAGGATGGGACCTATATCTCTCATCAATTCATTGGATGTTTTTATATTGGAAGTTGGCCGTGATAGTTATTCCTAGTGTAACTATAATGGTTACACCATAAGGAATCCATGAGGGATACGTCACAAGTTAGCTAATAGGGTTACATTTTAAGGTATCCTTGAGGGTTACAAATCATTTGGTATCCATTTGGGTAAAAATATTAAGTAAGTAATTCCCACTGTATCCTATATAGTTTTATTTAATTTTTCATTTTTTTTATGGAAATCACTAGTTTTCATAAAGTAATTATATGATAATTAATGAGTGAGAAGAATGTATTTGTTAAAAATATTTCATATGTTTATATGTATTCATGGAATAATCATTAATTTCTCTTTTTATATCACTTACTGAGATTTTTGTGGTCATCCCTTATTTTCAAATGTTTTTCAAATGGTTTATGTATGGATAATGTAAAGGAGGGATTCAAGTTTAATGTTATAAAGTTTTTTCACAGAAATAAATCATGTTTTGTTTTAAAAGATTCATATTATGAAAAAAGGGTTTTGTTTTAGTAGTATCCGCTTTGTAAACTTATGGGTTGTTATGTATGAGTTATGACCTAATTCTCTTAAACTCTAAACTGGAAATGATATTTTGGAATGTAGTAATTGATTTTTAGTTTAATTAACATGATTAGGTAATGTTAAAGGTTAGGAGATTATATTATTGGTCCAACAAGAATTTTCATTCAGTAAAAAAATTACATTTATGGAGCCAGTTGTAGTAGTTAGATTTTTTTTACAGAATTATTGTTGATGAAACACACACTCCGTAGTTTTCTATTGACTTTCTTTCAAATGATAATTATTTTTTATAATAGTAATGTAAATTTTAAAAATTTAATGTCAGTCTTACAATTTAAAAAAATTAATCTATTGACATTTAATAACTCATAGAATATAGGGGGTCAAAAAATATGTAAATGATCTCGGATTGATGTGAAGACATAGGAAAATTGTTGGTTCTTGGTGCAAGAGAAGCGTGGATGATCCAACACCCAAAATTAATTTTTACCATGATAAATGATAATTCTAGGATCAATACAATGACGAATTACAGTCTCTAAAAAATAGAATCAAATATTTAGATAATGAAGGAAGAAGCCTCAAATATTTATTGATGATCTTGCACGTCATGTATATAATTAATTTAAATTTAATTTTTGAAGAAATAGAAAACCTGGTTCTTCGATAAATTCTTCCTTGATGATGTTGGTAATATTGGACGACCCTTTCAGATTGTCTCATTTCACATGCAAGTATAAAAACCATAATCCCTATATTGGTGATCCACACATGCTCTAATGGTCTCAAATTGACACCACTCTCATTTTGGGTGCGAGCTAGGTGAAGTGAATGTCTTGCGTCGATCGATCTTGATCGCATGTTCTTAAATTTTGAAGAAGGCCTCTAATTCATGAGAGGGGGAGAGGAGAAGAGTTGAGATAAAATTCCTATCATGGAATTGATCTTGCGTCATCAGTTTCACATACATGGAACAACAGAAAAACATTTTTATTTATATACATTAGGATTCAATTATAATATTTAATTGTGTAAGAGGAATTAAATACATTAAAAAATTTGGAGAAAACCCATGCTAAAAAATAACAATAATCATGCCATTATTTTTTATGTTCCAACTTGTACAAAAAAGAATCATAATTTAAATCTCATTCCACATATTTATAATAGTGTTGTTATTATTTTGTTTTCTGCCAACTAGTTAAATAATTATTTACCGTCTTTCAAATAATTATTTCACTACTGGATTGACCTTTTTCCACTCAAACTCCACTTCCATTTATTGAAAACCCAAATGAATGGATAAATAATTTATTCTATTAAATAAATATATTTTTTACAAAGTAGTAAATAAATATTTATTAAATGTTTAATAAAATAAATAAATATTTTTTTTATTCACAATCCCATGAATAAATATTTATTTAATTTATGAAATAATTTTAACTTAAATAAAATCATTCCACTATATTTATAATAATATTTATTCAATCATTTAAATTCAAGTAGAATTTAACTGAGACAACTAGAAACACATAGTGTGTGGCCCTCTAGGATTCTTTCTCATTTGCATTAGGCAATCTTGGCTAAATTCCAAGAGTACTATCTAGAAATGGGTCAAGGAACCCAATAGAAAGAATATAAAGTCACAACAATGACATCCACATACGAATGCTCACTCATTAATATAATCCCTTTGTCTCAATATCTCATCAATATGGTTTCATGATAGTGTCATTAACCTTTATGATTGATATGTTTTTCTATGACTAACTGAAATAAACTCATCGTTACACCATGGCCATGGAATTTTGTGTGACAGTTCTATTTCAATCAAAGGTTTGAGATATAAACTTCCATAAATGGAAGAGAAAAATACTTCCTCAAATTATCCATTAATAACATGTCATTCATAACACACAAAATATACCCTACTTCCTGCCAACTGTGTCCATGATGGTTTTTTTCAGTAAATAAAAGTGTGCGAGTCATAACACATATTAATGATAATCTTCAAATATAAGTACCATTACACATGCATGTATATAAGAATATTCGATGACACCAAAACATGTTGAAATCATATAGGAGAGTCTGTTCTCATAATCTCCCGTCTTGGAGATTAACAAGTGCAAACTTCATATGAATAAGTATCATCTTATTACGAGTACTCGCACCTGATGGTATGTATATTATGTGTCCCATCATAGTATTCCATCCAACCAGAGAACTATATTTAAGAATATTTTCATACCATTTCAAGGTTCTCATCATAACAGGGAACTGTTATGACCTTTTCCATACGACAAATACTCCAGGACATTATTACACTATTTTCATACAGAGCAATAAAAAATATGTAATAATATGTTTAATATTTAAATATATTAAATTTTTATGTAATCAAAGTACAAACATTTGTTTCTATGATAGAAACTCCAACTTGGACTAGAGAAACTTCCTATGAATTTCAGTCTGCTAGACCTCACATGATAATCATGTTTCTCTTGAGTTAAGGCTTTAGGAAAGGGTTATTCCACGTTTCCTTATGTGGAAATACATCACACTATAACTTCACCTCTTTGAGAAAATTCCCTCAAGAGAAAATACTTCTAAAGTATGTGATTCTTTCAATGATACAACCTTGGCTCTTTTGTGAGGGCCACTACTGTATTACTATCAGAAAACATTGTTATGGGAACTTTACTGCTAGGTAACACATCTAGCTCCTGTATGAAGCTACACATCCAAAATTATTCTTTAGCTAGCTCAGAAGCTGTGATATACTTAGATTCTGAGGTATAATATGTGACCACACTCTGTTATGAGCTCTTTGAGCTCACTGCACCCCTATTCAAAGTAAATATGTGTCCCGTTTGAGACTTCATATCATCTTGATTAGCCTGGAAACTAGTAACTTTATATCCTCTGATGACTAGTTCCTTATCTCCTTCATAAATGAGGAACCTATCCCTTTTATCCCTCATATACTTTAGGATACTCTTGACTTCCATCCAATGACAGTCACCTAGGTCATCTTGATATCTTTCTACCGCACCCAATGTGTAGCTGACATCCAGCCTAGTACATAGCATGGAATACATGGCTGACCCAATCACTGATGTGTGTTGATTCCTTTTCATTCACTTTATTTACTCATGTTTTTGAGGAAACATTTTCTTGGAATGATAAATTTCATTTAACACTAGAAATAATCCCATATTGGATTGTTCCAAAATGAATCTCTTTAGTATCTGTCAATTTATGAACATTGAATTGTCCCAGAAATCTCTTGGATCTATCATAATGGATCTTGATCCCAAGAATATATGTTGCCTCACCCGAGTCCTTCATGGAGAAGCATTGATTCAACCATGCCTTAAAAAACTATAATAATGTTATCTTGTTTCCAATAAGTAATATTTCATCAACATATAATATTATTAAATTGACAACACACCCACTAAACCATTTGTAGACAAAGGCTCACATTAATTATTTATAAAACCAAATTCAATTATGTTTTCATAAAAATGAATGTTCCATGACATGAATGATTTCTTTAATCCATAAATGGATTTCTAAAACTTGCATACCTTATTGGAATCCTTTGGAATCAAACACCCTTCAGGTTTTGTAATGTATCCATCTTTCTTAAGGTTCCTGTTAAGGAAGGATATTTTGAAATCCATTTTACAGATCTCATAGTCATGGAAAGACACAATGAAAAGTATAATTCTGATGGATTTCAGCATTGAAACTGGTGAAATGGTTTCCTCGTAGTCTATGCTTTGATTTTATTTGATCCCTTTTGAAACCAGTTGTGCCTTATAGGTACTGACATGTCCCTGTATTTCCATTTTATTTTTGAATACGTATTTGAATACAACAGGTTTTACATCAACAGGAGGATCTACCGAAATCTAGACATGGTTTTGGTACAGGGAATCCATTTCTAAATTCATGTATTCTTTCAACATGGAAACATCATTTCCACTTACTACTTCCTTGTAGGTTAGAGGATCATTATTATCAACCAATAATGATTCACCATCCTCGGTAAACATAAAATCGTACTATTTTGATTCTATAACCTCTCTTGTACTCTTATGCAATTCATGTCTCTTTGTAAGAGTTCTTTCTTCCATAGGTCTTTGTGGAATCTGTTCCTGTACCAACTCTTGTATACCTTGAGCCTGGACTTTATTGAAGTCTATCTCGCTCCCTATAACGACCCATACTTTACATACATTGTTAATACTTCAAAATTGAAGCACACTTATTACAACATATGACAAAACCACAAAGGACCGTATAGGTATAATGTCTTTAGAAACTGGGAAACATAAACAACTGGTTCATAAATCTTCTACAGTGTCTCCCATTTATTTCATCATATCTAGGGTCCCTTTTAGCATATTCTACTTAATATCCATCTTCCTGACCTGGGGAAAAGAAAACATAAAAGGGTGAGCTCAAATGCTCAGCAAGGGCAAATAAAGGAAATAAAAATCATATCATATCTTTTTGAAAATCATAACCTGCAAAAGAGATCATAATATCTTAACATGGAATAAATCATAGAAGTGAAAATGAGATCCCCATAATCATAACATGAAACATGAAACTTTGTGGCATGCACACATAATCTTGGAAAATAATTTGTTGTTAGTCATGACTCATTTCCAAGTCTATCTTAGTGGACAAAGTCCCTTTCTGAATTGAGTAACCCTCGTTTCAGTCCTGTTTCACTGAACCGGTATAACCTACCGTTCCAGCCCTGTCTATCTCATGAGATATAAAATCTTTACCCAATGCATTGGAGGGAGATCTAGGTCCCACCCATCTCATAATGATACCATTCTTATGTGTGCCACAAAATCATAAATCATACATCATTTCATAACCCATGTAATAAAAATGGGATTCTTAAACAACATGACATCATAAAACAATTCATATAAGATAAAGGAATAAAAATGTTTCCATCACAACATAATCAAATCCATGTAATAATAGGGATAAAAACAGAACCCTTTTATTATCTTAGATGGAAAATAATTTTGATAAAATACTTGAACTTCATTCTTGAGGAAAATATCCTTTCTACTTAAAAAACACTTTTCCTTTATTAACATGTCATACAATTTTAAACTAAAATAAGTTGATTAAAAATAAACTTGAATACTTGTAAAGGAAGATTCTTGGAAATAATGTTTTAAGAATCCATTCATGCCGTATAAGTTAAAAAAAACATTCTTCGTACTTTTGTCGGAAAAGTCAAAAAGTACCTCGTACGAAAAACGACAAAAGATTCCTTTCATATCTTTTACTAAAAACTCAACGAAGGGTAAAATTGGATATAAACTATTGTAAGTCGATGGAAACAATATTACATATTGAGGGAACATGGATGTGGATGATAAAATACACCCCAGTAAATACTTACGAATAAACAATCTCGGATAAAAATGAGATTGTGATATTTCCCTTACCTTAGGTCCGATTTGCTTTGTACGTGTCCGAAGATCCTGTATAATGGTTTAAATAATGTTATTGACTTATTCCAGAATCATACATATTGATATGATATCATATATGGTCATATTCTTAGCTTCTTGTTAGTAATATTTCATTGTTACTTGTTACTCGGGTCTTTATTGCCTTTTGTTCTTATGCGTGTTTTGCAGAATACATTCTTATTCTTATTTTAAGGTTATAGATACCTTATATCCAGAATGGTATTAGTGTAACATATATCATATTTATTCATTCAATTCATTTATATAATTACTATGTAATGATGATCATGTAGAACGAGTCGCATCACATCGTGGAGACGGTATTCCGTACGTACGCACGAGTGATGATATCGTTCCTATGATCGTGGAACTGTATTGGAGTATATATATATTATTTCAGTATCAATATTACTTTATAATAATCATAAATAGTTACTCATTACACCATTATACCCATCCTTGTAAGGTGATGGTGGAAAATAGATTACACCACGGCGTGGAGACGGTATTCTGTACGTACGCACGCGCGATGATTTCATTTTTCCGTAGGATGGATAGAAGGTGAATTAGGGTTGTTTCATATTTATAATAACATATCAGTATGTAAGTAATACTGATGTTATTAATTTATCATGAAACAACTAAAGAAGAAGAAGTTGAAGAAGAAAGAGATTGAAAAGATCGGTAATGGATATTACCTCTTCTTTGGAACGCTTCTTTGAATCCTCCACTTAGGGAACTAAGATTGGTCTTTGAAGAAGACCAGGACCTCTAGGATTATTCTAGGGAAGTGGAGAGGAGAAAATGGCAGGGGTTGGCCGAGCTTAAGTGCTCAAATTGGTGTGAGGAGGAGGGGGAGGAGGTGCCCTTTTATAAGGGAGGAGAGGGGCACCTTAGGAATATCTCAAAATATTATTTTATATTAAAGTCAAAATCGGTTTATAATGGTTCCAAAGGGTCTTATTTCGAAGCTAAAGTGGGGATGGGTCGAACTCCTATCAACCAATAGGATTTAGACAAGTTTAGGGTATTATTTTAACCTTATCAATTAGATTTAACTCTAAGTTAAATAATTTAACTTTTACCGTGTCTTTTTGTTTTCTTTCACTATATGGTTAATACACTTACTATAACATGCCAAACGAACCCCAAATTGTTTATTATTAATATATATATCCTTATCTAAGTTATTTGGCCGAACCTTAGATTTTTAGGAATAAAATAACAATTATTAATATAATATTTAATTTAAAAACTATTTTGTGTCAATTTTGACACTATTTGATATATGATTTTTGTGAAAGTCATAAAAGAATTATATGTTCGAAACAAGTTTATTAAATCAACAATAATATATCATAGTTACCTAGAAAATTAGTGGAATTCATAAAAAGTCTTAAACTACATTTATTTTGGTGTTTATAACATCAATTATGTCAATATTTCATTAATAAGATAATTACTGCATCATCATTGTGTCATAAATAAATTAAATTATTTAATGTCTAAAAATTACAAATAAAATACCATTATGTAGGAAATCTTTTTAGATTTCTAATGAATATTTATAGTCGAATTTATCTTATGTATAACTCTATATTAAAAATTATTTACTTATTAAACTTTGATTTTAACTATTTTAACCCTTCTTTAAATAAATTAATAATAAATGTCCTAATCTAATCCAAGTGGGCCTAAATGGTCATATTTTATTCCTAAGTTTGTTTCTGGTCGAATTACACTTGTCCAATAGAATTAGGGCATGTGTTAGGGTAATAATAATATCATTTTTACCCTTAATTACCCTATTTACTTTTAACTGTGGTAAAAAAAGTAAAAAGTTACTATTCACCAAAAATTATTTTCATCTCATTGAACCACATTTTAGTCCTTGATATTAACCGTGTCTCTCGAATTTTAGAAATTCTATTCACAGAAGCGGTAAAATTAAGTTTTATGCAAAATTCAGTTTTTAACCTACCACTTAGTGGTTTCACTATTCATCAAAAATTGAAAGTTTTCAGAAAAATACAAAAATTTCACCCTAGGCTAATTTCGATATTCTGAGTCCAAAAATAAAGTCCATTTTGAAAAATAAAATTTATAAAATTTCAAAAAGTGGTTATTACTATTCACAACGGCTAGTTTTAATAGCATATTGTTGTTTAGTGAAACTCGGTATTGCGTACGACGCAAGCTATCGAGGAAGGTCGCGATTGCGTGTAAAGCAAGCCAAGCAAGTGTTGTGTAGAAAAAGATTCCTTTGATGATTTAAAAACAAAATATTACTCATAAAAATCTCAGGTGTTACATTCTACCCCCCTTAAAAAGAATTTCGCCCTCAAAATTCGTCACTTTGTAACAAACAGATGAGGATACTTCTCCATCATCATATCCTCAAGCTCCCATGTAGCTTCTTCTAATTGGTGGTTCCTCCATAAAACTTTCACCAAGAGAGTGGTCTTGTTTCGTAGGACTTTTTCGCTATGATCCAGAATCTCTATCGGCTGTTCTTCATAAGAAAGATCTTGCTCCAGCGGTACAACTTCTGAGCTGAGTACATGCGAAGGATCTGGTATGTACTTTCTCAGGAGAGATACATGGAACACATCGTGAACTTGAGAGAGATTCAGTGGAAGCGCCAATCGTTAATCTACCTTTCCAACACGATCCAGTATTTCGAAAGGACCGATATATCTAGGGCTCAACTTCCCCTTCTTTCCAAATCTCATAACCCTCTTCCAGGGAGATATTCGTAAGAACACTTTATCACCCACTTCAAACTCTAGGTCTTTTCTTCGGTTATCGGCATAACTTTTTTGTCGACTCTGAGCTGCTCTTATGTGTTGTTGAATAGACCTGACCTTTTCTGCCATTTCATCAACGAGATCAGGCCCTAATAGTTTTCTTTCCCCAACTTCATCCCAGCAAGTTGGAGTCCTGCATTTCTTTCCATAGAGAGCTTCATAAGGAGCCATCTGAATACTGGAGTGAAAGCTATTATTATAAGAAAATTCCACCAAAGGTAGGTGTTGATCCCAACCTCCTTTGAAATCCATAGAGCAAGCTCTCAACATATCTTCTAGGGTTTGAATTGTTCTCTCAGACTGACTGTCTGTCTGGGGATGATAAGCAGTGCTGAAACTCAACTCTGTATCCAGAGTATGCTGAAGACTTCGCCAGAACTTCGAGGTAAATCTCGGATCCCGATCAGATATAATAGAAAGTGGTACTCCATGAAATCTTACCACTTCCTTTACATATATCCTGGCAAGCTAATCTAGAGAGAAATCCTCTCTAATAGCAATAAAGTGTGCAGACTTTGTAAGACGATCAACTATGACCCAAATAGCATTATTGCCTTTGGATGTTTTAGGAAGTCCTGTGACAAAGTCCATAGTGATGTTTTCCCATTTCCATTCGGGTATGGGTAATGGTTGTAACATCCCCTTAGACTTCTGTCTCTCAGCTTTAACTTGTTGACAAACCAAGCATCGGGAGACATATTCAGCAACATCTCTTTTCATGCCATCCCACCAGAAGTACTCTTTCAGGTCCCTATACATCTTCGTGCTTCCAGGATGAATAGAGAATGAAGAACTATGAGCCTCATCCAGCAGCTCCTTCTTTAATTCGGGGATGGGAGGAACACAACCCCGATTCCTGAACTTTATTATCCCATCACAATCAAGGTTGAATTCAGGAACATTTCTCACCTTCTTTTGTAACTCTACATCTTCTTTCTGTGCCTCTTTAATCTTCACATGTATAGATGGTTGAACATTCATTTGAGAAAGATAATATTTTTCCCCTTCCATTATAATTCCAAGATCCATCCTTTGTAAATCCATAAATATTGGATATTTTGTGATCCTCATCATGGATAAACTAGCATGGTCTTGTCGACTTAATGCATCTGCCACCTTGTTTGCTTTCCCAGGGTGGTAATGGATTGAGCAGTCATAATCCTTAATCAGCTCCAACCATCTTCTTTGACGCATATTCAACTCCTTTTGTGTGAAAATATACTTTAAATTTTTATGATCAGTATAAATATCACACCTTTCACCATAAAGGTAATGCCTCCAAATCTTTAATGCAAAGATTACCGCAGCCAACTCCAAATCATGTGTTGGGTAATTTTGCTCATGGATTTTCAACTGTCGTGAGGCATAAGCTATCACCATATCATTTTGCATAAGAACACACCCCAATCCCTTCTTGGATGCATCACTGTAGATCACAAACCTTTCTCCACTACAAGGCAGTGTGAGCACAGGTGCACTGGATAACCTTCTTTTCAACTCCTTGAAATTCTCTTCACATTCCTCTGTCCAAACAAACTTAACTCCTTTCCGAGTCAACTTGGTGAGTGGATTAGATAATCGTGAAAAATCCTTTACAAAACGTCGATAATATCCAGCCAAACCAAGAAAACTTCGGATCTCAGTTACTGTTGTTGGTCTCGACCATCTTTCGATAACCTCTGTTTTTGCTGGATCCACAGATATCCCCTCTTTTGAGATTATGTGACCCAAAAATGCAACTTTTTGAAGCCAAAATTCACACTTGGTAAATTTGGCATAAAGCTTCTCCTTTCTCAGGGTCTTCAATATAATTCTCAAGTGATCTTCATGCTCTTCCTTGATCTTTGAATAGACAAGAATATCGTCTATAAAGACTACCACAAATTGATCAAGATAGTCTCTAAAGACTCTATTCATTAGATCCATGAAGATAGCAGGGGCATTAGTAAGACCAAATGGCATCACTATAAATTCATAGTGTCCATACCTTGTACGGAAAGCCGTCTTTGGTATATCCTCCCTTTTGACCCTTAATTGATGATACCCTGAACGAAGATCAATCTTGGAAAAGTATTGAGCTCCGCGTAGTTGGTCAAATAAGTCATCAATGTGTGGGAGAGGATATTTGTTCTTGATAGTGATCTTGTTAAGTTCTCGATAATCAATGCAGAGTCTCATTGATCCATCTTTCTTCTTAACAAATAGAACAGGTGCTCCCCAAGGTGACGCACTAGGGCGTATGAATCCCTTATCAAGATTCTCCTTGAGTTGCTTCTTCAATTCCTGCAACTCAATTGGGGCCATTCTATAAGGTGTCTTTGAAATAGGCAAAGCACCCAGTACGAGTTCTTTTGAAAACTCAACTTCACGATTTGGTGGAAGACCCGGTAATTCCTCTGGAAAGACATCATCAAACTCCCGTACAATGGGAATATTCTTAATCGTGAGTTTCTCAAAAACCATTTGAGATAAATAACCTCCATTTAGTGGAATCAAGACCCATAAGATGGAAGAGATTTCCACTGGAAGGTTATATTCATCCTTGCATCGATAGACGATCGTAGATTGATCTGGAATATGAAATATGACTTCCCTTCTTTGGCAATTGATATGAGATCCATGTAGAGAAATCCAATCCATGCCAAGAATCACATCAAATTCCACTAAAGGAAGGATCACAAGATTTGCAGGAAGCACTTTCCTACAAACTTCGATCGGAGAAGAATTATAAACTTTTGATGCGATTGATGTGCCATTAGGTGTTGTCACAGCTAACTCAACATCTAATTGTTGAGGTAATACGGTGATACCCTTAGAAAATTCGTCAGAAATAAAAGAGTGGGTGGATCCAGAATCAAATAAAACATTTGCTACTTTAGAGTGGATGGTAAGTGTACCTTTCACCACTTTGTTATCATACTCCACATCGCTGATAGAAATTGCATGTGACTTTCCTTTGTCTTTAGCCTTAAGATTTTGTTGACGTCGACCATCATCATCAACCCTTGGATTTGGGCATTGATTGGCATAATGCCCCATCTCCTTGCACTTGAAACATTGAAGTGTAGTAGGTTCATTCTGTGTATCCCTTACTTTATTTGCATCATTAGACATCTTCTTCCCATTATCGCGGCATTCAAATGCCCGATGACCTTCCTTTCCACATTTGAAACATTTACTTGTCCCTTTAAGACAACTCCCTCCATGTTTCTTTCCACACTTTGAGCATAAGGGAAAGCTCATCTTCTTTTCAGTGTGCTCTTTAGATTTTCCTTTGAATTCCATTTTCCTCTTCCTATCAAACCCATATGACTGATGGGTTACTCCAATCTCCATCTCAACTTTGAGAGCACATCGAACGATTTCCTCGTAGCTATTGAAGTCCCTTATGGCTAACGCCCTTCGAAGACTTGGTTTTAAGCCACTAAAGAATCGATCGATCTTACACTCAGGTTGGATAATAATACCAGAAGCGTACCTTGCAAGTCTTGTAAAATTTGCTTCATAGGTACCAACAGATTCATCATCCCTTTGCTTCAGTTCAAGAAACTATTTCTCCATCATTGTTCGGAGAATACGAGGGAAGTACTTATTGAAAAATAAGTTCTTGAACTCGTCCCATTCCATGGACTCGATTTCATCCCTTTGCCTCTTATTCTTAATAAGATTCCACCATTGATCAGCATCTCCTTCCAAACGATACACTGCTAGGATGACTTTATCATGTTTAGAACATTGAAGAACTGAAAATATCTTTTCAGTAGTACTAATCCATTGTTCAGCAACTAATGGATCAGTAGATCCGCTGAAAGAAGGTGGACGCTGCCTCATGAAGGATTCAAAAGAATGTTGCTCCTTCCTTTGCTCGTTTGGAAGTCCTGCATGATTCATAGCTTGAGAAAGTTGTGTGAGCATGGCTATAAGATTTTTCATTCCAGCTCCCATATCGTTTGGATGCTCAGGGGGACAATCATGGCATTGCCCATCGCATTCCGCATTAACACGGTTCCTTCGGCTTCCAGCCATTGACTAAAACCAAGAAGAATAGTGTGAGCAACACTAATTATAATAGGAAAACCACATAATTCAAGAATAAAATTTTCACGCTTAAGGTCTTATCCTAGGTTATTCATGGCCATTTCTAAAACACTAAGATTGTGTTCTATGCTTAAACCTATCCTTAGGGTTCTTACTAAGGATTTCACATCCTAGTTTCCAAAGGTTGACTATACCTTTCCTCTGATACCAACTATAACGACCCATACTTTACATACATTGTTAATACTTCAAAATTGAAGCACACTTATTACAACATATGACAAAACCACAAAGGACCGTATAGGTATAGTGTCTTTAGAAACTGGGAAACATAAACAACTGGTTCATAAATCTTCTACAGTGTCTCCCATTTATTTCATCATATCTAGGGTACCTTTTAGCATATTCTACTTAATATCCATCTTCCTGACCTGGGGAAAAGAAAACATTAAAGGGTGAGCTCAAATGCTCAGCAAGGGCAAATAAAGGAAATAAAAATCATATCATATCTTTTTGAAAATCATAACCTGCAAAAGAGATCATAATATCTTAACATGGAATAAATCATAGAAGTGAAAATGAGATCCCCATAATCATAACATGAAACTTGAAACTTTGTGGCATGCACACATAATCTTGGAAAATCATTTCTTGTTAGTCATGACTCATTGCCAAGACTATCTTAGTGGACAAAGTCCCTTTCTGAATTGAGTAACCCTCGTTTCAGTCCTGTTTCACTGAACCGGTATAACCTACTGTTCCAGCCCTGTCTATCTCATGAGATATAAAATCTTTACCCAATGCATTGGAGGGAGATCTAGGTCCCACCCATCTCATAATGATACCATTCTTATGTGTGCCACAAAATCATAAATCATACATCATTTCATAACCCATGTAATAAAAATGGGATTCTTAAACAACATGACATCATAAAACAATTCATATAAGATAAAGGAATAAAAATGTTTCCATCACAACATAATCAAATCCATGTAATAATAGGGATAAAAACAGAACCCTTTTATTTTCTTAGATGGAAAATAATTTTGATAAAATACTTGAACTTCATTCTTGAGGAAAATATCCTTTCTACTTAAAAAACACTTTTCCTTTATTAACATGTCATACAATTTTAAACTAAAAGAAGTTGATTAAAAATAAACTTGAATACTTGTAAAGGAAGCTTCTTGGAAATAATGTTTTAAGAATCCATTCATGCCGTATAAGTTAAAAAAAAACATTCTTCGTACTTTTGTCGGAAAAGTCAAAAAGTACCTCGTACGAAAAACGACAAAAGATTCCTTTCATATCTTTTACTAAAAACTCAACGAAGTGTAAAATTGGATATAAACTATTGTAAGTAGATGGAAACAATATTACATATTGAGGGAACATGGATGTGGATGATAAAATACACCCCAGTAAATACTTACGAATAAACAATCTCGGATAAAAATGAGATTGTGATATTTCCCTTACCTTAGGTCCGATTTGCTTTGTACGTGTCCGAAGCTCCTGTATAGTGGTTTAAATAATGTTATTGACTTATTCCAGAATCATACATATTGATATGATATCATATATGGTCATATTCTTAGCTTCTTGTTAGTAATATTTCATTGTTACTTGTTACTCGGGTCTTTATTGCCTTTTGTTCTTATGCGTGTTTTGCAAAATACATTCTTATTCTTATTTTAAGGTTATAGATACCTTATATCCAGAATGGTATTAGTGTAACATATATCATATTTATTCATTCAATTCATTTATATAATTACTATGTAATGATGATCATGTAGAACGAGTCGCATCACATCGTGGAGACGGTATTCCGTACGTACGCACGAGTGATGATATCGTTCCTATGATCGTGGAACTATATTGGAGTATATATATATATTATTTCAGTATCAATATTACTTTATAATAATCATAAATAGTTACTCATTACACCATTATACCCGTCCTTGTAAGGTGATGGTGGAAAATAGATTACACCACGGCGTGGAGACGGTATTCCGTACGTACGCACGCGCGGTGATTTCATTTTTCCGTAGGATGGATAGAAGGTGAATTAGGGTTGTTTCATATTTATAATAACATATCAGTATGTAAGTAATACTGATGTTATTACTTTATCATGAAACAACTAAAGAAGAAGAAGTTGAAGAAGAAAGAGATTGAAAAGATCGGTAATGGATATTAACTCTTCTTTGGAACGCTTCTTTGAATCCTCCACTTAGGGAACTAAGATTGGTCTTTGAAGAAGACCAGGACCTCTAGGATAATTCTAGGGAAGTGGAGAGGAAAAAATGGCAGGGGTTGGCCGAGCTTGAGTGCTCAAATTGGTGTGAGGAGGAGGGGGAGGAGGTGCCCTTTTATAAGGGAGGAGAGGGGCACCTTAGGAATATCTCAAAATATTATTTTATATTAAAGTCAAAATCGGTTTATAATGGTTCAAAAGGGTCTTATTTCGAAGCTAAAGTGGGGATGGGTCGAAATCCTATCAACCAATAGGATTTAGACAAGTTTAGGGTATTATTTTAACCTTATCAATTAGATTTAACTCTAAGTTAAATAATTTAACTTTTACCGTGTCTTTTTGTTTTCTTTCACTATATGGTTAATACACTTACTATAACATGCCAAACGAACCCCAAATTGTTTATTATTAATATATATATCCTTATCTAAGTTATTTGGCCGAACCTTAGATTTTTAGGAATAAAATAACAATTAATAATATAATATTTGATTTAAAAACTATTTTGTGTCAATTTTGACACTATTTGATATATGATTTTTGTGAAAGTCATAACAGAATTATATGTTCGAACCAAGTTGATTAAATCAACAATAATATATCATAGTAACCTAGAAAATTAGTGGAATTCATAAAAAGTCTCAAACTACATTTATTTTTGTGTTTATAACATCAATTATGTCAATATTTCATTAATAAGATAATTACTGCATCATCATTGTGTCATAAATAAATTAAATTATTTAATGTCTAAAAATTACAAATAAAATATAATTATGTAGGAAATCTTTTTATCTTTCTAATGAATATTTATAGTCGAATTTATATTATTTATAACCCCATATTAAAAATGATTTACTTATTAAACTTTGATTTTAACTATTTTAACCCTTCTTTAAATAAATTAATAATAAATGTCCTAATCTAATCCAAGTGGGCTTAAATGGTCATATTTTATTCCTAAGTTTGTTTTTGGTCGAATTACACTTTTCCAATAGAATTAGGACATGTGTTAGGGTAATAATAATATCATTTTTACCCTTAATTACCCTATTTACTTTTAACTGTGGTAAAAAAAAGTAAAAAGTTACTATTCACCAAAAATTATTTTCATCTCATTGAACCACATTTTAGTCCTTGATATTAACTGTGTCTCTCGGATTTTCGAAATTCCATTCACAGAAGCGGTAAAATTAAGTTTTATGCAAAATTCAGTTTTTAACCTACCACTTAGTGGTTTCACTATTCATCAAAAATTGAAAGTTTTCAGAAAAATACAAAAATTTCACCCTAGGCTAATTTCGATAGTCTGAGTCCAAAAATGAAGTCCATTTTGAAAAATAAAATTTATAAAATTTCAAAAAGTGGTTATTACTATTCATAACAGCTAGTTTTAATAGCATATTGTTGTTTAGTGAAACTCGGTATTGCGTACGACGCAAGCTATCGAGGAAGGTCGCGATTGCATGTAAAGCAAGCCAAGAAAGTGTTGTGTAGAAAAAGATTCCTTTGATGATTTAAAAACAAAATATTACTCATAAAAATCTCGGGTGTTACATTCTACCCCCCTTAAAAAGAATTTCACCCTCGAAATTCGTCACTTTGTAACAAACAGATGAGGATACTTCTCCCTCATCATATCCTCAAGCTCCCATGTAGCTTCTTCTAATTGGCGGTTCCTCCATAAAAATTTCACCAAGCGAGTGGTCTTGTTTCGTAGGACTTTTTCGCTACGATCCAGAATCTCTATCGGCTGTTCTTCATAAGAAAGATCTTGCTCCAGTGGTACAACTTCTGAGCTGAGTACATGAGAAAGATCTGGTATGTACTTTCTCAGGAGAGATACATGGAACACATCGTGAACTTGAGAGAGATTCGGTGGAAGCGCCAATCGGTAAGCTACCTTTCCAACACGATCCAGTATTTCGAAAGGACCGATATATCTAGGGCTCAACTTCCCCTTCTTTCCAAATCTCTTAACCCTCTTCTAGGGAGATATTCATAAGAACACTTTATCACCCACTTCAAACTCTAGGTCTTTTCTTCGGTTGTCGGCATAACTTTTCTGTCGACTCTGAGCTGCTCTTATGTGTTGTTGAATAGATCTGACCTTTTCTGCCATTTCATCAACGAGATCAGGTCCTAATAGCTTTCTTTCTCCAACTTTATCCCAGCAAGTTGGAGTCCTGCATTTCTTTCCATAGAGAGCTTCATAAGGAGCCATCTGAATACTGGAGTGAAAGCTATTATTATAAGAAAATTCCACCAAAGGTAGGTGTAGATTCCAACCTCCTTTGAAATCCATAAAGCAAGCTCTCAACATATCTTCTAGGGTTTGAATTGTTCTCTCAGACTGACCGTCTGTCTGGGGATGATAAGCAGTGCTGAAACTCAACTCTGTATCCAGAGTATGCTGAAGTCTTCGCCAGAACTTTGAGGTAAATCTCGGATCCCGATCAGATATAATAGAAAGTGGTACTCCATGCAATCTTACCACTTCCTTTACATATATCCTGGCAAGCTGATCTAGATAGAAATCCTCTCTAATAGCAATAAAGTGTGCAGATTTTGTAAGACGATCAACTATGACCCAAATAGCATTATTGCCTTTGGATGTTTTAGGAAGTCCTGTGACAAAGTCCATAGTGATGTTTTCCCATTTCCATTCGGGTATGGGTAATGGTTGTAACATCCCCTTAGACTTCTGTCTCTCAGCTTTAACTTGTTGACAAACCAAGCATCGGGAGACATATTCAGCAACATCTCTTTTCATGCCATCCCACCAGAAGTACTCTTTCAGGTCCCTATACATCTTCGTGCTTCCAGGATGAATAGAGAATGAAGAACTATGAGCCTCATCCAGCAGCTCCTTCTTTAATTCGGGGATGGGAGGAACACAAACCCGATTCCTGAACTTTATTATCCCATCACAATCAAGGTTGAATTCAGGAACATTTCTCACCTTCTTTTGTAACTCGACATCTTCTTTCTGTGCCTCTTTAATCTTCACATGTATAGATGGTTGAACATTCATTTGAGAAAGATAAGATTTTTCCCCTTCCATTATAATTCCAAGATCCATCCTTTGTAAATCCATAAATATTGGATCTTTTGTGATCCTCATCATGGATAAACTAGCATGGTCTTGTCGACTTAATGCATCTTCCACCTTGTTTGCTTTCCCAGGGTGGTAATGGATTGAGCAGTCATAATCCTTAATCAGCTCCAACCATCTTCTTTGACGCATATTCAACTCCTTTTGTGTGAAAATATACTTTAAACTTTTATGATCAGTATAAATATCACACCTTTCACCATAAAGGTAATGCCTCCAAATCTTTAATGCAAAGATTACCGCAGCCAACTCCAAATCATGTGTTGGGTAATTTTGCTCATGGATTTTCAACTGTCGTGAGGCATAAGCTATCGCCATATCATTTTGCATAAGAACACACCCCAATCCCTTCTTGGATGCATCACTGTAGATCACAAACCTTTATCCACTACAAGGAAGTGTGAGCACAGGTGCACTGGATAACCTTCTTTTCAACTCCTTGAAATTCTCTTCACATTCCTCTGTCCAAACAAACTTAACTCCTTTCCGAGTCAACTTGGTGAGTGGATTAGATAATCGTGAAAAATCCTTTACAAAACGTCGATAATATCCAGCCAAACCAAGAAAACTTCGGATCTCAGTTACTTTTGTTGGTCTCGACCATCTTTCGATAACCTCTGTTTTTTCTGGATCCACAGATATCCCCTCTTTTGAGATTATGTGACCCAAAAATGCAACTTTTTGAAGCCAAAATTCACACTTGGTAAATTTGGCATAAAGCTTCTCCTTTCTCAGGGTCTTCAATATAATTCTCAAGTGATCTTCATGCTCTTCCTTGCTCTTTGAATAGACAAGAATATCGTCTATAAAGACTACCACAAATTGATCAAGATAGTCTCTAAAGACTCTATTCATTAGATCCATGAAGATAGCAGGGGCATTAGTAAGACCAAATGGCATCACTATAAATTCATAGTGTCCATACCTTGTACGGAAAGCCGTCTTTGGTATATCCTCCCTTTTGACCCTTAATTGATGATACCCTGAACGAAGATCAATCTTGGAAAAGTATTGAGCTCCGCGTAGTTGGTCAAATAAGTCATCAATGCGTGGGAGAGGATATTTGTTCTTGATAGTGATCTTGTTAAGTTCTCGATAATCAATGCAGAGTCTCATTGATCCATCTTTCTTCTTAACAAATAGAACAGGTGCTCCCCAAGGTGACGCACTAGGGCGTATGAATCCCTTATCATGATTCTCCTGGAGTTACTTCTTCAATTCTTGCAACTCAATTGGGGCCATTCTATAAGGTGTCTTTGAAATAGGCAAAGCACCCGGTACGAGTTCTATTGAAAACTCAACTTCACGATTTGGTGGAAGACCCGGTAATTCCTCTGGAAAGACATCATCAAACTCCCGTACAATGGGCATATTCTTAATCGTGAGTTTCTCACCAACCATTTGAGATAAATAACCTCCATTTAGTGGAATCAAGACCCATAAGATGGAAGAGATTTCCACTGGAAGGTTATATTCATCCTTGCATCGATAGACGATCGTAGATTGATCTGGAATATGAAATATGACTTCCCTTCTTTGGAAATTGATATGAGCTCCATGTAGAGAAAGCCAATCCATTCCAAGAATCACATCAAATTCCACTAAAGGAAGGATCACAAGATTTGCAGGAAGCACTTTCCCACAAACTTTGATCGGAGAAGAATTATAAACTTTTGATGCGATTGATGTGCCATTAGGTGTTGTCACAGCTAACTCAACATCTAATTGTTGAGGTAATACGGTGATACCCTTAGAAAATTCTTCAGAAATAAAAGAGTGGGTGGATCCAGAATCAAATAAAACATTTGCTACTTTAGAGTGGATGGTAAGTGTACCTTTCACCACTTCGTTATCGTACTCCACATCGCTGATAGAAATTGCATGTGACTTTCCTTTGTCTTTAGCCTTAAGATTTTGTTGACGTCGACCATCATCATCAACCCTTGGATTTGGGCATTGATTGGCATAATGCCCCATCTCCTTGCACTTGAAACATTGAAGTGTAGTAGTTTCATTCTGTGTATCCCTTCCTTTATTTGCATAATTAGACATCTTCTTCCCATTATCGCGGCATTCAAATGCCCGATGACCTTCCTTTCCACATTTGAAACATTTACTTGTCCCTTTAAGACAACTCCCTCCATGTTTCTTTCCACACTTTGAGCATAAGGGAAAGCTCATCTTCTTTTCAGTGTGTTCTTTAGATTTTCCTTTGAATTCCATTTTCCTCTTCTTATCAAACCCATATGACTGATGGGTTACTCCAATCTCCATCTCAACTTTGAGAGCACATCGAACGATTTCCTCGTAGCTATTGAAGTCCCTTATGGCTAACGCCCTTAGAAGACTTGGTTTTAAGCCACTAAAGAATCGATCGATCTTACTCTCAGGTTGGATAATAATACCAGAAGCATACCTTGCAAGTCTTGTAAAATTTGCTTCATAGGTACCAACAGATTCATCATCCCTTTGCTTCAGTTCAAGAAACTCTTTCTCCATCTTTGTTCGGAGAATACGAGGGAAGTACTTATTGAAAAATAAGTTCTTGAACTCGTCCCATTCCATGGACTCGATTTCATCCCTTTGCCTCGTATTCTTAATAAGATTCCACCATTGATCAGCATCTCCTTCCAAACGATACACTTCTAGGATGACTTTATCATGTTCAGAACATTGAAGAACTAAAAATATCTTTTCAGTAGTACTAATCCATTGTTCAACAACTAATGGATCAGTAGACCCGCTGAAAGAAGGTGGACGCTGCCTCATGAAGGATTCAACAGAATGTTGCTCCTTCCTTTGCTCGTTTGGAAGTCCTGCATGATTCATAGCTTGAGAAAGTTGTGTGAGCATGGCTACAAGATTTTTCATTCCAGCTCCCATATCGTTTGGATGCTTAGGGGGACAATCATGGCATTGCCCATCGCAATCCGCATTAACACGGTTCCTTCGGGTTCCAGCCATTGACTAAAACCAAGAAGAATAGTGTGAGCAACACTAATTATAATAGGAAAACCACATAATTCAAGAATAAAATTTTCACACTTAAGGTCTTATCCTAGGTTATTCATGGCCATTTCTAAAACACTAAGATTGTGTTCTATGCTTAGACTTATCCTTAGGGTTCCTACTAAGGCTTTCACATTCTAGTTTACAAAGGTTGACTATACCTTTCCTCTGATACCAACTATAACGACCCATACTTTACATACATTGTTAATACTTCAAAATTGAAGCACACTTATTACAACATATGACAAAACCACAAAGGACCGTATAGGTATAGTGTCTTTAGAAACTGGGAAACATAAACAACTGATTCATAAATCTTCTACAGTGTCTCCCATTTATTTCATCATATCTAGGGTCCCTTTTAGCATATTCTACTTAATATCCATCTTCCTGACCTGGGGAAAAGAAAACATAAAAGGGTGTGCTCAAATGCTCAGCAAGGGAAAATAAAGGAAATAAAAATCATATCATATACTTTTGAAAATCATAACCTGCAAAAGAGATCATAATATCTTAACATGGAATAAATCATAGAAGTGAAAATGAGATCCCCATAATCATAACATGAAACATGAAACTTTGTGGCATGCACACTAATCTTGGAAAATCATTTCTTGTTAGTCATGACTCATTGCCAAGACTATCTTAGTGGACAAAGTCCCTTTATGAATTGAGTAACCCTCGTTTCAGTCCTGTTTCACTGAACCGGTATAACCTACCGTTCCAGCCCTGTCTATCTCATGAGATATAAAATCTTTACCCAATGCATTGGAGGGAGATCTAGGTCCCACCCATCTCATAATGATACCATTCTTATGTGTGCCACAAAATCATAAATCATACATCATTTCATAACCCATGTAATAAAAATGGGATTCTTTAACAACATGACATCATAAAACAATTCATATAAGATAAAGGAATAAAAATGTTTCCATCACAACATAATCAAATCCATGTAATAATAGGGATAAAAACAGAACCCTTTTATTATCTTATATGGAAAATAATTTTGATAAAATACTTGAACTTCATTCTTGAGGAAAATATCCTTTCTACTTCAAAAACACTTTTCCTTTATTAACATGTCATACAATTTTAAACTAAAAGAAGTTGATTAAAAATAAACTTTAATACTTGTAAAGGAAGATTCTTGGAAATAATGTTTTAAGAATCCATTCATGCCGTATAAGTTAAAAAAAACATTCTTCGTACTTTTGTCGAAAAAGTCAAAAAGTACCTCGTACGAAAAACGACAAAAGATTCCTTTCATATCTTTTACTAAAAACTCAACGAAGGGTAAAATTGGATATAAACTATTGTAAGTCGATGGAAACAATATTACATATTGAGGGAACATGGATGTGGATGATAAAATACACCCCAGTAAATACTTACGAATAAACAATCTCGGATAAAAATGAGATTGTGATATTTCCCTTACCTTAGGTCCGATTTGCTTTGTACGTGTCCGAAGCTTTTGTATAATGGTTTAAATAATGTTATTGACTTATTCCAGAATCATACATATTGATATGATATCATATATGGTCATATTCTTAGCTTCTTGTTAGTAATATTTCATTGTTACTTGTTACTCGGGTCTTTATTGCCTTTTGTTCTTATGCGTGTTTTGTAGAATACATTCTTATTATTCTTTTAAGGTTATAGATACCTTATATCCAGAATGGTATTAGTGTAACATATATCATATTTATTCATTCAATTCATTTATATAATTACTATGTAATGATGATCATGTAGAACGAGTCGCATCACATCGTGGAGACGGTATTCCGTACGTACGCACGAGTGATGATATCGTTCCTATGATCGTGGAACTGTATTGGAGTATATATATATTATTTCAGTATAAATATTAATTTATAATAATCATAAATAGTTACTCATTACACCATTATACCCATCCTTGTAAGGTGATGGTGGAAAATAGATTACACCACGGCGTGGAGACGGTATTCCGTACGTACGCACGCGCGGTGATTTCATTTTTCCGTAGGATGGATAGAAGGTGAATTAGGGTTGTTTCATATTTATAATAACATATCAGTATGTAAGTAATACTGATGTTATTACTTTATCATGAAACAACTAAAGAAGAAGAAGTTGAAGAAGAAAGAGATTGAAAAGATCGGTAATGGATATTACCTCTTCTTTGGAACGCTTCTTTGAATCCTCCACTTAGGGAACTAAGATTGGTCTTTGAAGAAGACCAGGACCTCTAGGATTATTATAGGGAAGTGGAGAGGAGAAAATGGCAGGGTTTGGCCGAGCTTGAGTGCTCAAATTGGTGTGAGGAGGAGGGGGAGGAGGTGCCCTTTTATAAGGGAGGAGAGGGGCACCTTAGGAATATCTCAAAATATTATTTTATATTAAAGTCAAAATCGGTTTATAATGGTTCCAAAGGGTCTTATTTCGAAGCTAAAGTGGGGATGGGTCGAAATCCTATCAACCAATAGTATTTAGACAAGTTTAGGGTATTATTTTAACCTTATCAATTTGATTTAACTCTAAGTTAAATAATTTAACTTTTACCGTGTCTTTTTGTTTTCTTTCACTATATGGTTAATACACTTACTATAACATGACAAACGAACCCCAAATTGTTTATTATTAATATATATATCCTTATCTAAGTTATTCGGCCGAACCTTAGATTTTTAGGAATAAAATAACAATTAATAATATAATATTTGATTTAAAAACTATTTTGTGTCAATTTTGACACTATTTGATATATGATTTTTGTGAAAGTCATAACAGAATTATATGTTCGAACCAAGTTGATTAAATCAACAATAATATATCATAGTAACCTATAAAATTAGTGGAATTCATAAAAAGTCTCAAACTACATTTATTTTGGTGTTTATAACATCAATTATGTCAATATTTCATTAATAAGAGAATTACTGCATCATCATTGTGTCATAAATAAATTAAATTATTTAATGTCTAAAAATTACAAATAAAATAGAATTATGTAGGCAATCTTTTTAGCTTTCTAATGAATATTTATAGTCGAATTTATCTTATGTATAACCCCATATTAAAAATGATTTACTTATTAAACTTTGATTTTAACTATTTTAACCCTTCTTTAAATAAATTAATAATAAATGTCCTAATCTAATCCAAGTGGGCCTAAATGGTCATATTTTATTCCTAAGTTTGTTTTTGGTCGAATTACACTTTTCCAATAGAATTAGGACATGTGTTAGGGTAATAATAATATCATTTTTACCCTTAATTACCCTATTTACTTTTAACTGTGGTAAAAAAAAGTAAAAAGTTACTATTCACCAAAAATTATTTTCATCTCATTGAACCAAATTTTAGTCCTTGATATTAACCGTGTCTCTCGGATTTTCGAAATTCCATTCACAGAAGCGGTAAAATTATGTTTTATGCAAAATTCAGTTTTTAACCTACCACTTAGTGGTTTTACTATTCATCAAAAATTGAAAGTTTTCAGAAAAATACAAAAATTTCACCCTAGGCTAATTTCGATATTCTGAGTCCAAAAATGAAGTCCATTTTGAAAAATAAAATTTATAAAATTTGAAAAAGTGGTTATTACTATTCATAACGGCTAGTTTTAATAGCATATTGTTGTTTAGTGAAACTCGGTATTGCGTACGACGCAAGCTATCGAGGAAGGTCGCGATTGCGTGTAAAGCAAGCCAAGCAAGTGTTGTGTAGAAAAAGATTCCTTTGATGATTTAAAAACAAAATATTACTCATAAAAATCTCGGGTGTTACATTCTACCCCCCTTAAAAAGAATTTCGCCCTCGAAATTCGTCACTTTGTAACAAACAGATGAGGATACTTCTCCCTCATCATATCCTCAAGCTCCCATGTAGCTTCTTCTAATTGGTGGTTCCTCCATAAAACTTTCACCAAGCGAGTGGTCTTGTTTCGTAGGACTTTTTCGCTACGATCCAGAATCTCTATCGGCTGTTCTTCATAAGAAAGATCTTGCTCCAGCGGTACAACTTCTGAGCTGAGTACATGTGAAGGATCTGGTATGTACTTTCTCAAGAGAGATACATGGAACACATCGTGAACTTGAGAGATATTCGGTGGAAGCGCCAATCGGTAAGCTACCTTTCCAACACGATCCAGTATTTCGAAAGGACCGATATATCTAGGGCTCAACTTCCCCTTCTTTCCAAATCTCATAACCCTCTTCCAGGGAGATATTCGTAAGAACACTTTATCACCCACTTCAAACTCTAGGTCTTTTCTTCAGTTGTCGGCATAACTTTTCTGTCAACTCTGAGCTGCTCTTATGTGTTGTTTAATAGATCTGACCTTTTCTGCCATTTCATCAACGAGATCAGGTCCTAATAGCTTTCTTTCCCCAACTTTATCCCAGCAAGTTGGAGTCCTGCATTTCTTTCCATAGAGAGCTTCATAAGGAGCCATCTGAATACTGGAGTGAAAGCTATTATTATAAGAAAATTCCACCAAAGGTAGGTGTTGATCCCAACCTCCTTTGAAATCCATATAGCAAGCTCTCAACATATCTTCTAGGGTTTTAATTGTTCTCTCAGACTGACCGTCTGTCTGGGGATGATAAGCAGTGCTGAAACTCAACTCTGTATCCAGAGTATGCTGAAGACTTCTCCAGAACTTCGAGGTAAATCTCGGATCCCGATCAGATATAATAGAAAGTGGTACTCCATGCAATCTTACCACATCCTTTACATATATCCTGGCAAGCTGATCTAGAGAGAAATCCTCTCTAATAGCAATAAAGTGTGCAGACTTTGTAAGACGATCAACTATGACCCAAATAGCATTATTGCCTTTGGATGTTTTAGGAAGTCCTGTGACAAAGTCCATAGTGATGTTTTCCCATTTCCATTCGGGTATGGGTAATGGTTGTAACATCCCCTTAGACTTATGTCTCTCAGCTTTAACTTGTTGACAAACCAAGCATCGGGAGACATATTCAGCAACATCTCTTTTCATGCCATCCCACCAGAAGTACTCTTTCAGGTCCCTATACATCTTCGTGCTTCCAGGATGAATAGAGAATGAAGAACTATGAGCCTCATCCAGCAGCTCCTTCTTTAATTCGGGGATGGGAGGAACACAAACCCGATTCCTAAACTTTATTATCCCATCACAATCAAGGTTGAATTCAGGAACATTTCTCACCTTCTTTTGTAACTCGACATCTTCTTTTTGTGCCTCTTTAATCTTCACATGTATAGATGGTTGAACATTCATTTGAGAAAGATAAGATTTTTCCCCTTCCATTATAATTCCAAGATCCATCCATTGTAAATCCATAAATATTGGATCTTTTGTGATCCTCATCATGGATAAACTAGCATGGTCTTGTCGACTTAATGCATCTGCCACCTTGTTTGCTTTCCCAGGGTGGTAATGGATTGAGCAGTCATAATCCTTAATCAGCTCCAACCATCTTCTTTGACGCATATTCAACTCCTTTTGTGTGAAAATATACTTTAAACTTTTATGATCAGTATAAATATCACACCTTTCACCATAAAGGTAATGCCTCCAAATCTTTAATGCAAAGATTACCGCAGCCAACTCCAAATCATGTGTTGGGTAATTTTGCTCATGGATTTTCAACTGTCGTGAGGCATAAGCTATCACCATATCATTTTGCATAAGAACACACCCCAATCCCTTCTTAGATGCATCACTGTAGATCACAAACCTTTCTCCACTACAAGGCAGTGTGAGCACAGGTGCACTGGATAACCTTCTTTTCAACTCCTTGAAATTCTCTTCACATTCCTCTGTCCAAAAAAACTTAACTCCTTTCCGAGTCAACTTGGTGAGTGGATTATATAATCGTGAAAAATCCTTTACAAAACGTCGATAATATCCAGCCAAACCATGAAAACTTCGGATCTCAGTTACTGTAGTTGGTCTCGACCATCTTTCGATAACCTCTGTTTTTGCTGGATCCACAGATATCCCCTCTTTTGAGATTATGTGACCCAAAAATGAAACTTTTTGAAGCCAAAATTCACACTTGGTAAATTTGGCATAAAGCTTCTCCTTTCTCAGGGTCTTCAATATAATTCTCAAGTGATCTTCATGCTCTTCCTTTCTCTTTGAATAGACAAGAATATCGTCTATAAAGACTACCACAAATTGATCAAGATAGTCTCTAAAGACTCTATTCATTAGATCCATGAAGATAGCAGGGGCATTAGTAAGACCAAATGGCATCACTATAAATTCATAGTGTCCATACCTTGTACGGAAAGCCGTCTTTGGTATATCCTCCCTTTTGACCCTTAATTGATGATACCCTGAACGAAGATCAATCTTGGAAAAGTATTGAGCTCCGCGTAGTTGGTCAAATAAGTCATCAATGCGTGGGAGAGGATATTTGTTCTTGATAGTGATCTTGTTAAGTTCTCGATAGTCAATGCAGAGTCTCATTGATCCATTTTTCTTCTTAACAAATAGAACAGGTGCTCCCCAAGGTGACGCACTAGGGCGTATGAATCCCTTATCAAGATTCTCCTGGAGTTGCTTCTTCAATTCCTGCAACTCAATTGGGGCCATTCTATAAGGTGTCTTTGAAATAGGCAAAGCACCCGGTACGAGTTCTATTGAAAACTCAACTTCACGATTTGGTGGAAGACCCGGTAATTCCTCTGGAAAGACATCATCAAACTCCCGTACAATGGGCATATTCTTAATCATGAGTTTTTGACCAACCATTTGAGATAAATAACCTCCATTTAGTGGAATCAAGACCCATAAGATGGAAGAGATTTCCACTCGAAGGTTATATTCATCCTTGCATCGATAGACGATCGTAGATTGATCTGGAATATGAAATATGACTTCCCTTCTTTGGCAATTGATATGAGCTCCATGTATAGAAAGCCAATCCATGCCAAGAATCACATCAAATTCCACTAAAGGAAGGATCACAAGATTTGCAGGAAGCACTTTCCCACAAACTTCGATCGAAGAAGAATTATAAACTTTTGATGCGATTGATGTGCCATTAGGTGTTGTCACAGCTAACTCAACATCTAATTGTTGAGGTAATATGGTGATACCCTTAGAAAATTCTTCAGAAATAAAAGAGTGGGTGGATCCAGAATCAAATAAAACATTTGCTACTTTAGAGTGGATGGTAAGTGTACCTTTCACCACTTCGTTATCGTACTCCACATCGCTGATAAGAATTGCATGTAACTTTCCTTTGTCTTTAGCCTTAAGATTTTGTTGACGTCGACCATCATCATCAACCCTTGGATTTGGGCATTGATTGGCATAATGCCCCATCTCCTTGCACTTGAAACATTGAAGTGTAGTAGGTTCATTCTGTGTATCCCTTCCTTTATTTGCATCATTATACATCTTCTTCCCATTATCGCGGCATTCAAATGCCCGATGACCTCCCTTTCCACATTTGAAACATTTACTTGTCCCTTTAAGACAACTCCCTCCATGTTTATTTCCACACTTTGAGCATAAGGGAAAGCTAAACTTCTTTTCAGTGTGCTCTTTAGATTTTCCTTTGAATTCCATTTTCCTGTTCTTATCAAACCCATATGACTGATGGGTTACTCCAATCTCCATCTCAAATTTGAGAGCACATAGAACGATTTCCTCGTAGCTATTGAAGTCCCTTATGGCTAACGCCCTTCGAAGACATGGTTTTAAGCCACTAA
Source organism: Viscum album (assembly GCA_963277665.1). Lineage (NCBI taxonomy): Eukaryota > Viridiplantae > Streptophyta > Magnoliopsida > Santalales > Viscaceae > Viscum > Viscum album. The sequence goes on along the minus strand of OY728167.1, from coordinate 583,099,820 downwards.
AGAATCGATCGATCTTACTCCCAGGTTGGATAATAATACCAGAAGCGTACCTTGCAAGTCTTGTAAAATTTGCTTCATAGGTACCAACAGATTCATCATCCCTTTGCTTCAGTTCAAGAAACTCTTTCTCCATCTTTGTTCGGAGAATACGAGGGAAGTACTTATTGAAAAATAAGTTCTTGAACTCGTCCCTTTCTATGGACTCGATTTTATCCCTTTGCCTCGTATTCTTAATAAGATTCCACCATTGATCAGCATCTCCTTCTAAACGATACACTTCTAGGATGACTTTATCATGTTCAGAACATTGAAGAACTGAAAATATCTTTTCAGTAGTACTAATCCATTGTTCAGCAACTAATGGATCAGTAGACCCGCTGAAAGAAGGTGGATGCTGCCTCATGAAGGATTCAACAGAATGTTGCTCCTTCCTTTGCTCGTTTGGAAGTCCTGCATGATTCATAGCTTGAGAAAGTTGTGTGAGCATGGCTACAAGATTTTTCATTCCAGCTCCCATATCATTTGGATGCTCAGGGGGACAATCATGGCATTGCCCATCGCATTCCGCATTAACACGGTTCCTTCGGGTTCCAACCATTGACTAAAACCAAGAAGAATAGTGTGAGCAACACTAATTATAATAGGAAAACCACATAATTCAAGAATAAAATTTTCACACTTAAGGTCTTATCCTAGGTTATTCATGGCCATTTCTAAAACACTAAGATTGTGTTCTATGCTTAGACTTATCCTTAGGGTTCTTACTAAGGCTTTCACATCCTAGTTTCCAAAGGTTGACTATACCTTTCCTCTGATACCAACTATAACGACCCATACTTTACATACATTGTTAATACTTCAAAATTGAAGCACACTTATTACAACATATGAAAAAACCACAAAGGACCGTATAGGTATAGTGTCTATAGAAACTGGGAAACATAAACAACTGGTTCATAAATCTTCTACAGTGTCTCCCATTTATTTCATCATATCTAGGGTCCCTTTTAGCATATTCTACTTAATATCCATCTTCCTGACCTGGGAAAAAGAAAACATAAAAGGGTGAGCTCAAATGCTCAGCAAGGGCAAATAAAGGAAATAAAAATCATATCATATCTTTTTGAAAATCATAACCTGCAAAAGAGATCATAATATCTTAACATGGAATAAATCATAGAAGTGAAAATGAGATCCCCATAATCATAACATGAAACTTGAAACTTTGTGGCATGCACGCATAATCTTGGAAAATCATTTCTTGTTAGTCATGACTCATTGCCAAGACTATCTTAGTGGACAAAGTCCCTTTCTGAATTGAGTAACCCTCGTTTCAGTCCTGTTTCACTGAACCGGTATAACCTACCGTTCCAGCCCTGTCTATCTCATGAGATATAAAATCTTTACCCAATGCATTGGAGGGAGATCTAGGTCCCACCCATATCATAATGATACCATTCTTATGTGTGCCACAAAATCATAAATCATACATAATTTCATAACCCATGTAATAAAAATGGGATTCTTAAACAACATGACATCATAAAACAATTCATATAAGATAAAGGAATAAAAATGTTTCCATCACAACATAATCAAATCCATGTAATAATAGGGATAAAAACAGAACCCTTTTATTATCTTAGATGGAAAATAATTTTGATAAAATACTTGAACTTCATTCTTGAGGAAAATATCCTTTCTACTTCAAAAACACTTTTCCTTTATTAACATGTCATACAATTTTAAACTAAAATAAGTTGATTAAAAATAAACTTGAATACTTGTAAAGGAAGCTTCTTGGAAATAATGTTTTAAGAATCCATTCATTCCGTATAAGTTAAAAAAAACATTCTTCGTACTATTGTCGGAAAAGTCAAAAAGTACCTCGTACGAAAAACGACAAAAGATTCCTTTCATATCTTTTACTAAAAACTGAACCAAGGGTAAAATTGGATATAAACTATTGTAAGTCAATGGAGACAATATAAAATATTGAGGGAACATGGATGTGGATGATAAAATGCACCCCAGTAAATACTTACGAATAAACAATCTCGGATAAAAATGAGATTGTGATATTTCCCTTACCTTAGGTCCGATTTGCTTTGTACGTGTCCGAAGCTCCTGTATAATGGTTTAAATAATGTTATTGACTTATTCCAGAATCATACATATTGATATGATATCATATATGGTCATATTCTTAGCCTCTTGTTAGTAATATTTCATTGTTACTTGTTACTCGGGTCTTTATCGCCTTTTGTTCTTATGCGTGTTTTGCAGAATACATTCTTATTCTTCTTTTAAGGTTATAGATACCTTATATCCAGAATGGTATTAGTGTAACATATATCATATTTATTCATTCAATTCATTTATATAATTACTATGTAATGATGATCATGTAGAACGAGTCGCATCACATCGTGGAGACGACATTCCGTACGTACGCACGAGTGATGATATCGTTCCTATGATCGTGGAACTGTATTGGAGTATATATATATTATTTCAGTATCAATATTAATTTATAATAATCATAAATAGTTACTCATTACACCATTATACCCATCCTTGTATGGTGATGGTGGAAAATAGATTACACCACGGCGTGGAGACGGTATTCTGTACGTACGCACGCGCGGTGATTTCATTTTTCCGTAGGATGGATAGAAGGTGAATTAGGGTTGTTTCATATTTATAATAACATATCATTATGTAAGTAATACTGATGTTATTACTTTATCATGAAACAACTAAAGAAGAAGAAGTTGAAGAATAAAGAGATTGAAAAGATCGGTAATGGATATTACCTCTTCTTTGGAACGCTTCTTTGAATCCTCCACTTAGGGAACTAAGATTGGTCTTTGAAGACGACCAGGACCTCTAGGATTATTCTAGGGAAGTGGAGAGGAGAAAATGGCAGGGTTTGGCCGAGCTTGAGTGCTCAAATTGGTGTGAGGAGGAGGGGGAGGAGGTGCCCTTTTATAAGGGAGGAGAGGGGCACCTTAGGAATATCTCAAAATATTATTTTATATTAAAGTCAAAATCGGTTTATAATGGTTCCAAAGGGTCTTATTTCGAAGGTAAAGTGGGGATGGGTCTAAATCCTATCAACCAATAGGATTTAGACAAGTTTAGGGTATTATTTTAACCTTATCAATTAGATTTAACTCTAAGTTAAATAATTTAACTTTTACCGTGTCTTTTTGTTTTCTTTCATTATATGGTTAATACACTTACTATAACATGTCAAACGAACCCCAAATTTTTTATTATTAATATATATATCCTTATCTAAGTTATTTGGCCGAACCTTATATTTTTAGGAATAAAATAACAATTAATAATATAATATTTGATTTAAAAACTATTTTGTGTCAATTTTGACACTATTTGATATATGATTTTTGTGAAAGTCATAACAGAATTATATGTTCGAACCAAGTATATTAAATCAACACTAATATATCATAGTAACCTAGAAAATTAGTGGAATTCATAAAAAGTCTCAAACTACATTTATTTTGGTGTTTATAACATCAATTATGTCAATATTTCATTAATAAGATAATTACTGCATCATCATTGTGTCATAAATAAATTAAATTATTTAATGTCTAAAAATTACAAATAAAATATAATTATGTAGGAAATCTTTTTATCTTTCTAATTAATATTTATAGTCGAATTTATCTTATGTATAACCCCATATTAAAAATGATTTACTTATTAAACTTTGATTTTAACTATTTTAACCCTTCTTTAAATAAATTAATAATAAATGTCCTAATCTAATCCAAGTGGGCCTAAATGGTCATATTTTATTCCTAAGTTTGTTTTTGGTCTAATTACACTTGTCCAATAGAATTAGGACATGTTTTAGGGTAATAATAATATCATTTTTACCCTTAATTACCCTATTTACTTTTAACTGTGGTAAAAAAAAGTAAAAAGTTACTATTCACCAAAAATTATTTTCATCTCATTGAACCACATTTTAGTCCTTGATATTAACCGTGTCTCTCGGATTTTCGAAATTCCATTCACAGAAGCGGTAAAATTAAGTTTTATGCAAAATTCAGTTTTTAACCTACCACTTAGTGGTTTCACTATTCATCAAAAATTGAAAGTTTTCAGAAAAATACAAAAATTTCACCCTAGTCTAATTTCGATATTCTGAGTCCAAAAATGAAGTCCATTTTGAAAAATAAAATTTATAAAATTTCAAAAAGTGGTTATTACTATTCATAACGGCTAGTTTTAATAGCATATTGTTGTTTAGTGAAACTCGGTATTGCGTACGACGCAAGCTATCGAGGAAGGTCGTGATTGCGTGTAAAGCAAGCCAAGCAAGTGTTGTGTAGAAAAAGATTCCTTTGATGATTTAAAAACAAAATATTACTCATAAAAATCTCGGGTGATACACTCCCACTGTCTCTTTTGGAGATGTTCTCTCTATCAAGGAATAATGAGTGTCTTTCCACTATACATTTTTTTCTAATGGTTTGTATAGGTAATATCCACTTGTTTACATGGGGTATCCTATAAATCTACACTTTGTTCCTCAGGTGCAAGTTTTTTACATGAAGATGCCTGAAAAAATTATTCACTTCCCCACACATGTAGATTTGATAACATGGATTTCTTTCAACTCTAGAACTCATATGGAATACCATTTATCGATTAAGTTGGTACTTAGTTTTTTATGTGTGCTTATGTTTGTAATTCATATCCCAAAAATGATAATGGAAGACTCGTATGACTGATCATTGATCTTTCAATGTCTAACAAGGTGCAGTTTTTACTTTTTATCACACCATTACACTATGGCGTGTAAGGAGGAGTGAGTTGGGATAGGATCCCAATATCCCATAAGTAATCAATGAATTATTGATTAAGATGTTCTCCCCCTCGATCTGAGTGGTGTTTTTTAACCTTCTTACCATGCTGGTTCTCAACTTCATTCTTATATTATTTGAACATATAAAAAATATTTGAATTATACCTCATTAAGTAGATATATACATACCTACTAAAATCAATATTAAATTATATTAAGTATGAGTACCCACCCCTTTATTCAACTGTAAATGGTCCACAGACATCAGTGTGAACTAATTAAAGATGCTCTTTATCCCTCTCACCATTCCCACTAAATGGGGATTTGGTGATTTTACCTTGTAAACATGTGTGACATACACCAAGTGGTTTTAGTTTGAAAGAATATAAATATCCTTCTTGATGTAACTTTTTAATGTGTTTCTCATTTACCTAACCTATTCAGTGATGCCAGATTTGGGTGTGGTATGAGTCATTAGAAATATCTTTGTTATCGATTTCCATTACTTTGTTTGTGTAATCAAACATGTAAAAAACATTGTATAAATGTTCCCTACCAAAACAAATGCTATATTTGTAAAAGAAGCAACATTCATTAAAAAATTTGAAAAAAATCCATCTTTATCTAATATAGATACATAAATAATGTTTTTAGTATAATACAACACATAATAACAACCCTTTAACACCAGCATCATCCCAGTTGGCAATGTGAGGTGGTAGTCCCCGACAACTACAACTGCAAGCATGGATCTGTTGGATGATAAGGGATCTTACTCCCCAAGGTCAATATTTATGAATCTACTTGGTTCTTGTATTTAGATACATATGGGAGCACCAAAAGATGTATCTAATACCCAATTTGTAGAAATAGATAGATTTCATTAGATAAAAAATACACATGAATCTTTCCCTCACTTCTTAGGATGGGTTTAGTTCTTCTTCCAGTGGCCATTCTTGCCACATGCGAAACAAAAAGCTTCATGTTCCCCTAAATCCCCTTTGAGATTCCTTTTCCTAGAAGGGTATGAAGAAGATTTGTGCTTAAATCTCTTTGCCTTCTATTTCATCTTATTCACAATAAGTATTTATGCATTTCTTTTATTCATATCTTTTTACACTCTAAGTATGAGGAAAGAATATCATATAGAGACTTCTCAATGTTGTTCATATTGAAATTAATAACAAATATGGAGAAGCTCGGAAGGAGTGATGCAAGAATTAGATCGCTACCCAATTTTTTAGGAAGTTTAAACCCTAGAACCTCTAAGCGCTCAATGTAGCCAATGAGCTTGAATACATGTGTCCTATATGGGGCAGTATATCCAAGATTACTCTGAAATAGTTCCTTGGGGATATTAAACCATTCTTGTCTTTATCTCTCATAGTAAAGAACATGGAGGTGCCCTGAGCATGCTATAGGCATCCATGTTTCTGTGAGACATCATGAGATCACCAGACATTGATGATATCAAAAAAAATTGCGCATCGATCATGTAATTAATATGTTTCTCATAGGCCCATAACTAGGGCAGGAAGATCAGGTAATACTAATTCTAATGCGTAAGACTTATGTTCATGGCGTAGAATAACCCGAAGGCATCAAAACCATTCCTGGAAGTTACTGCCAGTGATGTTATTGTCTTTATCCATACTTGGTCATATGAATATTGTGTTTGATGAGCTTTTCATTTTATTCGAAAATTGAAAGATCAGATTATTAGTATTTTATTGATTACATTTTATGAGAAATAATAAATTAATTTTATTAAGTCTCCCACTATTTTATCAAGTACGAATGGCTCTCACTGTTGAACTTAGCATGTCCAGTTTCCATGAAATTACAGTGTAAAGGATCCATATTTACATTCTCATTACCCTAAAAGGGTTGGTCAAGCTATTTGAAGGTATTTAGGTAGGAAGATCTTTGCTAACTGTGGGCTTTCATCTCCTTAATCCATTGAGTGGACTCCCCAATACTAAAATCCTGACTTGGATTTCCTCAACACTTGCCTCTAATATTACACCAAGTATAACAAGGGATTCTCATCTTGATGAAATATGGTTAATTCCGCCCAAAAATTTTAATAAGGGCTTCATATATAAAATTAAGTGTCCCAAAAAGGGTTGGTCAAACACATCGTTTCATTGATTCTTTCCCTTAATCAAGTAACGAAAGGATTAGTCTGATTTAATATTTTGTTGAGGTATTTTTATCTCTTATGCGTAAATTGACTTATTCTCTTTATCACATGCTTGTTAATATTAATTGGAACATACTTATGTGATTAACCATGTCTTGATAATATTTAGGCACAATCCAAGACTATTTTAATTTTATCTTGCATTCTTGTTAGTTCATTAATTATGTGACCGCGACAACACATCCATAATATAAAATCATGAAACTGAAAAAAATAAAATAAAGGGAATGATCATAGGATTTTTCTAATGGTTAGTTTATCTAGAACTTGATAAAATAACCATATCCTAGGGTAGAAACACTTTCATGTTTACAGCTTTCCACTTATCCACATTTGTATCTCCTTGGATTGGTTTCACCTCAGCTCCTGACCTGGACCGCGTCCACCATCTTGGGATCTCCATCCGTTACATATTCTTGTTAAACTCACACACATGTGAGGGGTAAAGAGGAGTTACATAAAATAAACCATGGTAATATAGGAACTAAATAATAATGAGGAGAGATGGCGTACAAGCCAAAAGTTAATTTAATAAAAAAATTAAATGGAGACCAATTAACCACAAAAGTCTTGGTCTAGCTCATGATCACCCACAAACAAGCAACAAGTTATGAATTTAATAAAACTAGCATTCAGTTATTTAATAGTTATTATTAAGAAAAATCATGATAGAATAAATTAATTATTATCTGTAATTAATCAATCCTTTTATCTTAATCCTTTTTTGAATTTCCATGAGATTCTCGTCCTTGTACATAACTGCACCTTAGAGGTAACCTGGTGAATACCCGTTTGAATCTACCCAACATGTATTATATTCGCATACTATTTTACTCATATAAAATATGGCATACAATATGTTTCAATGCATAGAGTAAAAACCTGTAATACAATTTATACATGATATGTGGTTCTGAACATTACATGAACATTAAAGTTCTAATTATTTTTAATTTGGTAAAGTACATGCCATGTAGTTCTAACTACATGGTGCATACTACATTCACAGTCTTTCCCTACGTACATGGCTAGGGACTTGGTGTGTGAAGCATACATCAGAAATTTTGGAGTACACACTGTGTATAGTGGGATATATGTCCTTTTGTCTCTGCGTTACATTGTCATCGGTCAACTTAGCTGTGTCTGGGATACATAGTTTGGCCCCTGAAAAGAAGGGACTACACGCCACGTGTAGCGGGCCACATGGCATGTAATCAGGTAAGTGTGTGCCTATCTTTCCCGATTAACACACAGTTTAGAATTAAGTACACCATGGTTAATAAATGCACACATCTTGAGTAATTTTTGGAATTACTCAAGATGCACTAAACATGACTACACGACATGTAGTCCGTATTAGATTACATGTATAGAATAGAACACAATGTGTAAGTCATAATGCATGGAGTCTATATTTATGTCACCTGGGAAGAATCGTCGGTGCCTCCTAGTAAGTTGTCTGTTTTAATTTTAAACCAAAAATCATTCATTTATTTGAAATCCGCGTGATACAAAAAGAGGAAAAAACAGATCTCAAAATCCAGATTACAAGAATGATTAACCTTGATTTTGAAAACTAAATTCTTAAACTGTAAATCATCAATGATTTATATAAATAATTATAAACTATGATGAGACCCCTCTCATACAACTTGTAGGTTCCGAGCAGAGTGGAAGCACAATTGGGAAGGTGCCCAAATATAAATGTTTCCATTATAAATGATTATTGCGGGATCAATACACTGATAAATTCTAGTCTCCACCTAATATAATAAATGATTTAGATAAATAATGAAGAGTCTTGAAACCATTAGAGGGGATCTTGCACATAATTTTTATAATTAATTTAAATTCAATTTATAAGGAAATATAATACCTGGTTCTTAGGTACTTTCTTTATTGATGATGTTGATCATCTAGGATGACCCTTTCATATTTTCTCGTTTTTATTGAGAGGATCCAAACCAAAATCCCTATAGCATTCATTCACACATGCTCTAATGGTCTCTGATTAAAGCCAATCACTTTTTGGGTGCTAGCGCGGTGAAGCGAATATCTTGAGTTGATCGATCATGATTGCATGTTATTCAATTTTGAAGAAGGCCGCATGTTCTTAATAGGGAGAAAGGATAGGAGTCGAGAGATAATTCCTGACTTGGAGTTTCTCTCTCGTCACCGGTTTCACGTACATGACATAATAGATGTAACTGTCTATTTATGGGCATGGGGATTCAGTTAAAATATTTTATTGCATAAAAAATATTAAATACATTCATAACCTTAGAGAAAACCCATGATACATAATAACAATAACCTTTTCATTATTTGTGGTGTGCCAACATTCGAAAAATGGAGTAAAAAATGAAATATTGTGCCACATAATTATAACAATGTTATTATTATTTTGTTTTGTGCCAACTAGTTAAATAATTATTTACCATCTTTGCAAAAAATTATTTTACTACCGGACCAACCTTGGTCCGCTCGAACTCCACTTCCATTTATTGAACACCCGAAGATATAAATAAATAATATATTCTCTTAAAAATATTTTATTTAAAAACAAGTAAATAAATACTAATTAAATGTTAACTAAAATAATTAAATAATTTTTTATTCATAATCCCATGAATAAATATTTATTTAATTTATGAAATCATTTTAACATGAATAAAATTATTCCACTGTATTGAGAATAATATTTATTCCATTTATTATGTTGAAATAGAATTTAACTAAGACCACCAAAAACACTTCATGTGTGACCCTCTAGGATTATTTCTCATCTTCATTAGGTGAGCTTGCCTAAAGTCTATGAGTACAGCCTAGAAACTGGTCAAGGAACCCAATATAATTAACTTAAAGTTGAAAAAAATGACATCCACATACAAACACTCACTGTGTAATATAATCCTTTTTTTCAATATCTCATCAAACTGGTTTCATGATAGTGTTATCAACCTTTATGCATGATATGTAGTTATATGACTACCTGAAATAAACTCATAATTACACCATGACCTAGAATTTAATGTGATGGTTCTATTTCAATAAAAGGGCCTAGATATAAACTTCTATAAGTGGAAGAGAAAAATCCTTCCTCGACTTATCCATTAATAACATATCATTCACAACGTACCCAATGTACCCTACATCTTGAGAACTTTATACATGATGTTTTTCATCAGTAAATCAATGTGTTTGAGTCATGACACGTATTAATGATAATATTAATTTCTAAGGACCATTACACATGCTCGCAGATATGAATATCCAATGGAACGAAAACGAGTGGAATTTCTATTGGAGGATCTGTTCTCATAGTATCTCATCTTGGAGATTAGCAAGTGCGAACTTAATGAGAATAAGTATCATCTTCTTATGAGTACTCACACCTGGAGATCTGTATACTATGTGTCCCATTATAGTATGTCATCCAACCATAGAACTATATTTTAGAATATTGTCATAACACTTCATGGTTCTTATCATAGTGCAGAACTTCTATGACCTTATCAATGCGACAAATACTCTAGGACATTATTACACTATAGTCATGAAGAACAATGAAAAATATATAATAAGATGTTTATACTTAAATATATTAAATATTCATGTAATAAAAGTAAATATAGTTGGTTCTAGGACACCAACTATTACAAAAATGATATTTGATTCATTTTCAATCTATAAAAACTAACAATAAGTGAATTTTACATCTAAGTTTCTTGTTATGATCGAAAGTTCCATTCGACCATCACATTATTATTAAGTGGGGTCAAAACTATGTAAACAATTTTATGTTGACATTGAAATTACTGACATTTATGAATAGACTATTGATTCAATATTTTTCCTTATGTCTTTTCCGATCCATTATGTTTTGGAAATCCCAAAAAAAAATTATTAAGGAAAATTATATTTCTCTAAGAAAAATTTTCTTAAGAAAAATTTTCTTTATATAAGGATGGTGTTTACTTTAACTTTGGTTTTAAATTTCTTACAAAATGTTTTCATAACTAAATTTAACCATCCTTTACTTAATACAAAAATTGGATCTTATCTAAAACTCAAAACCTTTCAGTTTGTCTGAATCAAATTTCTAAAAATCTTTTAATATGATTTCTATAGAATTGAGAAACCTATTTCTCTAGAATTGAGAATCAGATTTCTATAGAATTGATAATCTAATTACTCTAGAATTAAGAATTAAATTTCTCTAGAATTGAGAATCCAATTTTTCTATAATTCATAATCTAATATCTCTAGATTTTCAAATCTAATTATCTCATAAATCAGACTCATATTCTCTCAGAAATAATACTTTGATTCTCTCAGAAATCATACTCCAATTTTCTCAGACTTCATACTCCAATTCTCTCAGAAATTAGTCTTTGATTCTCTCAGAAATTATAGTTTTATTTTCATAAAATCAAACACCCATTTTCACAAAAAATAGAATCCTATTATTATTTTTCATAGAATCTGATTATCAATATTTTTAGACTATGAATCTCACTATATAAAGAATATGATTAAATGTTTTTGTTGTAGTTACCTGCTTTCCTGAATTTATAGTTTCATTTTATAATATCCTAAATGTGATAATGTTTTGTAAGCATAGTAATTTTTTTCATAATTAGTTATATAAAATGATGTCATCAAATCTATTATAAAGTAACTGTTACTTGATTGCCACAGGTATATGCCCATCTGAAATTTTAGGGAAATATGAATATTAGAGGAGGAATTCAACTGTTAGAATTCATGATTATAAAAACCCATCCATTTTTATTTAGTTACAACGTTTGCATTACAATGTTCATGTGGAACTTCTAGACGTGTTGATACTTTGTGAGATCTCTGCTTGATCCTCCTTGTTTGAATGTTGGGAACAAATGTTCAACTGTGACCAAATTGTTAAACCTTCCTAGTGTGAATCTGATTTTTCCTACTTAATCGAGGTCTTTCAAGGATATCAAGATAGATACTGATCTTTGTATCGATGGCTTACCCTTATGTGGGTAAGAAAAAAAATTCTTAAATGTGTAAATAAATGGACATTTATCCATGTTTGTTGGATACCATTATATTTGGGTTAAAATATTTCTTTGTTACCCATTACATGTTACAGTTTTGTTTAAATTCTACTGCATTTAGTTAAAGAAATAAAGTGTAACTTTATCACAATTTCTTATTCTTGTACAAAATATGATTTAGATTCTATTTGCTTTATTGTATAATTTTTCCTTCAGTAAACTTGTTTAAGTTTCATTATCGGATTCATATTATCAGATCCTAAGCATGTTAGTTTCTTTATTAATAACTACATAGGGATTGTGAATTCAACTTATTTAACTTTGTTAAACATAGATTATTTTAGGATAAAAATGAATATTTTTAAACCGACAATTCACCCCCCACTCTTGTAATTGAGAAATCTACATTTACCTTTATATCCTACAATTGGTATCATAGGTGGTCTCAGAAATACTTATACTTGAATATAAGTTTTCTTTCTCAACTTTTCTTATATAGAATTACTTCTTTAAATTTTTCTTAAAGATTTTATTTATAAAATATTTGTTTATAAACTTTTTCTACTGACAAGTTTTGTGGAAAATAACTTATTTTGAATGGAAGGAATGAACGTTAGATCAATAGACAACATAAATACTACCAGACCCCCAATTTTTGATGGAAATGACTATTAATAGTAGAAATAGAAGATGAAGACTTTTATTATCAATACCAGTGTACGTAATTTTGTTATGTCAAATAGGATTATAATATTCCTGATAAAAAAATTAGACAATTCAACAATAAAGAAAAACAAGAGTATCAGGTTAACTCTAAGGTACACAATACTTTATTATGTTCTATGACTAGGAACATATGTATCCATATTTCGTCATGTGAAGCTGCTAATCGAATCTGGAAGAAATTATAAGTTACACATTTTGGCACATCCAAGGTTATTGAAACAACAAGAGCTATACTTAGAGTTGGATTCAATGTTTTTTGTTTCCTTATGGAGAACTTGTATGAAATGTTCATCAATGTTTTATTACTATTATCAACAGCCTTCAGTCTATGGGTGAGAAAGGACTTGATTATGAGATTCTTGTGGACAAGATAATAGATATTATTCCCAATGAGTGGGAATATAAAAGAACAATGATTGATAAGAATATGAATGTTTCAAACATCAATATTGATGATTTATTTGGGACTCTTCTAAAATATGAAACTAGAATGAAGAGAGAAGCAGAGATAAAAAAGAAAAAGAATGAAAATGATATTGTTTCTTTCACTACTACATCAAATCATATGAAATCTTAGACTCTTAAAAGTGTTGCTAGATCAAAATACTTGAAAGATGTTGTTATATCTGAATCAAGTGATAGTGATCATTCTGAGAATAAACCTTCTGTTTATGCTTGGAGAATGAACAAGTTTGTTGGAAGGAATGAATTCAAATATAGATAACGTAGGTTCTGGGTGTAACTAAAACGTGGTTGGGACGAAACCCAGAATTAATTTTTACCATGATTAATGATCATTTTGGGATGAATACGATGATGGATTCCAGTCTCCATGGAATAGAATCAACAATTTAGATAAATATGGAAGAGGCCTGAAACCTTTAGAGAGGATATTGCAAATCATTTATAATTAATTTAATTAATTTCATAAAGAAAAATAATACCTAGATCTTCTGTATTTTCTTCGTTGATGATGTGGATCTCCCAGAATGGCCCTTCTAGATTATCTCATTGTACTTGTAATGATACAAACTAGAATACCTCTATTGGTGATCCACACGTGCTTCGATGGCCTCTGATTGACACTGATCATTCTCCAGGTGCTAGCGCGGTGAAGTGAGTGTCTTGTGTTGGTCGTTCTTGATCACTTGTTCTTTGGCCTTGAATAACTTCTCTCATTCTTGAGAGGGGAGGGAAGATGATTTGGGAGAAAAATTGTTTAGCTCACCAATTCTCAATTCACTAAGCATGTGGTGTGTTCGATATGAAAAAATAGACATACTTGTCTATTTATAAGCATAAAACTTCAGTTACAATATTTAATTGCATAAGAGAAATTAAATACATTCATGAACTTAGAGAAAACCCATTATCATAATAATAATACCATGTTATTATTTATGGTGCTCCAACTTACGCAAAATGGAATTATGAATAAAATTCTGCGTCACAATATAATATAAGCATCATTATTATTTTAACTTTTTCTAACTAATAATTTTTTACTATCTTATAAATAATTATTTTACTACCGAGCCAGCCTTGGTTCGCTCGAACACCACATCCATTTATTGAACACTTGAATAAATAAATAAATAGTTTTTTTCTCCTAAATACATATTTTCATTACAAACTAGTAAATAAGTATTTATTAAATGTTCAATAAAATAAATATATATATTTTATTTAATTTATGAAATCATATTAAATTGAATAAAATTATTCCCTGGTATTGAGAATAATATTTATTTCATTAATTAAATTCATATAGAATTTTACTGAGAACACCAAAAACATATAGTGTGTGACCCTCTAGGATTCATTCTTATTGGAACTAGGAGGGATTTCCTAAAGTCAAAGAGTAATTTCTAGCAACGATTCAAGGCACCCAAGAGAAAGAATGTAAAGTCGCAACAAAGACATCCACATATGAATGCTCACTATGTAATATAATCCATTCTTCTCAATATCTCATCAAGTAGGTTTCATGACAGTGTCATCAACATTTGTACTTGATACGCCATTCTTTGAATACCTAAAATAAACTCGTTGTTACACCATGGACATGGAATTTCATGTGATGGTTATATTTCAATCAAAGGGATGAGATATCAACTTCCATAAATGGAAGGAAAAAAAACCTTCCTCGACTTATCCATTAATATCATGTCACTTGTTACGCACCCAACGTACCCTACTTCCCGCCAACTGTCTGTGTGACTGATTTCATCAATAAATCAAAGTGTGTGAGTTGTGACACATATTAATGATAATCTTAATGTCTAATGATCATTACACACCCTCGTAGATAGAAATATCTGATGACACCAAAACATGTGTAATTTTTTCTGGATAGTCGGTTCTCATAATCTCCCATATTGGAGATTACGAAGTGATTACTTCATGAGAGGAAGTCTCATCTTATTATGAGTACTCACACTTGACAGTCTACATGCTATGTGTCCCTTCACAGTATTTCATCCAACCGTAGAACTATATTTTTATGAATATTTTTATATCATTTCAAGGGCCTCATCATAGTGGGAAACTTCCATGACCTTATCAATGAAACAAATACTCTTGGACATTATTACTTTATAGTAATGAAGAACAATGAAAAATATGTAAATACTTCTCATTACAACTATTAAAAACTCCCACATGGACAAGACCCAACATCCTACGACTTTCAGTCTGCTAGACCTCACATGGTGATCATGTTTCTACTGAGTCAATGATTTAGTCAAGGGGTCCAAAAAGTTGTCTTCTGTGGAAATACTTCTCATTGAAACTTCTCCTCTCTAAGAAGAATCTCTTAAGAGATGATACTTACAAAGTACGTGCTTCATCTGCTGATGTGGAATTGACACTTTTGCGAGAGCCACCGCTACAGTATTATTATAGTACAATGTGATGGGATCATTATGGGTATGTATCACATCCAGCTCCTGGATGAAGATTCTCACCAAAATTGCTTCTTTATCTACCACAGAAGCTGCAATATACTCAGAATCTATTGTAGAATCTATGAACACACTCTTCTTTGAGCTCTTCCACCTCCCTACAACTCCATTCAAAGTGAATATGTATCCCGTTTGTGACTTCATGTCATCTTGATCACTCTGGAAACTAGCATTTGCATATCCTCTGATAACTAGATCCTCATCTCCCCCATAAACCATGAACTTATCCTTAGTATTCCTCATATACTTTAGGATAGTATTTACTACCATTCAATGGTTGTCACCAGGGTCATCTTGATATCTACCTACCGCACTTAATGCATAGGTGACATCCATCCTAGTACATAGCATGACATACAGGAATAACCCAATCACTAATGTGTATGGAGTCCTTACCATTATCATTATTTCATCATGTGTCTGAGGACACATTTTCATGGAAATATGAATTTCATGTGATGCTGGAATCAATCCCCTCTTGGATTGTTCCATACCGAATCTCTTCAATATCTTATCAATGTTTTTACATTGACTTAGGTCCAAAAATCTCTTGGATCTATCATGATGAATCTTGATCCCAAGAATATATGCTACCTCTCCCAAGTACTTCATGGAGAAGAATTGATTCAACCATGCCTTAACATACTGTAAGACTGGTATCTCATTTCCAATAAGTAATATATCATCAACATATACTATTAGAAAAACTGTTGCACTCACACTAAACCTTTTGTAGACACAAGGCTCACATTCATTCTTGATAAAACCAAATTCTTTTATGGCTTCATAAAAAATAATGTTCCATGACTTGAATGCTTTCTTTAATCCATAAATGGATTTCTTCAACTTCCAATACCTTATTGGCATCCTTTGGAGTCACATACCCTCTAGGTTCTGTCACGTAGACATCTTCCTAATGGTTCCTATTATGTAAGGATATTTTTGACATACATTTTCCAAATATCATAGACATGGTAAGCCGAAATGGAAAGTAGAATTATGATGGATCTCATCATTGAAAATGGTGAAAAGGTTTCATAGTAGTCAATTCCTGGACACTGTTTAAACCCTTTTGAAACTAGACGTGCCTTATAGGTACTGACTTGTCCATTCATGTCCAGTTTCTTTTTGAATACCCATTTCCATCCAACTGGCTTTACAACCGCCGAAGGATCTACCAAAATCTAGATTTGGTTTTGATACATGGAATCCATTTCATAATTCACGGCTTTTTGCCATTTGGACGCATCTGTTCCACTTACTACTACCTTGTAGGTTATAAGATCATTATTATCAACTAATAATGAGTCACCATCCTCTTTAATAAGAAAAATGTATCGTTCCGGTTATCTAACCTATCTTGTACCCGTACCCAGTACTTGTGTCTCTGGAATGGATTCTTCATCCTTGGGGCTTTGTTGAATATGTTCATGTACCAACTCTTGTGCACCTTGAGCCTTGACTTCATCGAAGTCTATCTCTCTCCCACTATCTCTTTTGGATATATTCTCCCTCCCACGTAATATGGCGTGGCTTGACACTATAACATTTTTGCCTATGGCTGTATAGTTAATATCCCCTTGTTTCCTTGGGGTATCCTATAAATGTACACTTTGTGCCTTATGGTGCAATTTTGTTACCTGAAAAGGCCTTAACAAACACATCACTTCCCCACACATGTAAATTCGATAATATAGATTTATTTCCACTCCAGAAATCATATGCAATACCATTTATTGATTTAGTTGGTACATGGTTTAGTATGTGTTCCACTGTTTGTAATGCATATCCCCAAAAGGATAATTGAAGACTCTCATGACTCATCATTGATCTCACCATGTCCAACAAGGTGTGGTTCCTCCTTTCACTCACACCAATCCACTGGGGCGTGTATGGAGGAGGTAGTTGGGATAAGGTCCCAAAATCCTGTAAGTAATCATTTAAGTCTGGATTAAGATATTATCCACATCAGTCTGAGTGAAGTTTCTTAATCTTCTTACCAAGATGGTTCTCAACGTCATTCTTGTATTCTTTGAATTTATGAAAAGAATCCGACTTATACCTCATTAAGTATATATATCCATATCTACTAAAATCATCAGTAAAAGTTATGAAGTATGAGTACCCTCCACATGCTTCAATTGGAAATGGTCTACTGACATCGGTATGAACCAATTCAAGATTTTATTTAGCCCTTTAACCTTTCCCACTAAATGGGTCTTTGCTCATCTTTACTTATAAACATGAATTAAATATTCCAATAGGTTTTAGTTTGAAAGATTATAAATATCTATCATGATGTAACTTTGTCAAGCATTTCTCATTTACATGACCTAGCTGGTGTGCCAATGTTAGGTGTGGTATGAGTCATGTAAAGTGTCTTTGTTATAGATTACCATTACTTGGTTTGTGTAATCAAACATGTAAAGACCATTGTATAAATGTGACCTACCAAAACAAATGCTATCTTTGTAAAAGAAGAAACATTAATTTATAAACTTGAAAACAAATCCATTTGTATCTAATATGGATACAAAAATAATGTTCTTAGTAATAGAAGGATCATAATAACAACCCTTTAACACCAAGATCATCCTAGTTGGCAACGTGAGGTGGTAGTCCCCGACAGCTACAACAACATGTCTGGCTCCGTTGGCTGCTTTTAGATCTACCTCCCCTCGGTAAATCTTGTTGAATATACTTGGTTCCTGTATTTGGATACATATGTGAGCACCAAATTTTTTATCTAATATCCAATTTTAAGAAACATAAATATTAAATTCGATAACAAACAAACCTTAAGATTCCCCTTGCTTCTTAGGCTGGGTGCAGTTCTTCTTCCAATGGCCCTTATTGCCATGTGTGAAACAAACATCCTCTGATTCCTTTGCATCCCCTTTTATCTTCCTTTTCTGAGAAGGTCGTGAAGAATCTTTGGGCTTAAAGCTCTTCGCCTTCCCTTACCTATTATTTACCATATGGATAGAAGGCTTGTCACGCTTCATATCATTGTCTACATGGATAATGAGGATAAGAAGATCAGATAGAGACTTCTCAATGTTCTTTATATTGAAATTGACAACAAGGTTAGAGATGATCTAAGGGAGTTATGTGAGAATGATATCGGTGCCTAGTTCTTCGTGGAGTTTAAACCTAGAACCTATAGGTTCTCAATGTACCCAATGATCTTGACTACATGGGGCCCAGCTAGGTCACCTTCTCAATGATTACTCTGAAATATTTCCTTAAATATCTCAAACCTTTCATTTCTTTCTCTCTCATGGTAGAGACCACCTAGGTGCTCGAGCATTCTAAAAAAATATATGTTTTCATGAGTCTTAGTAAACTCACTAGATTTTTATTATAGCATCAAACACTGAAAGTCGACCACGTCATTCATATGTCTCTCATAGAATAGTAAATCCTCATCACTCTCGTATTTGGTAGGCAGATCAGGTAACATGGACTCCTTCACGTAAGACTTCCATTCATGACGTTGGATAACCCGAAGGCATATAAATCATTTCAAGAAGTTACTATCGGCGAGGATGTTATCTTTATCCATAATTGATCGTAGGAATAGTGTGTTTTATGAGCCAGTCATTTTTATACTACAATTAAAAGAGCATATCATTAGTACTTTCTTGATTACATTTTATGATAAATAATAAATTTTTATTACATCTCCCAGTATTTTATAATGTCACAATAGCTATCACCAATGAACTTGGAATGTCCAGTTTCCATGACATTCTAGTGGCAAGGATCCATATTCCCCTTTGAATAACCCCAACAGGGGTTTTTCAATCTATTAGAAGGTATTTTGGTAGGTAGGTCTTTGCCTACTCCAGGCTTGCAACTCCTTGATCTATTGAGTGGACTCCCCAATACTGAAATCATAACATTGGATTTCCTCAACTCTATCCTCCAATATTACACCAAGTCTAGCAAGGTATACTCCTCTTGATTTAATATGGCTAAGTCAACCCAAAATCTTTAATAAGGGATTATTTTATAAAGGTATGTTTCCCAAAAAGTGTTGATCAAACACATAGTTTTGTTGAGTTTTTCCCATAATCAAGTAACAGAAGGCTTGGTCTGACTTCATATTTTATTTGATGCATTTTTATCTCTTATTTATAAATTCCTTATTTTCATTATCACATGATTCTTAATATAATGTGGAACTTACTTAAGTGATTATCCATTTCTTGAGAATATTTATGCATAAGTTTGGTTTATTTTAGTTCTATCTTGCATTCTTGTTTAATTTATTAATTATGTGATCATGACAACACAACCATAATGATAAACCATTAAAATGATAGAAATAAAATAAAGATAATGATCATGATCATGAGATTTTCTAACGGTTAGTTTATCTAGCTGTTGATAAACTAACCCTGACCTAGGGGATAAATATCTTGAACCTTTTGGGTTTGTGTTTAACACTTTCTATCAGTCTACCTATGTATCTCCTAGGATTGGTTTCATCCTGATTCCATATTGAACCACCTCTACTAGCTATTATATATGACTTTTTTAACTCACCTGGAAGTGAGGGGTAAAAAGGGGTTTTCCGTAAAAGAAACCTTGTGCACACAGTCCCTACTTATCAATGAGGATAGATGGCCCGCATGCCAAAAAAAATTTAATTTAGATAAATAAATTAAAAGAAACCGTCAACGAAGAAATGTTCTTGGTCTAGCTCCTGATAATCCAGACATGCAAAGATGTTTACGCATAAATTAAACTATCATTCAATGCTTTAATATTTCTTATTTAATATAAATCACGCTCAAATAAATTAATTATCATCTTTAATTAATCAATCCTTTTATCATAAACCCTTTTTCTGAATTTCCTTGAGATACTCATTGATCATAATTTTAAACAAATAAATTGATTAAAAATTATCTTTGTACAAAACTTGTATGTTGGAGAAAACCTGGTGAATTCTCATTCATAACTACCCAATGAGTATAAATGAACATTATACAGATGTTAAATTCAACACACACATATATATATCACATATCACTTGTTGTGCATCAGATTTACGCCCGCACTATGCTACACGTATCAAGGGTCTGTATAATATAATAATAAATTTTAATAAATCTGTGTAATTTGGATGAGTACACGATGTGTAGTTTGAACTACACGGTGTGTACTATCTTTCACCATCTATCTTAAGTACATGCCTGGGGACATTGAGTGTAGATGTACTTCGGAAATATTCAGTGTAATGACCCAAACATTCATTAATGGAAATTCCTCTCGATCTAATTAAATGTCTCATTATGTAAAATGTGAACTTCATTGGTTTTATGTTTTTGGATTTTAAAATAGCGTTAAGAATTGTGACCGTTGCTAATATAGTCATTGAACAGTGATCACATGATTAGTATAAATATTGGTCTTTAACAAATCCAATTTACTCACACAAAGGAAGCGATGGCCTTATCCAATAGGGTTTCCCTGTATGAAGCCCATTTGTCGGAGCTCATAAAGGAGGTGGCGTCATTGGTATTATCTCTTGACCAAGCCCAATCCGAGATTGAATACATTAAGCTCAAGCAGAACTGCCTATGAGAGAAGATGATGTTAATAGAGATTACCACCTGAGCAATGTTATCCGAGTCACCCCAAGAGTCTGTCACTGTAGCAAAACTTACTCTTCGGTCTTATGTGGGAGTTATATGGGTTTATGTAACACGATATTATCACTATTATTATGTTAATTATTTTTTATATAATAATGAATAAACATTCATTTTTTTATTGTTACTTTGTAAATTGTTTTTAAAGCACAAATAGTATTTTTAGTTAATATTCAATGAAGAAATCTATTTTGATGAATTAATGGATTTTTGAATTAAATAATATTTTAATAAAATATTATTATTATTATTAAAATAATTTTTATTATATTTAAATGATTGTATAATTTTATGAATGCAATTGTAATTTTTATTAAGGTTTGAAAGACGTTTTTTCCAAAACCCATGAATTCACTATAAATGTTGATTTTTATTTTAAAAGTTAAAATTCACATATAAATAAAATTATTTAGATAAAATGAATATTATTTTTGGAATCAGGATGTCGAAATTATCCAATTTTAAAATTTTCATAATTTTATGAGACAGTCAAATTCTTGGGAAAAAATTAAATATCGTTTAAATATATAATGTGTTTTATGACATCATAATTACCCAATAGTGATGTAATAAAATAATATATATGATATTTTAGGAAAATATATATTTTACCATTAAAATAATTTAATTTTGGTTTTGTTTTATTTATTTTACAAAACTTTAGTTGACCCTCCAAGAGTTATAAAACATTTTCACTTTTTAAATGAATTTCCTTGAGAGTGTGACTCACCTCCACATAAGAAACCCTATTATTTTAAGAAGATCGGACATTGGACTTATAAAATATTGATTTCAACTCCCCTTTTTCAAAAACCATGGGCAAAAACCATGGGTTGGTTTTTGGTTTTATTAGTTTAATGTGAGGTGTCCCAAACCTAAATAATAAATAATTCCTTCTCCTTTCCTATAAAAACCCACCCAAACTCCCACTTCCTCTTCACTCAAAGCCTTTAGGGTTCATCCAACCTCTTCGCTCCTCTATATAGAATCCTCTCAAGGTTCCCCAAGCTCCTAAGAAGCCTATCTCAAGACTTTGGAAGCACACTTCCAAGTAAGGTATTTCTTCCTTTCTCATTTTGTCTAATTTTCTTTAAGCTGTTATTCCATTTTTTTCAATTAAAAATGTTGGGGTATGATTTCACACCTCCCCCATACTGCCCTATTTATTTTTGGATGATGGGGGACCCCTTTATCCCTCATTAATTCATCCCATGTACACCTGTTACCATGCCAAAATTTCGTGAGAGATTTCTTTCTCCTCTTTTACATCAAAGTAGTTCTTTTGTATTATGCATCTAAAATAAATTATGTTTTTGGGACATTTATATATATGACCCCATTAATTTCCATTTCATGTACATATTATGAGACACCCATTTCTCTCTCATCAACCATTTTTATGAAGTCTTATGTCACGCAGTTATGCTGCCAAAATTTCTCTGTAATTTTCCAACAAAAAATCATTGTGTAGTGAAAACCATTCCCATTTCTCTATTAAGGGTATTCATCTTTATGCACATTTACCTATTGATTTAAGAGTTTCATGTATGAATTCCACATTCCTTAATCATGAAATAAATTATTATATTTTATGAATTCATGTTGTATGATCTTGTGGCACACTTAGGCATGAAATGAAATGTTTAAGAAGGGTGTGCCCTGATAGTGCTCCAATGAATTGGGTAAAGTATAATGTCATTATACATCATGAGAAATGGGTGTTGACTCATTATAATTCAAGTTCAATGAGGTTTTACATGTGATTCATGTTTAATGAGGGTTTTACTCATGCTCCATGTGCAAAGATCCTTGGCTCGTGATAATTCCATGTTAAGTGTTGTTGCCACATTTCCATGTTATGATTATCATTATTTATCATGACTTTATGTTCATGTTTCTCGTATGATCTATTGATACTACTATTGTATAAAATGTATTATTTTCCACATTTTATTCAATTTTTATTCCCTTACTGGCCTTATATAGCTCACCCTTTTCTTTTTCATGTCCTCATGTTATCCAATGCAATGCTATGTATGAGGGGATGTAGGGGTCATGTAAAGGAAGTTTTCAATAAAGATATTGTATTTCAGGTTTTAAGTTTCTATGTAATTTTCCTAACACCAAAGACACTAGAACTCTCGATCTTCTATCTTGTATCAAGTTAAGTTTATGTAATAAATCATGTTTAAGTGTGTAATAAAGAACAGGGTTGTCATAGTTGGTATCTGAGGATAGGTTTAGTTATTTTTGGGATTATGATTAGAAAACCCTAGTAAAGCCTTAGAGACAAGACTAAGTATAATAAAAACATCCCTAAGTTTTGGTGAGTATTGAGAAAGTGGTTTATCAAGAAAATACATCCCTTTCTGGATACGAGCAGGTAGAGGCGGCTCTGGCACATATGTATCTAGGAGTGAAAACTCCGACAAGGAGTTTCGAGCTTGACCCAGGGTATCTTGGTACACGGAAATGAGCCTTGCTGCACTCCTAGTTATGACACTCTAGATGGATATGCTTTGGTAAATTCACAAGCTTAGTATGGACCCTTATTTAGGGAATTAAAAAATTCCCCTAAGAATATATGTTAGAAATTAGATCATGGATAACATAGATTAAAGCCTACATATTCAAAATTTAAGGAATTAAAATCTATTTATAAGTAATCAGTTTTGTCCTTGGATTACACTTTATGTGTTACCCCTAATTTTTTTTTATTCCAGCCAATGGTCGGTAATAGGAGGACTCAATCTAACAACCTATGTGAAGATCAATGTGATGAATGTTCTAATGAGATGCCCAATCTGATGGGAGCGGGAATCTCGAACTTTGTCACGATTCTCTCTCAATTAACTCAATATTTTAATAAAAACATAGTTCAATAGGAACGTTTAACCACCCCTAATAAAGAACAAGTTTCTATCGAGATCTTCGTGAGACAAAGGCCTCCTAATTTTAATGGATCATATGATCCCTCAATCTCCGAACAATGGATTAACTCCATTGAAATGATCTTCTCAATCATTCAATGTTCTGAACAAGAGAAGGTTCTTCTGGATGCTTAACGTATGGAGGGTGAAGCTGATCAATGGTGGACGTTGATCAAAAATATGAAGCCTGAGGAGGAGATCGAGGCATTGGAATGGAAGGATTTCTGGATGATGTTTTTTGATAAATACTTTCTGCGCTCCCTCCAGCTTAAGATGGAAATGGACTTCCTTGACCTCAAGAAAAAAGATGAAGAATCTGTCAGAGCATTTGAGGAAAACTTCACAAGTCTTGAACGGTACGCTTCTGTGTTTGTCGTTACCCCCGAATGCAAGGTTGACCGCTTCTTTGGTGGGATGAAACCTAGCTTGCAGAAAGCACTGGCGATCCGTGACTTCAACAGCTCTGTGGAAATTGTCCGATATGCCCTCAAGGGCAAAATGGAGATCATAGAATCTCAGGGGTATCATGGGGATAAGAAGCATAATTTGGACTTCAATTCTGGTGGTCCGATGGATAAATCCAATGGTGTAAGAATTTCTAACACCCCACTTGCCAAAGGTGTGGAAAGAAGCACCTTGGAAATTGCCTGAAGGGGAAGAGGAAATGCTTTAGGTGTGGAAGATAAGGGCACATGGCTATTAACTGTCAACAAGAAAAACCCACGGCTGCAACAGAGGAGAGGAACGCTCCGTTCGAACCTCAACGCATTGTTCATTACTACAACTAAAAAGAACCAGGGAATCTTGCAAATCAGTTCCCTAAGATAAGGGTTTTCGGTGGAAACCAACAACCTCCAAGGTAGAAAGGGTGATCTTTTTCCATCAAGACTGCAGAATTGAACCCCGACAACAAAGTTGTGACAAGTACGATAGTTATTCATTCAAGAATAGAAAACATACTTTTTTATTCTGGTTCTACTCATTCTTTTATGTCCTGAATGTTTAGCAGACCAATCCCAGGACCCCCACTAATCATCAAAATGAAGATGTCAGTGAGTATGGAAAATGGGGAAATCAATGCATCCCATGAATAAACTCCTCCCCTGTCATAATCTGTGGATTGAACATCCCGGATGACCTCTTCATACTCCCTATTGTGGAATTTGATTCAATTCTTGGAATGTATTGTATTTCCTTATATATATCCAACATAAATTTCCATGAGAGGGAAATCACTCTCCATGTGGAGAATCGACCCATGATTCTATACTAGTGCAAGGAGGAAGATGAATCTTCTTTAGCTACATCATCTCAAGCATGGATATTACTTCCCTATAAGCACATGTATCTGGCTCAGATTATTGAGTCTAAGGAGGAAACCATCCTTGAAGACATGCCTATTGTGAGGGAATTCGCTGAAGTGTTTCCTGGGGAATTTCCTTATCATCCTCCTAGAAGAGATATCTAATTCTCGATTAATCTTATACCTGGGGAGTTGTTAATATCCAAGACTCTGTATAGAATGGTTATTGTGGAGCTTGAGGAGCTTAAAAAAACTACAGGATAATCTGGATGAAGGTTTTATACGCCTAAGTGCTTCATGATGGGGTGCCCCAATCCTCTTTGTCCAGAATAAATATGGGTCAATGTACCTTTGCATCGATTATCGTGAGCTTAAAAAAATCACAAAAAAGAACAAGTATCCTCTCCCATGAATTGATGACTTGTTTGATCAGCTACATGGAGAAAAATACTTATACAAGGTGGATTTGCAGTCGGTATATTATCAAGTAAGGGTGAAGAAGGAAGATATCCCCAAGACTGCTTTTTGTACTAGATACGAGCACTATGAATTCATAGTAATGCCTTTCGGACTCACTAATGATCTAGCAATATTGATGGAATTGATGAATAGAGTCTTTAGAGATTACCTCGACAAATTTTTGGTATTCTTTATAGATGATATTATGATATACTCCAAAACTAAGGAGGATCATGAGGATTATATAAGAACTTTACTAGAGACCTTGCGGAAGGAGAAGCTCTATGAAAAGTACAGAAAGTGTGAGTTATCATTGAAGGAGGTCTTGTTCTTGTGAAATATCATCAAAAGCAATGGGATATCTATGGATCCCTCCAAAACAAATGCAATTGAGGCATGGACAAGACCAACATCAGTAATGGATATCCGTAGCTTCATGGGGTTGGAGGGATATTATCGGCAATTTGTGAGAAATTTCTCACGATTTTCCAACCCTCTTACCAAGATAACTCGGAAGGGAGTGATGTTTTATTGTAGTGATGAATGTGAAGAAATCTTCAAGGAGTTAAAAAGGAGGATTATCACTATTCCTGTGATCACTTTACCCACAAGTGGAGAACTTTTTGTGGTATTCAGTGATGCTTAGAAGAAGGGCATGAGATGTGTGTTGATGAAAAATAACAAATTCATTGCATATGCTTCAAGTAAATTGAAAGTTCATGAGAAAAATTTTCTAACACGTGATCTGGAGTTTGATGCGGTGAACTTTACATTAAAAATTTGGCGGTATTATCTATTTGGGGAGAAGTGTGAAATATATACGGACCACAAAAGCCTCAAGTATATATTCACACAGAAAGAGTTGAACATGCGCCAATGAAGATGGTTAGAGCTGATCAAAGAATATGATTGCTCAATCCTTTACCACCCTAGGAAAGTGAACAAGGTGGCAGATGCTCTAAGTAGAAAGGACTCAACTATTCTATCACAGATTAGTTTTGAGAAGGATCCAATCTTCTTAGATTTTATGAATATGGACATAGGAATTAAAAAAGGGAGCATCGTCAATCCTTTCACAAATGATTTCTCAACTGTCTATTTTGGAAAGGTTAAAGGATGTTCAAAAGGATGATGTTGGAATTCAGAAGAAAGTGGAAGCTATCAAAAGAAGGAAATACTCGGATTTAAATGATAATGAAGAATGAATTGTGAGATTTGGGAATAGACTATGTGTTCCATCATGTCAGGATCTGAAGAAGTAACTTTTGGATGATGCACATAGTTCAAATTTCATTATTCACCCAGGAAACACAAAGATATATTGATATCTCCAAGAGCATTATTTTTGGGATAACATGAAGAAGGAGATCACTGGATATACATCAATATTCATGGTGTGTCATCAAGTAAAGGCTGATAGACCGAATTCTAAGTGGATGACGCAACCACTACCCATACCAGCATGGAAATGGGAGAACATCACCATGGACCTTGTCACTGAACTTTCGAAGACATCCAAAGGCAATAATGCAATCTAGGATGTTGTGGATTGTCTTACAAAGGCTACACACTTCATTTATATTCGATAGTATTTCTCATTGGATCAACTGGCACGAATATATATCATGGAAGTGTTAAGGATGCATGTAGTACCACTATATATTGTATATAATCAGGATCCAAGATGCACCTCTATGTTTTGGAAGAATCTTCAACATGATCTGGATACTGAGATAAACTTTAGTACGACTTATCTTCCTCAAACTGATGTCCAATCCGAGTGGACTATCCAAACACTAGAGTACATGTTGAGAGCTTTCTCAATAGACTTCAAAGGAGGATGGGATCAACATCTTCCTCTGGTTGAGTTCTTTTATAATAACAGTTTCCACTCGAGCATCCAAATGGCACCATATAAAGCCCTTTATGGGAAAATGTGCAGAACACCATTGTGTCGAGATGAAGTCAGTGAGCGTAATCTGATAAGACTATAAATGGTCGAAGAAATGGTGGAGAAGGTGAAAACCATTCATCATCATATCAAGGTAGCCCAGAGTCGACAGAAGAGTTATGCAGATAACTGTCGATGAGACCTTGAGTTTAATGTCGGAGACATGGTATTTCTACACATATCTCCATGGAATATGGTCATGAGGTTTGGAAAGAATGGTAATTTAAGTCCTAGGTACATCAGACCCGTTGAGATTATTGATCGTGTCAGGGTTGTGGCCTATCGACTAGAACTTCCACATACCATGGCCAAAGTACATGATGTCTTTCATTTATCCCTCTTAAGGAAGCACATACCAGAACCTTCACATGTACACTCATCAGAGGTGGTGCAGTTAGAGGATGATCTTTCTTTTGAGTAGAAACCATTTAAGATCTTCAATTATAGATAAAAATTTCTACAAAATAAGACAATGCCCCTCATCAAGGTGTTGTGGAGGTACCAAAAGATTGAAGAAGTGACGTGAGAATCAGAGGAAATGATGAAGTAGAGTTACCCACATCTGTCGGAGCTCAAAAGGGTGGTGGAATCATTGGGCTTCGCTCTTGACCAAGTCCAATCTGATCTTGAATACGTTAAGCTCAAGCAGAACTGCCTATGAGAGAATTGGAAGTTGATAGAGATTACCACCCGGGTAATGTTATCCGAGCCACCCCAAGAGTCTGTCACCATCGCACACCTTACTCTTCAGTATTATGTAGGTGTTATAAGGGGTTATGTAACAATATCATAGCACTATTATTATGTTCATTATTTTTTATATAATAATTAATATACATTCATTTTATTATTGTTACTTTGTAAATAGTTTTTAAAGCGCAACTAGTATTTTTAGTTAATATTCAACCAAAAAATATATTTTGATGAATTAATGGATTTTTGAATTAAATAATATTTTAATAAAATATTATTATTATTATTAAATTAATTTTTATTAAATATAAAATATCGTATAATTTTTTGAATGCAATTGTAATTTTTATTAAGGTTTGAAAGCCGTTTTTGCCAAAACCCATGAATTTTCGATAAATGTCAGTTTTTCATTTAAAATATAATATTAAAATATTTAGAAAATTATTTAGATAAAATGAATATTATTTTTGGAATCAGGACATCAAAATTATCCAATAGTAAATTTTTCATAATTTTCTGAGACAGTTGATTTTTTGGGTAAAAATTAAATACCATTTAAATATATAATGTATTTTATGACATCATAATGGCCAAATAGTGATTTAATAAAATACTATAAATTATATTTTCGGACAATATATGTTTTTCCATTAAAATAATGTTATTTTAGGTTTGTTTGATTTATTTTATAAAACATTTGTAGACCCTCTAAGAGTTATAAAAAAATTTCACTTTTTAAATGAATTTCCTTGAGAGTGTGACTCACATCTACATAAGCAAACCTATTATTTGAAGAATTTAACACATTGGAATTATAAAATATTGGTTTACAATACCCTTTGGAAAAATACATGGGCAAAAACCATGGGCTGGTTTGTGGTTTAGATTAGTTTAATGTGATGTGTCCCAAACCTAAATAATAATGAATTCCTTCTCCTTTCCTATATAATCCCACCCAAGCTCCCACTTCCTCTTCACTCAAAGCCTTTGTAGTTCATCCAAACTCTTCCCTCCTATCTCTAAAATCCTCCCAAGGAACCCCAATCTCCCAATAAGCCTCTCTCAATCCTCTCTCAAGCCTTTGGAAGCACACTTCCAAGTAAGGGATTTCTTCCTTTCTCATTTTGTCCAATTTTCATTAAGTTGTTATTCCCTTTTGTTTTAAATTAAAAATGTTGGGGTATGATTTCAAACCTCCCCCATACTTCCCTATTTATGTTTTTATTATGGTAGATTCATTTCTCCCTCATTAATTCCTCCCATGTATACCTGTTACCATGCCGAAATTCCGTGAGGGGTTTCTCTCTCCTCTTTTACATCCAAGTAATTATTTTTTATTATGAATCTAAAATCCATTAAATTTGTTGGTACATGAATCTATATAACCCCTTACTATCCATTTCATGTACATATGTTGAGACACCCATTTATATCTCATCAACCATTTTTATGATCTTATGTCACGCTGTTATGCTGCCGAAATTGCACAACAATTTTCCAAGCCAAAATCATTGTGTAATGAAAACCATGCCCATTTCTCTATCAAGGGTATTCATATTTTTTTTCACATTTACCTATTTATTTAAGAGTTTAATGAATTAATTACACATTCATCAATCATGGAATAAATTATGATGTTTTATGAATTCATGTTCTATGATCTTGTGACACACTTATGCATGAAATGAAATGTTTAAGAAGAGTGTGCCCTGATAGCACTCCAATGCATTATGTAAAGTATAGTATCATGATACATCATGTGAAATGGGTGTTAACTCATGATAATTCAAGTTCAACGAGGTTTTACTCATGCTTCAGGTTAAATGAGGGTTTTACTCATGCTCCATGTGCAATGAGACCCAGCTCATGTTAATTCCATGTTAAGTGTTGTTGTCACATTTCCTTATTATGATTATCATGCTTTATCATTCCTTTATGTTCATGTTTGTATTATGCTCTATTGATATTCCTATTGTCTAACATGTATTGTTTTCTTCATCTTATTCCATGTTTATTCCCTTACTGGGCTTTATAGCTCACCCTTTTCTTATGCATGTCCTCAATTTATCCTATGCAATGATAAGTACGAGGGAATGTAGGGGTCTTTTAAAGGAATTTTTCAATAAAGATGTTGTATTTCATGTTTTATGTTTCTATGTAATGGTCTTAATCCCCAAAGACACTATACCTCTCGATATTATATGTTTTATCAAGTGAAGTTTATGTAATAAATCATGTTTAAGTGTGAAATAAAGAACATCGTTGTCATATTCAGAGTACACGACTTGTTCAGTGGGCCACACATCATGTATTATCTGCGTTACACGGTTTCCAGCCAGCCAAGCCGTGTATGGGGTATAGGGTCCAACCCTAACCCGAAGGGACTACATGCCATATCCAGTGGACTACACGGTGTGTAATCCGGAAACCATGTGCCACATGTTCTCGGTCAACAAACAGAGTCATTTATGACTTAGAAAGACTCCAACACACGACTTGGTTTGGCAGACCAGTTCGATGAATTGAATCTTGACTGTAGGGCGTGTACTGTCGAATACACGCCGTGTGTTCTGGTGTTGTAAAACCTAGATGATTTGGAACCTTCGTATGAGATCCTATATTTTATTTTAATCAAAATTAAATGAAAAGATAATTTTTGTAAGGTGAACGAGAAATGAAAGAGGAGGAATAGATCTCGAGATTCAGAATTGTAGAACGATTAACTTGAATTGAAACAAATAAATTATTAAATGTGTAAGTCATCAACGAAATATTTAAATAATTATAAACTATGATGTAACCCCTCTGATAGCAATCGTCGGTTCCAAGCTTAGTGGAAGCGTGGTTGGTATGAAACCCAAATTTAATTTTTACCATGATCATGTTAGGTCCACTAGTTCAAATACAATGAGAGGGGGGTGAATCAGGGTGTGATAGATTAAAACTTTCTCTCATTCAGATCTTATTTCGTTGTTAGACAAAACTCAACTCTCCCTTCCTCCCATAGAAATATATGAATAGAAATGAAATCACGCACAAGACACATCAATTTTTACTTGGTTCACCCTTACTAGGCTATGTCCCAGGTGCATACAATGGAAATGTGCCGATGTAGAAAATTCATTAAGGCTCACTACAAATAATGAGTACAATGTTCTGGCTATATCTTCTATACCCAGGCTCACTGCATTTACAAGGTTTAGGGTCTTCTCACTGCATTCTCAAGGGTCACTCCCTATTCCTATTTCTTTGGCTCATTACCAATGGAAAGGGTAACCTTCATCCTCTCCCTTCACTCACTACTCTTGGAAAGTAATCCACTCACAGTTTATAGACTTGTAGATCAATCACAGTTTATGGACATGTAGGTCCATTCATTTGCATGAATTCCTGCATCCTCAACTATAGGTAGATGCACTGTTGAAGTTTCATTTCCACCTGTAGATGAATTTCACCTTCCCGAGTATTTTTAGGCACTGGAAAATACTTTTTCAAACTGAATTGAAGCATCTTCAATATTCCTTGAGAAAATCGTGATGCACCTTGTCCACCGCATACTATTTAGTAGGTTTGGTATGCGGAACTCATTCTCTGCATACTACTGCCTCTTCCGCGACCACCTCTATCTGCAGACTGCATCTTCTGCGAACCTCCTCTATCCGTGGACTACCTCTGCCTTTTCTATCGCGTACATCAACTGTATACCAACTTTGCGAACCTTCTTTGATAAATCCCTCTCATCTGTGAACTATTCTCTATTTGCCGACTCCCTTCGCTTCCGCATAATGGAGTCCCCCCTGCGTGTACTACTCATGAAACTCTCCCTCTCGTGTACTAGATATTCCTCCTCTGCATACTGAGACAATTTTTTTTGCGTTCCGGACATCCACTTCCGCGTACCGGACTTCCATTTCGGGTTATGAAATCCTACAAACAACTTCGGCAGAATTCCTTCCGCGTGAACCACTTCAACCTTCATGAACCACTTCATCCTTTGCAAACATCCTTCATCCTTTTTTGAAATCTCAGAGAAAAATATTATTTCTAATGATGTTCCATCTCCAAAGTAATTGGTGTGATTAGCGATTATTATATAGGAAAAGATATCTGCTTATTCTTGTAAATCAACATTTACCAAATCTTGATTCGATATAGCCCCACCCGCATACCGAATCTTCAGCCACCACGAACTGCAATCCATCTTCGAACCATTTTACAATGTGCTTCACATACTGCCTTTGATCCTATGTGGTCTATCTCCTTCGTCAACTTCATCCCATCTGCATACCGCACCACCATCCACCACGGACCATTTTAGGTTTTGCGAACCTCATCCACGTACCATTCCCACTACCTGGTATGTGGTCACGTACCCTTCCTGGACATGGTACACAATCCATGTGTCGGGCTCCTCATTCCTCTTCCTTTGTCGAATTTGTTCGCCATTATTCACACAAATTCCTGATTTTGAGGCCCCAAAATTTGGCAAACACTGGGAAACTGTGCCACCTTAAAAACCTGTCTTTGGAAAACACCAACCATTCTCATTTACGGTCATCTGGCTTTTCCAAAAAACACTACCACACCCAAAACATACCGAGAGGATGGATTGAGGGATTTTTTCTAAACAATCTCCCCCTTTGGGTTTGTTGACAACTATTCTTAAATCAATTCTCAGTATTTTGAAATCTCATTAAAGCTCCTTCCATCTTTAACCAACATTCTATTTATGCGATTAAGATAATGATCAAGGATTTACTTAACACATACTATAATCCCACATGAGCACTGCTCGGCATGAGAAACAAGAGTAAATGAAAATATCATCAATGAATCACATCATTTCTACCACCAATTATTGATACCAAACTAATACCAATTGCTAATCTCTAGAAAACTTCTCACACCATTCCAACACCACTCTTATTATTTTATCATGATCCTCGGTTATTGTGATATCAATTATTTGGTCGATCACTTATAGCATCATCAGATTTAATGCTCCCCTATGTTATAGATGTTCCAAACAACATCATCTCAACTCCCCCTATATCTCTGCTCCAATTAATAGCTTCTCCCCATGTCTTTTCTCCCACTTTAATAGTCACACTATCTCCCCCTTTATCAATGAAACCAAAGGTCACTTCAAGGTTGTCTGCAATAGGGTAAATAACACATATCAGAACATTAGGGAAGGACACATCATACCTCATGGATAGGGGGACCCACATCCACACCTTTTCAAGTATGGGAATTCGAATGGACCTCTAGAACCAGTCGGTGCCTTTCAAATGCTTCTTTGGATACATCCTTCATAATAATATCTACAACTTGTTGCTCTATAGGCACATAATCCAACGTCACAAGCCCTTGATCCACCTTCTCCTTGATAAAATGATATTTGATTTCAATGTACTTTTTACTTGAGTGATGGAATGGATTATTGCTATGATTTATAGCACTCAAATTATCACAATGGATTCCAATCAGAGACGTCAATTCAATTTTCATATCTTCAATTTGCTGCTTCATCCACAATTGGTGTGTGCAAGATTTAGTATATGCAATGTATATAGATTCTGCAGTGCTCAATGAAATGAAATCTTGTTTCCTAAATAACCAAGAAATAAACAATCCTACAAGGTAAAAGGCACATCCAGACGTTGATTTCAAATCATCTGTTGAACCAACCTAATCTGTATCTTTATATCCCAATAAATCTGATGATATTTTTCATTGTACATTAGGCCAAAATCCATAATTCCCATTATATAATGAATAATTATTTTTATTGCTATCAGGTGGCTTTCCTTGGGATTACATTAATACACCATTGCTTGTCATGTGGAAAATACAATATCAGGCCTTGTTGTAGTCAGGTACAATAGAAATCCTATGGTTTTCCTGTAATCCAAGGAAAAAATGTTATCTCTCCAAACATTGATATTTTGAAATCACTATTCAAGCATTAAGAAAATTTTCTACATTGTGCTTCATCTGATCCACCAATTATTATGTCATCAACATAAACCAGCACTATCATCCTTTTACTATTTCCATTATTGTAATACAAATTATAATCAACTCCACTACACTGAAAACTGAACTTATTTAGAAATTGATCAATCCTTGAATACCATGCTCTTGGTGCTTGCTTCATACCATATAAATATTTCTTCAGCCGATAAACTCTTTTATCATCTTCATGAATTAGAAAACCATATGGTTTTTCAATGTAGAATTCTTCTTCTAGAACTCCATTCAAAAATACTGACATGACATCTATATGGAAAAATTTTGTTTCACGACTATAGCCAAGAATAATCTGATTGTCTCCAACATTGCAACACGTGAAAATGTCTCATCAATATCTATACCCTCTATTTTTGAGTATCCTTTGCACACCAGTAATTCTTTGTTTCGTATCTCCCTTAGAACCTGAAACACATTAAAACCATTTAATAGTATTTATATACATTGGGAGAGGGGAACTTCTAGAATCCTCAATGTGAAGATTGTGGTTGATCCTGATTCGTCAACCCATTGATTCTTTCTTTCATAGCATCACACTCCTTCCTTGCTTATTCTAGCTTCCTAGACAACTTCAACTGCTCTGGCCATATGACTAGGAATTCATTACCCACATGATGAGCATTTTGCAGATATATATATATTCTACAGACTTGGACTTTCTCACAATTTTGGGTGTAAACCCACTGGTATGCATTTATTTCGAAGAGAGTTGTTGTGAGTGAAATAGAGGAGGTGATTGATACGCCTTTTGTTCAACTCCTCAAATTTCCCCGGAGGCTATAATCCTATTTTTAAACTTACCACTTTGACATACATATTAGTATTTCTCATTATGAGTCACTGGGGTTGAGAATCTATTTTCGAGTCCCATTACCTTTCTCTCTTTCTTCTTACTGAAATATCTTTCCAAATTCCCATAATACGAGCATACAAAACATCTTCCATTAAAGGAATACCTCATTTCATATTTTTCGTGCCATGATGTTAATGCAGCTTGAGATCTTCTTTTGATATTGAGATCCTGAGATTCCGGAAAAATGCT
The DNA here is from genome assembly GCA_963277665.1 of Viscum album. Lineage (NCBI taxonomy): Eukaryota > Viridiplantae > Streptophyta > Magnoliopsida > Santalales > Viscaceae > Viscum > Viscum album. Next base: position 583,063,969 of record OY728167.1, on the reverse strand, counting down.
CATAGTGTTTCCCAATCTTCCACAGTAATAGAATCCGATAAATTCTTTCTTCAGAGAGGTGTTCCTTTCAGACTTTTTATAATGATTCTTCTTATTCTCAGATTTAGTAACATTTCTATCCTCATAGTATAAAATTTATTCCTGATCCTAGGAACTAAATCTTGATTCATTCCCATGAATCCCATAGAAATAGAACATGCTATCATTACTTCCTGTAATAGACTTTTTAAGTCTATCTCCAGCACCTACAATGTTTTTATTTTCTCTGGAACTCTTCACTGCACTTTTACCATATTTCATAGAAGGGAGATCATCATATCCAATTCCCAAATTTCCCATACTATGTGGTCTTTGAGATGAGAAAATATGTTCTTTCTTATCCTAATAAATATAATACATTCTTTTCATTTTATCATTGTCTTCTGAAGGACAATCGAATAGTATGTTAAGTGAATCCTTCAACTTAGGCTTTCCGTTATCTTTTTTATTTCTCAATTTCATTCTTGTCTGATTCTATCTCTTCATAGATTTGTTGAATATTCTTATATCTTGATTCAATTTGAGCATTGAGTTCTCTTTGAATATTATTGTTGCTACTCATCTCCTCTTCCAGTTCTCGTTTGATATTTTCTACCATATCACAGTGATTCTTTATTTTCAATTTTTCTTCAGCAATAGAATCATAGCAGGATGCATTCTCTTATTGCATCTTTTGATTCTCCTGAACGAGTTTAGATATTTGAGCCGCAAGATCTTCATTTCTGTATTTCAGATTATGAATTTCATCTGACTTCTGATTCTCTATCTTGTCTTCATCTTTGTGTTTTCCTCTATTTGAAGATATATTTTTCATTTCTTCATCTTGAGAATCATTAATCTCCCTCAGATTAGCGACCACGTCAATAAGCCTTTGATTTAATCCTCTTAGCTTATTAACCTCAATTTCCAATGATTGGATCCGAATATCTTTAGATTTAACCTCTTCATCCAATTTCTGATCCAATTCCTTTATTTTGTGGACAAATTCCACTTTTCACCTTTTAGGAGTTTCTTCTTTATCAGTACTTCCAACATGACTCAGAATATCAAGTTCATTGCCGATTCCTTCATCATCATTGAATGAGTGAGTATTTTCACTGTATGATTTATCCAAATAATCATTTTGTTCACTACATGATTCATTTAACAAAATCACACTATCTCCATAGACACTTCCACACTAAGGGATATCACCCGACTTCTACTTCTTCTTTGAAGTTATAACTTTTTCCACGGAAGACCGAGATAAAAGAAGACTGAATCTTTACCTTTGATAATCGTCTGAACCAAGTCAGAGAGAAAAAATATGATAAAATAAACCTTCACTCTCATACCAATTGTTAGTTCCACTAGGTCAAATACCCTGGGGGTGAATCTGGGAATGATATATTAAAACTTTATCTCGTTCGGATCTTGTTACATTGTTAGAAAAAGAAAAATTATTTATTCCTCTCATAGAAATATATGAACATATATTAAATCATGAATAGGACACAATGATTTTCAATTGGTTCACCCTCACTGGGCTACATACAAGGAGTGTACAACATCAATTTTCTGATGTATCAAATTCAATAAGGCTCACTACCAATAATGAGTACAATGTTTGGTCTAGATCTTGTATCTGAGGCTCACTGCCTTTATGAGGTTTAGGGACTTCTCACTACATTCCCAATGGTCACTCCCAATGCCTATTTATCTAGTGCACTACTGGTGGAAAAGGTCACCGTATTCATCTTCCCTTGCTCATTGCTCTTGGAAAGGAATCCACTCACAGTTTGTATAATTTTAGGTCAATCTCAGTTTACGGACATGTACGTCCCTTCATTTTCATGAATTCATGCATCCTCAACTATATGTAGATGCTCTGTTGAAGTTTTGTTTTCACATGTAGATGAATTAAACTATCCTAAGTACTTGTAGGCACCAGAAAATAGTTTCGCAAACTGAATTGAAGCCTTTTAAAGCATCCTTGAGAAAATTGTGAACCACCTTGTCCACCGCGTATTATGTAGCAGGTTTGGTATGCGGACGACCTTCTTTGCGTACTACTTCCTCTTCTTAAAACCTCCTCTTTCTATGGAATGCCACTTCTTTGAACGTCCTCTGTCCGCAGACTGCCTCTTCAATGAACCTACTCTATCTGTGGACTGCCTCCGCATTCTCTATTGCATACAGAAACCGCATACCGAATTCGCAAAGCTGCTTTGCGAAATCCCTCATGTCCGCAAATTGTTCTCTCTTCGTGGAAAACATTCGCTTCCACGTACTAGAGTCCCCCCTCCGCGTACTACTCACGGAACTCTCCCTCTCATGTACCAAATATTCTTCCTCCGCGTACTGATTCGATTCCATCTGTGCTCCATACATCCGCTTCAGCGTACTAGACTTCCTTTGAGGGTTAAAAAATCCCTAAAACACATTCTATAGAATTCCTTCTGCGTGAACCACTTCATCCTTCATGAACCACTTCGGCCTTTGCGAACATACTTTGGACTTTTCCAAAATCCTGGAGCAAAATATGCTTTCTAATGATGTTCCATAACCATAATAATTGGTGGGATTAATGATTCTTATATAGAAAAATATATCCGTTTAATCCTCTAAATCAAGATTTACCAAATCTAGATTCAATACAACCCCCACCGCATACCGAATCTTTAGCCACTGCAAACTGCAATCCATTCACAAACCGTTTTCCTACGCGCTCTGCGTACCGCCTTTTCTCCTACGTGGTCAACCTCCTCCTTTGAATTCATCCCATCTTCATACCTCACCTCCATCCACCATGAACCACTTTTGGTTTTGCAAACCTCATCTGCATACCATTCCCACTTCCTGGTACGCATCCACGTACCCTTCCCGGACATGGTACGTGATCCATGTGTGGGGATCATCATTCCACTTCCTTTTCCGAATTTGTTCTCCATTATTCACCCAAATACCTGATTTTGAGGCCCCAAAATTTGGCAAACAGTGGGAAACTTCGCCACCTTAAAAACATGTCTTCGAAAAACACGAACCATTCCCATTTGCGTTCATCTCGCTTTTTCAAAAAACACAACCACTCCCAAATCATACTGATAGGATGCCTGGAATTATTTTTTCCCAACATATCAATGATCATTTCGGGATCAATACAATGATGAATGAAAGTATCCATAGAATAGAATCAATGATTTAGATAAAGAAGGAAGAGGCACAGAACCTTTAGAAAGGATCTTTCATATCATGGTTATAATCAATTTAATTAATTCAAAATGAAAAATAATACTTGCATCATCAGTATTTTCTTTGTTGATGATATTGATCATTCGGAATGACCCTTCTAGATTATCTCGTTGCACTTGTATGGATCCAAACTAGAATCCCTCTAGCAGTGATCCATACTTGTTCTGATGGCCTCTGATCAAAACCGCTCCTTCTTCGGGTTCTAGCACGGCGAAGTGAGTGTATTGTGTCGGTCATCCTTGATTCCTTGTTCTTAGGACTTGAAGAATGTCTCTTGTTATTCAGAGGGTCGGGAAGAGGATTCGAGAGAGAAATTTTTTAGCTCCACAATTCTCAATTCACCAAGCGTGCGGTGTGTTCTCTATCACACAATATATGTAATTGTCTATTTATATGCATGGAAATTCAGTTAAAATATTTAATTTCATAACAACAACTAAATAAATTCATGAACTTTGAGAAAAAACATGCTCATAATAATAATACCGTTCCATTATTTATGGTGTTCCAACTTCCTCAAAACTAAATTATGAATAAAATTATGCATCACAAAATAATAGTAATGTCATTATTATTTTAACTTGTTCCAACTAATAATTATTTAACGTATTTCAAATAATTTTTTTACTATCACACCAGACTTGGTCCGCTCGAACTCCACTTCCATTTATTGAACACATAAATAAATAAAAATATATTTTATTCTCTTAAATAAATATTTTATTTACAAACTAGTAAATAAATATTTATTAAATGATAAATAAAATAAAAAAATATATTTAATTTGATTTTTGAGATCATATTAACTTAAATAAAATTATTCCACGGTCTTGATAATAATATTTATTTCATTAATTAAATTCAAATAGAATTTTACTAAGACCACCAAAAACAATTTATGTGTGACCCTGTAGAATTCTTTCTCATTGTTATTAGGCGGACTTTCCTAAAGTCCAAGAGTACTGTCTAGAAATGGGTTATGGAACCAAAGAGAAAGAATGTAAAGTTACAACAATGACATCCACATATGAATGCTCACTGTGTAATATAATCTCATTTTCATAATATCTCATCTATTAGGTTTCATGATATTGTCATCAACCTGTATTTTTGATACATCATTCTTTGACTACCTGAAATAAACTCATCATTACACCATGGCCATGGAATTTCATGTGACGGATCTATTTCAATCAAAGGTCCAAGATATCAACTTCCATCAATGGAAGGAACAAATCTTTCCCCGACTTATCCATTCATATTATGTCACTCATGACACACCCAATATACCCTACTACCCGCCAATTGACTACGTGACAGTTTTCTTTAGTAAAACCATGTTCGCAAGTCGTGACACGTATTAATGATAATCTTAAAGTCTAAGGATCGTGACACGTGCTCACAGATAGAAATATCCAATGAAACCAAAACATGAGGAATTCCTACTGGTGGGTCTATTCTCATAATCTCTTGTCTTGGAGATTACCAAGTGATAACTTCATGAGAGGAAGAATCATCTTCATACAAGTACTCGCACCTGACAGTCTGCATGCTATGTGTCCCTTCATAGTATTTCATCCAATCGTAGAAGTATATTTAAGAATATTATTATATAATTTCAAGGTTCTGATCATAGAGGGGAACTTCCATTACCTTATCAATACAACAAATACTCTAAGACATTATTGAATCATAGTCATGCAGAACAATGAACAATATGTAATAACATTTTTAATATTTAAATACATTAATTATCCATGTAATCAAAGTACAACTAGTTGGTTGTAGGAAACCAACTCTTACAGATACAAGAAGAAATAAATAATGGATAAGAAATATTCAAAAGTTACTTGTTATGAATTCAAGAGGGGAGGTTATATGAGACCAGACTATCCTATGGTCAAAAGGAAAGAAATAAAGGATGAGAATTCAGAAAGAAACAATAATAAGTACTACAAGTCTATGTCTAAGAATGTACATAATGATAATGACACCTGAAGTGCTAGTGGTGGTGATTATTCTAATGAATCTTTAGATAATGAATCTTATGGACAGAAGAATATTGGTCTTTTATCTAGAATTCCTACTGAAAATCAATGTCTCATGGATAGAGTAATCACTACTGAATCTTTAACCAATATTTATTTAAGTGATAATTATCCTAATCAAGAATATTATGAATAATTGGATAAAGAATCATCCTTATTTAAAGGTAATACTTTACCTTCTTTTGAATATGTTTCTAGTTTTTCTATGTTACTTGAGAATGAAAATAGTAAGATCAATAAGAAACCTGAGAAGGTACATTCTAGAATATCTATTTTCTAAAAAATAAGTATCAGATCTTTTAAAAGATCTTAATAAAAAAACCTTTGATTTTGAAAATGATTCAAAAAACTATAAGGAAGTAAATTTTGAAAAGGATAAACTTTATAAGGATATTGAAAATGTTATTTGCATGAAAATTTTTTTAGAGAAAACTCAAATTTTAAGACTAATGTCTATGAGGATAAGAATTTAGTCATCATACTAAACTGTAAAATATTTTCCTTAATGATACTTTTGTCAAATTTTACTCATGGAAAGGATGGTTTTGATAAAATGTATTCACAACTTCGTCCCCTAAAGAATAATTCTATATTTGGTTATTCTCATTCAAAACCATCTTTTAGTCACAACTATTTTCTACCACAAAAGATCTCCCATTTGAACTAAGTCTCAATGGGGTAGAAATTGGGAGAATTTTTTTTAATAAAACCTAAACCTTAGGTTTTAATAAATCCCATTTTTCTATGAAAATATGGATACCTAAGATTTTATTTTATAACATTTCTGGATTCAAGAAAGTTTGTATTATGAAAGTATAACTATTTTATTTTTCAGAAAACAAAGGAAGTGCCAACGACAATACATGATACATGGAGAGTGGATGTTCCCAGAACATGACTGGTAACAAATACTTCTTTGAAAATATTATTAAGATGAATGGTGGAAAAGTATCTTTCGGAGATAATGCTCAAGGAGTGTAACACCCCGACCGGTCGAACGTGCGACTTGTGCGCGAGTTATAAGACTGCGCGACAAGCACACAGTTGAACCTGTAAGCGGTCAATGCCGTGTGACACGGTTTGAGCGCAGTTTGCTCAATCATGCACTTCACGGCATGCGTGTCGTGCAGCTGCTCGACTTTAGAATAATTTAATTAATTAATTATTTCTAGACTTTAGTCTTATAACAATGTTGTATTTTCGATTTTTTTATATAATATTATTATTATTGTTCTTATTATATATATAAAAGTATATATATGTTATATATATATATATATTTGTATAAAAGAAAAAAAATAAAAAAAAATTCTAACCCTAACCTTCCCCATTTCCCCCCCCCCTTACACGTAGCGCCCCCTGCCCTAACTCCGCTCGCGCGGCTCTCCCCTCCTCACCGCGCCATCAGACGCTCCCGATCCCTGCACCGTCTGCCACCGGCCGCGCCAGCCAGCTCTGCTCCTCCTCCCTCGGCCTCTTGCCACAACCCGAAACCCCGCTCCCTAGCCGGATCCCCCCCTGCCGCGCCGTTCCCGCTGCCCTGCTGTCCGCCGGTGCCGTCGCCTCCCCTTTTCCTTCGGCTAGCCGCCGCGCGTAGCCCCCCTATCGGCCTCCTCTTCTCTAACCCGCAACCCCCCCTTCCGGCTGAACCCGCCTGCTCTGGCCGACCCTCCTCTCCCGCTCCGGTCGTCTCCGACCTCTCCCCCTCCTCTCCGGCCGGCACCATAGCCCGTCCGGTGCCCCCCCCCCCCCATTGTGTGACCTCTCCTTGCGCGACTTCTCCCAGTGTGCTCCTCTCCCGGTATTTTTATTTTTGTTTTATTTATTTATTATTTTTGATGTTCTTATCAAATTTATCATCACTTTAATATCGCGTTTTATTTTGACACGTTTTTCTCAGTATCCAGGTTATGCCTTTGGTCTGCGGAGTGATTTTCTTCCTTCCGTTAATGCGCCGTTGTATTCGCACCCCTCTGAGGAAGGTGAATTCGCGTATTTTTACCTCTAGATCACTCCGCTAATGTTTCACTGTTTCTTTTTGTCTTAAAACATATTTCACAGCTTGGTTATGCGCTTAGTCATCTTGTTTTAGAGTTCTGAATTTTTTTTAGAATTGAGTCTGCGGACCCTTGAGGTCTTTATCTGGTCCAGAGTCGGTTTCTGGTTTACGTCTTCTTGCGTCTGCGATGTTTTTCTTGTTTAAGTGACAAATATTATTTTGACGTTTTTTTAAATATATTTCGCATCGCTATGGTTTTCTCGTCGAGATTTTTGTGATGCTTCGGCATTGATAAATTGTTTAAAAATTGGTCATTTGCGTGTTTCATTAATTATGTTTATGTGTTTATGCACTTGGGGTGTCGATAAATTGTGATATGAGTTCTTAAAATAAGTTGATACGATTTTGGGGGTGTTGCCCTTAGTTTTTTTAATTAAAATTTTAAAGTATTATTTGGGTTTTACTCGTGAGCGTTGTGATTTTTGTAGGGTTGGTTTTTGATTTGTATATTGATTTCTTTATTTGGATTAATTTTATTTTAGGGATTTGTGGTGTTCTGAGTCTCGGGGATCTATCTTAGGGAGTTGCGGTTGGTTTCGATGGTGCACACACATTTTCCCACATATGGATTGTATAGATATATATATATATATATATCTTCTGTGTGCGTGTTCCCTCATGGAGCGGGGAACACGTGCATCAGTTTAAGGATATATATATATATGTATACATGTGGAAGTGCATGCGTGCGAGCGAGTATCTGCTTGAGTTAGAAAGCTTGACGTGACCTTTGTTCGAGGTAGGCGTTTCCATCCATTCTCTCTTTCTGATGTTTTCCATAGGCACTTTCATTGTTTCATTTAGTTTATAAATTTTATTTGCACCCTTATAATCCTAATAGTTTATTTATTTCAATGTTTCTTTGACGGTTAAAAGGGGTTAATAACAGCTTTGAAATAGTTCCTTGATTATGTTTAGGTGCTTCCATGCCATTACTCCCAATTTTAAACCATTTAATGCTTGCGTTTTCTTAATTAAATTTTAGATTATGTTTCGCACCATTATTTTTCTTATAGTTAACTTATGACCGTGTTTTCCTGTTGAAAGGTTTGAAAAAAAATGGATTTTTGGATGCTTCTTTATTTATACACATCTTTATACCTTTCCAGCTTGGTTGGAACTAACTGCCTTTATCTTCAAATGGTACTGTTGGAAGTTTTGAGTGGTGTTTGCTGGTATAAAAATTTTATGAAACTTGTTTGTCCTGCACTGGTTGATTTCATGGAACTTAATGTTTTTGTAGAAATGATTTCGCATCTCTTTAAATTGGTATTTTTCTCGAATCCCTTATTTTATAAGCGGATCTTGTTTTCAAAATGATGTGGGCCTCTGCGTGCGGTTCTTTAAATTGGTTTGAAAAGAAATCCATCAGTATATGCCAGCTTAGCCTTTTTAAATACAAAAGTGGTGTCTAGATTCATTTTAGAAGAGCATGTGCAATGTTTCCATAAAGGAATTTGATTATGTAGAACAAGAGGCCCAGTTTACAACTCCAAGTGTTTGATAAAGTGGTTTTGATAATCGAGTGATGTGACAGCCCGGTTGGCACTTTCTATATTTGACATGTATGAATATATATATAAGTATATGGGGTGCTCCTATCTACGGTAACCCTTCGTGGGCGAATGTGTAGGAAGCGTCCGTGTTTGGGGTAGGCAAGTGCGGTGAGATGAGTCATGTGTGCGAGGGACTTCCTACTTACACAGTGTTATTATAACCACCATGGGTTCCTGGGTGTCTTTTATATTATCGAGTGATGGTTGCTGACCAACCCCGATTAGACGGGTTGGTACCCCCTGGATTTGTTGTTAGGCCAGGTGGGCTTTGCCACTGGATTGGTCAGTTAGGGTGGCCAGTTGGTTATAGAATTAGGAGCTTCACCATACGCCGATAGGTGGTTCTGAAACCGAGTACGTCCAGGGGTCTTCTAGGGATGTTTAGGATCACCCATGGTTACTGGATTACTTACATTGCTTGCTTGCTTTTCATTGCCCTAGTTTATTTTCAGTTGCACTTTTACATGTTTACTCTAGTCCAGCTTTGGTTTTTTCTGATTTGGTTTTCATTTATAAAATGGAAAATTATTTTGGAAATGGTGTGTAGCTTGTTTTGGGTTTTTAAATGAGAACAACATGTTGCATATTTTAGAATGTGAAAACCCTACTTTTATATCTGTATTTCAAACTTGTGTTAGTGGACTACTTTGGAAAATAAAATTGTTGGATTCAGTGGTTTTTTTCTTGGCATCCCTACTGAGCATCTCGGTGCTCACGCCTATTATATCTTTCCAGTTGTAGGTTAAGCTCCTCGTATAGGTTTCTGGTTCAGCTGCTCAATGTTGGAGCAGCACAGTTTGGAGTTGGGTGGTGACCTAGGTGGTCACAAGCAGGTGTGTTCGACTTTTTGTCTTTCCGCTGCCAGTTTTTATCTTTATCATCAGTTCGGTTATCTGTTTATTTTATTTTATTTTATTTTATTTTATTATGTGCCAAATCATTCCCAAATGTTAAATTTTGATGCCCGACACTTTTTTCCATCTCGGGGGGATCGAGAATGCCCCTCGGGACTTTTCGCGGACCGACTCGGGTGAACGGATCAGGGTCGACTCAGGATGGTTCGTGAAAAAATGGTATCAGAGGAGGCTTTTGTAATTTGGGATGTCTGGTAGAAGGAGATTAGGACTGTCGGGGCTCAGGAGGTAGGTTACAGGCCGGTGCCTGATCACCACCGCTCGTGACGAGACCTGAGTTACCAGGGTTAGTCTGGGATTTGAGCCTTTTGTATTTGGTTATTTTGGATTGAGGGATGAAAAATGGGAGCGAATCGGTTCACATTACGGCCTCATGTGGGGTGGTGACCCACGTGGAGTCCAAGAGCCCGGTTTAAGGTCCTCTTAGTGTTATGTCTTACTTGGGGCATGGCTCACCACCATGTCGCCGAGTTAAGTGCAGACACTAGTCCCTCATTCCGATGGTTTATAGTTGGTTGTATGTTGTTTTAAACTCAGTCTGTGTGTGTGTGTGTTGAAAATGAAAGTGATTTCTAAATGAAAAAAGGGGGTTTCTTCCAATTTTTTTTTTTGAAATTAGTAAAGTGGGTTTTTAAAGAAAAAGTTTTTTGGTTTGGAACAATATGATATGTGTTTGGATTTGATAAGGAATGAAGTGTTTGAACCTTGGCACTCCTTATAGAGGGACAAATGTGCGTGGGTATGTACGGAGAGTGTGTAGGGGGAACTTGTTTTCAGATGATGTGAGCGAGATTGAATAAATGCACATGGGACGGTTCATAAGGTGCCATGGGAGGGTTTTCAAATTTTAAAGAAATTATGATTTTGGAAAAGTGATTTATGCCTGTGTTTGTATAGGTTTGGCTTATGGGCCTTTTGACCTTGGCTTGTGTTGTTTCCTTGATTGAGTTTTGTCTTGATGTCGGGTTTGATGATGTTTCACATGTTGTCATGAGTATGGCGCCCAGAAAGGTCGCTAAGGTTGCTAATGAGTCATGCCCAGTTTTCAGTTCTTTTTCATGTTGCCTATCGATCAAAGAATTCAAAGTCCGTGAGGGGTAGTTGTTTGGTTGTGGAATTGGATTGGGTCTTCAGGTTGTTGGGAACTCCCAGGGTTGTTAGGGTGCGTACCGTCTCAGGTTTATTTTAGGGTTCAGTTTTAGACTAGTGAAGATGAGATTTCTCATCGTCGTTGGAGTTTTGGGTGTGATTAATGGTGGTCGACTTCCGCGAAGGTTCCCCACCTGGAAAGGAGTGTGGGCCAGTGGAACCTGTCTCCAAGAAACCATCCTCGTCAGTACCGGCTCATAGTTCATCGGACCGCTCTCTTGTGTGCCACCAGTATGGCCTGTCCAGACATTCTAAGTCGCCTTGTCGCATCCCTTCGAAGTATAGCTACCGTGCGGCTGTTCAAGCCACCAGGGAGTGTTCTGGAAGAAGCATCGCTCGTGAAGGAGTTAGAGACCAGGAGATGAAAATTCCTGATTGTGAGGCAGGAGATGCTTCAGCCATCAAGGCCCCAGCCACAGGTCTCGGGGTGAAGCTCACGCACAGTCAGGAGTTGCCGAGGGTGTGGAGAACCTCGCTTCGGATTCTGTTTTTTAGCTTTCTAAAGAAAAATATCCAAAGATTCCTTGTTCTATTCTTGTTATCGTTGTAAGATCACCTTTTTTGCGTTTGCGCGATGAACTTGTTCTACCGCAGTCTAAACAGTCTTATTTGTTCTCAGTGTGTTCTCAAATCGTTCCGATTTCTTTGAAGGATGTTGGGCCTATGAATAAACGGGTCGTTCTAGTTTTGAGTTGGGTCTCAATTGTGTTCGTTAGGGGGATGTTGGGTTTTGTGAAATTAACGTGCGGTATTTCAAGGACCTTGGTGAGTTCGAGCTCAGAATTCCCTAGACTCTAGTTATGGTGAGGAGTTGTTCGGTCGGTGTGGGAGGGGTTGAGATAATTCCTTATCCTAGAGGTGTTGGGTCATTTCGTAGCAAGCTTCCTGTTTGAGTCTCCGAGTGTTGTTCAGTCTGTGTAGAGAAAGTAACTTGGTTCGGTTTGGGAGTTCCCGTGTGTCCCCCCCCCCAGGGGGGTGTGTTCGAGTTTCAAGGTCTCTGTGTTAGTAGATTTCTGTGGTGGGGAGAACCCTCCCGTGTTCTCCCCTCAAACCTCGGACAATAATTGTACTCAAGTTGGACGAGGGTGACTTGTGTTGGTAATGGCCACCCCTAGCCTCTCAGTTTCTTCTGGTTTTTCCTGGGCACAGACTCGAGGTGTGCTAACTGTTGGCTTGGTGACTTTATGGGGGCAGAAAGTGGTTGTGGTGGGGAGAATTGTCACACCCCGACCAGTCAAACGTGCGACTTGTGCGTGAGTTATAAGACTGTGCGACAAGCACACAGTTGACCCTGTAAGCGGTCAATGCCGTGTGACATGGTTTGAGCGCAGTTTGATCAATCATGCACTTCACGGCATGCGTGTCGTGCGGCTGCTCGACTTTAGAATAATTTAATTAATTAATTATTGCTCGACTTTAGTCTTATAACAATGTTGTGTTTTCGATTTTTTTTATATAATATTATTATTATTGTTCTTATTATATATATAAAATTATATATATGTTATATATATATATATATATATATTTGTATAAAATAAAAAAAATAAAAAAAATTCTATCCCTAACCTTCCCCATCCCCCCCCCTACGCGTAGCGCCCCCTTCCCTCACTCCACTCGCGTGGCTCTCCCCTCCTCACCGCACCGTCGGCCACTCCCGATCCCTGCACCATCCACCACCGGCCTCGCCGGCCAGCTCTGCTCCTCCTCCCTCAGCCTCTTGCCACAGCCCGAAACCCCGCTCCCCAGCCGGATCCCCCCTGCCACGCCGTTCCTGCTGCCCCGCCGTCTGTCGGTGCCGCCGCCTCCCCTTTTCCTCCGGCTAGCCGCCGCGCGTATCCCCCCATGTCAGCCTCCTCTTCTCTAACCCGCAACCCCCCCTTCCGTCCGAACCCGCCTGCTCTGGCCGACCCCTCCTCTCCCGCTCCGGTCGTCTCCGGCCTCTCCCCCTCCTCTCCGGCCGGCACCTTAGCCCGTCCGGTGCCCCCCCCCCATTGTGTGACCTCTCCTTGCACGACTTCTCCCAGTGTGCTCCTCTCCCGGTATTTTTCTTTTTGTTTTTTTATTTATTATTTTTGATGTTCTTATCAAATTTATCATCACTTTAATATCGCGTTTTATTTTGACACGTTTTTCTCGGTATCCAGGTTATGCCTTTGGTCTACGGAGTGATTTTCTTCCTTCCGTTAATGCGCCGTTGTATTTGCACCCCTCCGAGGAAGGTGAATTCGTGTATTTTTACCTCTAGATCACTCTGCTAATGTTTCACTCTTACTTTTTGTCTTAAAACTTGTTTCGCAGCTTGGTTATGCGCTTAGTCATTTTGTTTTAGAGTTATGAATTTTTTTTAGAATTGAGTCTGCGGACCCTTGAGGTCTTTATCTGGTCCAGAGTCGGTTTCTGGTTTACGTCTTCTTGCGTCTGCGATGTTTTGCTTGTTTAAGTGAAGAATATTATTTTGACGTTTTTTTAAATATATTTCGCATCGCTATGGTTTTCTCGTCGAGATTTTTGTGATTCTTCGGCATTGATAAATTGTTTAAAAATTGGTCATTTGCGTGTTTCATTAATTATGTTTATGTGTTTATGCACTTGGGGTGTCGATAAATTGTGATATGAGTTCTTAAAATAAGTTGATACAATTTTGGGGGTGTTTCCCTTAGTTTTTTTAATTAAAATGTTAAAGTATTATTTGGGTTTTACTCGTGAGCGTTGTGATTTTTGTAGGGTTGGTTTTTGATTTGTATCTTGATTACTTTGTTTGGATTAATTTTATTTTAGGGATTTGTGGTGTTCTGAGTCTCGGGGATCTATCGTAGGGAGTTGCGGTTGGTTTTGATGGTGCGCACACATTTTACCAGGTATGGATATGTATAGATGTATATATATATCTTCTGTGTGCGTGTTCCCTCATGGCGCAGGGAACACGTGCATTAGTTTAAGGATATATATATATATATATACATGTGGAAGTGCATGCGTGCGAGCGAGTATCTGCTTGAGTTAGAAAGCTTGATGTGACCTTTGTTCGAGGTAGTCTTTTCCATCCATTCTCTCTTTCTGATGTTTTCCATAGGCACTTGCATTGTTTCATTTAGTTTATAAATTTTATTTGCACCCTTATAATCCTGATAGTTTATTTATTTCAATGTTTCTTTGATGGTTAAAAGGGGTTAATAACAGCTTTTAAATAGTTCCTTGATTATGTTTAGGTGCTTCCATGCCATTACTCCCAATTTTAAACCATTTAATGCTTTCATTTTCTTAATTAAATTTTAGATTATGTTTCACACCATTATTTTTCTTATAGTTAAATTATGACCGTGTTTTCCTGTTGAAAGGTTTGAAAAAATGGATTTTTGGATGCTTCTTTATTTATGCACATTTTTATACCTTGCCAGCTTGGTTGGAACTAACTACCTTTATCTTCAAATGGTACTGTTGGACATTTTGAGTGGTGTTTGCTGGTAGAAACATTTTATGAAACTTTTTTGTCCTGCGCTGGTTGATTTCATGGAACTTAATGTTTTTGTAGAAATGATTTCGCATCTCTTTAAATTGGTATTTTTCTCGAATCCCTTGTTTTATAAGTGGATCTTGTTTTCAAAATGATGTGGGACTCTGCGTGCGGTTCTTTAAATTGGTTTGAAAGGAAATCCATGAGTATATGCCCGCTTGGCCTTTTTAAATACAAAAGTGGTGTCTAGAGTCGTTTTAGAAGAGCTTGTGCATTGTTTTCATAAAGGAATTTGATTATGTAAAACGAGAGGCCCAGTTTACAACTCCAAGTGTTTGATAAAGTGGTTTTGATAATCGAGTGATGTGACGGCCCGGTTGAAAATTTCTATATTTGACATGTATGAATATATATATAAGTATATGGGGCGCTCCTATCTAGGGTAACCCTTCATGGGCGAATGTATAGGAAGCATCCGTGTTTGGGGTAGGAAAGTGCGGTGAGATGAGTCACGCGTGCGAGGGCCTTCCCACTTACACGGTGTTATTATAACCACCATGGGTTCCTGGGCGTCTTTTAGATGATCGAGTGATGGTTTCTGACCAACCCTGATTAGACGGGTTGGTACCCCCTAGATTTGTTGTTAGGCCAGGTGGGCTTTGCCACTGGATTAGTCAGTTAGGGCGGCCAGTTGGTTATAGACTTAGGAGCTTCACCATACGCCGACAGGTGGTTCCGAAACCGAGTACGTCCAGGGGTCTTCTAGGTATGTTTAGGATCACCCATGGTTAATGGATTACTTACATTTCTTGCTTGCTTTTCATTGCCCTGGTTTATTTTCAGTTGCACTTTTACTTGTTTACTCTAATCCAGCTTTGGTTTTTTTTTTCTGATTTGGTTTTCATTTATAAAATGGAAAATGATTTTGGAAATGGTGTGTAGCTTGTGTTGGGTTTTTAAATGAGAACAACATGTTGCATATTTTAGAGTGTGAAAACCCTACTTTTATATCTGTATTTCAAACTAGTGTTAGTGGACTACTTTGGAAAAGAGAATTGTTGGATTCAGTGGTTTTTTTTCATGGCATCCCTAATGAGCATCTCGGTGCTCACGCCTATTATATCTTTCCAGTTGTAGGTTCATCTCCTCGTATAGGTTTCTGGTTCAGCTGCTCAATGTTAGAGCAGCGTGGTTTGGAGTTGGGTGGTGACCTAGGTGGTCACAGGCAGGTGTGTTCGACTTTTTGTCTTTCCGTTGCCAGTTTTTATCTTTATCATCAGTTCGGTTATCTGTTTATTTTATTTTATTTTATTTTATTTTATTTTTTATGGGACAAATCGTTCCCAAATGTTAAATTTTGATGCCCGGTACTTTTTTCCATCTCGAGGGGATCGTGAACGCCCCTTGGGACTTGTCGCGGACCAGCTCGGGTGACCGAATCAGGGTCGACCCGGGCTGGTTCGTGACAAGGAGAAATTTTTTGTATATGAAATATTGTTCTTCTTGGAAAATCTTTAATTTAAAATGTTTTATTTGTTAAAGGTATTAAGAAAAACCTTATAATAATAATCTAATTATGTGATGAAGGTTACTAATGAATTTTAGGGATGATAAATTCCTAGTACAGAATTCAAGGAAGAGTTTATTCGCTCTTCCTGTAGGCATGAGTATGTTTATACACATGACACAGAAGACCTTAGGAAACAAGAATTACCTTTACTTAGTGAAATGGATGATCAATCTTGGTTATGGAATTGAATACTAGAACACCGTAACCGTAGGAACTTATGTAAAATTTCTAAGAAAAGACTTTTTAAGGATCAACCAGATCTTAGATTTGATTCTTCAAATTTTAGTGATCCTTATAAATATGTAATAAAACATAAATCAAGAATTAAATTAATTTGTGAAGTTTCAACGTCTGATGAATTATATATAGCTCATATATATCTTTTCGTACTAACACAAATTGGAAGTATTGGAGGAAAATACCATGTATTTGATTTAGTTGATGATTACACTAGATTTACATTGGTTTATTTTACAGAAAATAAATATAAATCCTTTTATTATATTAAATATTTTTCATCCAAAGTTAAAAATGAGAAAAACATTCCACTAATAACTATTCCTTGTTATCATGGGGTAGAATTTGAAAATTCTAATTTTGAAACGTTTTTTAGTAAGAAAGGAATTTCTCATAGCTTCTTCGATCCAAGAACTCCTCAAAAAAAAAATGGTGTTTTTGGAAGAAGAAACTTTATTCTTCAAGCGATAACAAGAACCATGTTGAGTGAATACTCTATTTTTAAACATATTTGGGCTGAATCTGCTATTACTTCTTTCTATACTATAAATCAAGTTTTAATTAAACATTTTATTAATAAAACACTTTATGAGTTATGGACTGGTCAAAAACCTAATGTTTCTTTTTTCAATGTATTTGGATGTGAAGTATTCATCCTGAATACTAATGATAACATATATAAATTCCCACCCAAATACGATGAAGGAATTTTTATTGTCTATTCCACTACTTAAAAGGCATATAGAGTTTTTAATTAAAATTATTCCAGTTTTGAAGAGATAGTACATCTTAAGTTTGAAGAAATTGATCCTTTTGCTTTTAAAAAACCTCATCCTACATCATCAGATGTGTTTTCAAAAACATATTATCAACTTTTTTTGGATGATTCTTCTAGTCAGGAAAATACTTGATAAAATATTCATTAAGTATTTACCCCTATAATATTTTTTACCATATGTTGATGAAAATTTTTTACAAAAAAAATCTGATGTTTATCAAGATTCATCTCAGTGATAGTATCATTGGTGATGTAAATTTACCTTTAATGACTATATGTTCTCTATGGAATGTATTAGATAATCTATAATTTAATTCCCATTAGAACATAAAATTAGTGATGAAGATTTAATTGATTATGATTAGATTAAGGCTATGAAAGACGAACTAATTGAATTCTAAAGGAACAAAGTCTGGACCATGGTTGAAGGACCTAAAGAAACTTATGTAACTAGAGTAAAGTGGGTCTTCAGAAATAAATGTGATGAAAATGGAATCATAGTAAGAAATAAAGAAATATTAGTTTCTAAAGGCTATAATCCACAAGAAGTAATAGACTATGAATAAACCTACTCTCTTGTAGTTAGACTTGAATCTATTCGAATTTTACTAGCCACTGCAGCATTTTTTAATTTTGATCTTTTTCGAATGGACATAAGTGTGATTTCCTTAATGGATATGTCCAATATGAAGTTTATGTTCAACATCCTCCTGGTTTTCAAGACAAAAAAATCCTAAACATGTTTAAAAACTCACCAAAGCATTATATTGACTTAAAAAATCCCCCATAGCATGGTATGACAAACTTATAGGATTTTTTTACAAAATAATTATGTTTGGGGAACTGCTGATCCAATCCTTTTTATAAAAATTTATAAGAAAAATATTTTAAGTGTTCAAATTTATGTTGATGACATTATATTCATATAAAATAAGTAATCCTTAACTAATTCATTTGTGAATATCAAGAAATATGAGTATGAAATGAGTATGATGGGTTAGTTAACATTTTTTCCTGGTATTAAAATTTCTCAAAAAATAGATGTAACTTTTATATATCAACATAATTAGATTAAATATATTATTAAGAAGTATTTATATGGAAACACAAAAAGTATAACTACTCCTATCTGTACCTCAAATACTCTTGATCTTTATGAAGCTGGAAAACCTGTAGATAAATATCTTTTAGAGGTATGAGAAGAAGTCTATTATACATAAAATCTAGTCGTCTAGACATAATGATTCCAGTATTATTATTTTCAAGATATCAATATAATATAAAATAATCCCATTTAAAATCAGTGAAAATAAATTTTCACTATTTAAAGGGAACCATGAATTTATAACTTTTCTATTCTTCTGGAAATGATTTTATTTTAAAAATATTTTTTGATGCTGGCATTGGTGGTTTTAGAATGGATAGGAAATTTACATCAAGAAATTTTCATTTCTTAAAAGATTCATTAGTTTCTTTGTCATGCAAGAAACAACACTTAGTATCACTTTCCACAGCAGAAGCTGAATATGTAGTAGTTGGAAGTTGTTCTTCTCAAGTATTGTGGATGTAATACACACTCATAGACTATGGCATGAGTTTTACCAAAACACAGATAATATGTGATAATACTAGTTCCATTTCCCTAAGAAAAAACCTTTTACACCACTCTCATGTAAATCACATAAACATATGTCATCACCTTCTTAGGGCTCACACACTTAATGATATATCATATTTCAATTTATCAGAATGAAAGAGAAAATTTATGACATATTTTAAAATATTCACCCTCTGATAGGTTTGAATACATTAAAAAAAATTTAGGAATGATAACCATAAGGTAATCATCAATATTAATTTTTTTGAAGCCTATCTCCAAACATTAAGATACTTTTTTCATATGGGGATTAGATATGTTTATTATTTTATAATTCCTTTCTTAATTTTTTTTTCTGGAACCTAATTTTTTTTCTCGGAACCTAAAATTTCTTCTGAAACCTAACATATTTTATTTCCCTAAAAAATATAACATGAACATTAACAATACTAACAATTCTTACTGATTAATTCAGAAAGTGTTTTTATTTAATTATATCATCATAATTTCATTTTGTTGGTATTTAAATATTTTTTGAAGAAAACCTTATCAGATTCACTTCCCTTAAATCTTATTTTTTCATTAAAACCTAAAAACATCAAAACCTATAAATCTTTTTTCAGCATCAATATAAAAATTCATATCTAATCAAGTAAATATCAACTATTAGATTGATCTGAGAAGATGAAACGCCACTGAAAATTCTATATAAAGGGACCCCCCCTCTTTGCATCCCAAATCAGTTTTCCCAGTGTATTTGAACTGAAGCCCTACCTCCCTTCAAGTGTGTCATTCGGTTTTCTCTTTTTCCCAAAACTCCAAATTTCTCTTGAGATCTCCTCCCAAACTCTGATTCCATCTAACAAGAAACTAAAATATTGGATAATCTTCATGGGAAGATTAGTGGACCCGAAATTATTTTCCAAGTATAAATCTTTGATTTTAAAAGTCATAAAGTTGAATGGATGGGAAAGCCTTATATTGAAAAGGAAAAGAATCTGGATCTGGTGTTTCCTGATTTAGATAAGATTTTTATGATACCATTCATTTTTATGAAAAATGTGGAAAAGATATGTTTACATTTACGAGTTATGGAAAAACTTACTCACTATCTTACTAGAAGGCTAAAAGTATTTTTTATATACCCTATAAAGGAGAGGAAATATTTTTCTCACAAAGGTTTCCTGATAATGAAGGTTATTTTGAGAAAATAAAGGCTATTAAGTGACTTGGGATTAAGGGAGTGAAGATTCCCAAGATAACACATCTTTCAAAAAACCAAATATTAGTATCCCTTTGGATGTAATGTTTTTTGATTCTGGGGAAAGAAGATTAGGACTCTCTAAAGATATGATAAATTTTTATGATGGAATTCTTGGTGAATGTAAGAAATTTGATCCTCATTGTGTACTTTATTTTAACCATCATAAACATTATGAATGGTGTCATCAAATCTCAAATCATGATGTACCCTAAAATATTGTCTAAGATCATTATCTTATGATTATACACTTTCAAAATACGATGTATGTCAAAGGACAAAACCTTCATGATCATGTTTTTAATTGGTGATACCTCTAGATGGATGAAGATAGGATTCAGTGACATGTCAATAGAATTCCTTAAATATCCTAATAAGTATGACCAAGATACTATTTAGAATGGAGAAGTTGGAGAAACATCGAAGACAACTTCTTAGAAAAGAAAAGTGAAAGAGCTAGAACCACAGGAACTAACACCAACCGTAGAACCGGTATCCTCTCCACCCAAGCCCAAATAGAAAAAGATCTTTTCGTATTATTATGTAGCCAAATGGAGAGAGGTAGAAAAGAATAAGAATAATGGTGATGTAGTTTTCAGGATAGAAATTGTCGAGGCTAAGCCCTAAAAAATCCTAGAAGTTGAAGAGCTTGAGAAGGAATCTATAGAAATGAAGTTAAAGAAGAAAATTTTAGAAGCTATGATAGAGAAAATATTTTCATCATTTTTTATATGTAATTTAATGTTTTAATCCCTAAAAATTGAACAAGTTGAGTTAATTACATCAATTTTTGGATTTATGATGTGTTTTGGGCTAAAATTGGGAAACTGCTTAATTTGGAAATATTTCCATATTTTAGTTAATTTTTTAATTCATGCATATCTTTTAAAATATAAATCCAATTGATGTAATTATTTTTCTATTGGGTTAATATATTTATTTTGGTTATCTTTAGTTTTTGAACCATGATTTATTTCATCCATTAAAGGGTCTGAAAAATCTAATAATGGTGGACAATTATTCTAGAAGACTGCATGGAACCCACCTCAATAATTGATCATAACACGATATATACACCTAAAATTTGGGGGATTCAAATTGGATTTGAAATAATATTAATTGGGGCATTCGGATGTTGAAGAAATTGAATATTTTCAATCATTAAGGCGGCCCATGGATGCTGACATGTTGGGGCAGAAAAAAGGAATCATTCCTCTGGATTAAATTTCAGCATTAATTGCCCATATCTCGTACCACCCATGGAGGATAAATCTTAAATTTTGTGATGAAACGTAAAACATATTTTCGAAGATATTTCAAGAAGAAACTATTCACATATTCAGCCATTTTATTGGCAGAACATGGTCAGACTTTCAGTGGACAGAATCTACAGGAAATAATAAAGAGGAATTATGAAGATCTTAAATTTGATGACCGGAGGATGGAACCCCCTTGGCCTATATAAGGAGGAGTTTTACACCACAACTGGAGACGGAAGGAAGCCAAGGGACACTTGGGGAAATTCTCTTTCAGCATCATTCTGTTTCTTTCTTTTATTTTTATTTACTTTAAAATTTCTCTCCTCTCCCGTATCATCTCGCTTACCCAATCCATAGAGGGGTAGTTTCATTTGAGCGATCAGAAAGAGGGGAGGCTGGACCTATGTGTGTGCTTGAGTTCTTGTGCTTTAAATGAAATCAAATTTATTCTTCTTTCTTATTATGGTTTCAATTATTAATTCAGTATTAAATTCCAAATGCGGCAGTGTTAGGATTTGATTATGAAATTATAAATTACTTTAGTTGATGATCACATCTCCCTCCACCCAATTCTAATCAGTTTATGGTGGAACAAGATTAGGGTTGGGTGGTGATTTCTCGGCGGTTGTCAAGCACGTGTGTAGGATTGTATGTCGAAATCTTGATTTATTAGAGAACAACAATTCCAGGTCTAGAATTGCTCTAATTAATCAAGAGACCTTCTACAACCCTAAACACATTGGAAGGAGGATAGACCAATATATGGTTTTAGAAAGGAAAATTTTCATCACATCTATCTTACCAAGTTAGAGAGAGTACTCGGTAGATGAATCTATATCTTACCAGTTTAAGGAAGAAGAAGAGATAAATTTTGAAACCATAATGGCACAACACTAGGTCTAGGAGAACCCAATCTGATCACAATCTTTATCATTTGTTAAAATCAATCAATTCAAGCCTTTTGTTTCTCTCATAGTCATTCAAATTAATTAAAACCAATATTTTTCAAAAAACCAACAAAAAGTGACAACTGTAGGATCGAAATATAATATGAGATTCTCAATATACAAGAGGGGGGGGGGGTGAATTGTATACTTTAAAAATTCCTTTGGAACCTTTAAAGTTGGTTAAGAAACTATAGTTTCCTTAAGAAAAGGAAAGGGCTAAGTTTAACAAAGTTAAACTAAGTAAATTCACAACACCTCTAACACCAAACTAAACTTGGAAAGAGATTCCAAAAGTAGGTTCCGGAAATATGGTTCCGGAGATTGAAACTTAACAAACAATTACAATATGAGATTCTACCTTAGAGCGTATAGAATCTAAATGAATCAGAGTAAGTAAGGAAGTATAAGAAAGTTATACTTTCCTTAAGATACAAAATGCAGCGGAATGAAAACAAGTAGTAAAACTACTAGTAACAAAATAATAGTCTTTTAACCCAAAGAGAAGGGTATCCAACAACCTTGGATAAAGGTCCCTTGATTTATACTTTCAAGCAAGTCTGTCTTACCCACACCAGGGTAAGCCCTCGATACAAAGATCGGAGTCTCTGTCTTGCTATCCCCGCAAGCCCTCAACTTCAAGGTAGTTGGCAACCTCTATCATCCTCAGCAAGGAAGCCCTCGAACTTTAAGGTAGTCGGCACCTCTGTCTTCTTATCCCCGAAAGCCCTCGAATGTAATCACCAACATTCAGAGTCGCACGAAGCTTTGAGAGTTAATAAGAGACTCTCTCTCTAGAAATTACTTCAACGGCATGTAGGCACAAAACTCAGTCGTTTTTCCAACAGCACCGAGCTCTTTCAAATGAGCTCCTATTTATAGGTAAGGTCGGCTCCTTCTCCAACGGTCATATTTTCCTAAAAGTTCGGAGGGACCTGCACACGTGTCACTTAGACAACGGTTAGTTTATAAAAAAACAGACGACATCGTTTTATAACAAAACAAGTGTAACAGAATGTACGACATCGTTTTAAACTCTAACAGAAATGTTCGGAATGAACACTTCAGAGTGAAGGTTCGGAGTGTAATAAATTCAGAGTGTATAAAACAATGATAATCAGATTCTGTTTAATAGGTGAATTCGGAATGAGAATTCGGAATAGGAATTCGTCATCAGAAATCGTAATGAGAATTCACCATCAGAATTCGTAATGAGAATTTGTCATCAGAATTCGTAATGAGAATTTGTCATCAGAATTCGTAATGAGAATTCGTCATCAGAATTCGTAATGAGAATTCGGAATGGGATTTCTTCATTAGAATTCGTAATGAGAATTCTTCTTCATAATTCGTAATGAGAATTCGGAATGGAATTTCTTCATTAGAATTCGTAATGAGAATTCTTCTACAGAATTCATATCCTGAATCTGGAATAGAACTTAGTCAGAGTTCATATCCGGAATTCGGAATGAAACTTCCTTATAGTTCTTGTCCAGAATCCGAACCCTAAAACAGAATGCTTTATATCAAAGTTTCAATGATTCTGAGAAAATGAATCCGAAACTTATACTTAAGAAAAATATGGATGAAAAAATGATAAGAATAATTTTTCTTATAAAAGCAATTTTCCTTAAGAAATCATTTTTCCTTATACAAGAAATTTTCCTTAAGAAATCATTTTCCTTAAAGATAAGGTGTTTGTGATTTTCAAAACAAGAAGGAATGGAAAAGTCATAAGGAAAACCTTATTAACTCAACAACAACCTTGTTTTGTGTGCACTCCTCTTCTGGTGGCTACCTAAGATCAACTACTATACTATACATAGGTAAATAAAATATTGTTTTTCCACACCCCACGATAGGCATGCCTCAAACTTGGTGCCATTGCCGGGGAGGAAGTTCCTCAAAAACCTTTAAAAAACTATTTTTTTCTTTCTTTTCAATGACCTGTAATTCAAACAAAAATTTAATTGAATTTGATCCCGAAATTGAGAGAACAATAACCCAATTGAGAAAGAAAAATTTGAAATTAGAGTTTGAATAAATTCACCTTACATATTCAGGAGACACATCCAGTGATCACTATGAACCTCCAATGGCTGGAAATCCCAACCAAACATTGTGTGATCTTTGCGCCCCACAATTCTCTAACTAACAAAATCAACTAGCTATTCCTGCCTTATAAAATGATTTTGAATTGCACATTAACATGATTCAAATTATTCCTAAATTCCATTGTCTGGAAGGTGATGACCCCAATAGGCATATCCATGAATTTACAAATGTGTGCTTCAGCTGCAGACCCCGAGGTGTTGCATAAGAATAGGTAAAGTGGTGAGCATTCCCCTTCTCGCTCGAGGGAGCATCAAAAGAATGGTTGTATATTCCATAACTAGGAGAAGTACAAGATTGGGAAGATCTTCAAAGATGCTTCATGCAAAGGTTTTTTCCCACATCCAGGAGAACAACTATCTGAAAAGAGATCTTTGTCATTCACCAATCAACCGGTGAAACACATTACGAGTACTGGGAGCGAATCAAGAATCTCTGCACCAGTTTTCCACACCATACTATGGAAGAACACCATTTCATTGTTTTCTTCTATCAAGGATTTCTTGAAAATGATTGAAACTTTCTAGATACGTCATCTAGAGGATCCTTGATTGACAAGTCGCCAACAGATTCTAGAGGATTGATTGAAAAGATTGCACAAAACTCACAGCTGTTTTCCACCAGAGGTACGATCACCAGAGTAATCCATGAGGTAAGAACATCTGATTCAGTAGATTTAGTTAGAAACAAAATGGGTGAACTCACCAGGTTAGTGCGACAAATAGCTGTGAACCATGTAAAGGAACAGCAAGGCCCGAATCAGGTATGTGGTTTATGCTCTTTTAATTCTCATTACACCGATCAATGTCTAGAAGTACAAGGGACATGAAGTAGTGCTGCAGCCTATCAACAAAGGCAATACCAACCACAAACCCATCGAGGGTATGGGTTTCAATAGAACCAAGCCAGAGCACATTTTCAGCAACAATATCATAACCCGATAGCATTCCAACAACCTTATCATCAGCCCTTCCAACAACAACAAACATTCCAACCACCACCTTTCCAGCAGTCTAATTATGATAAACCATCCACAAGTTCACCGACAACTGAAGATCAACAGTTGAAGACAAGAGTTGTGGGATTAGAAGATAAAATGGACAAGCTATCTGATCAATTTACAAGCATTTTGGATGCTCTCCCCAAGAACCAAGGTAATATCCCCTCACAAAAAATTCCCAATCTAAAGGAGAATGTTAGTGAAATCACAACCCAAAGTGGGAAGGAGCTCACACCACCAGAACAATGTGAAGAGGATGATTCCAGGGATCCTCCTGAATCTCGTCCTATCTAACCAAAAGATGAAGTCAATAACAACAAAGGAGAAAGAACAAGGTTCTGGAAGGAAAGAATTGAAACACCTTTGAAAAAACAATATAGGGAGAAAAAGGATATCCCAGCACCATTCCCATCTGCATTGGTTGAGTCAAAGAAGGGAGTAGAATAATGACTTCAATAGGAAATTTAGGAAATATTCTGAAAAGTTGGGATTAACATCCCACTACTAGATGCAATCAGCCAAATCCCTAAATATGCAAAATTTCTGAAGGAGCTGTGTACTAAAATAAGGAGTCTAGATAGAAATGAAAGAATCAACTTAGGAAGAAGCGTCTTAGCATTGAACACACCACCGATACCACAAAAATTTCAAGATCCAAGGACTTTCTCTATTCCCTGCACTATCGGTTCTTTAAATTTTACTGATGCACTATGTGATCTTGGAGCTTCGATAAATGTGATGCCTCACTCAATGTTTTCATCCTTGCAGATCGAAGAACTAAAACCAACTAGAGTGGTGGTCCAGCTCGCAAATAGATCCAAAGTTTTTCCAGTAGGTGTTCTGGAAGAGTTTCTTGTAAAGGTAAAAGATATACTATTCCAAACTGACTTTTATGTGCTGACAATGGAAGAAGATAGGAGTTCATCACACTCACCCATCATCTTGGGGAGACCATTATTAAAGACTGCGAAGACCATCATCAATGTTCATGAGGGAACACTCTCAACGGAGCTCGGAGATAGTTGAGTGAATTTCAATATACTCGAATCCATGAAGAATTTTTCAGATGTTCATTCGCTGAAAGTAATCTACCACAAAGAAGGAAATGAACCAACTAAAAATTTAGAATATACAACCTCATAATTCTTGGATAGTTTGTTAGAAGAGGCTGGAGAATCAATATCAGTAGAATATGTTGAGATCAAGAAGTATAAACTTCAGGAGTCTAAACATGAAAAGATTATCATAGATCTCCAGAAGGAACGTGCTACAAAGGAAGAAGAACTAGATAAGAAGAATTCCTTAAGGCTTGCAATGGAACATGAGTTGAATAAGGTCAAGGAAACCCCCATTAAAACTATAGAGTGTAAAGAATATTCTCAAACAAATGGGAAGAGTAGATCATAAGAAAAATAGGAAAACCCCAAAACCAAGTTCGTATGGGTAAAGAAAATTGAGGGTTAATCTCCCGCATCAAGAGGAGAGGGGAATTTTCAAAGGACACAACAACCCCTTAAAAAGACTTATGTTCACATAGCAACAAGGAAGCAACAAATATCAGGAAAGATTTAAAACCATTCCAGAAGAACAAGATTTCAAGGGTTTTTCTAGTGTTGTGGTATCCATGGACACAAATCATACTCTTGTTGGTAAAACATGTCGTCACTAGGAAATTGAAAAGATCCAGTGTAAAAGATAAGACTCCTCCAACATGTTTGTCAATAAGTCAGGTCGTACCTCTCCTTTACATTTTCTTGTTTCCTGGGATTCATTTTCAAATCTTTTTACATGTTAAATCCATTTTAATGCATTGAGGACACTACATCAATTAAGTGTGTGTGTGGGGGGGGGGATCTTGTAGTCTAGGATTTTTCAAATTTTTTAATTTTTTTAGTCGAGCTGATGACATTAAATAAAGGCGCTATCGGGAGGCAAGCCGCATTTTCCCCCATTGTCCACTTGTCCTCTTAGTCATTTTCCAGTATGATTGAACATGCCTTCACTATCAATTGTTTTCATTCAGATATTTCTGGTCCATTAATGAAGATTTTGTAGTGGGATTACACTTTGTGAAGAAAATCATCCATTTGAAAGGGAAGTAAGAGTTTCAATTCTATATTATCCAACTTTATTCCCTACATTTTAAGTATTTTATAGAGTTAATTAAAAAAATGCATGCCCAGGCTTGAATTCATGTTTTACTTGACTTATCTAGGAGACATGAGTTTCATAGGAATCTGGTGATTCTATGTTTTAAATTTCAATGTTAATAAGACTGAATGAGTAAAATGGATAATTGGAAGATTAAAGTGAAGCAAGGATATTGAAATAAAGACTCATGATTTGAGGGAATTAATTGATTCATATAAATGAAATTTCCCTCCCCTTTTTCATTATTTGAATTTCTGAAATTCATGTGAATTAATTTTTTATTATTAATCATGCCATGAGTGATTGTCCAATATCATATTCCCATTCCTTAGAGTATTTCTAGACCAAATATTTCCTATTTTATCTTGAGCATATTTCTTGAGTGGTCTTGGGACATTCCACCTACCAGAAATTGTATTGAAACTTTTCAAAGCTATGACTGTACAAAAACACATTTAAAATGATTGAGGCACTACTTTGGCTAGACACATATTTACCTAAGACCCACCCTTACATTTATCCTATGTTATCTCATAGAAGCCATGAATTGCCTTATAGGTTTAAGCCACATTACAAGCTGATATTTCCTTAACTACCCACACTTTTAGTATTTTTTCATGTTAATTCACGTTTGAGTGTGGGGGAAGGGCCTTTCGTGTGTGTTCATTGAGATGAGTATCTTTTGTGGGTGGTGTGAGGTGTGCGTAATCATTTTGGGCAGTGTATTATTAGAAAATTAGGCATGATTCATCATTTCATTATGATTCTTTCATTTCATCTCGTTCTCCTTGAAAAAAGAGAGGGAAAATAGTAAATAAAGTTGTGCCTTTCCAAAGCTTTACAAAAAAAAATTCAAAAAAGAAAAAGAAAAAAGAGAAATAAATTAATCTGTGTCTTTCTGGAGCTTATTTAAAAAGGGGGAGAACTTGGATGATATCAATCTTTGTAATCACTTATTGAATCATGTCTCATGTCATTAAAAGGGCGTGGTGTTGTGTTTCACATTATCAAGGAGATTTGAGTGAGTTTCATCCTGTGTTTTCACTTGATTAATCATTCATTGTACTTCAGAGTAAAACCTCTAACTTCTGGCCTTAAATTATTTCAATCATTTACCCACCAACCCTAAGCCACAGATTCATTTTAACCTTTATTACAAGTCCACATGATTTTATGTGCGTTTTGTCTTTACAAAGTGGAGAAAGTATTTCCTTTACAAGCCTGTAGATAAGGAGAATGTTCTAATGATATGAGCATAACTACACTATTAATTGTATCATGAGTGATGAGAGAAAAGATTCAAAAGATAGGTAGATCATGATTTGGCATGTTTAATAATAATAAATTGAGAATCTTGAATGAATGAAAGGAGAAGCTCCATCATTTTTCAAAGGGGAAAAGTAAAATCCATGAATTTATTGTTTCTTTGAAAAATGGGAAATTAAATTGATATTTTTGTGGAACTGGAAAATTTGATTGGACATTGATAATAATTTGATTTTATTTCATTGAAATTTGAATATTGGTGACATTGGTGCCCTTTGAATTCAATGTTGAGATTTTATGCTTGAGGACAAGCATAGTTTAAGTGTGGGGGAATTGATAGAGATAATATTTTCATCATTTTTTATATGTAATTCAATGTTTTAATCCCTAAAAATTAAACAATTTGATTTAATTACATCAATTTTGGATTTATGATGTGTTTTGGGCTAAAATTGGAAAACTGCTTAATTTGGAAATAATTACATTTTTTAATTACTTTCTTAATTCACGAATATCTTTTAAAATATAAATCCAATTGACTTAATTATTCTTTTATTGGGTTCATATATTTAGGTTTTTCATCTTTTGTTTTTAGACTAGGATTTAATTTAGCCATTAAAGTGTCCAAAAAATCTAATAAAGGTGGACAATTGTTCTGGAAGACCGCGTGGACCCTACCTCAATAAATTGATCATAACTCGATCTACACACATCAAAATGGGGTGATTCCAATTTTATATGAATTAATATTAAATGGGACGTTCGGATGTTGAATAAATTGAATATTGGCCATCATTAAGGTAGCCCATGGATGCTGACATTTTGGGGCAGAAAAAAGAAACATTCTTTCGGATTAAATTCTCAGCATTAATTGCCCATATCTTGTACCACACATTGAGGATAAATCTGAAATTTTGTGATGAAACGTAAAACAAATTTTCTACGATCTTTCAAGAAAAAATTATTCACATATTCGACCATTTAATTGTCCAAACATGGTCAATCATTTGGTGGAAAGAATCTGCCAGAAATCTTAAAGAGGAATTATGAAGATCTTAAATTTGAAGACTGGATGATGGCACCCCCTTGGCCTATATAAAGAGGAGGTATACAAAAAAATTGGAGATGGAAGGAATCCAAGGGACACTTGGTGAAATTCTCCCTCAGTATCATTCTATTTCTTTCTTTTATTTTTCTTTACTTTAAAATGTCTCTCCTCTCACACATCATCTCACTTACCCCATCCATGGAGGGGTAGTTTCATTTGAGTGATCGGAAAGAGGGGAGGCTGAACCTATGTGTGTTCTTGAGTTCTTTTTCTTGAAATGAAATCAAATTTCTTCTTCTTTATTATTCTGGTTTCAATTCTTAATTTAGTATTAAATTCCAAATGCGGTAGTGTTAGGTTTTGATTCTGAAATTATAAATTTCTTTAGTCGATGATCACATCTCCCTCCAACCAATTCTAATCTGTATATGGTGGAACAAGATTAGGGTTGGGTGGTGATTGCTCAGCAGTTTTCAAGCACGTGTGTAGGATTGTATGTCGAAATCTTGGTTCATTTGAGAATAACAATTCCGGGTCTTGAATTTCTCTAATTAATCAAAAGAACTTCTACAACCCTAAACAAATTGGAAGGAGGATATACCAATCTAAGGTTTTAGAAAGGAAAATTCTCATCACATCTATCTTACCAAGGGAGAGAGAGGACTCAGTAGATGAATCTCTCTCTTACCGGTTTAAGGAAGAAGAAGAGATAAATTTTGAAACCATGATGGCGCAACACTAGGTCTAGCCGAACCCAATCCGATCACTATCTTTATCATTTGTTAAAATCAATCAATTCAAGCTTTTTGTTTCTCTTATATTCATTCAAATTAATTAAAACCAATATTTTTCATAAAACCAACAAAAAGTGAAAACCTTGTTTTGTGTGCACTCCTCTTCGGGAGACTACCTAGGATCAACTGCTATACTATACTTAAGAAAATAAAATGTTGTTTTTCCATACCCCACGATAGGTGTGCGTCAAGATGAGATTATTTACTACTTACTAAGATACAACAATAAGGACTCTGAACAAGTTAATGTACCAGAATCATTCTTGAAAGAACCCCTAATTCCTCCAGCACCATTGGAAATTGAGACTCTAATACTAGATAATGGAAAGAAGGATATTTCAATTCTGAAACCAATATCTGAAGAAGAAGAAATACAACAATAAGAAGAATAATAATAAGAGGAAAGAGAAGATTTGATATGAATGTTAGAAGAATATATAGATAAAGAGAGGCCTTAAGAAAAAATTTCAATAATAAATTCCCAAACTTCCTCTGCAAAGAAAATTTCAGAAGTTCAATCTATTCATAAAGATGATGTTTCCCAGGATGAGATCAATAAAGTACCTTTAAATTATGAATGTAGTAGTGATAATATTTTTCAACGTTTTGATGAAAAGGTTGATAAAAAAGTTGATGTCAACAAATATGATATTTTTTCTGATAAAGGTGTTGATAAAGAATATGATGTTGAAGGTGATAGACTAGTAAAAATTTATAATGGCGAACACGAGACTCGGAATATGGAGAATAAAACATATAAGAAAAATAATGGAAATAAATTTGTTGTAAATACACCTAAAAATCATATTGTTTCAAAAATAAAGAAGGATATTATTGGTATATCTATGAAGAAAGAAGATGAGAAAAATGAAGCTTCCTCACCAACAAAAGAATATGTTTTAGAATAACCTTCTTCATTAGGAAAATATTTTGTACTCTAGTATTTGAAGAATCTTGTGAACTCCATCCATTTATTTCCATAATTGATTCAAGATGTCAAATGATTCAATAATCATTCAATCAGAAGATATAATCAACAAACATTCATATAGAAAAGTTTATCAAACTTGAAGATGAGATAAATACATTTCAGATTAGCTATGGTGATCATACAATATCTTGCAATGAAATAACAATGTGGATTAAGATATTCATTGATGATGATAAATTTATTGATGATTTCACTAAATCAGTGAAGGTTGATTTTGATAAATATGATAAACAGATCAAGAATTTATCAATATTTTTTTTTGAGAAACTGAAGGTAGATCAAGATATACACCAAAAAGAAGACAAAGATCTGAATGGGAAACTAAACTCTACTGCTATTAATTTGAAAAGGGGGGATCGATGATGAATTGGCTGAAAAAATCAAAGTATAAGAATAATTGATCAAGTCTCAAGGTGAAATAGTTATTTCCCAGGAAGAGAGAATAGAATATCATGAAAGCAAATATCAGGATCGTGAAGTGTTACTCAAAAATTTTCAAGATGATCATAATTAATTGAAGAATCTGAAGGACACTTTGAAAAATTTTGTGCTGAATAAGAACAAGAAGGATGAATAATTTTTTCCATATTCCATCTTCTTTTGTAATTTCTTTTGAGATTCATTTTTTATAATAATGAAATTTTTTGTCTTTTCATTTTTTTGTTTTGTATGTTTCTTAACCATTTAGGTACAATTTTTCCCCTATATTCCTTTTTGAAAATCACAAAGGGGAAGAAATGAATGGTCAGAAAGAATATTAATTTAAAGGAAGAGAATTACTATGTAAGGGGGAGTTATTTCTCTATGAAATACAAGAATACAATCCTTATGGATTTCATAACCTAAGGGGGAGTTAGTCGTGTTCCCCATGAGTCATAAACAAAAAGGGAGATAATTATTTCTTTAAAATTTGAAAAATGAAAACATAAGTCCTTTATAATATCTTATGAAAATTTGTTTGTTCTTTATAAAAAGAAGGAGATTATTGATTCAATAATTTTTCTTGGGACTTTTCTGTTCCTTTATGTTTTGGAAATCTTCAACACATTTTATTAAGGAAAATTCTATTTCTCTATGAAAAATTTTATTGAGGAAATTTTATTTCTCTAAGAATGGGGTTTACTTTACATTTGGTTTTCAATGTCTTACCTAATGTCTTCCTAACTAAATATAAGCATATTTTCCTTAAGCCAAAAATCGGATCCTTATCTATATCTCAGAACCTTACAGTTCATGTGAATCTAATTTTTATAAAACTGTGAGTCTGATTTCTCTAGAATTGATAATCTGATTTCTCATGAATATAGAATCTTATATCTATAGAATTGAGAATCTGATTTCTCCAGAATTTAGAATCTGATTTCTCTAGAATTGAGAATCCTATTTCTCAAGAATTCAGAATAAAATTTCTCAATAATTTTTATTATGATTCTCTCAAAAATAAGATTCTAATTCTCTCAAAAATTAGACTTTTATTTTCTGAGAAATCTTAATATAATTTTCATAGAAATCAGACTCATATTTTCACAAAAAAATTGAATCCTATTATCATATTTCTTAGAACCTGATTGTCAATATTTTTAGTCTCTAAATGTCACAATCTTAAGAATTCGATTAAATTTTGTTGTTACGGTTACCTCATATCCATAATGTAGTGTTTCATTTTATCAGATCCTAATTGTGATATTTTTTCTTAAGTATATTAATGTTTCTCATAGTTAGTTATATAAGACAATTTCATCAAATATGTAACAAAGTAACCATTTCTTGATTTCCACGTGTATAGGTCCCTCCAAAATTATAGGGAAATATGACCATTGGAGGACGCATTCGACCGTTGGAATTTTTACCTATAAGTACCCATCCATTTATATTAATTTACAATGTTCATATCACAACGTTCGTGCGGAACTCCTAGACGTGTTGATTGTTGGACGTGGTGACCTAGAATCAAACTTCTTTGTACTTTATGATAAACCTATATTAATTAGATGAGTATTAATAAACTACTTATCACGTCCTAATTTTTCTCCTACATGACATAGTATGTGATAATGACCTAGTAATAGTTGTCTTATTAAAAGGTCATAGTATATTCCTACTATGATGAGAACCCGGAAGTTCTATAACACTATTCTTGAATATATGTTCTATGGCCAAAAGAAATAATTTGTAGCGACACAAATGATACAGGCTACCAGGGGTGGGAACTCATGAAACGTTGAGGCACTTTCTCATAGTGTGTGACCTTGGTAATATCCAGGAGGATATTATGAGAACAAGACCTTCTAGTGGGAAATCCACATCAATTAGTGTCATTGGATGTTTCTATCTATGGATTTGTGTATTGTTCCTTATACTTAAAGATTATTATTAAATGGTATTACGATGCGTGGACTTAGATGTATTGACAAAAATGATGATGATAGATGTTCACGGAAAGGTAGGATATGTTGGGTGTGTAATGAGAAATACTGCATTAATAAATAATGTGAGAAAGTATTTTTCACTTCCACATAAGTAGATATTTGAGGGCCTTTGATGGAATTGATATAGCCTAACTAAATCCATGTTCATGGAGTTCTCTAGGCAAGTTCAATTATAGGAAGTCAAAAATGAGTAATCGAGCACATGGGTTGATAGAACTTGCATGAAACCCTCTTGATTAGAGATATCAGGACAAAAGGATTATATTACATTGTAAGCGCTCGTATGAGGTGAAATGTCATTGTGACATCAAATTCATTCTCTTGGATGTCTTGACCCATTGCAGAACAACAATCTTGGTCTTTTGGAATTCCCACCTAATGCTAACAAGAAAGATACCTTGCGGGTAACATACTACGTGTATCCGGTATATCAGTTAAATAATTTATTTATTTAACAAGTTGAATAAATATTATTCCTGGTTTTGGATTAATAATTATTCAAGTATTCCTGATCATATTTATTTCATCTCTAGTTATTCGAGAGAATATATAGCGGATGAAATATTTATTTATCATAGAATAAAGCAGTTATATTTATTTAATTAATAAATATTCATTACTCAAGGCCTAGTAAAAATTGGGGAGGATTAGAGGACCATGTTATGGGTTCAGAGAGAAATAATATTAAATAATATTTGGTTAAACCATATTTAAATAAAACATGCAAGTTAAGAACATTTCATGGAAATAATAGCATTTCTATTATTATTCAACATGGGGTTTCACATGTAATAATATATTAAGTAACAGAACATGTGCTAATTATTTTTCATTAACTATTTAATTAAATTCCACATTATGTTATTATTCACTAAATTAACCAAGGTGTGATTTGACCGACTAACCAATTGTTGTGTGCACAACATCCTTGGAGAAAAGCTCTCGATCCAAGAGAACTCTTTCTACACCAAGAACACTCTCATGAACAAGATGGATCATACTCCACCAAATCAAGGAGAACGCTTTGGAAGTGATTATCAAGGATATCAAAGGCTGACATCACAAGCGTAAGTATTATCTATACTAGCACCCGGATACCCCTTCAGTGACATCCAGAGATTTGTGGGGCACATGTGGATCATGCCTATAATATTTTTATCCTTGGATTGTAAATCTCAAGGAATCTACACATCAGACCCATGGTCAGACGCATTAATGAAGAATGAATCACCATTGAGGTAATTCTATAATATAATTAAATTAATTATTAAAAAATATAATGATCCTCTCCTCTTGGTTCTGGGTTCTCCTTGTTTTCTTTTATCTTTGATTCAAATCAGTGGATACTGGAGGTCATCTCCGTATTGATTCCGAGTTAAGTATCTATTATGGGAATTTTCAAATTTGGGTAAATTCCCATAACGTGCTTCTGCTGTACCCAAAACCTATAAGTGGTATCAAATGGAGGATATATTTTAATCTATAATTATTTAAATAATTCATTGATTATTTATGCTATAATAATTTGGTTCTTCAGTTCATATTTAATCATTTTTGTAATTGGAATTTCTAGATCTGTTCCTACCTTATCGTTTCATGTAGGTCTAATAGAAATGAATAATTTTAGGATTAAAATTAAATTTAGGATATCATTAGGTGGTGCTGATGGTTATATCTAGATAACACAAGAATACACATCATGTATTTTTTTCAATTCATCAGGAGTAATTTAGAAATTACTCAAGCCGTGTGCATTAATGACATGTGGTGAAGTTAATTCTTACAACTCGTGTTAACCAGGAAAGACTGGTGAACAGTCAGCTGGACTACACACCGTGTGGCCCACTGGACATTGCGTGTAGCCCATTCGGGTCAGGGACAAGTCGTGTATCCTATACATGGAATTCCCAACTGGTGACCATTTAACATGAAGTATTCATAGTGTGTGCCCCAATGGACACACTGTATACTCCAAATATTTCTAAAGTACACCGCACACACCATTTTTCCATGCATGTACTTCAGATGGAATGTGAGTAGGGTTCACATCGTGTAGCTGATCTAAACATCGTGTACTATTTGTAGATTTCACATATTTGAAAAAAATTATTATATAATATAACGCTTGAGACATCTACCTTCATGGGGGAATAAATCTGGGACACAACATGTGATCGGTGTTTGATATATATATATATATATATAAATGATTAATTAACATCAGTGTAATGTTCAAAGATTTTCAAATCAAGTATGAGTTGTATTACAATTATAATTATGAATGCATGATACATGTCACAAATAATAAAGTGTATAAAAATACAAATACATGCTCTGTAGTTTTGGATGCATGTTCACCGGGATGATTCCAAGGTACAAGTTATGTACATGGTTATGGATTAGAATCTAACGGAAATTTAGAAAAGTATTAAGATAAAAAGATTGATTAATTAAAGACAATGATTAATTGACTCAAGCATAATTTTTATTAATAAGAATGATTAAAGAATTTAATTCTAGTATTATTAAATGTGTAATTCATTGCATGTATGTGG
Organism: Viscum album; assembly: GCA_963277665.1. Lineage (NCBI taxonomy): Eukaryota > Viridiplantae > Streptophyta > Magnoliopsida > Santalales > Viscaceae > Viscum > Viscum album. The sequence continues at coordinate 583,027,524 of OY728167.1, read as the reverse complement.
ATGATAATGAGATATATCAGAACTTTTTCTGTGATTGGTTCCCTTTTAATTTATTTATTAAATTAAAATTGTTTGTCTGTATGCCTTATCCCCATTAATATGTAGGGACAGTGTGCCCATGGTTTCTTTCATGTAAACCCCAATTTTACACCTCGACTATGCGTGAATTAAAAGAATATGTAATGGATGGATCTTCCATGAAATTATAAGAAATTCAATTTTTTGCTGAGGTGTAACCAATCTAATGAGATACAAAGGTGGGCATGTAGAAATATGTAAACAAAAACCATAAACAGTTCAAGGTGTTTTTCCCCTAGGTTTGGGTTATTTTATCAACCTCTGGATAAACTAACCAATTATAAAGCTCATGATCATAACCTTTATTTTATTTCTTTTAGTTGTATTTTTATTCAATATGGATGTTTGACAAGATCCCATAATTAATAAACTAACATGCACACAAGATAGAACTAAAATAAAAATGGATTATGTGTAAATATTTTCTATACATGGTTAATCACTTATTATATCCCACTTAACATTAATAGGAATGTGAAAAGATAATAAGTGTAAATTTATGCATAAAGGATAAACTCCCTCAATTAAATATTAAGTTGGTATGGCTTTCCATTAATTTGGTTTGAATCAAACCACAGTTCAAAGTGCATAACCAACCCTAGTTGGGATGCTTTCAATTATCAGGGAATTATAATTTGATGTTTTGGGTTGAATAAACTTAGTTTACATCAAGGGTTGAATTCCCTAGTAGGACATTGTGAATCTAATAGCAAAGGTTGAGGAAATACAAAATTAAGGATTTCAGGATCAGAGAGTCCACTCAACAGATCAAGGAGCTTTGACTTAATACAGTTGGAATTTTGAATGCCAACATAAAACCTTTCAAGTTTATTGACCAACCCTAGTTGGGGTAATGTAATGGGAAATATGGATCTTTTTTCCTAGAATGTCCATGAAATAGGATATTTTGGAGCCAATGGTGAGGGTTATAGTGTTTCGAAAAAATAATGGGAGATTGATAGATATTTGTTTATTTATTTGTCAATATTTATAAAGATAAAGTATTAAAACTCTATTAATAATAATTTGTAGAAAAAAATAAAAATGACATTAAACATATCATTTCAATCCATAATTGAGAAGAAAAAACTTCTCATCGGCACTAATTTCTAAGAGTGGCAATGGCACCTTTGGGTTATCCTTCTCCATGAGAGGAAACTTTATGTGATAGAAGTACCTTTACCAGTTGTGCCTGGAAATGTGGAATGTGATGAGGAAATATCTGTGTATGAGAAACATCTGAATAACGCTATAGATGTTCAGTGCCTCATGCTATCATCCATGACCAATGAGATCTTAAATAAATATGAGGAAATATATGCTTATAGCATAAAGTCTCACCTTCAAGATCTCTATCAAGAGAAGGAGTGTGGAGACCCGAAGATTAACGTACATGGACATTAAATTACTTTTGCGGAATACTTAGTACATAACAAAAACACACACATAAGGACCGTAATAGTTTAGTGTCTTTGGAAACTCGGAATATAATCTTCTAATCGTGGTGAAAGATCATCAACATATCTCATAAAGATCTTCCTTTTTTTTTACCTAAAACCTTTCTTTATATCCTGGGGAAAAGAAAACATAAAATGGTGAGCTCAAATGCTCAGTAAGGGTAAACAAAAGAAATATCAATCACATCATATTCATAAGAACATAACATTTTGGAAATCTTAACCTGCAAAAGAGATCATAATATCATAACATGGGATAAATCATAGTTGTGAAATGTAATCCCAATAATCATAACATAAAACATGAAACTTTGTGGAATATACACATAATCATAGAGAATCATTTCTTATTAGTCAAGACTCATTTCCAAGACTATCTTAGTGGACAAAGTCCTTTTCTGAGCCGAGTTCACTCCTCGTTTCAGTCCTGTTTCACTGAACCGGTATAACCTACCGTTCCAGCCATGTCTATCTCATGAGATATAAAATATTTACCCAATGCATTGGAGGGAGATATAGGTACCACCCATCTCTTAATTATACCATTCTTATGTGTGCCACAAAATCATAAACCATACATCATAGCATAACCCATGAAATAAAAATGGGAATCTTAAACATCATGACATCATAAAACAATTAATATAAGATAAAGGAATTCATAAAAATAATTCCATCACAACATAATCAAATCAATTTAATAATAGGGATATAAACAAAACCCTTTATTATCTTAGATGGAAAATAATTTTGATAAAACACTTGAACTCCATTCTTGAGGAAAATATCCTTTCTACTTCAAAAATACTTTTCCTTTCTTAACATGTCATAAAATTCTAAACTAAAAGAAGTTGATTAAAAATAATCTTGAAAACTTTTAAAGTAATCTTCTTGGAAATAATGTTTTAAAAATCCATTCATGCCGTATAAGTTAAAAAAAACATTCTTCTCGTACTTTTTTCGGAAAAGTCAAAAAGTACCTCGTACGAAAAACGAAAAAAGATTCCTTTAATATCTTTTACTAAAAACTCACCGAAGGGTAAAATTGAATATAAACTATTGTGGAAGGATATAAATATTACATATTGAGGAAACATTTATGTGGATGATAAAATACACCCCAGTAAATACCAAAGTATAAACAATCTCAGATAAAAATGAGATTGTGATATTTCCCTTACCTTAGGTCCGATTTGCTTCGTAAGTGTCCTAACCTCCTGTATAATGGTTTAAATAATGTCATTTACTTATTCCAGAATCATACTCATTGTTATGATATCATATATGGTTCACTTATGACTTTATATTACCCGTTCTTTTGTAAATTCCATGTTAAAGAGCGTTTTGGGTAAAATCGTTTCATTTTTCGTCCGTGTTTTGACTTGTAATTATTCATATGATTACTTAGATCATGATTAATTAATTCCAGAATATAAAACATGATTTATATATAATATATATTCAGAATATACATATATATAATAGATCAGTAAATGGAATGAAATACACCGTTCATGGAGACGGTAGGCCGTACGTACGCATGAACGTTGTTTTCGTTTCCTTGTTGAGTTGAATGGAATTAAGTAGATGACATACATATATATACACATAAATCCAGTATCATTATTATGTCATATATTTCATGATTACTTATTATATGTACTTTATAATCATTCATGAATGGTTAAAGTGGAGAATGAATCTCATCGCGTCGTGGAGACGGTAGTCCGTACGTACGCACGAGCGATGATATCGTTCTCATGATCGTAAGACTGTATTGGAGTGTATTTATACTATTTAAGAATCAATATAACTTTAAAATAATCATATATAGTTATTATTTACACAATTATACCCATCCAAGTAAGGTGGTGGTGGAAAATAGATTACACCACGGCGTGGAGACGGTATTCCGTACGTACGCACGCGCGGTGATTTTGTTTTCCGTAGGATGGATAGATGGTGAAATAGGGTTGCTTCATAATTATAATAACATATAAGTATATGAGTGATACTTATTTTATTACTTCATAATGAAACAACCTAAGAAGAAGAAGTGGAAGAAGAAATAAAGTTGAAAAATCGGTAACGGACATTACCTCTTCTTTGAAGTGCCTCTTTGAGTCCTCCTTTTAGGGAACTAAAATTGGTCTTTGAAGAGAACCAGGACCTCTAGGATGTTTCTAGGTAAGTGGAGAAGATAATTTGGCATGGTTTGTCCGAGCTTGAAGGCTCAAAGTGGTGTGAGGAAGAGAGGGAGGAGGTGCCCTTTTATAAGGGAGGAGAGGGGCTCCTTTGGAAAACTAAAAATATTATTTTATTATAAAGTCATATTCGGTTTTAAATAGCTCCAAATTGATTTATTTCGAAGCTAAGGTGGGTATGGATCGAGATCCTCTCATCCAATATAATTTAGACAAGTTTAGGTTCCTATTTTAACCTTATCATTTAGATTTAACATTAAGTTAAATAATTTTACTGTTACCGTGTCTTCTTGTGTTCTTACAATATAAGGTTAATAAACTTACTATAACAAGCCAAACGAACCCAAAGTTGTTTATTATTAATATATATAACCTTATATAAGTCATTTTTCCAAACCTTAGATTTTTATGAATAAAATAACAATTAATAATATAATATTTGTTTTAAAAACTATTTTATGTCAATTTTGACACAATTTGGTAATTGATTTTTTGTGAAAATCATAACAGAATGATAAGTTCTAAAAAAGTTAATTAAATCAATACTAACATGTCATATTAACCTAGAAAATTAGTGTAATTCATAAAAATACTTAAATTATATTTATTTGGGTATTTATAATATCAATTATTCTAATTTTTTACTATTATGGTAATTACTGCATCATCATTGTGTCATAAATAAATTAAATTATTTAATGTAATAAAATATCATTTTGTAGTAAATCTTATTAGCTTTCTAATGAATATTTAAAATCTAATTTATCTTATGTATAACCCTATATTAAAAATGTTTTAGTAAATAAACTTTGATTTTAACTCTTTTAACTCTTCTTCGAATTAAATAATAATAAATGTCCTAATCTAATCCAAGTGGGCCTAAATTGTCATATTTTATTCCTAAGGTTGTTTTTGGTCGAATTACACTTATCCAATAGAATTATGATATGTGTTAGGGTAATAATAATATCATTTTTACCCTTAATTACCCTATTTACTTTTAACGGTGGTAAAAAAATAAAAAGTTACTATTCACCAAAAATTATTTTCATCTCATTGAACCACATTTTACTTAATGACATCAACCGTGTCTCTATTATTTTTGAAATTTCACTCACAAAAGCGGTAAAATTAAGTTTTATGAAAAATTCATTTTTTTACTACCACTTAGTGGTTTCACTATTCATCAAAAAATGAAAGTTTCCAGAAAAATACCAAAAATTAGGCCTAAGATATATTTGATATTATGAACTAAAAAATGATGTCTATTTTACCAAATTCAAAACATATCAGTTACATTAACTAATTTAAAAATTAATTCCCGTCGTCAAAACAAATGGCGTGTTTTTAAGAGACAATAACTATCAAAAGATTGACACTTGTTTATAACTGGTTTAAATGTGAAATTACATAAAATGACCAACATTGTATTAAATTGTAAAAATATATTCTAAATATACTTTAAAACCACTCAAATTAATAATTTATCACTATTAATTATTTTGATTAAAAAAGTTTTTTTTAATTAAAATTTAGTAATTTTCACTATTCATCAGAATATGATAGTTATCCGAAAAGTACCAAAATTTCACCTTAGGCTAAATTCGATACTCCGAATCCAAAAATGAAGTCCATTTTGAGAGATAAAATTTCTAAGATTTTAAAAGGTGGTTATTACTATTCATAACGGCTAGTTTTAATAATATTTTAATAGCATATCGTTGTTTAGTGAAACTCGGTATTGCGTACTACGCACGCTATCGAGGAAGGTCGTGATTGCGTGTAATTCAAGGAAAGTCAAGGATGTGTGTTGTGAAAGCTCCTTTTGATCTAGCGTAAAACACAAGACATTAATGAAATTAAAAAGAATATTTTTCATAAAATCTTGGGGTGTTACATTCTACCCCCCTTAAAATGAATTTCGCCCTCGAAATTCATCGGGGTTATAAATGGTTTACTATTCGAAAGTTTCTTTGATAGAAACCCACATCTTAAAAAGTAATACCAAAACCAATCTTTAAAAACAAAAGTATGAAACGTAACGGTTACCCAAATAAACTAATCACTGGGTTTCCACATAGGTGAAAATATGGATATGGAAGAGAAATCTAACCATCATGTTCTGATGGAGAGTGGTAGAGAACATGGCTATGGAAAAGCCAGTAATCACAAAGCCATAAATTTGTGATGATCTAAGGTACTATATGATTTATCAGATATAATAGCACTAGGACAACATTTTTGGTTTTCAAGATCGTTTCCCTAAAGTTGATGAAATTGGAATTAGAAGAAATACTTTCGTGATTTTGGTATAGTCTCACCATTTGTCATTATTTGGAAAATTTCCACTTCATCTCTTAAAGAAATGAAGTTGAATTTGTCATTCGTGATGTGTTAGCAGATCATGTGATAGAATGATGGGTCATTCCATCTGTCTCAAACAAAAGGTTAGAAAAGTTATCAAAAAAAATACATAAGTCCATCTATAGTGAGATTAATCTTATATAGTTCCTAAAATGGACTTATACTTCATATATCATACTTCTTAATATAATAAAACTAGTTTCTACTAAACTGGGACTTCCTGTAGGCCAGTGGTAGGTGATAAAGGCCAGTCGCACTTCGGTTGTGGGTTCGATTCCCACGGCCTTGTCCGACGCGATGGGCTGTCGCCCGTCCTGCAGGTTGTCCTTTTTCTAAAACTATATTACTATAACATACCATCAATAATATCGAAAAAACTTCTATCCTTAAACAATACTAACTTATGTCTAACATAATCCATTCCAATCTTTAGGCTTATCCATAATATTGCAGTCAACTCTCATAATATAGTGAAAACGATTACCAGAGATTTAATACCATCATTGATCCCCATATATCATAAGATATGTCTTGTTGGTCACATTCCAAACATTCAAAGGCCTTAATCATGTATTATATTGAATACCCATTGAACATGAATGCAGTTAAAAGTTAACACTTTCCACATACCAAAATCCAAAAATTCTATATACTCAATCCATTACATAACCTTCTCTTTATATCAGTCATGAGCTTATGAATACTATCAAACATTTAATTTTCTCCTTATCCCTTCTATATTCCAAAAATATCTGAATATCCTTTAATGGATACTGGTACCATTAATCATACCCTTTCAAAACTCAAGGAAAGACAATAGTGTAACAATCCTTAGATGTCTCTTTATTCCATAGTACCATGAGATTACTTAAACAACATTACACTTGATAAACATGTAACAATTATTTCAACTCACATATCATTTGTAGTCTCTTCATCATCATCAACATAAATACTACTCATACGGCCGTACTAATTCTCTTCATGATACTTTCCCTTAGGGAATTGGTTTGCATAATGCCCGTACATTCCACATTTAAAACATTTAACCATTATTGATGTCGTAGCAATACCATTATCCTCATCCATAGTGTTAACTGAACCTTTTCCTTTGCACTTACTGGCTTTGTGACCTTCTTTTCCACACCCAAAGCATCTTCCAGTTCCCTTGAAACATTCTCCTCGATGCCTCTTCCCACATGATTTACATAGGGGAAATTGAACTTTATTTCCTTTATGATCATCATGAAACTCCATCTTTCTCTTATTAACCGAGTCAGGAAACTTACCAAATTTGAGTTTATTGATCATATTATGAGATTTCTGATTCGGCATAATAATGATGGTTAGACTTCCAAATCCCATTTTATTGAATTTCCCATGAAGAATATCATTCCATTGTCCATAATATCCTCCATTATCGTGAATCATCTTGTTTCCAGCCATTTTCTAAAACCCAAAAAGAATAGTGTTAGAGGAAAAAATCATAATAAAGGGGGAGTAACTTCAATATCTAACATCTTAGGTTAAATTCTAAGATCGTTACTATAGTTCTAGGACTATATCCTATACGTATACTTATCCTTAGGGGCATCCCTAGACATTCCTTAGAAATATCTCTAGGGATCTCACTAATGTTTTCGCATCCTAGTTTTCAAAGGTTGACTAAACCTTTCCTCTAATACCAACTGTAGAGAACCAAAGCTTAACGTACATGGACATTACATTACTTTTGCGGAATACTTAGTACATAACAAAAACACACACACAAGGACCATAATAGTTTAGTGTCTTTGGAAACTCGGAATATAATCTTCTAATCGTGGTGAAAGATCTTCAACATCTCTCATAAAGATCTTCCTTTTTTTTACCTAAAACGTTTCTTTATATCCTGGGGAAAAGAAAACATAAAAGTGTGAGCTCAAATGCTCAGTAAGGGTAAACAAAAGAAATATCAATCACATCATATTCATAAGAACATAACATTTTGGAAATCTTAACCTACAAAAGAGATCATAATATCATAACATGGGACAAATCATAGTAGTGAAATGTAATCCCAATAATCATAACTTAAAACATGAAACTTTGTGGCATACACACATAATCATAGAGAATCATTTCTTATTAGTCAAGACTCATTTCCAAGACTATCTTAGTGGACAAAGTCCCTTTCTGAGCCGAGTTCACTCCTTGTTTCAATCCTGTTTCACTGAACCGGTATAACCTACCGTTCCAGCCATGTCTATCTCATGAGATATAAAATCTTTACCCAATGCATTGGAGGGAGATATAGGTCCCACCCATCTCATAATGATACCATTCTTATGTGTGCCACAAAATCATAAACCATACATCATAGCATAACCCATGAAATAAAAATGGGAATCTTAAACATCGCGACAACATAAAACAATTCATATAAGATAAAGGAATTCATAAAAATAATTCCATAACAACATAATCAAATCAATGTAATAATAGGGATAGAAACAGAACCCTTTATTATCTTAGATGGAAAATAATTTTGATAAAACACTTGAACTCCCTTCTTGAGGAAAATATCCTTTCTACTTCAAAAACACTTTTCATTTCTTAACATGTCATAAAATTATAAACTAAAAGAAGTTGATTAAAAATAATCTTGAAAACTTTTAAAGTAAGCTTCTTGGAAATAATGTTTTAAAAATCCATTCATGCCGTATAAGTTAAAAAAAACATTCTTCTCGTACTTTTGTCGGAAAAGTCAAAAAGTACCTCGTATGAAAAACGAAAAAAGATTCCTTTCATATCTTTTACTAAAAACTCACCGAACTGTAATATTGAATATAAACTATTTTGGAAGGATATAAATATTACATATTGAGGAAACATTGATGTGGATGATAAAATACACCCCAGTAAATACCAAAGTATAAACAATCTCGGATAAAAATGAGATTGTGATATTTCCCTTACCTTAGGTCCAATTTGCTTTGTAAGTGTCCGAACCTCCTATATAATGGTTTAAATAATGTCATTGACTTATTCTAGAATCATACTCATTGTTATTATATCATATATGGTTCACTTATGACTTTATATTACCCGTTCTTTTGTAAATTCCATGTTAAAGAGCATTTTGGGTAAAATTGTTTCATTTTTCGTCTGTGTTTTGACTTGTAATTATTCATATGATTACTTAGATCATGATTAATTATTTCCATAATATAAAACATGATTTATATATAATATATATTTAGAATATACATATATATAATAGATCATTAAATGGAATGAAATACACCGTTCATGGAGATGGTAGGCCGTACGTACGCATGAACGCCGTTTTCGTTTCCTTATTGAGTTGAATGGAATTAAGTAGATGACATACATATATATACACATAAATCCAGTATCAGTATTATGTCATATATTTCATGATTACTTATTATATGTACTTTATAATCATTCATGAATGGTTAAAGTGGAGAATGAATCTCATCGCGTCATGGAGACGGTAGTCCGTACGTACGCACGAGCGATGATATCATTCTCATGATCGTGGGACTGTATTGGAGTGTATGTATACTATTTCAGAATAAATATCACTTTAAAATAATCATATATAGTTATTATTTACACCATTATACCCATCCAAGTAAGGTGGTGGTGGAAAATAGATTACACCACGACGTGGAGACGGTATTCCGTACGTACGCACGCGTGGTGATTTCATTTTCCGTAGGATGGATAGATGGTGAAATAGGATTGTTTCATACTTATAATAAGATATCATTATATGAGTGATACTGATGTTATTAATTCATAATGAAACAACCTAAGAAGAAGAAGTGGAAGAAGAAATAAAGTTGAAAAATCGGTAACTGACATTACCTCTTCTTTGAAGTGCCTCTTTGAGTCCTCCTTTTAGGGCAGTAAAATTGGTCTTTGAAGAAGACCAAGACCTCTAGGATGTTTCTAGGGAAGTGGAGAAGAGAATATTTCAGGGGTTGGCTGAGCTTGAAGGCTCAAAGTGGTGTGAGGAAGAGAGGGAGGAGGTGCCCTTTTATAAGGGAGGAGAGGGGCTCCTTTGGAAAACTAAAAATATTATTTTATTATAAAGCCATATTTGGTTTTAAATAGCTCCAAATTGATTTATTTCGAAGCTAAGGTGGGTATGGATCGAAATCCTCTCATCCAATATAATTTATACAAGTTTAGGTTCCTATTTTAACCTTATCATTTAGATTTAACATTAAGTTAAATAATTTTACTTTTACCATGTCTTCTTGTGTTCTTACACTATAAGGTTAATAAACTTACTATAACAAGCCAAACGAACCCCAAGTTGTTTATTATTAATATATATAACCTTATCTAAGTTATTTTGCCGAACCTTAGATTTTTATGAATAAAATAACAAATAAAAATATAATATTTGTTTTAAAAACTATTTTATGTCAATTTTGACACTATTTGATAATTGATTTTTGTGAAAATCATAACAGAAATATAAGTTAGAAAAAAGTTAATTAAATCAATAATAACATGTCATATTAACCTAGAAAATTAGTGTAATTCATAAAAAGTTTCAAATTATATTTATTTGGGTATTTATAATATCAATTATTATAATTTTTCACTATTATGGTAATTACTGCATCATCATTGTGTCATAAATAAATTAAATTATTTAATGTAATAAAATATCATTATGTATGAAATCTTATTATCTTTCTAATGAATATTTACAATCTAATTTATCTTATGTATAACCCTATATTAAAAATGTTTTAGTAAAGAAACTTTGATTTTAACTCTTTTAACTCTTCTTCGAATTAAATAATAATAAATGTCCTAATCTAATCCAAGTGGGACTAAATGGTCATATTTTATTCCTAAGGTTGTTTTTGGTCGAATTACACTTATCCAATAGAATTAGGATATGTGTTAGGGTAATAATAATATCATTTTTACCCTTAATTACCCTATTTACTTTTAACCGTGGTAAAAAAAATAAAAAGTTACTATTCACCAAAAATTATTTTCATCTCATTGAACCACATTTTACTTACTGACATCAACCGTGTCTCTCGGATTTTTGAAATTCCACTCACAGAAGTGGTAAAATTAAGTTTTATGAAAAATTCATTTTTTTTACTACCACTTAGTGGTTTCACTATTCATCAAAAAATGAAAGTTTCCAGAAAAATACAAAAAATTAGGCCTAAGATATATTTGATATTATGAACTCAAAAATGATGTCTATTTTACCAAATTCAAAACATATTAGTTACATTAACTAATTTAAAAATTAATTCCCGTCGTCAAAACAAATGGCGTGTTTTTAAGAGACAATAACTATCAAAAGATTGACACTTGTTTATAACTGGTTTAAATGTGAAATTATATCCAATGACCAAAATTGTATTAAATTGTAAAAATATATTCTAAATATACTTTAAAACCACTCAAATTAATAATTTATCACTATTAATTATTTTGATTAAAAAAGTTGTTTTTAATTAAAATTTAGTAATTCTCACTATTCATCAGAATATGAAAGTTATCCGAAAAGTACCAAAATTTCACCTTAGGCTAAATTCGATACTCCTAATCCAAAAATGAATTCCATTTTGAGAGATAAAATTTCTAAAATTTTAAAAGGTGTTTATTACTATTCATAACGGCTAGTTTTAATAATATTTTAATAGCATATCGTTGTTTAGTGAAACTCGGTATTGCGTACTACCCACGCTATCGAGGAAGGTCGTGATTGCGTGTAATGCAAGGCAAGTCAAGGATGCGTGTTGTGAAAGCACCTTTTGGTGTAGCGTACAACACAAGACATTAATGAAATTAAAAAAAATATTTTTCATAAAATCTCAGGGTGTTACAAGGAGAGACATGAGAGACATGAGATATCCATTGCTTTGTTCACTACTAATCTTAGAGAGTATGTGCCAGTTGTACCACATTAGTCAAGATTATTGGATACATTGAGTATCTAGACATCTTTGGGGTTAAATTACCATATGAGTTACGTATAGATCTCATACTATAATTGCATCCTAAGATCTTATCTAGTTTTATTATGAATTATAATATTATCAATAATGAGAAGAGTATATCGTAACTTCTTATAATGATTTGAAAAGTTGATAAGGAAATGAGGCGTGGAAAACCCATAGTCCTTCAGGTGAATAGGAAGAGGAAGGACAAGGAAAATGTGCCTAATATTTATAAACATACCAAAGCCTCCGAGAACCGTTCAACCAAGAATAAAAAGACCCAGAAACAGGGAAATGAAAAGAAGGCAGTATGCTTTTCATGTGGCAAGTCAGGACACTGGAAGAGGAACAATACCTAGAGGAAAGTGGAAGCCAAATTTCATTTGTTTTCGAGTAAAATATATTCATTTCTACACATTAGGTATTAGATATAGATTTTGGGGCTCAAATTTGTATTTAAATTCAGGAACCAGGTAGATTCCGGAAAATTACTAGAGGAGTGGTTGATCTACAAGCTGCCAATGGTGTGAGGCTGGATACTCTATCCATTAGTGACTACCAATTCACATTGATAATGATAATGATTTTTGTTTTACAAGGCTGTTACTATTTACCTAGTTTAACCAAGAACATAATTTCTGTATCGATTTTAAATATAGATGAATTTATTTTCATGTTCAGAAATAAATGTTGTTACTTTTATAAGGAAAACATATGTTACATTATAGGGAATTTAAATAATGGTATCTATGTATTAAATTACGCGAACCAAGTGTTGGGAATTGATAAATAACCAAGTTCACATGACTCATACGACAACCACTTATTACATCACCGCCTTGCCCATGTAAATGATAAGCATCTGAAAAATATATGTCATGATGGTTATTTGGAATCTTTCGAGATAAAAACACTTAATATATTTCCCACTTGTTTACAAGGTAAAATTAAAAAAACCACCATTTGGTGGACAAGGTAAAAGGACCACATAGCTTCTAGGATTGGTACACACTGATGTGTGTTGACCATTTCTAGTAAAAGTTAGAGGTGGATATTCATAATTCCTTACTTTTACTGATTAATTAAGTAGATATATTTATTTATACTTAATGAGGTATAATTCAGAGTATTTTGAGATATTCAAAGAGTTCAAAAATGAAGTAGAGAATCATCTTGGTAAGAAGATAAAAATTATTTGATAGGATCGAGGTGGAAAATATATTAACCAAGAGTTCATCATCCTTTTAGGGGAGTTTGATATTCAATATCAACTCACTCCACCTTATAAACCACAGTGTAATAGTGTTAATGAAAAGAGAAATCATACATTGTTCTATATGGTAAGGTTGATGATGAGTCATTCAGATCTTCCATTATCCTTCTGGAGATATGTATTGAAAACTGTGGCATACACATTAAACCAAGTACCAACTAAGGCGACAAATGAGATTATCATTGATCTATGGAGTGGAAAGAAACCCACATTGTCGCATAAATATGTATGGGATTGAGAGGAATTTGTTAAGGATTTCTCAGGAAACAAAATAGCACCCCAAGGAATGATGTGTATCTTTATATGGTACCATAATGAAACAAATGGATACAACCTTTACAACCCCTCAAAAAAGAAAGTGATTATTTCCAAACATGTTGTATTTCATGAGAGGTAGAACATCCAAAAAAGGGATAGTGGGGTACAGATTGACTTCAATGAAGTTTATGCTCAAGATACATAGGAGTTGGTATAGGAAAAATTTTCATAGGTCTCCGTGGAAGAGGTAGTTCCGGAAACACAAGTACTACGTAAGAGCCCAAGAGAGGTAAGGGAACCAGAGAGATGGTATCCTTGTCACTGAAGAAAGGTGACTAATTATTGTTGGAAAATGTTGAACCTCCCTAATAAAAGTAAGTAGTTGAGATATTATAAGATCCAATATGGCTAGAAGATATGATTTTGGAGAAGGATTCCATGTATCCGAACCATGTCTGGGTTCTGGAAGATGCGCTAGTTGATGTAAATCCTATTAGGTGTAAATGGGTATTCAAAATGAAACTAGACATGGAAGGTCTAGTTATTACCTATATAGAAAGGCTAGTGGATAAAGGTTTTAAACAACATCCATGAATTTACTATGATGAAACCTTTTCAACAGTTTCCTTTTTTAAATCCATAAGAATCATATTTACAATATCATATTTCCATGACTATGATATTTTTCAGATGGATGCCAAAACTGAATTTATTAATGGGAACCTTCAGGAAGATGTATATATGACACAAACAAAAGGGTTTGTGACACCAGGTGATGCTAAAATGGTATGAAAGTTGAAGAGATCCATTTATGTATTAAAGAAAGAATCCAGATCATAGAAAATTTTAATCTATGAATCCATAAGATAATTTTGTTTCATTAATAATGAATGTGAGACGTGTGTTGGAAAGTGGTTAAATGGGAATGCGGTTGCTATCCATGTAGTGTATGTTGACAAAATATTTCTTATGTGAAATGACATTTCGGTCTTGCAGTCATTCAAGGAATGGTTGAACAAGTGTTTCTCCAAGAAAGACATAGATGAAGCAACATACATTCTAGGGATCAAGATCATTCATGATATATCCAAGAGGCTGTTTGGACAAAGTCAAAGTAAATACATTGACCATATACTAATATGATTTAGTATGGAACAATCCAAGATGGGATTGGTTCTAGTGTCACATGTTACAAATTCTCCAAGAAAATGTGTCCCCAACACATCATGAGAAATATATGATGACTAAGATTCCATAGGCTTTAGTGATAGGATCTATCATGTATGTCATATTATGTACCAGACTTGATGTTGTATATGAACTGAGCATGGTAGGTAGATATCAAGCAGACCACGAAGAACAACATTGGACCACTATCAAGACTATACTTAAGTATCTGAGAATAACTAAGGATATGTTCATAGTGTATGAAGGTTACCAAGAGCATGTCATCAGAGGGTATACTGATGATAGTTTTTAGATAGATCAAAATGATCTGAAGTCACAATTAGGATATGTTTTATATCTCAATGGAGGAGCTGTGAGCTAGAGGAGTTCAAAGCAGCCAATTTTTAATGATTCTATAGAGGAGTTTGAATATATATCGGCTTCTGATGCAGCCAAGGAATCCTTATGGATTCGGAACATTGTTTAGGATCTTGATGTAGTGCATAGCAGTAAAGATCCCATTAAATTGTATTGTGATAATACTATAGTGATGACTCTTGAAAAAGAGACAAGGTCACATAAACAGACAAAGCACATACTCCAAAAGTATCACCACTTGAGAGATTTATAACAAAGGAGTGAAGTTGAAGTGAGTAGAGTGTCCACAAAAGAGAATGTGGTGAACCTATTGACTGAAGTCCTATCTCATCAAAAGCATGAATATTATGTAAGAGATAACTGATTTAAGGTTGTTAGAAATTGGATCTATTGCAAATGGGAGTTTATTGGAGTTGCTTACCTAGAAACCAACTTATTTTTACTATAGTATAAACATGTATTCATTGGATTAATATTAATAAAATACTTATCACATCATGATTGTTATTATTCATGAAATAATATGTGTTAATGTCCTAATAATAGTGGTCCTATTAAAAGGTCATAGCAGATCCATGTTATGATGATAACCCAGAAGTTCCATAACATTATTCATGAATATATGTTATATGGAAATATGATATCATTTGAAGGGAAAATGATATAGGCTATCAGTGGTGGGGACTCATGAAAATTTGAGGCTCCTTCTCATTTTGTGCGCCCATGGAAATATCTAGGAGGATATTATGAGAAAAGACCCACCAGTAAGAAATCCACATTCATAAGTGTAATTGGATATTCCTATATATGGATGTCTGTATTGGTCCTTAGACATTAAGATTATTATTAATGGGTATTATGACTTGCACACTTAGATGTATTGATGAGAATCGTGATGACTGATGTTTTCAATAAGGTAGGATATGTTGGGTGCATCATGAGTAATACTACATTAATGAAAAATTAGACAAAGGATTTGTCACTTATACGGAAGTATATATCTCAAGACATTTAATGGAAATGATGTAGCCTAAATAAATACATGGGCACGATGCTATCTAGGAAAGTTCAATTCTAGGAAGTCAAATAATGATAAATCGAGCACATGGGATGATGGAAATTTCATGAAACCTTCTTGATTTGAGATATCGAGACAGAGTGATTATATTACATAAAACTAATTTCTATGAGTTGACATGTCATTTATACATCATGTTTTTTCTCTTGGGTTCCTTGACCCATTTCTAGAAAATAATCTTCGACTTTAGGCTTGCCTACCTAATGGTAATGAGAAAAAGGCCTAGAGGTTCACTGACTATATGTATCCAATATCTCGGTTAAACAAGTTATTTATTTAAGAAGATGAATAAGTATTATTCCCAGTTTTGGTTTAATAATTATTCATGTATACCTGATCGCATTTATTTCATCACTAGTTATTCAATAGAGTATATTGCAGACGAAATATCTATTTATTATAGAATAATTCAGTTATATTTATTTAATAAATAAATAGTCATTATTCATGGCCCGTTAAATATTTAAGAGGATTGGAGGACCAAGTTATGGGTCTGGTGAGAAATAATATTAAATATTGTTTTGTTAAATACTATTTAAATATAATGTGAAAGTTAAGCACATGTCATGGAAGTAATAGGATTTCTATTATTATTTTACATGGGTTTTCACATGGGATAATAAATTAAGAAACAACACATGTTATAATTATTTATTATCACCAGGTGAATTAAATTACCCTTTATGTTATTATTCTCTAAATCAGACAAGGGGTCATTCGACCAGCTAACCTATCATTGTGTGCATAACATCCTTAGAGAAAATATCTCAATCTTAGAGAACTCTTCCCTCTCCAAAAAAAATCTCAATAAAGAGAGTGATACTCATCTATCGGATCAAGGAGAACACTTTGGAAGCGATTCTCAAGGTGATAGAATGTGTACATCTCAAGCATTGGGATCTTCCGCGCTAACACAGGGAGACTCCTTCGGTGAAATCTTGAGATATGTGTACCATGTGTAGATCAATGCTAGATGATTCATATCCTTTGATTCTACATCGCAATGAAGACACACCATGGACCCATGGTTGGAGTCATGAATGAAGAAATAATCGCCTTGGAGGTAATTATATAATTTAATTAATTTAGTTATAAACAAAATATGTCGATCCTCCCTTCTCGGTTCCAGGTTCTATCTGTTGTATTTTATCATTGATTCCATTCTATGGATACTGGCGGTCATTGTCGTCTTTAACATGAATTAATCATCGATTATG
This sequence comes from Viscum album, assembly GCA_963277665.1. Lineage (NCBI taxonomy): Eukaryota > Viridiplantae > Streptophyta > Magnoliopsida > Santalales > Viscaceae > Viscum > Viscum album. Next base: position 583,010,057 of record OY728167.1, on the reverse strand, counting down.
GAAATTTTCAAAGTTGGGTATAATCTCATCATGCGCTTCCGCTATGCCTGAAACCTACACTAATATTCTACAAGAGATCTTCTCGATAAGCATTGTGAGAATGATTTAAACAACTTGTTCAACCTCTCTAGTGTGAATCCAATTTTTTTGTTTAAAATTGAGGGATTATGGGGAAATGAAGATAGAGGTTTCGATTACCTACTTAATCGAGGGCTTGTGGGGATAGTAGGATAGATACCAATCTTCGTATCCAGGGTTTACCCTTGTGTGGGTAAGACAGACATTCTTGAAAGTATTAACCGAGGGAACATTATCCAAGGTTGTTGGATATCCTAATGTTAGGGTTAAAATATTTCTTTGTTACATATTAGTCGTTATAATATTGTTTAAATTTTGCAACATTTAGTTACAGATAGAAATTTTAACTTTCATACACTTTCTTATTCTTGTACAAACTCTGAGTAAGATTCTATACGATTTAAGGTATAATCTTTCCTTAAGTAAAAATGTTTATGTTTTTTTTATTAGATTCATATTATCATATCTGAATAAATTTAGTATCTTTATTTAGAACAAAATAGGGCTTGTGAATTCTTATTTTTTAATTTTGTTAAACATATATTTTTTTAACGTTAAAAACCAAAAAAATTAAACCTATAATTGACCCCTCTTTTATTTGAGTACTCTGCATTTACATTTCATACCTACATAGACCACATGTTAATCCGACGTAAATTGTGTACATAATGACCAAACATACAGTAATATTATATTTAATTATTTAGAAACAAATGTCTGAAGGTTATAATCTTGAAAATGATTTCGGATTTTCGTTTAATCAAATGAAAACATTCATTGTTTAGTTGTTAGAATATAGGAATTTGATTCATATTAATCAGAATAATCATAATTTTTTATTGAAGAAAGGAAAGAGCCCCATGATAAAGGGGTAAAAAAGGCCAAGGGGTCTACTAGGGATTAAAGTAATGAAAACCAAGAGTGTCACCAACAATAATAATCACACCCTCATATAGAAAATACCTTAAAAAATTAAATGATGTAAAAACATCATCTAGAGGATATTTCAAGGTGATATAGAAAGCTGATGTATTTAATTCATTACAAGTTTGAGTGACATTTATAGGAATAGAGAGTCCATTTACAATGAGTAAAGGGGGATGTTCCAAATGTTCCATATCTCAAAGGAAGAGAAAATACAATTCACTTCATCTCTTCATGTCAATCTAAATTGATGTTTCTTTAAAATTATGAAAACTGTGTTTTTTATTAATTAAATAATCAATAAACATTAGGCAATAGGTCAAAAACTAGGAAAAGGCTGAGGCAAGAAGTTTTATCATGGGAAATAGAATTTCATTTAACTTATAACAGGTTTCATTTGGCCCTATGTCAACCCGAGAGACATTTTTGACCAAATTAAATAAAGCATGTTTTTATTGGTTAAAAAGTAAAAAAATGGATCCTAATTTTAATACATATAAAATGATCTTGAATTCTCATGAAATCATAGTACTTTGATCATTAATTATTTTTTGAAAAGTATGAATTGGCATCATTAAATTATAACATGAAATGTGTATAAAATGACCAATAATGTGATTTTATTGGACATAAATGTCTTTAAAAACATGCATCAAAGAGACAAGACCTAACAAACATTCCAAGATTATTATATCACTACATGTATAATTTATGGAAAATATATTATTAAATGTTAAAATTTATTGAACAATCATTGGGTAATAATTTCTTGATAATTCGAGATCATTCAAATTGTTTTGTCCCTTTTTAATTATATTTTATTTTTATGCAATCCTTAAGAACTATAAATTTACTTATTTTTCATTAGATTATTACTTATACTAGTATTCAAATGTTTTGGTATTATGTTTCTGATTTTTTTGTTCAAATTATATATTTTATTCTATATCTACCATGACCATCACTGACGTTCACTTATTTTATGACCCTAGTTTCAAACATGTACTTCTACATCAAATTCAAGTAGTACTTTTACATTCTAGCCTACTTTATATATTTTTAAAACATTTTTATTTATTCCTTATCACCTTTTTTACTTATGTTCTTTTATTTTAATTATATTTCATTTTCTATTATTTCTTATATTCTTTTTGAGTCATCTTATATATATTATTCCACTTATTTTGTTTCAACTATTTCTTCTCATTCTTTTCTATTTAATTACATTTCAACATTCGAACATCTAGAATATAGATATTTGATTTTGATTTTACATATTTTTCTTCTAAATTGTATTTTGTTGGTTTTATTATAATTTTTCTTTTGAAATGTTTCTTCTTCTTCTGTTTCTTGATTTTTGGCTATTGCCTTGTATAATTTTCATTTTCTACTAATTTTTTTTTAAAATTTTCATTAAATTTTATTTATAATTTTATTTTTATGTTTATATTGGATTCCATTTTTTTTTCATTTTCTACCTTTTATTCTAGTTTTTTTTTACTTTGGATAATTAATTTTTTTTCATTTACTCTAACTTCTAATTATTCTTAAATATCGAATCATTAATATTGACTTCTAACTTTAGTTAATATTTTTCCTATTTCATTTTTCAACCTAATATATTCATTTTTTATGTTCTTGTACATAAATTTTCTTCCTTTTTAATATTTAATTTTGGTTATTATTATTATTTCGAATTAATAAAGTTGTTTTCTTACTTTAGATTCACTTTTGATCTTCTCATTCCAACTTTTGGATTGTCAATTCTGCATAAAATTTAATTTTAACCATTTTACAACTAATTTTAAAGACTTAAATATGATAAAAATATTTTTACTATTATTATAACCACAACACAGATGGAATTTACAGGTCTTCTATTCAAATATACTATAATTGATCCAATTGATGTGAAGTCAATTCTCATATATAAAAAATTAATCAAAAATATTTTCCTAATGATTTCATGAAAATTTGTGGTCATTTTCAAGGTTTTGACCAGTTGATGTTCGTTTTTTGACTTTTAAAACAAAAAAGGCATGCTTTTAGTTATTTTGAGAAAAAAAGCAAGAATTTGTAACATAAAATCTATTAATACATACAAAAAGAATTAACAATTGCCATTTTATTATGATTTTATTGCAATCAATTATCATTTTCCTATGATTTATTGAAAATATGGTGTTATTTTTTGAGTTGTGAACATCAAACACATGTTTTTGACTGAAATAAATAAAAAATAACTTTTTAACATTATGAAAAAGAAATTGGATTGAGATGTAGTCAATTCTAATAAAAAAATTAAATGGTGGTTGTCGTTCTGAATTTTAATGAAAGTACAAGGTTGTTTTGACTTTATAGAATATTTTTGATAATTATTTACAATAAAAGTTCATTTTTAATTGTTCTAACCACACATTACATTGAAATGAGAAGTAGTGTATTCATACTTGTAAAAAATTTAATAGTGGGTTTTTCATTGATTTCATAAAAATCCAAGGTCATTTTCTAGGTCATAAACCTTTTATGTGTATTTATAAAGACATACATGTCAAAAATATTAATTATCATTATCCTATGATTTCATGATAATATAAGGTAATTTTATAGGTTTTGACCATTTTTCGTATGTATTTTGACATTTAATCCCATAAAAACTTACTTTTATTCATTCTTATAAAACTGCATGTGGGATAGATGAGTAGTCTCTTCCATGATTGAATAAATTAAATGAATGTCATTACCATGTGATGTAATGAGAAAAAAATATTATTTTCATTTTTTTGACACTTTAAATAATGTTTTTAATTACTTTTTAATATAATAAAATTCAATGTTGGTTGATGTTTTTCACTATTTGGCACATGTTGTTTCTTTAAAATCATAAAAACTCACTTGTAGTTATTTCAAGAAAAACTAGAACTTATATTAACATGTGGTCTATTCATATATTTTAAAAATGAAATGATTATTTTTCACATAATATTTAATGATATTTGTTGGAAATTTTCTTAGGTATGCCCCTTTGGCACTTATTTTTAATGACTTTTAAGTCTTATAAATACATTTTTAATTTATTCCAAACATAGTGAGTGCAGAGCACATTTTATTGACATGAATTATTTTAATACATTTCAAATATTAACCAATTATTATTTTCTTATAATTTCGCAATTATTTGGAGTCTCTTGTATGGGTTTTGTTTCCTTTTTTGAACATTTTTAAAATTTTAAATCAATAAAACCATAATTTTGGCCTTTAAGAGAAACATAGATTTGAGAATGATCTGATATATATTCATATATTTCAAAAACTAAATGTATTTCATTTTTTAATAATTTTAGAAAAAATCCAACTCACATTCTAGGTTTTAATCATTTTTCACATTATTTTGAAAACTGTTAAATCTAATTATATTAATTTTTAATTCATTAGAAAAAAAATTCATCACAGATTGACGTTCAATATATGATACAAATTGATCAATGATATAAATTGATTAAATTTCAATTCAAGGTCATTTTATAGGTTTTAACCACTTGACACATGTTTTGAAAGACTTTTAAATATTATAAATCTCTTTTAATGATCATTATGACCACACCCTGAGTCAGATTGATATGATTTGTATTTATACATGTTAAAAAATAATAAAACATCATTTTAGTAAGATTTCATGAATATATGAGGAATTTTTATAGGTTTTAACACTTTATATTTTCATTGAATTTTAAATGAATAAATACATACTTTTAGTCATTATGAGAAAATAAAGGGTCAAATAGATATGAAGAATATTCCTAAGTGTTAGAAATTAAAAAACACGTCTGACTAATGTACGGTATTTTTCTATAAATATAAAATTAATTTGTAGTCATTTCCCAATAATTTAATGATAATCTGAGGTCGTTTTCCTAGTTTTGGCCCTTTTATTGACCTTTTTAATGATCATTAAATCTAATAAATAAATTCATGTTATTCCAAAAACACTATATTTAATTATTTTCCATTCATATATGTTAAAAATTAATCAATTATCATGGTCATATAATTTTCTAAAAAATTCATTCATGCTAAGGTTTTATGTTTTGGAATCATGTCTTTTGAGTTTTAAATACATAAAATAATTTTTTCCATTTTGAGAAAATCAAAATGTTGGTTAATGTCTTGTTTGTTTTTTTATGTAAAAAATTAAATGGTGGTATTTTTCTAATGATTTATTGGAAATCCAATTATGGTTGTAAGGTTTTAAATGAATAACCAATTTTGAAACATTTTTTATTATAAAAAATTTTCTTCGATTATTTTGAATATATAATAGATCGAAATAAAATGTAGTATATTACAACTTTTCATGAAATAATGGTGTTTTTAATTTTTATTTTATGATAATTTGTGGTCGTTTACATGGTTTTGATCATTTAATGCATATTTTTAAAGACTTATTTATTCTTTTAAAAATCACTTTTCATTATTTTGATATCACTGCATGTTGGAGTAATGATTTTTCTATTCATAGGAGACAAACATTATTTGAAAAATATTTTCCTATGATTTAATGATAATTCGAGTTTGATTTCTAGGGTTTGACTATTTGACCCATATTGGTTGACCATTAAATCTAAAAAACTAACTTTTGTTCATTATAACAAAACCATTTGTCTAATTAAAATGAGTTCTATTTCTACGTCTCAAACATTAAAAGGATGTTATTTCTATGTGATTTCCAGATAATCTGAGGCCACTACCGATTCGTTGACAGATAGAAACATGTTTTTGAACTCTATTTAAATATTAAAAAAAATAAATTAGGTTATTATGGGAACACTTCTAGTCTTATTAACAATTCATCGATTCCAAAATTTTAAAAATTATTCTAAAATAACATTTCTATGATTTTTTATCTTTTAAATCCAAAAAAACGCATTTATAATCATCCCAAGAAAACCACATGTCTGATTGATATATGGTCTATTGAAAGATAGAAAAAATTAAATAGAGGTAATTATCCTACAAATTCATGAAAATTTATTGTCCTCTGTTAGGATTCGACACATTGAAGAATTATTTTAATGTCATAAATCTATTGAAATTTCATTTTTCGTCATTCTTACAGCATTATAGATTATATTGAATTGTCATATATTCATACATATCACAAACTAACCATAAATCATAATAATAGGATTTAATGATAACCCAAATATTTCATCTTTTTTTACCATTTGAATTATGTTTGTTGACATAAATTAAATAGAGTTCATCTTATGTCAGACTAACTTGTTTTCAAGAGGTTTTTCTTATATATTGTTTGGATTGAGAAGGTGGAATATTTGGAATTATTATGATAAATTTTGATTATAATAATGATTAATGGAAATTTTTTTCTCTTTTATTGATTATTTTAGTATCAAAAAAATAAAATTATTATTATTTTTCACATAATATTTTTTAAAATAATAGAGTGAATTCACGACCACCATTCACAATATCTATTAATTGTCTATAATTATAATATATACATATATATGTATTAAATATGGAAACTATCATATATGATTTCAATTGTATTTGTGATCCTAATCGACATTTATCGCTAGGCAGTCACTAATACCATTTATAGACCTCGTTTTGTGGCTATGAAAGAACAATTTTCTACTAGGGAAAGATCCGATATTCAGTACATCCCTAAAGAATTTGTTGTTGAAAAACTAAAATTTATGAGGAAATTAATTTACACATTGATTGTTCATCTATATAAAGTTATAATTATATAATGTGTGTGAAATTTTGACTAACGATTTCTGGTTTTAAATGAAGTTTCAACTATGGAAACATATATGAAATTCAACAATGATCATTTTCTTATGATTTCACGATAATATAAGGTTTTTGGTTAGTTTTTGGCGTTTTGAAACATGTTTTTAAGGATTATTAAATGTAATAAACATATTGTAATGGCACAGACCTCCCTGGTCCATTACTTTGTGAAAATGTGGTGTTGGAGGTGTTCCGGGAGGTCAAGGTGACTTATCCCCCAGCTGCTGCCTACCGGTAGCTCGTTCTACCGGTAGCTGCTGATTACTGGTAGCTCGGTCTACCGGTAGCTGCTGATTACCGGTAGCTCGGTCTACCGGTAGCTGCTGATTACCGGTAGCTCGGTCTACCGGTAGCTGCTGATTACCGGTAGCTCGGTCTACCGGTAGCTGCTGATTACCGGTAGCTCGGTCTACCGGTAGCTGCTGATTACCGGTAGCTCGGTCTACTGGTAGCTGCTGATCACCGGTAGCTCGGTCTACCGGTAGCTGCTGCTTACCGGTAGCTCGGTCTACCGGTAGCCGCATCCTACCGGTAGCTTGGTTTACCGGTAGCCACGGCGTACTGATAGCTCGGTATACTGGTAGCCGCAGTCCAGCAGTAGCTCAGCTAACACTTTTCCAAATTTCTAGTTCAGTGAATAGTGTTTCTATTAGTGAGGTTTAGTGAACAGTGTTTCTATCGGTGAGGTTCTATCGGTGGACTTCTATCGGTAGACTTGAACAGTGTTTCTATCGGTGAGGTTCTATCGGTGGACTTCTATCGGTAGACTTGAACAATGTTTTCTATCGGTGAGGTTCTATCGGTGGACTTCTATCGGTAGACTTGAACAATGTTTCTATCGGTGAGGTTCTATCAGTGGACTTCTATCGGTAGACTTGTATAGTGTTTCCAGAATCCTAAGAGCTACCGATTCCATACTTTGCCAAATTTCACGAATGAACAGTGTTTCCAGACTTCATGAGAGCTACCGATTCCATACTTTGCCAAATTTTGAGTATGTGAACAGTGTTTCCAGCTTCGTAAATTTGACATTTTCTTTGACGTAAAATACTTTTAAAACCTTATTTTAAGGACTTTAAGGCCAATTCAAAGGCCATAAATCCTATATTAATTATTCCTAAGGCCGGGATGTTTTTACTTGGTCAAACTGCGAGGGTTAATGCGATCCGTTTTTAATGGAGAATAAATCGGATCTTAAACCGTCGCCTCTCTAATTTTTTTTAAAAGGAACAAGATATCATTCATCGTTGTTCTTCCTCCTGGTTCTCATCTACGAGACGCTAGAACCTTGCAATCATTCCCGTAGGAGTTTCACAATCAAACGTTACTCGGATCAGTTCCGCTCTGTTTGATGCAACCAAGTTGTGTTGATCGTTCTTCCATATAAGGTATGTTTTATCATCGTTCCTTCGGGGATCACCTTCCCTTTTTCTTCCTTCCATATTAGCATGTAATCTCCATGGTTATAATGGGTTTCCTTGGGGTTGGTTGGTACTGTTGTACCGTGGCATCCTCCAGTGGATGCAGCTGTCGTGAGGAGAAGAGGACTGTGACCCGTTGTGTGGATAAAGGACGTCAAGAACTCTTCGAGGTAGGGGATTCATGGCTTCTCTAATTGTGTATGTGAAATCGTAGAATTATCATGATTTAGTCCTTTAGATCACAATGAAATTGACCAAATTAAATACTTGAACCGGATTAAAAGAATTGGTTGATCGCATGTTGTTACTTTGTACCGTGATAACGGCTTGCCTCATGTTTTCCTAGATAGAGTGATATCTATGTTTTTCATTAATTTGTTTCTCGTTCATGATGGAAATTGATAAAGAACGTAAAGTTAGAATTATTTGTTAGATAATTGGCTAAAGATAAAGAGGCATGTTAATGAATCTATTAATTCAAGATGGATTAAAGAACTATTAGTTTGATAATTTCAAAAGGGTTCTGAGTTACACGCTTGCTTGTAAGGCTGAATGCCTTGTGGTTTGGAGCTCTGAGTGCTCGTCTTGTATGAAGGTTGAATGCCTTGTTAAAGGGCCGAGAGCCCATTTTGTGATATTTGATTTCCTGCTGCCTGTGATTTGATGTGAGCCTAGATGGCTGTTGTGATATGTGGAGGCATGGGGACTTGTGGTTGTGGCAGTGGATGACGCCTAGTGTGGCGAGATGCATCGGTTTATGCATGTGGGTGTCGGGGAGGACACCAAGGATGATGGTATGAGATGAATGTGATGGTTTGATGTTGGTGGTTTGATTGTTTATCTGCTTTACTTTTCCCCACTGCTCAAGGCAGCTGGTTTTGCTTACCCTCTTTCCGAAGGAGGCGAAGACACGCGGGGTATGCCACGTGCTTTCCGTGTTTAGCCTCTCGATGGAGGATGGGTCTATGCTCTTGCTATAGGCAGCAAAGACTCGATGGGTAGTATATCTACTCACCGTGTTGAGCCCTTTGTGTTTAGTAGCATAGGATGCTTTTCTAGAATGCCTGGGAATATGGGGAAGGTAATTCCATAATGAAAGTTGTTAAATGGTGATAATCCACGGGGATGGAGAAACTGGAATTTAATAGTGATGTGAATCCTAAAAAGGAGCAATTTTTGAATGTGATGCCAATTTAGTTTAATGTGGTGAATTGTTCACGGTTAATTAATGTTTAAAGAATTAATTAACGTACAGTGGAACTGATAAAATGAAAATGGAGTAATCTAATAATGCTCTTCAAATGGTTGTGTGCTTATAGGATACCTAGTCTTAGAAGTAGCAGCCTGGAGTCTGAGAGACGATAGCTGCAGTTGTGCCTATGACTAGGTAATGCCCATAGTGTGGTTGTGAGTTATATAAATTCTGTACTTTTGTGTTTCTATACGCTACTCCACCCTGTCGGTAAGGGCAACCGACACCCCGGGGATTCTGAGCCCTGGGGGGGGGGGGTGTTTTCCCCAACATTCTGATGGGAGGTTGAATGGCTGACTACCCCCTTTGGCCCCGCTCTCTTCTCTTGGTAGATACTTGTGCCATGAGGCAAGCGGTTAGTTACCCCATATATGTGTGTAGAGGGCTGTAATGGCTTGTGGTTATTCACACGCATATATTCTGGATATAGTATCCTATGGACTACTATAGGTGTAACGTGTATAGGCTGTGATGGCTTGAGGATCCTTACTCGAAGTATGGGCTGTAATGGCTTGAGGTATTATACCCGACGTATGATACACGTTATGCGAGCTGTGGTGGCTCCCAGAAACTACCTGGTTACCTTTGGTTGTGAGGACGGTGTGGTGATTCGCCCAGGTGTCTGCGGGCAAGCCTATGTGGTGCACGAGGTGCAGATTGTGGAGCTTAGCCCACGTGTCTGCGGGCAAGCCTTTGGAGAGAGATGCACAGGACGTATGTCGTTGGGGCAAAGCGGCAAACCAGTGGGGAAGTAGTAGCAGGGTACCCTTGATATTCTTTACTATATTCTATATTCTTGTATGTGTTACTTGGTGAGAGTATCCATGGTGAGGTTGGGAACTTAGTATACCTGTTTAGGTAACGAGTTAGTTTCACTTGTTGTTCACTAGGCTTTAGCATGCTTTCTTTACTGTTGCACGAGAGGCTTGAGGAGGATCCTACTAGGTATACTGTTATACTCACCCTATGTACATATAAACTATTTTTCAGGTCACATGGAGCAGGTTGGAGATCAAGCTGGTTACTACTATCTTGTGGTTGGAGGAGGAGTCGTTCGGGGTTGTGGTCGCTGCCGTTTTACTTTCTTTTGGGTACTTTTAGTTTTCCCTTTCAGTTGTAGTACTTTTTCATGACATTTCATATATGTACTTGGGTTTCTTTTATATTTCAGTTATGAGTTGGAGTTGGTTGGAGTCTATTCTATCTCTCTCTTCTCCATGTGTTCTCTTAGAGGGTAATGCCTCCCATTTGTGTGTGTATTATACCCTCGGTGCTAGTCGCCAACCCGGGGCCTACTGGAGGCGGGACTCGGGGGTCATTATCTCCCTTCTCACATTGCCGGCCCAGGAGGGGTACACTTTGTGGGGAGGGGGTCGTGACAGAGTGGTATCAGATGTCTGGTTGAGGGATAGGATGGAGTTTGGAGTTAGGCACAGGTGAGGATGCATGCGATGGTAGGGAAACAGTGTCATTCATGTTTAGAAAGTGGGGTAAACACTGGAGACCGGCAGAGACATAGGCGTTTAGGGCCCCCCTATGATCTGTTGCACGAACCTTTAAGCTTACGATGGCTACTAAACAAAGTGATACCAGTTGCAGGGTAGAGACCTTGGAAAGGATCATCCATCATTATTCTTTGCGCTTGTGTTTGAATGGGTAGACCTTGGGATAGGTAACCTAAAATAAATAAAACAAAACAATTAATTAATTAATGTTGAGTCTTCCATATCCTAGGCTTAGGAGATCTAACAGTTGTTATTTTGCAGGTATGGCTCCAGGTCGACGTCCTCGTCAGGTTTGCGCAGAAGATGCCCATCAGGCTGTTCCAGCAGATCGCCGCCGAGTAGAGGTTGACGACGATGACACTTGGAGGAAGACTCTTCGAGAGTTTCAGCGCCAGAGTCTACAGAAGTACGAGGGATCCATTTCAGATGCAGTCACAGAAGACTGGTTGGAGGAGATCGAGATAGGTTTCAGTTCGATTCGTGCTCGGAAGGAACACTGGGTGTCCTTGGTTGTGACGATGCTGCGTGGAACAGCGAGGCAGTGGTGGTTCTTGTTCCTCGGTGATCGTGAGGAGTTAGCAATCTCATGGTAGGAGTTTCAATATAGGTTTAGAGTCGAGTTTCTTTCTTCGACTGCGAAGGCATCCAGTCGCCAAGAGCTTCTTACCCTTCGACAGGGGAGCTCCAGTGTTCGAGAGTTTGGAATCCGTTTCAGGAACCTTCTACGATATGCTTCAGACCTGTTACCAGATGATGAGGCCAGGGCGAGGCATTTCGAGGAGGCTTTGCATCCAGAGATCCAGCGCCAGGTCACCCCATTTATGCTGAAGACATATCTTGAGGTGCTGGCGAGGGAAGAGGTTGTTGAGAGGACTTTGGCCAGGACTGGATCGTCACGAGAGGGGAATCGTCATGATTCCTCACGAAGCAGAGCTGTGGTCCGGGGTTCTCGGTTTTCAGGACAGAAGTGTTTTCGTTCACCTGGGGGTAGGTCCCAGCCCTTCCCATCTCCTTTCTCCAGAGGCAGAAACTCTCAGACCTATGCAAAGGGATCAGGCGCTTGTTTTTCTTGTGGTGGTTGTGGTCATCAGTAGCGGGAGTGCCCGACTTTTCAGAGCAGTCATCGTGCACCGGGCGCTCCACTCCAGGTTCCTCCATTGAGGCAGTTCCAGCCGAGGCAACAGCAGCAGGTTGCACCAGTTTTAGATCACCAAAGGGTAGATGGAGCAGGCAGAGGACAGCCCCATGACGCTCCTCGTCCTCAGAGAGCAGAGCACGGCCGTGGTGGTGGTCGTCATCAGGGTTAGAGAGGCCGTGGAGGAGGTCGTGGTCAGCTTCATGCTCTAGCGTTACCAGCCCCAGGCGATCCAGATGTCGTTCGAGTCACCCTTTGCTTGTTTTCTACCTTGGTGTATGCCTTGTTTGATTGAGGAGAAACACACTCCTTCATATCACCTACCCTTGTCCATGCTTTGGGACTTGAGGTAGAGAGGCTTCCAGTGCCCTTGGCGTTGACTACGCCAGTTGGAGGTCGAGCTGACTTGTTTGAAGTATGTAGAGACTGTGAGCTAGTGTTGGGGCAACACCGCTCTTGGGGAGATTTCCTATGTTTGCGAATACAACCATATGATGTCATACTTGGCATGGATTGGTTGTATTCGGTGCAGGCTGTTGTGGATTGCTACAGGAAGAAGGTCATTTTCTTTGATGAAGATGGAGAGAAAGTGGTGTTTGTTGGTGAGAGAGATCCTCGGATGAGTCATAGACGAGTTCCATCCTTATCATTCATGATGGATGGGATGACGCTGAGTTCTTCAGAGGTTCAACAGTTGGCGTTTCCTAGGGTCGTAGAGGACTACCCTGACGTCTTTCCAGAAGAGGTTGTATCCTTACCCCCTCGACGAGAGATCGAGTTTGGGATCGAGCTACAGCCAGGATCGTATCCTATCTCTATGTCTCCGTATAGGATGGCCCCTTCTGAGTTACGAGAGCTACGTATTCAGCTCGACGGTCTATTGTAGTGTGGTTTTGTTCGGCCAAGTGTGTCACCGTGGGGTGCACCAGTCTTGTTTGTGAAAAAGGCTGATGGCAGTTTACGGTTGTGCATCGATTATCGTCGGTTAAACAAAGTGACAATAAAGAACCGCTATCCTCTCCTACGGATTCATGACCTATTCGATCAACTGAAGGGTGCAAGTTGGTTCTCAAAGATAGACTTGCTGTCAGGATATCATCAGATGCGTGTAAAGGATGAGGATATCCCGAAGACTGCTTTCCGCTGTCGTCATGGGCATTATGAGTTTGTTGTAATGCCATTCGGCGTGACGAATGCTCCAGCTGTTTTCATGGGGTTGATGAATGATGTGTTCCGTGAATTCATGGACAAGTTTGTTGTGGTTTTCATCGATGACATCCTTGTGTACTCCACATCTGAAAAGGAGCATGCATAGCATCTACGAGCCGTTTTGGGAGTTCTTCGCCAACATCAGTTGTTTGGGAAGTTGTCCAAGTGTGAGTTCTAGGCTCGAGAAGTTCGTTTCTTGGGACATGTTGTGTCCCAAAAGGGAGTAGCTATGGATCCTTCGAAGATAGAAGCAGTAGTGTCTTGGGCATCCCCTAAGACCGTGTCAGAGGTGCGAAGTTTCCTTGGTCTCGCAGGCTATTATAGGAGGTTTGTAGCCAATTTCTCCCGAGTTGCGACTCCTCTGACAGCTTTGACCAGGAAGGATCAAGAGTTCATATGGACTGATCAGTGTCAGACAGCTTTCGAGTATCTAAAGGAGAAGTTGGTAAGTGC